>OY720429.1:76078601-76678601 GCA_963082735.1 Pocota personata
TAATTCGGCACATTAACGGCATAGAACCTCAATTATGCCTCAGCGTCATCGGAAATTTGGACCATCGGATGGAGGTGTGCCGCCGAGGTCGCGGCGGCCATTTGGCCGATATTTTGTTCCATACATAATTGAACCATACCAATATTATCATAATAAAAAGAAATGACAGTAATTTCCTAAATAATTTGTGTTTTATTCAAAATCAACATCGGCCCTTAAAACTTAACCACCCTTTATAAAATACCTAAACCTAAAACTATGTAAGTCGGCCATGGGCAAGAACAGTCAATTTTAAATCTCAAACAGGCTACCCTGGAAGGGGGAAACGACGAAGGAGTTTCCTCTCTTTCGGCTAGCCACCAGAAATGACCGTACTGACGTTGTACGTGCTCAACATCGCGACCCGATACTGCCCTACTAAACCGGAGACGCTCCACACTACCGTGTGCAACGTCTCTATCGTAGTTGAGTCGCCTATCCAACTGTCCGAGCAACGTGGAAGATTAGCGGCACTGCCAATCTGTCCTGGATCAGACCCTTCTTATCAAAATAGGGGAACGTCTCTGGAGAAACAAAGCCGTTAAGGCGCACTCTCTTGTGATACTCGTAATTGGGGTAATAAGCCCCGGAGATCAGGTTGTTCGTGGAGCTCATTGCTTTTGCAGTGTGCCTTCGAATCAGCTTGATAACGAAATTATCCACTTTTATTAGGTTAGCCCTGTTGTATAGGACCTCATTGGGATAGAATTTTATGTACTGAGACTCTAGTGTTCTGTATAAATGAAGGCAAGCCCGAAGGCAAGTCCTCTCAAACACCCGAATCTTTTCCAACAAGCTTGCTCCCACGTTGAATCACACGGGGCATCCATATACGAGCATGGGCCTAATGAGGGCCATGTAGCAGATTACCTTTACCCTTGCATCGAGTTGCTTGCTATAAAAAATTCTCTTTGTAAGGGCAAAAGCACCTTTGGCTCTGGCCAGAGCAGCATCTATATGTTTGTTAAAATATAGATATTGGTCTAACCAGAGCCCCAGGTATCTGACTACACTTCGACTCGCAAGTGGCTATCCTTGTGGTCCCACTTTCTGGTATCCCTAGAGGCCCCAGACAACGGCGTCCTAAAAAGAATGGTTTCCGATTTCTGAAAGTAGATCTTCAACTTCCAGTCATCGCAATATCGCTGAATCTTATCGAAGTCACGTTGCAAGAGAATTGCAATGACCTCGATTTTTGGTCCTGATCTGTACGCGATCAAGTCGTCTGCGTACGCTATGGTATGGTGAAGTGATCCTATCAGATCGCTCGTGTAAATGTTGAAAAGGATCGGTGAATTAACCGCACCTTGTTGCAGACCGTTTTAATTAGAAACGTTCCAGTAGAAGTTACATTGCCATTTTTGGCAATGAACTGTCTACTGGTGAGCATATTATGAAGTATGTACAGCATATTATGGTTTGCTTATGCCCAGCCTGCTTAGCTTGTAGAAGAGTCCCTCTAACCATACGGTGTCGAAGGCCTTCTCCAAGTCAATCAGGCAGGCACCCGTGCACTGTTTCTTGCTTTTGTTCCATTGGGTTTCCGATACCAGTTTAGACGCGGCATGTATTGTATCATGCCCCGCCTTAAAACCGAATTGGTTATCCGGAATTATATTACTGTTCTCAGTCCACTTAACCAGGGCTCTATTGGTCACTTTCTCGAATACCTTGCTGATGTTCGGAAGGAGACTTATCGACCGGAGATTTGCCGGATTGGAAGTGTCCTTACCCCTTTTCGGGATGGGTTGTACCACTGCTGTTTTCCAATGCGCTGGATAATGTGCATTATTCAGCGCATTGTTAAACAGAGTGGTGTAAATGTTCACCGCTTCTAGAGGGAGATGTCGAAGCACAATGTTTGACACTCCGTCGATTCCTACAGACTTTTTCCTCCTCAATGAGTCGAAGATCGCTTGGAGCTCCACCTTCGATATGTACGGGAGATGTACCCTTTCATCGGCGATGATATTATTTGCCATGTTATCGTCATTGAACTCGGTAAAACCTATGTTCTCGTATCGCCAGTGTTCGAAGGTAGAAGTTATCTGGATCTATACCTGCTGTTATTAGTATTTGTTCATTGTTCGTCGTTCGGGGGATCTTAAGACACGGAAGGTCGTTTTGATTATTCCTCTGAAATATTATCTAGGAAACGACGGACTATCTGTAGCTTTCAAATCGAGTTTATACTCGACACTGTGCCAACCGAACACATACGCCTATGGGCTACTTGAGCAATTGAAAGTACTGAAGGAAACTTAACGTAGAATTATGACATTAGCTTCCGATTGCTTCCGACTATTATAGTTCAGCCTTAAGACGTCAGGAAAAAATTGCGATCTATTTACTTAGACTAATACCCAAGTGACTAGGGCGCAATTATAAAGGGTGGTTAAGTTTTAAAGGCCGATGTTGACTTTGAACAAAACACAAATTAATTAGGAAATTACTGTCATTTCTTTTTATTATGATAATATTGGTATAGTTCAATTATGTATGGAACAAAATATCGGCAAAATGGCCGCCGCGACCTCGGCGGCACACCTCCATCCGATGGTCCAAATTTTCGATGACGCTGAGGCATAATTGAGGTTCTATGCCGTTAATGTGCCGAATTATCTCATCCTTTAGCTCTTGAATTGTTGCTGACTTATCGACGTACACCTTTTCTTTCAAATAACCCCAAAGAAAGAAATCCAACGGTGTCAAATCACATGATCTTGGCGGCCAATTGACACCACGTGAGATAACACGGCCATTGAATTTGTCGCGCAAAAGAGCCATTGTTTCGTTAGCTGTGTGGCAAGTGGCACCATCCTGTTGAAACCACATATCGTCCACATCCATATCTTCCAATTCGGGCCATAAAAAGTTCGTTATCATCTCACGATAGCGAACACCATTCACAGTAACTGCCTGACCGGCCTCATTTTGGAAAAAAATACGGCCCGATAAACCGCACCAAACAGTCACTCTTTGTGGGTGCATTGGTTTTTCGACAATCACTCTTGGATTATCATTCGCCCAAATGCGGCAATTCTGCTTATTGACGAATCCACTGAGGTGAAAATGTGCCTCATCACTGAAGATGATTTTCTTCGAAAATTGATCATCCACTGTTGCCATTTCTTGCCACCATTGCGACCATTGACGACGCTTGAAATAGTCAAGAGGCTTTAGTTCTTGAGTCAATTGCACCTTGTAAGCGCGTAAATGCAAGTCTTTATGCATAATGTTCATCAACGACGAGCGTGAGAGGTGCAATTGTTGGGCACGACGACGAGTTGAGGTGGACGGCTCTTCAGCCACACTATCGCGAACAGCAGCAATATTTTCTGCAGTACGAGCTATACGAGCATGCACTGGTGTTTTCACATCTCCTACAGACCCGGTTTGCACAAATTTTTGCACGATTTTTCCGATTGTACGCACATTCGGACGATTAAATTGACCGAAAGAATCACGAAATGCACGATATGCATTTTGATTTGAACGCCCATTTTTATAATAAGCCTGAATAACTTTAACGCGTTGCTCGATTGTGTATCTTTCCATGGTTCAAATTGAGTTAGTCTGAAATTGAGAAATGTCAAATGAAATGCAGAAAAAAACTTGACGTTTAGGTGTGGTTCACATTCAACATCGGCCCTTAAAATTTAACCACCCTTTATATGTGGGAGGTGGTTTTTTTTAAAAAAAAAAAAAAAAGATTCCCCTTTGCTATAACAAAAAAGAAAAAAGTAAATAAAGGGTGACCAGATAGCAGTCATAGTTTTTCCAATTGTTATGTTTGAGCAGCTGTCAAAGCAAAATTAAAGTACCGTTAATTTTGGAATTGGAATGACAATTCTGCTTCGAACTGAAGTAGCAACCCCGGATATGAAGATGGATCGAACAACGCAGAGCCGCTGCAGTTGGCCATACTGAAAATCTAAAATCAGTTCCTTTTACATATTTTCATTCTTCATGTGCTAAATTGTATCATTCTGTGTGAATATAACTAGGGAGTCATATTAAAGTATTCTTTATAACACCCTCTATTTTGAAGTACATAGTGCAAAGCTGTGTCGTTCTATGATATTCGGGATGTGGAAATATGAAGACGCACGCTGGTATATCATTTTTAAGGATTTTAAAAGATATTCCCTGAAACACCCTGAAACGAAAATCACAAAATCGGCTTCATTCACTCCACAACATGGTATGTGCTGTGAGTCTGCATAGTTGCAGCCTCTTTATAACTCATCCGGTGGCTTCCGGAAAATTTGGGAAGGAAGATATATGCAATATGATGAAATATGTACATATGTGAGACTATCTTTAGGAGATAAATTTCGATGTAATTTTGTACCTCCACGGTCAAGCAAGTCCAAAAAATTGTTGATGCAAAAATTGTAGATAATTGTATACTAAACAATTTACTTCTGGACATTTCAAAAATCGTAATCTGACTGTCATCTTACAAGATGGGGCCCGAGTAAAGTTTTTCTTGGGAAAATGTAAAATTTCAATGACAGGTCTAGGTAAATAATTGTGTACAAATTCCAATAAGAAATATGTAAATGTGAAACTAAACAAGACATCCAGCTGTCAAAATATTCAGCAAGGTTTGCCATTTCATCATGCATTGTTTGACGCTTCCCGAACGTGTGGAAATTATTAAAAAATATAATCGAAATTCCAGCTCAGTTGTAAATACGCAACGTGAATTTCGTCGTGAGGTAGGTCGTCATCATGACTTCAGTGCGCAAGCAATTCGTCGCACTGTGGAAAAGTTTGAGCGTGGTGAGTACACTCTGTTGGACCTTAAGCCTCCAACCAGAAAGAGATCGGTGCGAAGTGAAGAAAACACAGCCCCCGTAGGAGCCAGTATCGAAGAAGACCCAGAAATGTCGATTCGGCGCCGATCAGCTGAATTGGGCATCGCCAGAGAGTCAGCCAGGCTTATTTTGCGTTTGGATTTGGGCCTACATTCGTATAAGATTGTGCTGACGCAAGAATTGAAGCCGGATGACCACAGACAACGCAGTGAGTTCGCTAATTGGGCGCTGGCAATGTTGCTCGGAGATCCGGATTTTGGCCAAAAAATCATCTTCTCGGACGAGGCCCATTTTTGGCTCAGCGGCTATGTCAACAAGCAAAATTGCCATTATTGGAGCGACCAAAATCCACAAGTGTTCGACCAAGCATCAATGCATCCACAAAGATTGACTGTTTGGCGCGGTTTATGGCACGCTGGCATCATCGGACCTTATTTCTTTCGAAATGAGGAAGGAGACACCGTTACCGTCAATGGTCCTCGATATAGAGAGATGTTAATCGATATAGAGAGATGTTAATCGATATAGAGAGATGTTAATCGATTTTCTGTTGTTAGTGCTCTGGGGCTACGTCAAGTCCTTAGTCTAAGCTAACAAGCCGACCAGTTCGGACGAGCTCGAGTCCATCATTCGAGACGCTATTGCCGGAATATCGCCACACAAATTGAACCGAGTTATCACTCCATACATAATGGCATAAATGTAGCTTCAAAATAAAGCTAGAATAAATTTGATATCTCACACCGTTGTTGTTTTATTTAAATTTCTTTTCCTATCGTTTTTATTTGGTCACCCTATAGATTTCTTATTAACTTCTTTAATAATAAAACAAATGTTTTGAATATTGTTGACTTTGCCACGCCATGTCGAAAGTGGCTAAACATATCGAAGTGCAAGAAGTAGCGCTTAAAGAACTACAAAACGACTTCGTGTGCGGTTTCAAGACTTAAATGAAGTGTTCAAAAGGTCAAAAAAGAACATATCGCCATTGTGCACCGTATCTCTTAAAGAAAAATATTTCGAGAATGAAACCTTTTTAAAAATAAAGAAGCTTTATTTAATTTTCGCTGGTAAGTTGCGTAACGAAATAGAAAAATTCGAGGAAACTACCGATATGACTTTTGAAACAAACGGAAGCTTGTTAATACACAGTTAAGGATTCTAATGTAATCAAATAAACTCGCTCATGAATCCACTGGAGGCTTAAAATCCTTGCATGATACAAATATAGAAGTATATATGTAGATTATAGTCGATGCATGGGACTGCTTTTTAATATACGTCATTTTTAATAAAATTCATCTTCAAACCCAGAGAGATTAGAAAGATAAATTAGGCACATCTAAGGTTCTTCCAGACTGGAAATCATTTATATCTTTCATTGGACGTAGGTTCAGTTCTTTTGAAAATATTCAGGAATTGAATATTTTTCAAAAGCAGACTTCACCTATTACCTCCGTTAGGAACACCAATTGGTTTCACCTCAACTCACCAAAAACTAGCAAGCAATTTTGTTGCCGATTTTCCTGGCTTCTGATGGCATTAGGCATATCAAACATTTTTCTGTCAGAAAAAACGCAATTTATTCTAACTGCTTAGAGTATGATCACCATGCTTCAAGTTGCAGCAGCAGCAACCGATGCTACAAATGTGGTCATAAACAACATAGCTTGTTGCATATGGAAACAAAAAATGTGCAACAGCAAATCCGCAACTACCGAAGTTCTCAACAAACTATAATACATATTTCCAAGGGCGTAATAATTCTCAGTACGAGACACAAAACCATTTTATTGGAAATTCAAATAATTTCATAACGCCAGATTCCTTACAGAGTGAACGCGATAGTTCTTCTACGAGTACATCAAAGGTGACTTTCAATGAGCATTTCAACGTGTATGCATCCTTTATTCTGAAAGGACTGGTGAGGAGTCAAAGGAGGTCCCCTGTTGCACAACAGACTGAACTGGGGTGAATTCTCACAGGAAGCACCAGCACGACTTCACAGAACAACAGTCTCATAGTACAAAATCATCATGACTCCTTAGATGATCAACTAAACGAACTCTAGAAGATTGAAGAAGATTTCGGTTACAGGAAGCTAAAGGCGGAGGAGGAGAGATATCAGCAACATTTCAAAGAAACTTGCAGTACACGAAGTGATGGCAGATACGAGGCTCGGTTCCCTTTGAAAGAAAAGAAGAATTCTCGTCCATGCTTAGAGAATTCTAAAAGAGCTGCCATGTAAAGACTATATCAAACTGAGAAGCGTTTAACTACAGATATTAAGTTACAAGAAGCCTACAAAATCTATCTGAAAGAATATGGTACCTTAGGATACATGAAAGCGGTATCATACGATGTGGAACGCATGGTTGGATAGAACTATTTCCTTCAGCACCATGCGGTACTTAAGGAGTCGAGCACTACGACACAACTACTTCATGTGGTTTTCGATAGATCGTCTAAGACCCCTAATGGTAAAACTTAAATCGACCACTTGATGGTAGGGCAGAGTCTACACTCTGACATAAAAGGTCTCATAGCTAACTGGAGGAAATTTAAAGTGACATTTTTGGCGGACATCGCGATGGTGTACAGACAAATATGGATGACAGAACAATCTTTCTTACAGGAGATACACACCCCACGGTGGATTAGATATGGAAGTGGTGAAAAGGTGCAACTGCATAGTTTTAGTGACGCCTCTGAAAGGGCATATGCAGCCGTGATACTCGTATATGCACGCTGAGAAAAAACAGCAAATCTACAATATATCATTCGATGCCGTTGTGTCCCATAATAGCTGATCCCGACGATCTAATAGTTTTAACACCGGGGCACTTCTCATAGGAGCTCCACTAACACTCTTCCCGAAAGAAACTTGAAAGAAAGAAACATTAATAACATAGACAGATGGAGATATCTACAATAATTTAAAAAAATAAAATAACTAAATATAAACTATGAATTGAAAAATAAAATTATTTATTTATTTATAAACATCAACAATAAATTAAAATCTATTATTAATAAAAGTTTTAAGAGCACTAGCATGAAAACACTTTCGGCTCGAAAAAAAAATAATGAACTATATTAACCCTAATGAACTCTTAGTTATAAATTAGCTTCAAACAAGTGAAATACAAATAAACTCTAATAGCAAAAGCAAATCATCAAACCAAAACTCAAATGAAGCATACCCTCACCATACAAGATCATCAAATCTTGAAACTAAATATTTGGTTTCCTTAACATTATGCACCTTTCATGTTAACACAATCTAATACTTTGTTTTTCTTTTCACATGAACGAGTGAATAAAACTTGATTGAAAGCAGATACAAGCAAATCACGGAAATCAAGATTATAACAAGGAACATTGCACCACCAGATTCAAAATACAAACAAGCAAGGTACTACAAACAAGTACGGACATCACAAACTTATATCCCAAAAACTGTACAACACGTAACACACGTTTCAACATAAACACTAATTTTCACCCAAAAGATCAAATTTAAGTTAATGTTTATTCCCCACATAATAGCTTTATTCTAAACCCTGATTAATGGCCGACTTGAAGAAAGAGAAAGCATGCATTTAAAGCTCCAAGAAATTAAGAGTTGCATCTCTCTCTCACCTTTATCCTTCACATAAGAGGCATTAATATAGGTATATACGAGTAATATAAGTTTCCATGTAAAAGTAGTAAAGAAGAAAGATTTAACACATTGAAGGAACAAATTTTGATTAGAGGATTATGTAAAAAGGTCACCAACCCCGTATAAAATGTAAAGCTTAACAGCTGTTAGATACCGAGATTACATTGTAGCATGATATAAAGGTTTTCGAGACTAAACTCATCTACAGTCAAGCAAAAAGAAGTGTGCAATCAAATTATAACATATTTAAAGATTTTTTTGTTCTTTGATTTGCCTAAAGTGTTAGTCAGTGCAGTTCTTAAAGACAATTTTCTGCTTCACCTTAACACGAAACAGTGCAGTTCTTAAAAGACAATTTCGACTGTTCAAAATATACAAATTCGCAAATACTTACTCGTAAGCCGTCGGAAATTATAGGCGCTGATTCACGTAGTTTCCAGATGCATGAAATACATCAACCACCAGTAGCCTATTTCACCAACTTACAAATTGTAGTTTACAAGCACTTTTTCAACAAATTTGTAGAAAAATCGATTTATTATGTTTCACAAAATATTTGTGCTACAAAATTGTAATTGTAGTTTACAAAGGGAAATTTGTAGAAAGTTCATTATTTCCGTTTCACCAAAAGTTAATTTTCTTTCTTGTTAACAAGTACAAATTTGTTAAAATTCATATTTTTCTGTAAATTTGTGTTTCACGAAATCAGGAAATTCTACAAATTTGTTCAGTTGCTGAAAATTTCTTACAATAGAAAGATCGTGTGTCGCATTTCAAACCTAAAAATGTCCTTACGTCGAAGGCATAGTAGCACCGATAGTGATATAAGTGAAGATTTTGTGCTTAATAGACCAAGAAAAATATATCGTCCGCGAATTAACTATGAAATTTCAGATTCTTTTGTTTTCAAAGAAAACTTTCGGTTAAAACGTGTTGAGGCAGAGGAAATAATAAGGCAAATTGAACCTAGGATTGCAAATAAGTCTGAAAAAAACTTTTCACTGACACTGACACAGCAATTTCTAACATCTTTACATTGGCTTGGAAATTTGCCGAATAAAACATTTTTCTTATCACGAATTAAACCGGCAATAAAAATGTTGTTCTGTTTATTCATTTTTGTCCTTGATGTTATCAGTTAGAGACCTTACAAATTTGTGAAAAACAGTTGTTGTTTACAACTTTGCAAAATAAATGGTGAATCGGTTTTTTTTTTTTGTATTTGTAAATAACAAATACAATTTCCCTTAATTTTTTTCTCTTTTTTAACAAATTTGTTGGAATTAAGTTTGTAGTTTGTGAAACAGAAAATCAGTAAACAAATTTGTAAATGTAATCAACAAATACAAATTTGTAATTGTACTTGTAATTTGATGAAATAGCCCACTGGAGTTCATATGACTAAGCAGTAGCAGTAAGAGGCCATTTGTAACGTATAATGAGGAGTTATCCACACGTCAAGTTATTGCGAGGCAAGCCATAGCCAAGGATCTCCCAGTGTTCACAGGCAATCCGGCAGAATGGCCGATTTTTATCAGCAGCTGTAGACAAACTGCTGCAACCTACGTGGGTTTTCGTATCATGAGAATCTCATCTGACTTCAGGTGTTGTTATTTTTGAGGATGCCAGTTCCAAAGGTAGAAAAGGTTTTTGCAATGGCAATCAAGAATCGGTGTGCTACCCTATTGCAGGCCATAATGGAGGATCACCTACCTAACCCCATACTTATGCAGGAAGTTCTGGAGAACCTGCCACCCACAATGAGGATGTGAATCGCTTGGCGAAGCGTAAGCGATATGCTATTGACCAAATAACCTAGGCACCATGGTTGGACGGCTGAACGCGGTCAGCAGAGTAGCGTTACAATGACTACTAGTTGGATTGTCAAAGAACATCAACCAAGGAAGAAGGGTAAAAAGGAAAGGAAAGGGTAAAGTAAATCTACCAATACCGCGATATAAGTGACAGCGAATGAAGAGTGAAAATTCCTCGATATTGCCTGAAGGAGCTGCCAATTTATTCCAAGCTGCACTGTGATATATCTCCAGATTGGCTTTTTTTTTTTTCCGAGACGGTGAAAATCTTCTAAAGACACCATAAGGCCCGACCGCACGTGCTTATGGTAGTGTGAGATTTGTACTCACTAAAAACACCACTCTTCAAGATTAATACTAAAACTAAGCCAACGCTTATCCAGCAGTTTTATTTTCGCTTACGAGACTCGTGATTTTTGGAAAAAGATGTTCGTTCGCTTTAGACAGGTTAAATTCCAATGAAAGTTCCTGCTGTTTCCACGACCGGCATATACTATGACGCGAGGTCAAAAGGTTTTGTCCTTTGCAGACGTCGAATTCAATTGTTCGCCTCAAGTAGTTGAATGACAGTACTGTTACTCTTCGACGACGCTAGGAATTCCCACGTCCCGATGAATATCTTCGTTACGTACGTACCACGGTGCGCTAACCATCGTTCTAAGAACTTTATTTTCAAAAGTTTGTAGGATGTTTCTATTGCTTTTCCTGGTACAACCCCATAGTTGTAGACCATACGTCCACATTGGCTTTAGCACTAGCTTATAGATAAGCAGTTTGTTATGTATGCTCAACTTCGAATGTCTTCCGAGTAGCCAGTACATTTGTCGGTATTTGTTTCTTTTACGTGCGATTTCCATTTAAGCTTAACATCTAGAGTCATTCCTAGATATTTTGCTTCGTTCGCGTATGGTATTTAAGCCGAGTTTAAATATACGGGTAATCTGTCCACTTTTTTGTAGGTAAAGTTGACGTGAGTAGATTTGCTTTCGTTCAGCACAATACGCCAAGAATTCGTCCAAGTGTGGACTTTGTTAACAGCATGTTGCAGCTTTTCAGTTTCTGCTTCAATTATATCGCCCGTTGTCAATATCGCAGTATCATCCGCAAACGTGGCGACGACGCAGTTTCTTTCCTGCGGGATTCCGGCCGCAATCTCCTTGAACTTAAAGTAATCATTTCCGTGCTTAACACGAAAAAGTCTTTCGGTGAGGTACGATCGTAAAATTAGAAAGAGTTGCCGTGGCAGTAGTCGTTGCAATTTATACTCCAAACCTTCGTGCCAAACCTTATCGAAAGCTTGTGAGACGTCAAGAAATACACCACAACAAATCTTTTTTTCTTCGAGAGTTTTCTCAATCACGTCAGTTATTTTGTGGACTTGGTCGATTGTTGAATGTTTGACTCTAAATCCAAATTTATGGTCAGGAATGAGACGTATTTCGTTGATTACGGGTTGTAGTCGTTTTAAAAGTAGTTTTTCGAATATTTTAGAGATAACCGGCAATACGGAAATAGGCCGATATGATTTCTTCTCATTCAGAGATTTGCCTGGTTTCGGGACCATTATAATCTTTGCGACTTTCCATTGTCTCGGAACGTAGAGCAATCTGAAAGAAGCGTTAATCAAATATAGCAGTTTGATAAGAGCTTCATTCGGTAATTCCTTGGCCACCTGCGCCGTTATCAAGTCGTAACCCGGTGCTTTTTTAGTCTTTAGATTTTTAATCACTTCCCTCAGTTCAATTAATGCAACTTTTTTTACTTTAAAGTTATCAGATGTCGTGACTGGGGAGTCGGGCGTTATCAAAGGGCCGTTGAATGGCTTAAACGTATCTTCTAAGTGCAAAGCAAAAAGTTCTGCCTTTTCTTTGTCGCTCTTGGCCCAAGTTCTATCGTTTTCCCGATTTGAGGTTACCGGATGCCTTTTAGCGCTTTCCAAAGTGAATAATTTGATTCTCTTCCAGTGAAGAGATTTTCAAGGTAGGTCGCTATCTTATTGCTTTTAAATTCCCGAATACTATCTCTAAGGCGATTGCATAGTCGGTTAAGGATCGTTTTATGCTACGGTGCACGTGATTTGCCATTTCTTTCGTGCTTTTCTTTTCTCCCTCACCAGTTCAATGATTTCACTTAGATACTTTTCGTTGCGGTTAATCTTATAGCTTCTAGAAGGAGTGTTTCTCCATGCCGCTCTTTGGATTGCTTCCACGAAACGATCAACTTCGTCCTCTAGTTCACAAGGTGTTTTAAGTGATACATTTAAGGCGATTTTTGTTTCGCAATCATTTCTAAAGCCCTCCCAATTTGTTCTATTGCTAGTAAGCCTTGGAGGTCCTTCTTTCTTGATCAACGCTTCTCCAAGTAATAAAATTACCGGAGAGTGATCAGAAGAGAGATCAAAACTTTCTTCGACTGTAATAAATTTATCGTAAATACCTTTTGAAACGAAAAAATCGATAATATCGGGAATTTTTTCTGAGTCGGTTGGCCAATAGGTGGGTTTTCCTGTCGAATAAAAACAACAACCGAATTCATTTGCCACTTCGTAGAGAATTTTTCCTTTAGATGATGTACATCTTGAACCCCAGAAAGTGTGCTTCGCGTTGAAATCTTCACCAATAAGGAAATTTGAACCAAGGGCATTGAAGACACGAAAGTAGTCGTCTTTTTCAAGCGAGCATCGCGGCGGACAGTAAACAGACGCTATGTTGTAGCTCAAGTGTTTATTTTTAACCCTCACCGCGCACAACTGAAGTTTTTCAAACTCTATGTTTATATCGACCGAGTGTTCGATGTTAGTTTTAATGAATAAGGACGAACCGCCCCCCGCGCTCTATCAGAAGGATGATAGGCGTGATAACCAGCGTAGCCTCTTATCTTTATTTGCGATTCCCTTGTTAAATGTGTTTCAGAGATCAAACATATGTCGATATTTTCTCTCATTAGAAAAATTTCAAATTCGTTAATTTTTTGTAGGAGTCCGTTTGCATTCTATGTTATAATTTTAAGCAAAGAGTTCATATCTACTTAGATTTAGGTATAAGATTAGCCCTACAGAAGCTTTCGACGTTACTGAGTCGTTCGAGAATTCTTTTGTTCGTTTCACATTGTTCCTCGAACTTAGCGTAAATGCAGTTCAGAATTTCTTTCAACGGATCAGAGGGTGGCCCGTCGTTTTGTCTGGTTGCTTTGACTGCAGCCTGAGAATATGTCAGAAAACTGGGATTCGTTGGCTTATCCGAGGTTATTTTTCGTTCAGTCTTTTTAGTGGACGACTTCGACGTACTTTTAATCAGGTTAGAGGGCTGATTGACTGGTTTAAGTGTCTGTACTGCTGATTCGAGCGTCCTTTCAGTTGGCTTAGGAGTCTGTACAACTAGCTTACGAGCCCGCTCAGTTTGCTTAGCAACGCGCTCTACCGACTTAGGAGCCCGATCGACTGATTTCGTTCCCCGCACAGTTGGTGTTGTAGATTTTCTCCGTCGCATCTGCAGTTCCTTTGCGACCTCGCAACCGCGATAATTTGCTGGGTGCCTTCCTTTGCAGTTAACGCAAGTTGCTTTTTCATTTTTGCTTAGACTGCAATTTTCAGAAGAGTGTTTTCCAGCGCAATTAACGCAGCGCGGCTCTTTCCGACAGTACGCCTGCGTATGATTATACTCTTGGCCACGCTTGCATTGAGGGATTGTCTTCGTGTTGACACGTAGCGTCTCGATTTTAACGACCATACTCATGATTGTACGAATATTGTATATCTTTTCCTGGCTTTCCGTTTTACCAAACGATAGCACAAAAAGCGGAAGTTTACGTTTCACTATACGATCGGGTCGTTTTCTCTCTTTTTTTAAAAGGTTCAACCTCTATCGCGTAAATCACCTATAACGTCTTCTTTAGCACATGATGGATGAAGTCCTCTAGCTACGACCCTCAAAGGTCTCTCAGACTTGTCTTCGTAAGTATGTCATTGAATTTTTTCGTTGTTAAGCTTTTGAGATACAACCCGGTATCCCTCAGCGTCATTAACCTTGATTTTCCAAGCATCGTTCCGCAAGGAAGTTACTTTAAATTCAGTAGCGATCGTTGTTTTTAAAATTTTTCGCAGAGAATTATAGTCTGCAATGCCTGTAATATTTATTGGAGGAGGGGCGCGTTTGCTTTCAATTTGCTTTTCTGCTTTTCGCTGCGCTTTGCGATTAGGTTCGTGTTGCGGAACAACCTCGGGCGATGAACCGGCCTTACGTTTTTTAGATTGTCTTCGTTTAAGTATCCAATCCGTTTCACGCGTGAGTTCTTCTTCGTCCGTACTGTAGTGATGGCTACGCGGAGAGGGCTCACTATGAATAACCGTCTGCATTTGTGAAGACTCGTTTTGAAGCAAAGATACTTCATTGTCTGATTCAAGTTTTTCTACTTTACTTTTGAGCTCCCGACACAAGAGCTCCATTTCGTCGAGTCTCTTTCGGAGCTCGGTGTTTTCTTTTTCCAGAGAACTCTGTTTCGAAGTTTGCGTTTCCGGAATTAACACATCCGGATTCGCGAAACTCTTATTTTGCGCTTTACGAGAAGTCTTTTGAGGCGGAGATCTTTGTAGCCTTGCGCTTTTCCTAAATGGGTTAATTAAATGTTGGTGCAATGATGCTCTATGTGTGAAGTCGTTTGTTTATTGGTTGCCTCAAAAACAAAGGTCACTGCCATCAGACAGCGATCAGTACGGCGCTTAGCGTTGGATGCAGCAGTAATGGAATGCAGATTGACAAAGCAAATCTAGAAGCAGCTAGCAGTGCGATTCACCGACATTTTATTTTGGAGTGACTGAAAGACTGGCTTAATATAATAAATACATAGCTTTCAGGGCAACCGAAGTCCAGGATAACTTCAACTTGATGAATGGCGCTACGTACCATCCAATTTGAACATCGCATATGATGCCATTAAGTGGGTGAAGCCTCCGAAGCTCGACATGAGCGATCATTGGTTTCATAGTCCTGACTACATATATCTAGAGGAAATACAATGGCCAAAGGATGTCACAGCCAAGCTTTAAATATCCGTGGAACTGCTAAATGCACATTCAATTGACCATCTAATCGTGAACTACAACCGATTCTCAAAATTGAGAAAGTTACTCAACTCGATGGCTTGTATGCTTATGTAGGTTTATTAACAACGCCCGACGTAATCTAAAGCGTTAGCAGTGTCTAACCAGCGAGGAGTTACAGCAAACAGAAACTGCTCTGTTTCGGATGGCGCAAATGGATTTCTATGTCAATGAAATCAAAGGTCTTCGGAAGATTGCATCCAATAATAATGTACAGTCTGCAGTCAACAAATCCAGTTCGATTGACCATCTTCCACCGTACTTAGATGATAAAGGTGTACTTTGCCTTTAAGGAAGGACAGATGCTGCTACCTTCAAAACGTTCAGCTATACTCCCAAGATGTCCTGCTGTAACGTTTTTAATTGTAAATCATGAGCAACCGTAATCGTAAAATTTGAGAGATTCTTACACTGCAATATTGAAAGCGTAGTAAACGAATTTCGTCAACTGTTCCCGATACCGAAACTGTAATGCGTGATAAAGCCAGTCACCCGACTCAAAAATGTTGGCAAAGTTGAAATGAAATTTCAACCATCTTGCATCGCCACATATGGGTGGGTCATGGGAATGGCTGGTGATATCTTTCAAGACCGCGCTTTGCAGTTCATTACCAGCTAGTACATCATTATGGAATGACCAGCAGTGAAGAAAGAACAAGGAGAAATTTGCGATTAAATTTGTAGTCTTTTTTTATTTCAATTGTTCTAGAAATCTGTCTTTGTATTGTTCTACAAGTTTATTTACATTTAATAAATTTGAACAGTAAATTACCCAAGAATAAGCGAACGTTTTCTCTTAGAAATATTAAGTTGCATTTCCCAACACTCTCTCTCATATTAGGTGGGCAACTAAGTTCTCGCTGTTTTTTGATGAAAATGCAACTTTATTGTGAAAAATGGTTACAAATGAATCAGAAATATCTGGGGAATATGCCGGGTGGGGTAGGACTTCCCATTTGAGCGTTTCCAGGTAGGTTTTATCGGGTTTGGCAACGTGAGGCCGAGCGTTGTCATGCTGTAGAATCACTTTTTCGTGCATCTGCTCGTATTGTGGCCGTTTTTGTCGCAGTACTCGGCTCAATCGCATCAATTGAAGTCGATATCGTTCCCTAGTGATGGTTTCGTCGGGTTTCAACAATTCATAATAAATGACACCGGCCTGGTCCCACCAAATACACAGCATAATCTTCGCAGCGTGAATATTCGACAGAGCCGACGGCGTAGAAGCATGACCGGGCAGTCCCCATTACTTTCTTTTCTTTGGATTGCTGTAATGAATCCATTTTTCATCACCCGTCATGATGCGATGAAGAAAACCCTTCCTTTTTTAACGCTGGAGCACGCGAAAAAACGACGTTCAACGTCCCTTGGCTTCAAATCATAAATAACCCAAGTTCCTTGTTTTTGAATAATTCCAAACGCATGCAATCGTTTGGAAATGGCTTGACGGGTAACTCCTAATGCTGAAGCAAGCTGTTCTTGCATTTGGCACGGATCCTCATCGAGCAATGCCTCCAATTCAGCGTCTTCGAAGGATTTTGGCCTTCCTTCACGCAGACGGTCATCAACATCGAAATCACCGTCTTCGAAGCGACGGAACCAATCACGGTACGTTGTTTCACTTAGAGCAACATCTCCGTAAACTTTTTGGAGCTCTTGATGCGCTTCAGCCGCCGTTTTCTTCGAATGAAAGAAGAAAATCAAAACACTTTCCCCAAATAACGAGTATTTGTCAAAAAATAACACAACCAAAAGTATATGACGCCAAAACAAAATCACTGATGTGTCAAAACAGTTTGTTTACCATATGTCTAAGCTCGGTTCATTATGTTTTGGATATGTCAAAATCCATGAGCACTTACTGCTAATATATTAAGAGGGTAATTTCTGTGCCCTATGTGCGACTGAGAACAGGGGTGGTTTTTATACTATAGTTTTAAGTAGTTGAAAATTAAAAATTTTCATAAAAACACCGCTTTTGCCAGAAAATGTCACAGTTGCAGTTGGAAAAGACTTCAAATATTCTTGAAGCTGAATTACGAAGCCAACCTTCTACATCTGCAGCTATAAACGATATGTGTAGATGAAGACGAAGAGAAAGACCTTCTAATTGAGCCATTTCAAATTGATTTTTGATTTGTGAATCAACCGTAATGGCAATCAAAACTAAATATGCACATATATTTACTTACGTAGTTGATTTAATTATGCAATTATAATTTTCTATTTCTTTAGAATTATGAAAACAATTTTCAGTTTATTAATTTTGTATATCTAGCGATTTTTAGATGTCTATCAAGCAAATTGCATTTGTTCAAGGATTCGAAGATGAGGAAATCTGGTGTTACTAATTATCATACTACGTGCTGCTGCAAAATCCTGGTCGCATAATGTGCACATATTAGTCTGATGTAGTAGAATGTGACTTTGATGCGGATCACAGCCTGGCGATCGCTTATCGGCTTAGAGTCAATAACCCATGAACGCAACTGATTCGCCGAACAATTAGCCGAGGCCCAAGAGTACATCAAGGCATATATCACATCCATCCAAGATGTGCGGTGGGATGGGATGGTCCAAAAAGGAGATGAAAAACAGTGACATCTACTAAGGTGACTGCTGCAACATTCATTTAGATGCGGATTTATCGTCAGGGCAGATTTATGCAAGAAGTCTCGAGCATCCGCGTGAAGGCAAAGTTCAAAAAGATCAGCCTAATATGCGCTCATACTCCCACAGAGGATACGGATGACATGATAAAAAATTGCTTTTGTGAAATTCTTGACAGGACATACGACCAATGTCCACGTTATGACGTTAAAATTTTAACGCAAAAATTGGAAAGAAACGCATCTTCAAAAACACCGTCGGAAAATAGAGCTTGCACGTCCGGAAATGGACTCAAGTTACTCCACTTTGCGACACTGTAGCTAGCACAAGATTCCCGCACCTCAATACGCAGGATAATTTAAGCGCAGTGACAATTCCTAGACGGAGTCAAACCAAGAATGGTTGGAACTGTTAATGGAAACACACTTCCGCACCCTGGTGCAGCGCTCTCAGTTCATTCCAAACTCAGAAACAAATGATGACGATGATATCATTACAGAGCGAAAGATAGCATGGGCGGTTAAATCATTTAAACCCTATAAATCCAAAGTAAAAGTGGTCTTTATCCCTAAGGCGGGTAGACAAACCATTGACTCCGTAAACGATTTCAGACCAATTAGCCTCACCTCGTTTCTTTTGAAAACACTGGAGAGATTAATTGATCTACACCTGAGAAGCCTTCTCAATGAGCACAATTTATGTAGCACTCAACACGCCTACATAAAAGGCAAGTCGGTAGAAACTGCACTATATGATGTTGTCACATACATTGAGAAAAACCTTCACTTTAAGGAATATACTCTAGCCGCATTTTTAGACATCGAAGGGGCGTTTAACAACCTAAATATGACATCGATAAATGCAACACTAGTTGAACTAGGAGTAAAAACAGAGATAATCAGCTGGATTGGCGAAATGCTTAAGAGCAGAGTAATCAACTCCGAATTAGGTGAAGGCATCGTAAGGAAAGAAGTCCTTTGCTCTGGCTCCTTGCAGTTAACAAAATTCTGAAGATCCCCAAAACTATAGGAGTAAAAACAGTTGCATATGCAGATGACATAGTAATCATGATCAGTGGGAAATACTTACCTGCAATCAGTAACCTCATGGAATCTGCACTAAAAGAATTGTCCTCCTAAACCTGACTAAAACCGAACTGGTTCTGTTTACCAATAGAAGGAAAATAGATGAATTTGATCCCCTTAAACTGAATGGAATTCTTCTGAATCCCTCCACAACAGCTAAATATCTCGGAACCATCTTTGATTCGAAGCTCAGCTGGAAAAAGAAAACGGGAGAAAGAATGAAGAAAGCAGTATGCGCACTCTACGCGTGCAATAAAACCTTTGGTAAACAATGGGGTCTACGTCCGTCCATGATTAACTGGATATACACGACTATTGTCAGACCCATCCTTACCTACGGAATTATTGTATGTTGGAATGCAACAGACAAAACCAGCTACCTTAAAATTCTGCTAAATAAAAAAAAAATGTTATCAAACAAAAAAAATACTCACAAAGGTACAAAGATTAGCATGCATAAACATAACAGGAGCACAGAGATCAACACCACAAGCGGGTTTAGAGATGATGCTAAATATCCCTCCCCTAGATGAGTACATACGATGCACAGCTGCCAAAAGTGCGATTCGTGTCAAACAATCGGGCGCATGGAAGCAAAGCTGCTATGGACACGGATCTATACCGATCTCGACAGCTCTACACCGAAGGGTCTAAAATTGATATCGGAACTGGCTCCGGAGTTTTATGAGAACGCCGACAACCTTTTGTCTGATTAGTTCATTTCAGTGTGGTTTTAGGCCAGGAAAGCCACCATAGATCAGCTATTCACTTTGCAGCAGATATTGAAAAAAACCCAGGAACTCTAAATCGATACTCACCATCTTTTCATCGATTTTAAAGTCGCTCATGATAACGTCTATACAGAAGGGCTACACAAATCCATGTCTCGTTTTGGCATCCGTGCCAAACTCATCCGATTGTGCAGGCTTCATCAAGATTGGTAACAACATGACCGAGGCTTTTAATGTCAGAAAAGGACTATGACAAAGTGAAGCACATGTCATCTGATTTCTTTAACATTATACTTGAAAATTCTCAAGCTTAAATCAATTTTTGGTGCCGTCTGTATCAACGGGGAATGGTGGAGAAAATACAACAACGAACTAAACTGGTTGTAGAGCGACATGGACCTGGTCGAAAGAGTTCGAATTCATCGCCTGAGAGGACATGTAGGACATGTAGAGCGAATGGACATCAACGCTTCGGCCCGGAAAATCTTCGAATTCATCCCAGAGGAACGACGCGGTAAGTGGGAAGGGACAACCAATCTCGTGTGTAAAACTGAATGCGGCTAGCAGAAGATCGAGCTGACTGAAGATGCTTGTTGGTTGAGGTCTAGGTCCACTCCGGACTGTAGTGTCAAGTAAAGCAAGTGATTTGTTACGACTAATCCGCATCCTAACATATGCAATCGTATGTGGCAGCTATAATAAATGTTTAATTTTATTAATTCGATATATGTAGATAATTGTCCAAGCAAAATTCAGGAAATCTTATGCATTTTCACCAACGAGATTTTTGGATCAAAGCAATTCATTTGATGACTCTTTCATGGAAATCGGTCCAACCGCTTAGGTTTTAATCGCTTACTAGTATACGGTAAAAACAGAATACCACCGTTAACTTTGCCCCAGTGCCTTAGATTAAGAAGTTCCGCAGTCAGATTACCCTACCGTTTAGGTGCAGGAATACTTAAGAGTTGAAAATACTCATTTGATTCTCAAAATAGAAGTTTAGAATTTAAATGGTGTGGTGAACAAAGTCTCAGAAGTCTAACAAGTGTTATTCAAAAGGAGAGCGTGTGGCGGAAGGATTCTCTCAATGGAATGTTGATTCTATCGTCAACATCCAGTCAGTTTAGTGGATAGCTTATATGAACTATATCAACATATTCGGAGCTCAAGTCAATAAGGATTTTCAAGACTTCATCAGAGTTAAGAGATGGTGTAGGACACAGTGACAGCGTTCATATTCCTCGTTCAAGTTAATATTATATTAAGTTCAGTCGATTAAAATGAGTTGAAAAGAAAATATGTTTTTTTTGTAATTAATTCGAGAGTCAGCTAATATAACTCGCGCATGCGAAGGTGTTCCATCTTTGCTTGATGTTTTTATTTACCTGCGACGGACAATTAGACAGTCGACACTGCAAAAGGATGTACCAGCATTTTACGCTGACCTCAATAATGAATAAAATCGGTGGACTTCCCTGTCCATAACAGTTTGAAGGTAACCGCCAGCATGAGAACCCAGAAGGTTAATATTTTAAAAATGCAATAAGAATATTTTCTTCTAAGTCCTTGAAGAACTTCAAATGCATAATAATGGTAGAAACAACAAATATTGAATCAATATTAAATTAAATTTTAGTTTTAGTTGTGCAACACTGATTATATTTTGTTACCTTATTTATTCATTCATACATATTATGTAGATCACAATATTGTAAACCAAATATTTAAGGGGATTTTGAAGAGAAAGACTTTACTTTGTGCCTATCCATAACAAATTCATTTAGATTTAGTGACTTTCTGGTCAATTTGACTGAAATTATGTTCATAATATTATTTTACAAAATGATCTCACGAATAATTCCCCATACACATTTTTTTATTTTTAGTTTTTTATATCGATGAGTTGGTTTTAATTATATAGCATTCGAATTTTTGTACACCTAAGTTTTAATCCTCTGCATACATATAATAAATTAATCAATAATCTACTTCAAAAATACCGTTATACAATTTTTTAGAAAGAACCTTATAAATATTTTGTACTACATACAATATATATTAAACCCTGTTCGTTCAGTTATGTATTTTTACTAATGGATTTCCTATAAACATAAAAAATACAAACATGTGGGACAATGGTCCCTGTTCAAAGGTGGTTGAATACCAAGGTAACTGAATAGCATCCACATCTGAAATCCAGAAAAGTGTATCTACAAATTTGCTTCAACATTTATTGTATAAACTGCGCCGAATCCACCCCAAATATTCAAAGGTGATGAAATTTTTTTTATTTCTTATTAAACGTTCTTTTAAAATTTGCTAATTGATATTTCTTTCAAACTAAGAAACATATTTTTTCAATAAAGCATATACATATTAGCAAGTACATTAAACATGAAGTTGACCCTTAGTTTTGGACGGATTACTGTCTTACCATAATCTTACAAATTGTTTGTCACCCATTTGTTTTAAGTTTGTTTACAATTTGTGGCGGCAACAACATCCAAACCATAAGCCTGCTAAAAAATACAGCTCAGGCACCTGTTGTACCACTACAACAAACGTTAATTCTCTCATTGGGCGCGTAAGCTGTAAATATTTGTAGCCTCGTAATTATGTACATATGAGTGTGTACATGTTAAACAAACTGACGTAATGCTCGGATTTCTTATAAAAGTGGTTTATAATATGATGAGTCAGATAATACGAGTAGTTTTGCGTGTTGGAAAATACAAGTTAGTCTTTTTGATGTCAGATAAGGACACGAATAGGGATTATTTTCGAAAATATAGTATCCACAGATATTGATGTGTATTCCTATATTCGAACCTGTTACGTTGTGTTCACGAATGCCTTGATAGTTCAAAGTGTGGTACACAAATACGTATGTATGTGCATGTATTATATTTAAATATTATATTATATTTTTTTAATAATTCAAACCTGTCCATTAACCCTTTCATGAACTTTGTACAATATATTGTACAACAGCAGCTATCATTCTGATCTATTTTATTCAAGTCTTTCACCGTTTTACCTATTCACGTTAAAAAGAGAGTTATTTATACCTCTTAGCTCACTTTTTCGAACAGCGCTTTTCAGATTATCGAAACTGTAAGGTAGTGAATAAAAGTCAATGTTTTGCGTAGCCATATGTATGTATATAATTGTTTGTATTTCATATAACTTAATTTTGAAGCCAAGAAGTTGATTTTGTTTATAAAATAATTAGTTCTGTTAAATTGAAACTTAACAAAATATTTTAGTAAAATAAGAAACGGGCACAAAATATTGTACACATATTTACCAAGTCAAATGTACAATATATTATATGAAGTTAATTTGTTCAATATACTCGTATTGTACAGGATGTGACCATTGCAGACTCAGTGCCGTACTAACGATTCCCAACGAAATTGCGGAGTTGGAGAAGTTTGTCCAAACGTACTCCTACAATTATACGTAGTAGGACGCGTTGGACTCGCTTTTCCAGAACTTTGACAAGAGCACTCTCCTTGAACTCGCTCTACCCACCGTCCAATAGGAATCTGTCAAACGAGGAGATTGACTGGTACCTAAAACAAATGGACGAGACAATTAAACGAACTATGGACAGTACGATATCTCGGTATGAACATACTGACAACGCAGACATATTCCGCAATACAACCATTAACGCACTACACCAACACAAAAGTAGACTGCTGTCGAGACTAAAAATCTTGTACAGACAGTTTACTGACAGACAAAACTCGGAGGTTAGGACGCTGAAGTCATTGATTAAAAACCAACAAAATTCGGGCTGTAAAAGCCAACAACCCGAGTATGATCCCGTAAATAAATAAAATATTTTGGAGGAACAATCAATATGACCTTCCGCGTCTTAAGATCCCCCGAACGACGAACAATGGACGAATACTGATAACAGCAGGTATAGATCCAGATAACGAAGTAGAGGATGACAACTTCTTTGTGATCGAAGATCCGCAGGAGAAGGTAGAGGCTATAGGAGCCACTTTCCAGGAAGTGTACAAGGTAAATGATACCATTTGCCCGAACCGCAACTTGGAAAATCGCGTCCTTGTGCACAACTTCTACCTACGAAATGATATAAAAAGCACTGGCGATCCGAGAACATAGGTTTTACCGAGTTCAATGACGATATTATGGCAAATAATGTCATCGCCGATAAAAGGGTACATCCCCCGTACATATCGAAGGTGGAGCTGCAATCGTTGAAAAGGTAAAAATCCATTATCCAGCGCATTGGAAAACAGCAGTGATACAACCCATCCCCAAAAGGGGTAAGAACACCCCAATCCGGCAAATCTCCGGTCGATAAGTATCCTTCCGAACATCAGCAAGGTATTCGAAAAAGTGATCAATAACCAATTCGGTTTTAAGGCGGGCTATGATACAATACATACAGCGTCTAAACTGGTATCGGATATCCAATGGAACAAAAGCAAGAAACAGGCCTTCGTCACCGTTTGTTTAGAGCGACTCTTCTACAAGCTGAATAGGCTAGGCATAAGCAAACTACTGCTGTACATACTTTCGATAAGATTTAGCGATGTTGCGATGACTGGAAGTTGAAGATCAACTGGGGCCTCTAGGGATACCTGAAAGAATTGGCGAAAGTTCTCAATCGTTGGGCCGCACGGACAGCCACTTGCGAGTCGAAGTGTAGTCAGACACCTAGGGCTTTGGTTAGACCAATATCTATATTTTAACAAACATATAGATGCTGCTCTGGCCAGAGCCAAAGGTGTTTTTGGCCTTACAAAGAGACTTTTTTGTAGCAAACAACTCGATGCAGGGGTAAAGGTAATTTGCTACATGGCCCTCATTTGGCCCATGCTCGTATATGGATGTCCCATGTGGTTCAACGTGGGAGCAAGCTTGTTGGAACAGATTCGTATGTTTGAGATTTATGGGTTTGGGCTTGCTTTCATTTATGCAGGACACCAGAGTCCCAGCACATAAAATTATATCCCAATGAGGTCCTGTACAACAGGGCTAACCTAATAAGAGTGAATAATCTCGTTACTCGAATGCACGTTGTAAGAGCAATGAGCTCTATAAACAACCTGATCTCCGGGGCTCATTACCCTAAATATGAGTATCACGAGAGAGTGCGCCTTAACGGCTTTGTTCCCCCAGAGGCGATCCTCTATCTTGATGAGAAGGGTCTGATCCAGGACAGATTGGCAGTGCCGCTAATCTTCCACGTTGCTCGGACAGTTGTTTATAGGCGTCTTAACTATGACAGGGACGTGGCACACAGCAGTGTGGAGCATCTCCAGTTTAGTAGGGCGGTATCGGGTCGCGATATGAAGGACGTTGAACGTCAGTTCTCAAAATTTTGGTGGCTAACTGAAAGAGAAGGAACTCCTTCGTCGGTCCCCCACAATCCGGGGTAGCCCATTTAGAGTTGGCTGTTTGGTCTTGGCCGACTTACATAGTTTAAGGTATTTGTAGCGATTTTACAGGTAGACCTAGGCAAAAAAAATGTTCCACAGCAAAAAATGTAAACAGCAAGATAATAAAAAAAACATAAAGATATAAAAAAAGTATATATTTAATTACATAATTAGAGTAAGATAGAATAAGTTAGTTTAAGGTATATTTTAAGGTAGTTTTTAAGTTTTATTATAAGACTAAAAGAAAAAAATGTACACACACTAAGTTTTCTTTTAATTTTCCCAAAAAATTTGTCTTAGTATTCATTAATAATTAAACAATAAGACGAATAAAAAACTAAGTAAGGTACGTCGAAAGACATAGTTTTAAGTATTAGATTTCGCTTAGAGCGCCCGCATAGGTTAGAATAGCATAGTTAAGTTAATTAAGCTAGTTTTAAGCATTTTTTGTCTAGCATTTAAGTTGTAATTGAATTGGTTTAATAAAAATGCATTTAAAATGAATGAAAATGTATTTGAAGGAAACACCAACTCAGTTGACTGCCAGTCGTGTTGTATTTAGAGCATAACCATATCTCCCTTTCAATGTCAATTTTAAATATATATTTTATAATCAAATGTTGAATTCATTAGCAAAAAAGTTTCAATTCCACTTAGCCTACGTATTATACTAAGTTAATTAAAGAGTAATTAAAAGATTTGTAATAAATAAAATAAATATTTTGGAGCAGGATCTGGTCTAGCTTCTCGCAGCCACTCGCACGAATTGTTGGGACCTATACTTTTATGCCGTTTCCGAAGGGCAATTTTGTTCGATTGACAGATACTTCTCATGAAAATTTTACACTAAGATGTTTGCCAGACCTTCGCGAGAGGTGTGGCCATGGACATTTTTTTATTTTTTTTATTGTTGTTTCCTGGGATTCGAACTTTGAACCCCAAACACCAAATGTCTTTGGTTCTTTAATTTCTTTACCTCTGTTCCTCGCTTTTTTGGATTTTCTTTTCCTGCACTATGCATTTACCCCCGTGGGCTTATCCCAAATCCAATGGACTATTTAGGTCTGTCTCATTTTTTAAAGAACTCTTAGGTGACGAAATTAAATAATGCAGATTTTGATGATAAGTTTTGTTTGTTGTTATCCCATTGAATCAAGTATGATCTCTGCTCTTTGCACTTATCTACAATTACACCTGGATACCACACCGATTTTAGAATTTTTTGATAATAGATACTATCTACTATTTTTGTTCAAATCATTTAGTTACATAGATAATTTATTACACTATCGACTCACTTTGCGCTTGTTGGTTTCTATACTAACTTTTTTAGGCACAACTTTTGTATGTTTAAGGCTTTCAATATTTGTCAGTAATTTTTTGCGTAAAGTTCTATGTATTAACAGTTCAGACAGTGAATAAGAACTTTTAATCGGAGTTGTACAATAATATAGTCATGCAATGTATGAGTCAGAATTACATTAAAGATTTTTCTTTAAAAGCTTTTTAATTGTTTGATATATACGGACATGAAGTAATTTGTTCAATGTGCCAGTTTTTAGAAAACTGCTTGGATTTATCCGAAGGAAAAGGTGGACATCACTCACCATCATTTTGGGAATTCTATGCCGAGCAAATATTGATTTTACTCGTAGTTCCACATCACAAAATAATCAATTAGAATTAAATACTTTTTTGTTGCAAAATCAAAAAATTAATACCTATTTTGTTGTAATGTGCGGACCCCATATGGCTTTCATAAATCAATGAATTTCTAATGAATTGCTAATGAATCGATTTTTTGTTTTGCTTGCGGTACTGCATTGCTTTAATAAGAACATGATTATCACCAGGTTTAATACGTATTTGCTCTAACTTATTTTCACTGCCCGGCAGACTGGAAATTATTAAATTAGAATTTCGTTTTCAAAATCTGTAACTGATTCATTATAAAGTGCTACTCTGAATAAAGTATCCGCTACATACATTGTTTTACCTAGCTTAAAAATGACTTTAAGCATATACTGCTTGTAAACTATGCATAAATCACTGAAGACGTACTGGCTCCTTACACAATAGCTTTTCAAATATTGGTGTTCAAGCCTTCCCGAAATTTAAAAATTATGAATTTCAATAAATTCGACTGAAAGGTTCCCATCAAACATTAAAACTCAAACTTTCAAAATCGTTATAAATTTATTTGAAAATGTTCTGTAGTCACACTGTTGAGGAGTATCGAAAACTTTTCTATTTAACATAGACTTCACCTATGTTTAAAACAGTTGTTCGGCCTTTTTGCAGTTGCACAGGATTAGTGAACTTCTTGTACATAATCAATTTAATACATCCAAATAACATTTGACACTATGCCTGAGACTTTTTTATAGCAAGCAACTCGATGCAAGGGTAAAGGTAATCTGCTACAAGTCCTCATTCGGCCCATGCTCGCACATGGATGTCCCGTGTGGTTCAACATAGGGGCAAGTAGAATGGAAAGGTTTCGGGTGTTTGAGAGGGTCTGCCTTCAGGCTTACCTTCACTTATACAGAACACCAGAGTCTCAGTACATAAAATTCTATTCTAATGAGGTCCTATGCAAGAGGGCGAATCTGATAAGAGTGGACAATTTCCTGATCAAGATGACTCGAAGGCACATTGCAAAAGCAATGACCTCGATGGATACGAGTAACCTAATCTTCGGGGCTTATTACCCCAACCATATGTACCATGAGAGGGTGCGCCTTAACGGCTTTGTGCCCCTAGAGCATTCCTCTATTTCGATCAGGCAGGTCTGATCCAGGATAGATCAGCTGTGCCGATAATCTCCCACGTTGCCCGGACAACAGTGAAAAGGCGGCTCAACTATAGCCGAGACGTCGCACAGAGTACTGAGGAGCGTCTCCAATTCAGTAAATCGGTATCGGGGAGCGATATTAAAGATGGGAAGAAGCAGCAACAGCTGGTGGATACTAGAGGGAACTCCCTCGTCGATCCCTTTTGATCAGGGTAGATCAGTACGGCAAAGTTGGCCGCTATATTTTTGCCTTGGCCGGCTTACATAGTTTTCAGGTGTCTAGGTTTATTTATATGGAAAAAAAAAATAAAAAATTGAAAGCAACACAGCACAAAAAAAAAAGAAAAGCACAGCACTCGATTAAAATTAAAAAAAGATGTGCATATTTGATTATCCATGTAGTTAAGCTAGGTTAAGGCTTATTTTAAAGTAGCATTTAAGATTTATATATATAAGATCAAATAAATAGTACTGATACTAAGTTTTTAAAATAAAAATAAAGAAAAAATAAAATAAAATAGTAGTAAGTAATAGATTAAGTCGAAAGATATAGATAAGGATTAAGTGAATTAAAATTAATAAAAAGCGATATAAAAAAGGGAGAGCATGCGTATTAACGATCTTCAGTTTTTTTATGTTAATGGTTAATTTGATGGTTTTATTTTCTCAAATTGTAATTTTTGAAAGGAAATTCTTTAGTTTGATTTTTGTTTAAAAGGTACGTTGGAACTAGCCATCGATGTATATATACATACATAGGTTGGAATTGCGACGAATATAGTTACATTTAATATCATGACATCTAATACAGCGCTGAAAACACACTGCGTCGTGTAGCGTCAAATGCGTGAAGAGCATTTTACGAATAAAATGACATTTTATTATTCTACAATATTTTTTAAATAATTAAGTGTTTATTAATTTAATATTGGTCATCGGCTTTCAGTTCATAGTTTATAGTTTAAAGTTCTTCGCGCCGTGTTTTTATAAATTTTTCGACGGATTCTCCGAGGTGGAGATGAGTTGGACAAATTGGAGATAAGTTGAACTTCATTGTGTTCAAAACTTATGGGTTCTTTGAAGTCGCTGTCAGGAAGCATGCACAGTGGAGCTTCAACAAGAAAGTGGCCAAGGCTCAATACCATCAAATCATCATAGGACACAATGGATTTGAATTGAGGCAAACTTCGACTTGACCGAGAAGCGAATTATAAAAATTAAAATACAATTTTTTCAGATATTGAAGTATTTAATTTGAAACCGATGTCCTTGGATATCATTCGTCCTTGAAAGGTATATTTTTATATTGTTTTTCTTAATTGAACGAAACTTATTTTGCAATTCTAGTGCCTTTGACTTTTCTTCATAACTCTGGCATCCCTTTTCTCCCAACCCAAGCAGAATGCAATTATTACAGAATGCATTTATTGAAGTCATACCAAAAAATGTTATGAATATGTTTCAATTCAATGACTTCAATTACGACTTTAGCTTAAAAAAAATAAATCGTCATTAAATTTTGAAGTCATGATTGGAGCAATAATTTTCAGCAATCAGAATGTTGAAGTCAAAAAGAATGCAATCTTTTTATTGCTCTGTATTCATTGAAGTCACTAGCATTCACATTTAATCATTTAAAGTCATTTGAAGTCACTGAATGCATTCAATCCATTTTAAAACCTTTGAAGTATTTGAAGTCACTGAATGTATTCAATTCGTTGAAGTCATTTGAAGTCTTTAAATTCGTTGAAGTCATTCAAGTTACTGAAATCATTTCTAACGTAATACATTCTAATTGACCAATTTTCTTAAAAAAAACAACACTTAAATCATATATATTTATGAATATTATTTTTTATGTATTATGTATGTATGTTTTATATTTATTACGATATATGTATACAATCTTTGTTTAAGAAACAAAATTATTTGACAAATAAATCTACGAAAATAATATTCATTCCTATTACTGTATTACTTTTGCCTAAAAAGGTAATACATGGTTTATTGAGATCCACAAATAAAAAAATGTTAACAAAGTTACAATAATTCACATCAAATATATTACCTAAAATAATTTCAGTAATGATATAAAAGATATAAATGATAATATAAAAAAAAGAACAGAGATATGAGTTCAAACAGGAATGTTGTACAAATAAACACAAAATAACTTAATCATAAATCGTTCATTTTGTTAACTTTCAGGAGCAGCAGTGAGGTAAGAGTGTATTATACTTAAGAAGAGTTTTTTGTTTTATCATTGGATATTAATTAAACCTTTCAATCGAATGATTTACATTACTGTATGTTTGTAATGATGAATTCGTTTTGTTTTTTTCGCGGTGACTCTAAGTTTGTGCAGCATTCGGCTTGTATCGTTGTTTTCACTTAAGTACTTATCTCTGTTAGTTTACCATTATTATAAGAGGGGTTAAGAGCTTATATTCACTTTAGCTTAACAGACGGGCAGAAGGCGGATGCGACAATAGCATCATTAACTTTCCGTGTCAAATGAAAGTGCTTATGGAATCTTTTTAGGAGTACAATCTTCTAGAATCGTTGCTGTTCCCAGAAATAGTATTTTTAGATAAAAATTGTATTTTATGGTCGCCAATGTGGGAACTAGGTAACCATAACCATTTGCTGCTGCAGAAAATCCAGAGCCTCAGCAACTCTCCGCATGTTACAGGTATCTCGCCCTTGGTATGATGATAAAGATTATCACCATAGTAAGATGCATACTTACGTTCTTATGAGTATGTTTGTCGTAAGTGGAAGAATTTTGCTGCAAAATACTCATAATATCCGTTGAAGTGAGTAAATTTAAGGTACGTGTTACGCATTTGGTATGCTTTGGCAAACAGTTTTCAAAAAACTTATTTTGAAATTATATTTCTTCATTGTCTGAAGTTTCTCCATCATATATGTTCTCATCATGGTGGTTTTTAAGCGATTCGTCAATTTCAAATTCCTTGAAGGCTTTTAAAAAATGTTCTCCATTGTCCGTGACGGCTGCCACAATGTTGTTGCAATTTAAGCCAAACTGCGTGTGTATTTGGAGGATCACTTCATCTACGAGTATTCACTGGCATATTTAAAAAACAAATGCCTTGTTTTATCGATCATACATCAGCAGTAGTGCACAAATATTTGTTCTTTGATATAAGGCATTTAACTTTATCAACCATTGATGAGAACATTTCTTTTATTAGTTCAGGATTGGAAAAATGTATTAAATTTCTAAACGGCAAATCTATTGCTTGCGATGTATTTTACAGTCAAATTTTGAAATTATTTCTGTCTAGATTTCATTGGCCTTTAGTTTATCGCTTTAGAGTTAAATTTGATCTAACTTGTGTTCATCCTTGCAACTTTACATCACAGATGCAGCACTCAACTAATACGCCATTAAATTTTCGATGAAATCCTGTGACGTTCAACTAAACATAAGCGAGATAATAACATTAATTCTAAGAATGCAATCTTAAGCATGCAAAGATGTATCTATCAGACCGATGAAATTTTAGGTTTTGACCTCGGAAAAAATAAGTACAGCTGGAAATTTAGAAAAAGGCTCAATTAAGTTTTCTGAACCGGTGGGCATACAGTGAAATAGGACCAATTTACCCAAAATATCTAATTTAGCCTTAGAAAGTTGTTTATTTATTTAAAACGATACTCATAATCAAAAACACCCAATTGGAACTCCGCTTTCAAAAGTTCTCTCGTGGCCGGTATTATGAATTTCAGTACAAAAAATAGAACGCGGCGTTCAGAAAGTTCTCTCGGCACTGGCCAGTCCAATTCAATATAGATCACACAGAAAGCATTCTGTAGAACGAGGTGTCATATCTAGGTGTTGTCTAAAAATAAAGATGTTCATTCTGATTGGGTGTTTCGCAAAAAATTTACTATTTAACACCCTAACTAAACAATGATCAATTGTCTAAAAGTGTGAACAAGTGCGGAAAGGGGAAGTTATCATCTAATGTAAGTTCAAAGTATAATCTTAAGAACTAAGTACCTTAGGTACCAAGAGCAGTATGAGAACTTCCTTCAAAATGCAGGAAATTCAAAACATGCTGCTCCAATGAATGGCGATCTTTTTTTTAAGCTGAAGTCACAATTGATGTCATTGAATTGAAACATTTTTTGGAGCATTCAAAAGAATGATTTCATTCTTTTACAGCTCTGCGTATAATGACCCATTTGCAGTAGCAGCATAATTATTAGCCGTTGTGCAATTATTATCGCACTGCCCTGTAAACGTGTATTCTTTGTGAAATACTAATTGGCGCGAATTTGTATTTTTGTGTTTTTCAGTCCATTACTATCGGCCTCTTTTAAGCTCTGAAGTCATAATAGTATCACAATGTATGAGAAAAGAGCCACACATCTACAAAGTTACAAAACCAGTTGCTGATATATTCATCACCGTCACCATCACAAATGAAATCAAAAATTGATTCTTCTTTAACTACACTGGTAAAGTGTCAAAACAGATTGAACAGATTCTAAGCCGACTGATTACTATTGAGAAAAACTTGTCATCTAAGATCAAAACAGTAGAGTAAAATCTCATTGAAACACGCATCGTGTTTCTGTATTGGATTAAATTTTAGAAAAGTATTTGTAGTGCAAGTTGAGATCTTGAAACAACAATTTAAATAAGACCGCGAACAGCTATAGCAACCTGAATACTGTGATAAGTTTCAGAAATAAAAACACAATTAGAAGAACTGCACATGAAAAATCTCGCGACGGACACTGTTTTAAGTTTAAGTTTTTAAAAACCACCTTTAATTTGCTGTGCCACTCGATTGATGTACAATGTAATATCTGCAGAATTGTTAACCTCCCTTAATAATTTTATAAAGATTCTAGTTTAACTGGCTACCAAGGAATGAGGTAACTAGCATAACTTTCTTATTTTAATACTTTTTGTAAAACCTTCTGAGGAGTTCTACAAGATCACGCTTACAAACATCTATCTTATCTAAGCATTTGCACAGACGAGTGTCAGTAGCTCACCTCCTGTAGGGTGCAATAACGCATCCTCCTTCTTAGATAGCGCAGAATCCATCAGCGTTGTGTCCTCATTTATCCCTACAACTGTGACTCCTTCTGTTGCTAGTAGCACCGCCGCAAAAGCCAACTTCACCACGACAGTGTCTGTAAATAGGAAAGTAATAACATCCATTATCACAACCTCTTCGAACACAAACAACTTGGGATCTATTACAGCCCGAAGACTTAAAAACACTTCAAATAACACGATCTGAACCATCATTGCCTAGTGAGGGGTAAGTGGAATATCTATCCTACTAATCTCGAGGTAGTATCTACATGTTGGTACTCGAGAGCAAGGATTGGTTTGGAATGAGGTCTATGCTTCCATACACAATATATAGAAAATTTAGACAGAGAACTCGCTTCGTACCAAGAATTGGATGTTGATCAAATTGTAGACTTCATAAAATCCTCCTACCCTGGTTCTAAGCATAGCACGAGGAGGCAAAGACAGAATTCTGAACCGGAATGTAGTAGAGCGAGGGGGTCATTGTGTGGTTGAACATGTTTAGGGCCTCTAGTAGTGATCATTATAGGAACCTGTATTTAATGACAAACAATGTATACAAAGCGTTGTGTACATATAGAGTTCCTATTATGAATTGGAGGCTGCAAGAATATCAAGTTGTAAAAATTCAATAGATTTTTATAAGACGGTAAGGAAACTTAATGGTAAACAGTATTCTATCAGTCGTAACCTTAGGTCAACAGTCCCTTACGAATATTACAGGCAATTATTAAATCCAGATACTAACCTTGTAATACCCGCGAGCTTCGACAGCATCCGGGATGGTCCTATTACCCAGACAGAGTGTTTATAAGTCGGACGGGAGAAGACAAAACACGTATATACGTATACTTGTATCATTAAAGTTTATATTGAAACAAATTTAAAAGTTAAATTTATAAGGGAATGAACTATTAATTTTACAGTAGTGCATAGGCTCCTCCCTGTCTCTCCTCAATCAAAAAGGAAATACATATATACAAAAGGAAAGGAAGTTAAAGGTGTGTGTTGACATCTGTCAGCTGACATGGGGTGTCAATCCATATGTGCGCCCGAAGAGTGCTACCAAGTTAAATCACAACATCCCTCCTTCGTATATGTTGCGCATCTTCCTGCGTAATATTTACCCCCTTTAAATCGAGTTTGCCAGCTTTACCATGTTACCAAACCATTGACCATTTTTACTACTGAACTGCGGACTTCACCATCTTTTGATCGATGCAGATCCACGACGATTCCCTCCCTCCATGTGTTTCTCTTACTATTTTCGTCAGCGACAATTACCTCGTCCTGCAATGCGATGGGGTCCAGGGGTGGCTGAAACTACTTCGTGTGCCGAGTTATGGACCGTAAGTACTCGCTTACACAACGCCTCCAAAATTGATTCGCCAGCTGAATTGATTGATGAAAATTGTTGCGCAGTGTCGACCCACTACTATCTTCACTACCCCGTTCTCCATTTCTCCAATTGAGCTTCCAATTATTAACTGATTTGGAGTAAGTTCTTCACTCTTAGGTGAATCTAATGGAACATACATACATCAGCGGACGCGAATTTAAAATGTTCTCGAAGTGGGCTCCCAGAAAGTATTCGTGAAAACCAGTCTCATGCAGAATGTCCATCAATATCAATTTCACCGAACGAATCATTTTTTTCCCACACACCTCCCATATGGGGTGAAGCAACAGCCATTCAATTTCGGGTTACTACTGTTACAGCTTGCCGGTCTATGCCTTCTTAATTTCTTCCTTTTTTCGGCGCCGGTCTACCATTATATCCACAGGGCCGAAGTAATCAACGCCCGTATACGTAAAGGGCAGTGTGAATGGTGCTAGTCGCTCTGGTGCACCCATGTAGAGAGGAGTTCGGCTTGCTCGGCGATTACAGCATAATTCACAATTCTTGACGACTGGGCTGACCAGAATTCGAAGGCCACTTACGAAAAAGCGTTGTCGCAACCTTCATTTCTAGTTTCAACGTAGTTTTCTATGTCTCTGTTATATCTTTGTGTAATCTTGTGTTTTTTTCTTCTTTACTTTTCCTACTAATGATGTTGTATTTGTAACTTTACTAGCTTGCCGTGGAGTCATTTCAATTATGGAGTGATAACTATCGTTGTAATTTGCTATTGCTTTTTGTATCTTTTGTTTTATCGAAATATCTTTTCCTATTACCTGAATTTTCTCTATTAGAGTGGAATGTAGTCTTTCGACATCAGAATTCCCTGTATGACTATTGAACAATGTCCAATGTACTATATGATATTTCTGTTCTTTGTTTCTGTAAATATTTTCTGACTTGTTCCGATTTAAACTCATTATCCATGATAATATTCCTTGGTTTATCAAATGTTGCTACGTAGCCTTCTAATGCAGCAAACTTTTAACCCGGATTCTGACATTTATTAAATATGCATTGGCGAATTTTGTAAGTTTGTCTATAATTGTAATGAAAGCTTGTTTTTTATAATGGAAAATATCTATGTGTATAATTTCATTTTTCTTATTTGGTGTTTCTGTTATATTCAAGAGTGGTTTGATTGGATTTTTGTCATTCTTTATTCCCTGCCATTTTCCACAGTTATTAACGATAAGTTTTATATATTCTTGCAACTTTGGATGATATCTTATATGCCAATGTATTGTATGTTTCGTTTATGCCACTGTGTAATGGCCCTCTTGTATGATATAATGGTATTTGTTTATGGCACAATTCTTCGTTTTCTATTTCTCGCGCACTTTTTGTGAATTTTAATCTTTGGTTGTCTGAAAATAGTTCAATAATAAATTGTTGTACTTTGGTATATTCTCTGTCATCCACTTCTGAATATGTTCCTATATGTCCTGATTTTACATATTTTTTTTAAAAATTTCTTTAACGATCGCTTCTTCATGTCGTGTATTGGTCTGTATAATTATGGCAATCAAATCCTCGTCGTCGGTCTCTCGAGTTTCAAGAGGCACCCCAATCTTGGCATTCTCAAGACCAATGAGAATTCATGCTTGTGCATCGTTAAAAGGTAGAATCGGTACCTTTCGTAGTTGATGGCGCTCATCCAACACTGAGAAATCAAGCGACTGTACAGGTAGGTTAGGTTAGGTTGAAATGGCTGTCAGCAAAAGAAGCCAACACACTTAGACCAATAATGAGTCCATTGTGATACCTCATGTGCTTGAGACGCGGCCTCTAGCCTACTCGTTGAACTATTTAGAGCTTCTGATGAAGCGTAGAATGCACCTAACATCAATATTATTCAGATCATTTAAGTCATTGAAACAGAAGGCTCCTAAGTGAAGTTTTCTTCTTTGGGAGAGAGCTGGGCAGGTACAAAGAAGGTGAAGAATAGTCTCTTCCTCCTCCTCGTCCATGCAGCTTCTGCAGAAATCATTAGAAAATACGCCAAGCCTTGTTGCATGAGTTACGTCATGCATTAACCTTCCGTTCGCAGAAACCGGTTTTCCCCACTCCCTTTCCTCATAATCCAATCTCACGCGGAGCCAACGTGATTATTATTTCTTCCGCTCGTAAAACCTTAATTCATGCTTGCCTATTAGACAATGTCCAGTAATGACACCTACAACAGCACTAATATGCTTCCTATTTAGAGAAATCAAATTCCTAGAGCATTTCATATCCAGCATGGGCCAAATCTGTTTTGTCGCTAGACAAGTTGTACTCCTTGTCCACCTAGAATTTGTCCAGCATTAATTTAAGTTTGCATGTAGCGATAGGCATACCCAGTAAACTTTGCTGGCAAGAATGGGTATTGTTGTTCGATGTCTGGGAAGTTCGTCAGCCTTACAATTCCCTGGAATATCCTTATGCCCCGGCATCCAAATTAGGTGATTACTAAACTGCTCCGCCATCACTATAAGAGACAGCTCGGCAGTCTAGAGCTGTTAAAGAATATGTTGATGAAGATTCCAGGGATTCGATTACGGCTTGGCTGTCTGAAAAGATGCGGAAATCAATGGCCGATAACACGTTTTTATTTAGCCAAGACAAAACTTCTCTTATTGTCATTATCTCCGCCTGGAACACGCTACAATGGTTTGGGAGACGAAAAGAAAGGTTTAAATTAAGCCTATCAGAGAAGACACCACCACCCACCCCGTCGTTAGTTTTTGAACCGTTGGTATAAAAATATACCGACTTATCTTCCTTGAAGCCACCTTCTTCCCAGAATGCTCTGGAAGGGATGGTAACTTGGAAGTTTTTGTCAAAATTTAACTTAGGGATGGTGTAGTCAATATCTTCAGGGAAGATGTTAAATTTATTTAAGATGGAGGCGTGGCCATACATTTTTGTATACCACTGTGAAATAGCATTAAGGCGAATAGCTGAGTTAGCTGCCATTTGCCTGCCATAAATGTCAAGGGGTGTTAAATGAAAAAGAATGTCCATAGCTGGCGGAAGGTGTCGTCCGCAGTGCTCCACTAATGCACAGACAAGCTGAACGTTGGACTTTGCTTAATAACTTCTGGTTTATTGCCTTATCCAAGACAGTCCACCAGACAACTACCCCATACATTAGGATCGGTCTAATAACCGAGATATAGAGCCAGTGAGTTAGTCTGGGTTGTAAGCCCCATTTGCACCCGATGGCTTTTTTGCAAGAGAAAAGTGCGACAGTGGTTTTCTTAACTCTTTCCTGTATATTACGAGTAGATTTCCAGCTTAGTTTCCTATCCAAAATAAGACCCAGGTATTTTGCTTCGTTGGAGAAAATTAAGCTTGTTCCATTAAGGGATTGTCAATAGGTGGGATTTTGTTTTTCCTTGAGAAGAGGACTAGTTCGGTTTTGTGGGGGTTCACTCCTAGACCACACCGAGCTGTCTATCTACATAGCTTATTCAAAGCTTTTTGTAGAAGCTCTTTTAAGGTAGTGAGGTGTTTACCGGGGACTTCTATAGCAACATCGTCCGCATAGCGATAACTTCGCAACCCTCAGCTTATAAGATTAACAGTAGTTCAATGACCACCAGATTCCAAAGAAGTGGGGATAAGACGCCCCCTTGAGGGGTACGCCTACCGATATATCTTCTGACAGATGACCCACCCAGCTTTGTGTTGATAATCCGACCATTAAGCAGTAAATTAATCAGCTCGGCAAGTGAACTATCTATCTTAAGATTTGACAGTGCTTTGATTATCACAGATGAGTAGACGTTGTTAAAAGCGCCTTCAATAATTAGAAAAGCTACCATAGTATACTCCTTATGATACATGGAGTATTCGATTTTATGGACGTATGCAATGCTGTTTCGACTGATTTGCCCTTACAGTATGCGTGTTGAGCCGTGGACAGAAGTCGTGTGTTAATACTATCACGTAAATGGATATCAATCAGTCGTTCTAGTGTTTTCTGAAGGAAAGTGTGTATCAATAAGTAAATTTAATGTGTCTACACCAGAAGTTGTCCAAGACCCATCTGTTTTTAGTAAACAGCTGGGCACTGAAGGATTTATCGAGAGGATTTTTCTCAGCCTAGACGCCTCAGAAGATTCTTCTATTTTACCATAAAAGAGTCTCCAAGAATTAAGTTTGGCTTTCCTCAATTCTTTTTTATATGTTTTTATGGATTCTTTGTAAAAGTCCTAGTCAGATGCATCTCTTGAACTTTGTTTAAAAGTTTTCTGCAGGTATTCCTGAGTGGTCCAAGATCAGAGGTCCACCAGTGTGGTTTTTCTTGCCCCTAACCCTTACCGAAGGACAAAATGAAGACAACGCTTTATTGAGGGCCAAGGTAAGTTCTTTGACCATGCAATCAAGCTCTTGAGTATTATTCGGGGACTTTAGAGTGTCGGAATTAACCAATTTCTTTAAAGTTTCCCTATATTTGACCCAGTTAGTATTACGGATATTTCTGTAAATCAATGGGCCTAGAGGATCGTCGTCAAGACTAAATTGAAGGTATCGGTGGTCAGAAAAAGAGTGTTCACCAGAAAAGAGTACCTTCCAGTTGTTGATCATTTGATTAATGATGTCAGAGACAAGGGTTATATCTAGAACCTCTTGTCCATTTCTAGTTATGAATGTAGGTACGTTACCGATGTTGCACAAAATGAGGTTAGTTTAAATAAATGTATCACTTAAAACACGTTTTGAACTGGAGAACGAGCGGCATGGAGAAAAACTCCTATATGCTATAACATTAACGGCAACGAAAAGTATCCAAGTGAAATCATTTAACTGGTGAGGGAGAAAAGAAAAGCACGAAAGAAAAGGCAAATCACTCGCGCACCACAGCATAAAAAGGTCCTCAACCGACTATGCAATCGCCTTAGGGATAGTATTCGGGAATTTAAAAGCAATAAGATAGCGACCTACCTTGAAAATCTCTCCACTGGAAGAGATTCAAATTATTCACTTTGGAAAGCGCTAAAAGGCATCCGGAAACCACAAATGCAAGCGCCACCAATTCGGAAAAACGATGGAAATTGGGCCAAGAGCGACAAAGAAAAGGCAGAACTTTTTGCTTTGCACTTAGAAGATACGTTTAAGCCATTCGACGGCCCTTTGATAACGCCCGACTCCCCAGTCACGACATCTGACAACTTTAAAGTAAAAAAAAGTTGCATTAATTGAACTGAGGGAAGTGATTAAAAATCTAAAGACTAAAAAAAGCACCGGGTTACGACTAGATAACGGCGCAGGTAGCCAAGGAATTACCGAATAAAGCTCTTATCAAACTGCTATATTTGGTTAACGCTTCGTTCAGATTGCTCTACGTTCCGAGACAATGAAAAGTCGCAGAGATTATAATGGTCCCGAAACCAGGCAAACCTTTGAATGAGAAGAAATCATATCGGTCTATTTCTCTATTGCCGCTTATCTCTAAAATATTCGAAAAACTACTTTCAAAACGACTACAACCCGTAATCAACGAAAGACGTCTCATTCCTGACCATCAGTTTGGATTTAGAATCAAACATTCTACAATCGACCAAGTCCACAAAATAACTGACGTGATTGAGAAAACTCTCGAAGAAAAAAAGATTTGTTGTGGTGTATTTCTTGATGTCTCACAAACTTTCGATAAGATTTGGCACGAAAGCTTGGAGTATAAATTGCAACGACTACTGCAACGGCAACACTTTCTAATTTTACGATCGTACCTCACCGAAAGACTTTTTCGTTTAAGCACGGAAATGATTACTCTAAGTTCAAGGAGATTGCGGCCGGAGTCCCACAAGGAAGTGTCCTTGGCCCGCTCCTATATGTACTCTACACGCATGATATCCCGCAGGAAAGTTACTGCGTTATCGCCACGTTTGCGGATGATACGGCGATATTGACGACGGGCGATACAATTGAAGCAGCAACTCAAAAGCTGCAACATACTGTTAATAAAGTCCACGCTTGGACGAATTCTTGGCGTATTGTGTTGAACGAAAGCAAATCTACTCACGTCAACTTTACCTACAAAAAAGTGGACAGATTACCCGTATATTTAAACACGGCTCAAATACCGTACGCGAACGAAGCAAAATATTTAGGAATGACTCTAGATGTTAGGCTTAAATGGAAATCGCACTTAAAAAAGAAATGCGACGAGCTCGAAAACAAATACCGACAAATATACTGGCTACTCGGAAAACATTCGAAGTTGAGCCTACATAACAAACTGCTTATCTATAAGCAAGTGCTAAAGCCAGTGTGAACATATGGTCTACAACTATGGGGTTGTACCAGGAAAAGCAATAGAAACGTACGTACTAACTTTTGAAAATAAAGTTCTTAGAACGATCGTTAGCGCACCTTGGTACGTACGTAACGAAGATATTCATCGGGACCTGGGAATTCCCAGCGTGGTCGAAAGATAACAAATTTTGCTCGTAAACATAAAGATCGTGTTCACGGCCATTGTAACCGTACCGTCAATTAACTACTTAACGCGAACAATTCAATTCGTAACCTGCAAAGGACAAAACCTTTTGACCTCGCGTCATAGTATTTGCCAGTCGTGAAAACAGCAGGAACTTTCATTGGAATTTAACCTGTCTAAAGTGCTACATTATTTTTAATTTACATACGAACATAAAAATCACGAGTCTCGTAAGCGAAAATAAAACTACTGGATAAGCGTCGGCTTAGTTGTAGTATTAATCTTGAAGAGTGGTTTTTTTAGTGAGTAAAAATCTCACACTACCATAAGCACGTGCGGTCAGGCCTTATGGTGTCTTTAGAAGTTTTTCACCCTCTCGGCAAAAAAAAAAAAAGTTTAATATTCACCTAATTTGGGTGCCTGGGTATAAGGATATTCCAGGGAATTGTAAGGCTGACGAATTTGCCAGACATGGAACAACAATACCCATCCTTCCAGGCAAAAATTTACTGGGTATTAACACGTCAATCTTGGCTGAACTATTAGATACCAAAGTGGATCCGCCCTCAACTCCACCTCCTGTCTCCAACGGATGGTTAAAACGGATAACTCCAACGCAAGCGTTACAACTCATCAATCGGAAGTCACGGTAACGTTGTCTCCTCCCGCTGTCGCCCCACGTAAACTCATCAAACAGTTGGGCACTACATGGACACCTTCTGAGTGGCGGCGCAGATTGGACAAGCTAAGGTTGGAGGATGTCCCATGGATTACACAATTTTTCAAAAAGAGATTTGGTATTACCATCAACCAATGCATAATGCTCCTGCCATCCAGCCACAAGAGTAATCGAAATTTCAAATTCGACTTACCGTCTCGATACGAATGGATATTTCAAAGCTCTACTGGTACTGACTTCAAGCTTGGTAAGATGCGCATCAGCAAATCGACCGATAATCTCTGCATTAATGATAAGACTGTAAATAAATCTAAGATTAGTAATAACCATCCAAAATCTGTTTCCAACTCCCGACCCAAATCTGACACTAACTGGTTCCTAAAAACTAAATTATTCTCCAAATTTACCCCCCTACCATACCTAAACAAACGTCTTCTTCTTCTTCTTTAAATGCACTTCATGTCGCCGCGCCACCGAAGCCCACACACAAGCGAGTTTCGTTTAAATTAAACCCAACTTCTCACACTGGCTCTTCGCAACCGGGACAACCCTCCGCGACACCAATTCTTTCCCTAATTTCAGTCTCACAACTGGAGCCAAATACCCTAACCTTATCAGCTCTCATATTCTGAACCCCACAGCTAATGTCTCATCTAATACACCTTTCTCTTCAATCTCTTCCTCCATTGCTCCCAGTCTTGATCCGGTTTTACTGCCTCTAGTTAAACTAACACAGCAAACCATCGACACCACAGAATGTCGCTACGCACTCTCCAGGCTAAGAGAAAAAAGGGTTTACGAGAATATACGTCTCTTTCTCGCGTATCTTCATGACAAATCTGACTCAGTTTGCTATGAGGGTAAAAATAAAACAAGTGTCATGGTTTCCATTCAGCAGGAAGACCTCCCCATTGAAATAGACAGTCTCAAGAAAATCTATATCAAGTTCCACGAGATTTTTAATTTGTCTCCTCAAAAAGTAGCAGATGACCTTGCTGCTTTTGGCAACTACGTACACTCTAAAAGAACGCAACATCTCCAACGGAGCCGAAGTGACCCCAACAAATTTGTTCTTCCATAAACAGCCACTGTCATCAGCACTTCAACTGCATTCCCCTTCGTCTCTACACAATCTTCCTCTTACATTTTACTACCAGAACGTAAGAGGTCTACGCTCGAAAACCCAAGCTGTTTTGCGCCAATCCCATGCTCTCCCTTTCGATATCTATGCTCTGACTGAAACCAATCTGATCCCCGACATAAAGAGTCAAGAATTATTCCCCCCTACTTTTAATGTTTTTCGAGACAACGACCCTACCCAACCCTTGGTTGACTCTCCCTCTCGAGGCGTGCTACTGGCCATTCATAATGACCTTGACTCTTCTCTCATTGCAATTTCTTCCTCTTCTAAGGTCGACTTTATTACAATAAAAATAACTTTTCCACATCGATCCCTGTACGTTATGTGTTGTTACATTCTACCAAATCAATCTATCGAATCTTACCAACTTGCTATAGACGCGATTGATCAAATAATCGACCTATCTGATTCCCTCGATGACATCCTCATTTTTGGCGACTTTAATCTACCTCTGCTGCAGTGGAGTCCTTCCGATGATGAATCCTTTTTCATCGCTTCAAATGCCAACTCCACTAAGGAATGTCTCTTCAAAGATCGGCTAACTGATTCAAGTCTATGTCAAGTTAGTAATGTCTTAAATTACATGGGAAGGCAATTAGACCTTATATTCACAACTGATCCCGTTAACTCCTCATTCTCGCTTTGTCCCCTAACTCAATCTACACCTCCTGCATTTCACACTTCTTACGACTTTCATAAAGCTAATTTCCGCAAAATAAATGCCTATCTGAGTAGATGTTCCGTTGAGCGGCACCTAATTAACGCGAAAGCAAATCTTATAAACGACCCTAAGTCATTTTTTCAATTCGTCAACTATAAAAAAAAATCTGACGGTTACCCTCCGTCCCTCTCTTTTGAAAACATATCTTCGCAAACCATTGCCAACTTTTTTGCCACCTATTTTAAACAATCCTTCGCCGACAACTCTTTTGAACCAGACCCCTCTTACTTCACTCACCTTAACTTCTCCGTTGGGCCCTTTCTTTTGATCCTGCTGTAATTGAAAATAAACTACAAAATCTTAATGATGAATTCTCACCCGGCCCAGATGGTCTCCCTGCCATTTTTCTTAAAAAATGCTCTTCCATTCTCTCCCTCCCCCTCTCTCATCTCTTCCGTTTGTCTCTATCACTAGGAGAATTCCCTCAGATTTGGAAGACCTCTTTCGTAACCCCCATTCACAAAAAGGGATCAAAGAACGAAGTAACAAACTATCGCCCCATTGCTAAACTTTCTCATCTACCTAAACTTTTCGAAAGTATTTTATACGAAGCCTTAAGCTTTCAGTGCAAGTCTCTTATCTCTCCCACCCAACACGGCTTTCAGAAAGGTAGATCAACTACCACTAACTTAGTCGAATTCGTGTCCTTCGCCCTGTCTGCCTTAGAGAATGGCAAAGAAGTCGAAGTTATTGCAACTGATTTTAGTAAGGCTTTTGATAAGATATCTCATAACTTAATCCTCTTCAAATTGTCTGCAATCGGTTTCGAACCCATATTGTTAAAATGGATATCTTCTTACTTGGAAAACCGTTCTAACAGAGTTCGCTTCAGATCCATCTTATCGACTCCCTTCTTGGCCACCTCTGATGTTTCGCAAGGTAGCCATCTAGGTCCCCTTCTCTTCATTCTAACCATAAACGATGTCGAGAGGGTTATTAAACACACTTCCCTCTCTCTGTACGCTGATGATACCAAATTTTTCAAAGCCATCTCTTCACCACATGACTACTGCCTCCTTCAACAAGACCTTGATAGTTTTTCGAACTGGTGCCTACAAAATCGCTTAGAGCTCAATATCGCCAAATGTCAATCCATTACCTTATCACGTAAGCACCACGTGTCCTCCGCCCGCCTTTACCTTCTCCATGGTCAACCTATATCCAACGTTCAATCTCTCCTCGATCTTGGAATATTGTACCATAGGGAACTAAATTTCCGTTCACATATTAATGAAATAATTCGTAAAGCTAACTCATCACTTGGCTTTGTCAAACAATGGTCCAAAGAATTCTCCGACCCTTACGTGATCAGATCCCTCTACATTACCTCCTTGAATATGCCAGTCAAGCGTGGTCACCCTTCCAGCAAGTTCATGTGACCAGAATCGAGAATCTTCAACGTCGATTTCTTCGATTTGGCCTTCGAGGTCTTCCTTGGAACGATCCATTTATCTTGCCTCCCTATCAAGACCGCCTCAACCTCATCAACCTGAGTACTCAAGAGAAACGCAGGATGTTGCAGACATTCTTTCGATTGCGCATCTCTTTATAATCCAATTTTTGTCAATACCAACCCACGAAATTTACGATGCCCTCGTCTTTTCTATCTACCGTCCCACCGCACTTCATATGGATCTAATGAACCAATTTCCCGTATGCTGCGAAAAGTGAACTCAAACCTCACCCAGTTTGATTTTAACCTCAGCACTCCCTGCCTCAAAACCGAGCTCCTTCACCATTCTCCTTAACTTTAAGTCTTAGTTTTAAGTTTTAGTTTTTAGTTTTAGGTTTAAGTTTTAGCCTTAAGTTAGTTGTAGCTTGTAATAAGCCAAAAAAATGAGGGCTTTCGCCCCCACCAAAATTAAATTAAATTAAATTATCGCTACATGCAAACTTAAAGTAAAGCTGAATGCTATCGTAAAGACAAATTCTAGGTGGACAAGGAGTACAACTTGTCTAGCGGCAAAACAGATTGATTTCTCTAAATAGGAAGCATGTTAGTGCAAGCATGCAACACGGCTTAGCGTCTTTTCTAACTTTTTCTGCAGAGCTGCATGGATGAGGAGGAGGGACCTTCTTTGCACCTGCCCAGCTCGCTCCCAAAGAAGGAAACTCCACTTAAGACCCTTCTGTTTCAATGACCTGCATGATCTGAATAATATTGACGTTAGGTATATTCATCAGAAGCTCTAAATGGTTCAACGAGTAGGCTAGAGGCCGCGTCTCAAACACATGTGGTATCACAATGGGCCTATTATTGGTCTAAGTGTGTTGGCTTCTTTTGCTGACAGCCACTTCAACCTAACCTAACCTACTTATCTATCATTTCCATTTTAGGTTTGTGATGATACAATAAAGATTCGTTATATACGAGTAAATGCAAGATATCCCAGATCGGCACACGACTCGCATGTGTTCCATATGTCATCTTTGAAGATAATGCTGGATGGAAGGTACCACAGTGGAGAAAGGAATACATGGTTAATAGATACTATGAACAGGTTATTATTTGGTTACCATCAGATTCATTTTAATTCATTTTAGTAGATCCTGGGTATGCTCTGAAACCTATCTAATAACTCCATATAGAGATCCAGAAGAAATATCATTGCAAAGTACATTCAACAAAAAGCATGCAATGGCCAGGAACATTGTAGAGTGCGCTCCACAATTGGAGTACTGAAAAATATGTTTAGGAGTTTGTTGAAAATTGCATTACAGCCCTAAAAAGGCTATGAAAATCATAAATCTTTATGCAGATATAGACAACATGTGTGTATTTTATAAAATCGATTTGGTCGAGGAAGAGGCGAATATTGACGAAGAACCGAATGCAAACAAATAAAAATTCTGATACTTTAAATTGCAACTTATTTCATTTCATTACATCACATTGTGGTATTAAACTAGAGAGAATAAGTTAAATAATAATAATAAAACGTGTTTTTTTTTTGTATTAGGATCAGGGATCACTATAATTGAGTTGATCTTTCTGCGACTCCAATACTTCTTGTTTACACTTCACTTCATTCCTATAAATTCCCAGTTTTAATTTCTTCATGGCTAACAACTCCTTATTTGTATCTTTTTGCATGTAATAGCTTTTTTTTTCTAAATTCCTTTGTATTTTTGCAGCTCGTTTTGATACATAGCATAATGTCAATCATGTTCTTGTAAAAATCTGCTTGAGTATTGGTTTGTTTACCTAATAAAACCAGTCTATCCTTCACAGCTTTATCATGTTCATTTGTACTAACTTTAGAAGACTTTTTGTCAGGAATACTGATAGGGATGTTATTACCTGTACATTTCGGTGGTGTTTCAGTTAGGTGTAATTCCACCTCAGACTCAATATTCAAAATTTATATATCAGGACTTCGGTTCTCGACATTTACTCCTGGCAATACATCACTGTTTTGCTCAAATTCAAGACCTGGCGGGTCATCATATATGTTGATTTCCAGTAGACTACTCACACTTTCTTCCAATTGACTTCCAATTTATTTTGAGACTTCTTCTTTTTGATTTTAAATTTGAAGTCAATCCAAACCTAAAAGTAAAATTATAAATTAACTCATGCATTACTAGATTTGTTTGTTCTCCTCTGTCCGGGAGGTCCATAGCTATTTAGCTCTGTACTTATCATTTCCCAAACTCCCTTCGCGATATCAGGATTTATTTTCATAAATGAAACCAGAAGCTTCAATTGCGTTTTGTTTGTAACCTGCTTCGCCTCGTATTTCAATTCATAATTATTAGTTCTTTTTAAGATAAATACACAATTTTTATTAAAATTATTTACATTTCTTACGCACAAACTCTTTCACTTTTCTCCAAGATAAAGCATCGACCAGAAATTTCGACGATCGATTGATGTTGCTCATCGAAAACTCACAATTGAGGTCAAGTATTTGATTAACTTTGTTTTCTAAATATCTTAATTTGGTTTCTTGATCCAGAAATAAAACTTTGTAATTTAATTCTTTAACTATGTTGTTTGTAGTGTTGTATGATTCTAAAATTGTCCTTCTATCTTTTTTTATCAGTATTTGTAAATCGTGTAATCTTGTTAAAATTGTCGTTTGTTTTAATTTGTTTATTGAGGCTTTCAATAGCTTTATGGTTATTACTGTTCGTTATTTCTTGTAGATCAGTGTTTTCCATTATTCGGAATAACCAACTTTGAGTTTTGCCTACGATATTTAATAAACCCCTTTTTTGTCTATATAATTTACGAGTACTTAGGGTCCTTAGTTTAGTTTTATTAACTTAATTTCTGAACAAAGTGCAACTGAATCTTTAAATGTGTTAGGTTTAGTGCTAATTGATTTTAAACATTCATCATTTCAGATGGATATATTATACATATATAAGATTGTATCAGTGTTATTAGCTATCTCCACTTGGTTAATTCTCATTTTCACGTACCCGTTTTCTTCCCATATAGGATGTACCTGCAGCAACCCTTCCTCATCGTCAGGAATATTATTATTACTTGCAAATTTACGAGCTCTTTTAATATTAGATAAATGTACGTTTTTTAATTCAAACTTCCTAAAACATGGTTCATCTTTATGCCTGAATCTCTTATAGTTGTTAATATACCCTTCATTTGTGTAGTCTTGTGTTTTTCTTCTTTAGTTTTTCTACTAATGATGTTGTATTTGTAACTTTACTAGCTTGCCTTGAGTGATATTGAGTGATACCTATCGCTGTAATTTCCTGTCGCTTTTTATATCTTTTGTTCTATTAAAATATCTTTTTCTATTGCCTGAATTTCAGAATTCCCCATATGACTATTGGGCAATGTCCAATGTATTTCTATTCCTTTTTCTTGCAAATATTTTTTAACTTGTTCCGATTAAAACTCATTATCCATGATAATCTTCTTTGGTTTATCAAATATTGCTACGTAGCCTTCTAATACAGAAAACTTTTTAACCCAGTTCCTGTCATTTATTAAATATGCAACGGCGAATTTTTCAAGTTTGTCTATAATTGTATTGTAAGCTTGATTTTTTATAATTTAAAATATCTATGTGTATAATTTCATTTTTCTTATTTGGTGTTTATGTTATATTCAAGAGTGGTTTGATTGAATTTCTGTCATACTTTTTTCCCTGCCATTTTCCACAGTTATTAACGATAAGTTTTATATATTCTTGCAACTTTAGATAATAAATCTTATCTGTCAATGGCTTGTAATGTTTCGTTTATGTCGCTTTGTAATGACTCTCTTGTATGATACAATGATATTTGTTTATGACACTCTTCTTCGTTTTCTATTTCTTGCGCTCTTTGTTACTTTTCTGAATTTTAAACTATGATCGTCCGAAAATAGTTCTTTAATAAATTGTTGTACTTTATTATAATATATTTTCCGTTATTCACTTCTGAATATATTAATATATGTTCCGATTTTACATATCTTTTTAAACAAATTTTAATCATCGGCTCTTCATGTTGTGAATTAATGTGTATAATTTTTCTTCCATGTATTAACTCTATCCTTACTTGGGCTATAAGTTAGAATTATCTGTGGCTTGTATTTATTTACTATCTCTTTTATAGATATGGTCTTGCAATTGTTCTTCTACTGAATGTATTGTGTCGGACAGGTCCATATTGGATGATCAATTTTCTCTAAAACCATGTCATCCCTAAGAAACTATTGAGTTGTCCTTCTGGAAATCAGACGAAGTATCTTTGGAAGCGATTATCTAACAGAGGAATAAGTTATCGATTTACTAAAGGCGCTGAATGTACCCAAATTGTACAAATTTTGCAGAATTGCACTAGCATATTGAGATAATGCATGAGAATTTTTGAATAGATAGTACCTGATAGATAAATAGTTTTATTTTCTTCAATAACAAGGGTTACCATGTTAAACTGCTCTAACAAATGTCCTGCCCAGCAAAATAGAGAAATAGAATACCTCACAAGAGAAAAAGAATACCTCACAGATGAAAAGGAGCTCGCACTGGAAACAGACGGACATCTAAATAAAAATAAAAGGCGTACGAAAAAACGCAAGGCAGATGAAGTCCTGAAATATCTGCAAGAAGACATGATGTAAAACAAGCAATTTTACAAAACACAAGTGATAAAAAGCTTGGAAAGATATCCATTGGTTTGAAAAAAGAGCCATTACCACCATCAATAATTATCTCGGGAGTAGACAAATTTGGTGAGTTAAGTTATAAATTCACATCCTATAATAACAATAAATGGAAAATAAATATCGATGACAGTAACGCATATAGAGAAATCACTGACGAACTCACCAATATGTAGCTCCAGTGGCACTCATATGAAAATAAAGCTACTAGACCAACTAGGGTAGTAGCCAGAGTTCTTCACTTCTCGTGTAATAAGCACGATATCGTCGAAGACTTGACTAATTTTCTTTTTTTATTTTGCGTGTAGCTGGGTGAAAAATCACCAAAAGACATCGCATGCGAGCTTTGCGAGAGTGTGGAACTTTAATCCACTAAAATATCCGGAGTGAAAGAGTGAAGAGAGGACTTCTTGAAGATGATGAACATGATGAACATTGATGACATTTTGAACCAAGGCTTTACTCTAATCGAAGACAACGTCGTAAGAGGCTTCGAGAATTTGGGCTTCTAGAACCAAAACAGGATTTATCAAATAAACTTACAACACCAATACACACGAGAAACCAGATACGATAAGCTCAATTTAATACAGTACGTGGAAGAAAATCTACCAAAACTGAAATCAGATCAGAAAATTGCTTTCAACCAAATAACGGAAAGCATAGATTCGAATAAAGTAAAGCCTTTCTTGATAGACGCGCTTGGAGGAACTGGGAAAACTTTTTTGATAAATCTTTTGCTGGCAAAACATAGGTCAAATAGGTAAAATAGTTCTTCTGTAATTGCATCAACCTTACTTAATGGAGGCCGAACTGCTCACTCCATGTTTAAGCTGCCAATAAACATCATTGCTCATCAAGAAGCTACATGCTCTATTCGAAAAAATAGTTCGAAACAAAGGTTTTCAAAGCTGTGCTGAATGTTCTATGAGTAATCCAGCTTATATTGATGATGTGAATAGAGTTTTAAAGGATTTAAAATCTTCGTCGAAGCTTATGGGTGGAGAAACAATGGGTTTTTTCCGGTGATTTTCGTCAAACAATTCCAGTTATTCTAATTGGTGATGGAAAATATATAAACGAACGTTTCGAAAAAAGCCGTTCATAGAACAGAAGAACTCATTAAGTCTGTTTAAGGAGATCTGAAGACTTTAGAATTAAGACCATTTGTTTGGTTCTGCTAAAGAGCTATAGCGTCACCAAAAAATATTTCAGTGGATAAAATAAACAACCACGTGCTGCTGATTCTAAAAACAGGGTCACATCAACACAAAACTTGATAATGTAATCTTCCGCCGTACCAATTAAATTTGAAAATCGGCACACTAATAATGTTAATAAAAAATCTTAGACCCCCAAACCTTTGCAATAGCACACGACTTCAAGTCAAGAAGTTAAACAAAACATCATAAAAGCAAAAATTCTTACTGGACACGCAGCAAGGAAGGATGTCCTCCTTCATAGAATTTCAATGGTATCAACGGATCTTCCTTTTCAGTTTAGACGGGTGCAGTTTCCCGTTAAACCATGCTACTGCATGACGATTGACAAGAGTTAGTCATTTAAATTTATTGGGGTGGATCTTAGGGACAATATTTTTTCCCATGGTCAGTCTAATGTTGCCTTGTCGAGAGTGGGCTCAAAGAAAAATCAGTGTTTGTTTCTTCTACCTGTAAACAATAAAACAGGAAACATTGTCTATCCCGAAACATTAACATACATACAAATTTAATATACATACATACAAACATATATAAAAACTTCAACAATGCCTATTCTTTTATAATTATTTTTCTGAAATTTTGAATATATTATACATAAATCAAATGAATGATGTAATTGAAAGAATTCGCAAAAGATTATGAATAAATTTACTTTAAGCTATTCAATATTATACTAAATTAAAACATTAAATGATCAATCGAAAATGTAAAGGCAAATTATATTATTTTTATAATTCCCACTTATTTTACTCTGCCCATTCCGAATGTACAATTTTTTCAATGAATATCCAATATTATAAATAATAAGTATGATAATGATAATTGTAAAAGAAAAATGATCATATATTAAATGTAAACTTAAGTATTGCTTTATAGAAGAAATATTATAATAAATATTGAAGAGCTTAATTAATACATATAAAAAACTTTAAATTTTCATTTTATATCTAAATAATAACCTTAATAATTTAGCTTATCTTTTCCTATATTTTAAAATCATGTCAAAACAAATTAGCATTTTGGATTGAATTGAATTTCATTCAAGATCGCCCTCACAATGTTGCAATGTAAACAAAAAGCGATATTGAATTAACCGCGGGTATGATGAAATTGAAACGAAAATTGGTAGTAACTATATCTAAAAGTGAATTATAAAAATAAATAAATATTTTAGAGCTAAAAACCCATACAAGGCCTGGCCTAGCTTCTCGCAGCCATTCGCTTAGTATGACATGAGTGGTAGGGACCTTCAGTGCTATGCCGTTTCCGTAGGTCAATTTTGTACGATGCAGAGAAGCTTCCTTTAACAATTTTACTCTCATGTGTTTGTCGGACGTTAGTTACTAAACTTTTTGTTAAGCCTACCGCTCAGTGATCGCGCGTCAACCACTGAGCCACAGTGCATAAATGAATTGAAAAATGGAAATTATCAAATAATAAAGCAACCATCGTTAAAGAACGTGATCGGTAGTTTTATTTACTTACTTACTTGAACATCGGAAAATAGGGGTGTTTTATTATATTACTCAGCACACTCAACTTCGACCTATTCAACCATACCAGTTTTTCCGAAATTTCAAATTACGCTTAAAATCCCTAGATAAACAAGGTCATTTATCAATCTTGAAAAAAATGCACTAAGGTCTGTCAAAATAATGTGTAAAACTTAAAATTCAATACTTATTTCTTTTAAATGATTTCATTATCAGCAATGAGTTACCTGTAATTTGTTCACAATCCCCAGCATATCAAAACTGCTCTGATCATAAGATTTATATATTAGTAGTGATACATTTTATAAATCACAGAAATTAATTAGCAATATTTTAATTAAATTTGCAGTGCTATATAAGTTCGTGAATCACTTGACCATATTTTTATATCTTTCAAAGGTATTGACCTATTTTAAGAACATTGTCACTAAAGGACGCAACAATCCCTGAACATGTGCATAACCACCCCACCTAAAAGAAACAATTAAATACTTGATGCATAAAAACTGAATTATCGCTCTATCTGACAAATTGAGGTTTGTGACAATTATCACCTGTTGTTGTATATTCCCTGGCAACACATTTAAACAGATTAAATCGTCATGTAGCATAAAAAATTAAAAAAAAAATAAAAAAAAATTTGATTTTGATTGTATACAAAGTAAATGACCATCACTGGGGACAATTTCTAATACAATTACTGCAGTGAACGTAATAGTTGCTCATTATAAACACTATGAACATTCTAAGTGGAGAAATGGGGAAAACCATCACCGGCAGTTGGGTGTATATAAAACTCTGAACATTAGAAAATCATTCAACAGTCGGGTTTCCATGTCGCTTGGAATAAAAACGGATTATCATCACGGAATCTATGCAAAAAATTCAATACCTGTAATACAACCGACGGGAGGCATAGTTATCGGTTTTAGTGCAAAGCAGTGCGAAATCAATATTTTTGTGAGCAAGGGAACTTAAATTGCTCCCTACATATTGTAATTATTATGAAATTATTAAAAATAATTATTTCGATTATTATTTACGTGGGACATTTTGTTCCTACTTATGGTTACGGTTCGTATTTTTTTCCCGGAAAAAAGTCATTTACGTTCGATTCAGCTGATAAGTCTCCAGAAAAAAGTCCAAGTCCAGGTAATATGAAGAGTTGTTCAAACAATAGTCCAGCAGTAAAGTCGATAAAAGGGCTTTTGTTGGAAATAATTCAAGAAATGTTGATTTATTGTGCATTGGGTACGGACGGGCATTGTAAATAAGGAATTCCATTTGCGACCTCGGAATTGAACGGGATACTTTGAAAATCTTCAGAAACATTCAAAAATTGTTTTCAACATACTCCTATCTCAATTCTGCACCATACATGAAAATAACATGGTGCAAAAATAAAAGCGACCAAATTTGCCACAATTTATGTCTTAATAATTATGTTCGTACATTAATTGCAATAACTAAGGAAGCAATTTTCTTAGCATCGCTAAAGGAATGAGTTTTGTTTTACTTTAAAAAAGTCATTTTACTTTAAGTGTCCCAAGGCAGGACACCTTAGGCTTTGAAGGGGTACATGAGCTTTCCAGCGCAAGAGTCATGCCTAAGTACTTAGATGACTTGAAAAAAAACTGAAAACAGATATGTGTTGTACATTTTTATTTGTAAAGTTTACATGAACTGACTTCATTTCATTTAATTTCATTTGCCATTTTTTGGTCCATTCATTAATATCATTTACTGCCATTTGCAGTTATGTACTTCTGCGACTTTCTACATTCGTGGAACATACATTAGTCTTAATGCTGCATTTGTTATTTGCGCCAGTTTTTTCATACCTATTCTAGGTAATTTTTTCAGAATTTTTCCTGTAATAAGATCAAATCCCGGAGCTTTTCTCGAGTTAATCTTTTCTTTTATTTCTTTGGCTATTTCGTTAGAGGTTACTGGTGGAATTAATCTATCCTCTTCACACATTTCTTCTGTTTCTTGGAAACAATCATTATCTTCGTATGACTGAAAGACGTTTTCAAGATGTTCAGCAAATAAGTCTGCCATTTGTTTGTTTGTTTTTGCCCAGTTTCCACTGCTGTTTTTAATTGGCGTATTGTATGCCATTGGTCTTTTCATTTTCTTTTTAGCCTTCCAGAGTGAGTGTTATGTACTAGCATCGTTTGTCAAATTGGTAAGGTATCATTCCACCGACACATTTTTCAATTCTCTTATCTCTTTTCTTACCTTATTAGTTAAGCTATTAAGTCTTGTTTTGTTACTTGGCGCTTTTGATAGTTGCCAACGTTTACGAGATTTTCTCTTTTCAGATATTAACTCACATACGAGTATTTGTTTAGGATATATATTTCTTTCTATTTTACTGTTTGATTTAGATTTTACAGCCCAAGCAGCCTTTTGTATATCTAAGATAAAAGTCTGTACTTCTCTTTCTAATTCTTCTGCGAGTATTATGTCGATCGTTGTGGATAGTTCGATGCACTCTTCCAGCAATTTCCTGAAGTAACTCCAGTTTGTTAGCTTGTTCACTAGACGTTGGTTGTTTTCCTTCAATATAAATTTACTACCAAGTGTAAGAAGCACAGATGAGTGATCTGAGTCAAAATCAGGTACATCTTCTACTTTGGTAGTATTTAAGGATATATTCCTGATTATAAGGAAGTCGACAACATCTGGGATCTTGTTGCTATCTGTGGGGCAGTAAGTAGGTTTCCCCATTGAGTGATTTCTTTTATGGATTCAAGAAGTTCTTGTGTTTTGTGTTTGTTAGTCTTGATCCCCAAAATTTGTTCTTAGCGTTGAAGTCTCCGCCTATTATGAATTTATTTCCGAGTATATGGAAGAGGTTTTTGAAATCATTTTTTTCAGCCTAATGATAAGAGAACAAAATACTGCTGCTACCATTATCTGACTGCTGCATGTTTTTATTTTGACGGATGTGGCTTGTATTTCACACGACTGATATTTTTCATCTTCGGTTTGATTAATGCTTTCTTTAATTATAACTACTGTATTATGAGGATATGGGGTGCGTGCTTTTCATTAATAACATCAGATTTTGTATTAATTTTTATTATACAACTAGATGACAAGGTGAACTTCGTACCACCTAAAATTGATTTGATTGTAATGATTATCTTCATAAGCGATTATGAATCACAATCAACCTTCCAACAACAATTTATTGATATTTCGTTTGGTGATTAAATGAAACTCGTTCGTAATTGTGTTTCTATGTTGTAGTGATGAGGGAATTTAAGGTTGATTTTTCCAACATTCGTAGGCTTCGAATGAATTTCTTCGATGTGTACGCCCACGCCCATTCCCATAAACCAGCTGTTCTGGCACTAAGCGAAACACAGGTAGTGGAAGAATCTTCCGATTTGAAACTGCCTGGATATAACTTAGTGTCATTATTCTTTCCCCACCGTGGCCTCGCCATTTACGTCCGTAGTGACATTGCTTACCAAGTTCCACCACAGTATGGCCACTGTTCCAACCCGGAATTTAATTTCATATGGCTAAAATTCACTGTCCGTAAGCAAATAATTCACTACTGCTTTATTTATAGAAGCCCTAGTGCGGACAGCAACCCAACTTTTGACGAACTTGATGCGCTGTCCGATTCCAACACTCGAATTGTCTCCTTGTACCCTCATACTGAAATCGTCAATGCTGGCGATTTCAATATACACAATTCGAATTGGCTTCAACATTCTGGCCAGACAACACCCGAAGAAAGGTATGTTAAATTTTTCGCTGAGGTTAACAATTTGACTCAGCTTGTAAATGAGCCTTCACGTATACCGGACATTGAAAGTCATTGCGCTAAAACTTTGGACTTGTTCCTTACTTCTCACCCTGATAAATACGCTATTGATGTTTTAGCGCCTCTAAGTCGGTTTTACCACAATACCGACCACTCAGTTAAAGAAAAAAAACCCTAAAAGAAAAGTATGGCAATACGAGAAAGCCAACTGGAGCGGCCTTAATAGCTTCTTTAGGAGTTTAAACTGGTCGCTATGCTTCCTCGATAGCGACGTGGATGCCGCAGCCGATATGATCACTAACACTATACTCTTAGGTATGAATGACTTTATTCCTAACAGAATAAAGAGCATTTAACCTAAGGCAAACTCGTGGTTTGACCAGAGCTGTAAAGAGGCTATCAGGTTGAAAGAAGTAAGCTTTCGGTCTTATAGAGCCCAACAAATCTGAGGAAAGCCGAAAAAAGTTTAAGCAAGCCAGAAAAGACTGCAATGCCCATATTCGACGTGTAAAATTCTTACATGACCAAAAATTAAGGCAAAAAATCCTACAATGTCCCAAAGGTAGTAAAAATTTTTGGCCATTCGTCAAAAATATTAAAATTTCTGCCTCGTCTGCCATCCCCATGCTCATTTATAATGGCATTCCAGCTGTCAGCTCATTAGACAAAGCTAATCTGCTTGCTGCTCACTTTGCAGCGAACTCCACTCTGACAGATAATGCTTTGTCTCCACCTGTATTTGAGAGCGTCAAATTTTCCATGGGACAAGTCCACTTTCGCACTCGTACAGTTGCTGGAGTACTCAAAGGTCTCAACATACACAAATCCGCTGGTCCAGATGGTATCCCCCCCATAGTTCTGAAGAGGTGTTCTTCTACGCTGGCCAAACCTCTGCGTAAGCTCTCTATCCTACTTTTCAGGGCTCTTTCCGAGTAGATGGAAAACAGCATTTGTCCTGCCCGTACCCAAAAAAGGCGAATCTTCCTCCCCGTCCAACTACCGACGCTGATAAATCGTCAGCTTATGAAATATCTCGATTCAAGAAAACTCCTTAATGACCAGCAGTATGGTTTTCGTAGCAACAGGTCCACTGGTGATTTGATGGCATATCTCACCGAGAAGTGGAACCAATCTCTCCATTACTTCGGCGAAACTGAGATGGTTGCGCTTGATATTTCAAAGGCATTTGACAGAGTTTGGCATCAGGCTCTTTTGTAGAAAATGCGTGCATATGGCGTCTCTTCTTAAATGGATTAGAAATTACCTTTCGGGGTGTTCAATACAAGTTGTTTTTGACGGCTTCAAGTCTGCAATTCACCAAATAAATGCTGGTGTTCCCCAAGGTTCTGTTTTTTCTCCGACTCTCTTTCTTATTTTTATAAATGATCTCTTGTCTGCAACTTCTAATCCAATAGATTCCTTCGCTGATGACAGCACCCTCAGTTTTTCATATTCGTTTCCTAATTCACGGCAACGGCAACGTATGTTAAACACATTAAATTCCGACCTAGACAGCATAATTAAATGGGGTTCAACCAACAGAGTGGAATTTAATGCTTCCAAAACACAATGCTGTCTTCTGTCTCTCAAGCGAAACCAAAACCCTCAACCATTGTCCATGGATGGTACTTGCATCATTGAAACCGAAAGACTTGTCATTATCGGTATGTGTATTAATAACCATCTTCGATGAAACGATCACATATTCGAGGTCGCCAAAAATGCTGCAAAATTTCTAGGATTCCTTAAGCGGTGCAAGAAATATTTTACCCCGTCTGATCTGGCCTCAATTTATAAGGCATTCATCTGCCCTAAGCTGGAATATAACGCCCATATCTGGTCTGGTGCACCCAAGACCATTCTGCACATTCTTGATAGGGTACAGAATCGCGCGTTAAAACTTATAGGTAATAGAGACATTGGGAATTCCATTCATTCACCAGAACATCGGAGAAGTGTCCCCTGTCTCTCCCTGTTTTATCGATTTTTCTACAAAAAATGCTCCAGCGAAATAACCAGTTGCATTCCTCCCCTTCAAAATTTCACCCGCGGTACGCGACATGCTTCGAACGCACATCAGTGAAGCCAAATTTCGGTCGTACTGTCAATAATATAGGGATTCATTTATAAGCCGAAGAACACGATGGAATGATCTACCAGGCTCTGTATTTCCTCATCACTACAACCTTCAAACATTTAAAGCCAACGTGCATAGACTCCTCCTCTGTTCCTCTTCCCCTCTTTCCTCGACGCCCGTGCCATGAAACAGTTTAAGGGTATTCATATCCCCTTCGGCGCGCAGATTATAAAAAAAAAAAATGTCCAACAATTGTTTCGAAAACACATCTGCAGTTCGATCTTGTTGCAAAAATGCTCGCATGTTAGCCGTCAGTCGGAGGGTCTTCACATGCACGTGTTTAGTTTGTCAGCTGCAGTTGAACGTGGAATAATAGGAAAAGTCTGACGAAAATCACCGGACAACAGAAACATGGCTCCACCAAAAATGTTTTGAATGTCACGAAGATCTTTCAACGTTCTGTCCAGCGCCTCCAGTGACCTTTTGTGGGACATCAAGCATTCGCCCAAACAATCAATTTGCATCTCTGTAGAATCTTAGCCATTGCGCTGATGGTGCAAGTTAGTGCCTCGTTGATTTGCATGTGCAGTGGCAATCTCAGTGAAGAATGTGCAGTTCGTCCGCCTTCTAACAAAGCCGCTGCTATTCCAGACGAAGCCAATACCAGGCAACTTCATGCTGCGATCGAATTGACACCAAAAGCAATGAAATTAAGAACGTTTTTCCAGTCCCTCCCGGGGCATCCAGGAAGTAAATGCCACAAATTGCATTGTTCACAGCTTCCATCAAAGAGTCGTACGCAGTCTTTTGCTGTTGATTCAATTACGGGACATTTGTACGAACTGCTTTGGTGTCATATTGTTGAACTCTTTGTAATTCGTTGTTGAATGCATCGTGCATTGGACGATTAGGAGATATCACGCCCAAATGCGACAACACTTTATTCGCCATCAATAAACACATGTCTTCTATCATGATCAATGTTCATTTCTGCTGTCATTTGCAATGTCTAATGAACACGATTGAAAACATCCTCAGACATGTGGCCCTTATATTTGACCCACAAATCGTTCGGATTCTAAGGGGAACATGTGGATATGATAATCGCAAACAATGTGCGAATTTGATGCGGTGATGAAGATACGAGTATGACGGAATCTTTGAGCGTATTGTCCTAATGCGAATCGTTCTCGGGCAACTGTAAGAATTGACACTCCTCACACAAATGCTCATTAACGGTTCTCAGTTGTTGAAACGACGCACGTCGGACCACGAAAATTCACCAACAATAATCGAAGATAATAACATTCGACGTTATTTGGATGCACAGTGTAGATGCGACCCAGAGCGTCTGAAGCAAATACATTAGAATGTCCTTCAACTGGTGTTCCTTGTTTATGACGCGGAAACGATTTCAATGATGCGTTGCATGTGTGGTAGCATGGTATTTCAGCATACAGCAAAGTGCGAGCGAAAGCATCTGCTTGACAAACCGAGAAGAAGCTTATCAATGTTGTCGACGGTGGCCATGCCGCTCTGTCCGCTGCGTTCTCTGGATTGAAATACACTCGTTGCCCGTTTTCCAGATGCACTGCCAAGTATACAACTGTAGGGTGTCTTTCGTGAATCGCAAAGGAAAAGATTCGCCAAATCACCTTGTTGCTGCTCACATAGCGACCTATCTGATACATCGTTTGCATTTGTCACACCGAAAACAGCCATATCGCTGCCCTTGTTCACATATTTGCATATGTACTTGATCGACTTGACGGAGTTACAGTATCCCACATTGATGTCAGCCTCAAAAGCCTTTGTCCACATAAACATTTTCCCTTTTGACCTTCACAACTATAGATCACCCATTGTCCTCAACTGATCGCCTACGATACAATGGGTATCCGTCATTGCCTGTGATGGTGTCGGTATTCAGGCCTCTCGGGTATCAATTAGAACACTTGCCATCGATCATACAGGGTGAGTCGTTGTTGAAAACTCCGCAAGGTCCATGGATCTTATTCTTAGCCATCATTGTATGCAATTTGGGATCAACAGCTTCATCCGGGATTTCGGCTGAGATGATGAAATCGATTTCATCCGGTCTAATTTTGTCAACGAACGAAAATGAAAGCAAGAGGCAGACCACGTTTTTGCCATTCAACGGAGTTGAATGAAATCCACCGAGACATTTTAATTTTTGTTTTTAACTCTGGCAGTAATGTCATGTCTGTCATCTTGCGCGTACTCGTGTATGTGGCGAGGGCTTCCGATGTAAGTGGCCGGCAATATTGTCATTCTTCCCACGTTGTCTGCATCGCCTTCAGCATTAAACGTATCGCGGAGATGAATGTATCATTTAGATCGGAGCTGCTTTTGGTTCAAACGAATATATGTCAGTCGTTCAGTCTCAATTTTGACATACGAGGGTAAGTCAATAAGTCCCTGAAAATTAACACAAATTGTGTCGTCACCTTAAGTTTATTTTTTTTTGTCAAGAATCATCTTTCAAAAGAACGCACCCAAATTTTCAGACAGATCTGTCAAATAGTTTTGTTCTGGCAGCCATTTTATATAGACGCCTACTAGCATTTTCGTTAAAATGGAATAAAATTAATTTCGAGTGCGCATTAAAAACTATTTTTTGCGAGAAAAAACTATCACGTAAACCAAACAAAAGCTTGACAAATATTATGGGGACTCTTCACCATCGATTGGAACCATTCACCACTGGTTTACTCAATTTCGGTGCGGTCGTTCAAGCACAAGTGACGCCGAACGTTCTGGTCGCCCAATTGGGGTCACCACACCAGAAATGGTCGACAAAATCCATGGTTTGATAATGGACTATCGGCGAGTGAAAGTGCGCGAGCTTGAAGAGGCCACAGGCTTATCACATGGTTCAGTGATATCGATTTTACATAAATATTTGGACATGAAAAAGCTTTCCTCAAGATGGGTGCCGCGTTTGCTCGCAATCGACAACAAACGCATTCGTTTGACAACTTCAAAGGTGTGTTTGGTGATGCTCCAGAAAAATTCGGCTGAGTTTTTGCGCCGTTTCGTAACCGTGGATGAAACCTGGATTCACCACAATACACCGGAAACCAAGGAACAGTCAAAACAATGGACTTCTCCTGGTGAATCGAAGCCGAAGAAGGCCAAGGCGGGTTTGTCAGCAAACAAGGTCATGGCGACCGTTTTTTTTAGATGCGCGCGGTGTTATTGAAAAGGGTAAAAGGATCACCAGCGCATATTACGCAGTGCTGCTGGATCGATTCCAAGCCGAGTTGAAGCAAAAATGGCCGCATCTGGCGAAAAAAAGTTCTTTTTCACCAGGACAACGCACCGGCGCACAAGTCCGCAGCCGCAATGGCAAAATTGCATGAGTTAGGCTACCAACTCCTCCCTCATCCGGCATATTCCCCAGTTGTAGCCCCCTGCGACTACTTCTTGTTTCCAAAGATGAAGAAATGGCTCGGGGGTGAGAGATTTGGGACAAATGAAGAGGGCATCGCTGAAACAAACGCTTATTTTGAGGGGCTCGAGAAATCGTATTATTTGGAGGGCATCTAAAAATTGGAGAAACGTTGGCTGAAGTGTACAGAGTTAAAAGAAGACTATGTTGAAAAATAAAATGTTTTTGTACCGAAAAGAGTATTCCTTATTTCATTTTTCAGGGACTTATTGACCCACCCTCGTACATGTCAACCGCGAACTGATGGAATAGACGGCGACAGACGGCGACACTTCAAAATGTGATTTTCTTCACCTTCACGGATCATAAGCCTATGTGAATAAAAATTCATAGCACTGACTTTTTTAATGGTTTCGGCGCCTGCAATCGCAACCGACATATATATGGTTCGATGTAAGAAAATCAACGAATGAATTCTTGAAATTGTTACATTTACCTGTTAATAGAGTAACCATTTTGATGTTGAAATGGTATCCGTAATCGATTTCCGAATTGTAATGGAATGCCGCTCGTTCCAGATTAATAGGAGCACCGCGTCGGCGCAATCGGTCATGTTCATTGTGCTGTGCTCGCTTGTGTTGTGTTTGATGTGCACGAACTTGTTGCATTCTAAATCTATTCGTTTGTCGTTCACCTTTAGTCGCTCTCGAACGTAATTGGGACATGCCAATATGACTATTTTCATTATCCGTCAGTGCGGTACGCACGTGAAGTAAATCGCCGCACATTTGACTGACTGCGAGGACCTATGTTAGCTCGTCCTCTCTTTGGCATTGTAATGGACACTGTAAAACGACACGGAATTGTTTTCACGATCACTTCTACACAAACCAAATCTGTCGAAATTACCTTCACTGAGAACTTTACAATATTGAAATCTTCGTGTATCAAAACTAATCGAGTCTCGCTAAAATCGAATCAGAAATATGTAATTCATGGTAGAGCTGTCAATCTACAGTTCCGCCACCAACGCCATCTATTGAAAGTAGTCCGAAGTGGCTATATAAATGAATGCTCATTGTCGAAATACAATACTCGTTGGTGGTTTCTCATACAAAATTCCCATACAAAAAGCAAATTTGGATTTTTTTGATTATACGGCTTTCCTTTGGATTTTTCCGAATTTTATTTTTTTTCTAAACTACCCCAGTATTGAGACGAATCATCCAAATTTGTTCGAGCCATTCTCGAGTAGATAATTGCTAACTATTTCTTCTCTCTAATTGTTAAAAAGTGACACTTAACTGAATATTGTTTTCAATTTGCAATATGGGGCACATCCCAAAAGTCAAATGTTCCGCATTAGACAGCTAGTTTCGCTTTTCCTATGTAACTGAATGTGGCCCACGAATCCCGGCTTCAAATTGTTCACTATATTTTTAAAAACTTGTAAATTCAATAAAATCATATTTGCTTATTTCCAAACAGAAAAGTTTCAATCCGTCTGAAACGGATCGTATCATACCCCCTTCTAACTCGTCCCTAATAAACTAGGCGTGGAAACTTTACGACTTTTCTTACCATTTAAAACTTAAGTTCATGGATTAGGATGAGATATATTCACCGTGAATAGCTTTGAAAAAGCAAAATACGATTTTTTGAAGAAACGTCCCAAAAATTTACATATGTGTACACTTGTAATACTTCGATTTCTAAAAGGCTTACTCATATTTATGGGACAGATATTGAATAAAAGCTATTATTGATAGTTCAAAAAAACTAAAATGAAAAGAAATACAAGAGAAAAAACAGAATACAATTTTACTTTATATGAGAATGTCCGACTCGGTAGCACTGCAGACGAACTTTGACTCCTTCCTTCGTGTTGAAAGAAGGATCACCCTATCCTACTTAACGAAGTAGGATAGGGTGATCCCACATATATAGGTAAAGCCCAAAATCTGGTGACATACAGTATTGCCAACTAAGCCAACATTGCTTTGATGTTCATCGAAAATATACATACATATAGCTGCATAAATTTTTAGGGGGTCATCATTATTATTTCTCTATGTTACAAACTGCTCGTACATACGAGTATGTGTGAGAATAAAAATACCCCATGGGATAGGGTATAATTAAAGCTATTTATGAAAACGTTTTTGAAAACTGAATAAAATTGACTTAACAAATTTCTTACTTAGGTGCGGAAGAACATAAAAACATGTATTGCTCTCTTGAACATAGACAGACCTGGAAAAATCAAATTACTACATTGCTACTAACTGTTCAGTAAGTAGCAAAAGAATTAAGGTTAGGTTAGGTTAGGTTGGAGGATGTTTACCATGACCAGTGTTTACACGGAGGCCTATTGGTTCATTGCGATTATCCTTAGAGTAGTGGTACCGTCTAACACAGTTACTAGTTATTTGGTGTGCTCCTTAGGAGTCACCCAGTTCTCTAAAAAGTCTATTTCCCATATGGAGGAGGCGACGGTTTTGAAGATCGCAGAGTAATGTTTGACGGCTTCTATTGCTTTCTCATCCTGACATCTCCTGCAGGAAACCGAGGAGTTTATGCCTAGTCTATTGGCCACAGTGTCGATTGCACAATGCCAGTCAGTACCCCTATCAGGATGCAGATTTCCTTTTTACCCATAACTAATACGTTCTTCGATATCCAAGCGGTGGTGGTTAGTTTCCTGATCCTAAAAACTATTTTTTCTTTCACTACACCAATATGGATATCTATTTGTGTATGAGCATGTTTTGTGCCTTGTTCGGATCCTTTCCTAGCTAGTTCAGCCGCTATCTCGTTTCCTTCTATATCACTATGTCTTGGAACCCAGCAGAGATCGACCACGTGGATATTGCTTAGTTTCTTTAGCTTTTAACGACATTTACATACTGTCCTAGAACTTTACGTAGCCTAGCCGCGTAACTTGTGTTCTCGATGTATTGACAGAAAGTGTTCCAGGATTCTCTTTTAGCTATTCTTAGGCCTCTCGTGTATAAGTTTAGTTTGGATCTGTAAACAGTCCAGTCTTCCTGTTTTGCTTAGCATTGTTATGCAGCCATCGTGTCAGTTACAAACTGTACGCTAGAGTCGATGGATTGACTTCTCGGAGTCGTGATCTCACTCGAGAGTGGTATCCGTTTGCCATTCAAATTTGCATAATTAAAAAGAGGACCCTAAACTGGTTCGTAAAAGAGTTTTTATGTGACACTCTCCAATCATCTACTAAAATTTTCTCATTGTTACTCATTAAGGTAAGGTCTAAGTTTTCTTCTCTGATTCTATTATGGTAGATCGGGTGATTACCTCTGTTACAGAATATTAGATTTGTTGAAAGTATGAACTCAAAAATAGACTCACTCCGTTCATCGATATCCTTGCTGCCGCATTGAGTGTGATGAACATTAGCTTAGAAAGAACATATTAATAGTTTTCTTTGCAAGAATGCAGCCTCTTACTTCTTTCACACTTACCTTAAACCCTATATCTTATTATTTAAAATCCAAGGTTCCTGTATCGAACCCACGCCAACGTTATCTTCATTGATGAATAGAAAAAGGTCGTCAATTGCTACTTTAGAGTGATGCAAACTAATTTGCATCACCAGTAGATTCCGATAATTTTTCGCCATCATCAACCACTCTTACCTTCAGGCTCCTAAGTCCAAACTTCAAAATGCCGGCTTTCGCCTTTGTAATTAAAAATTAAGGTTTGTTCAGTTTTAAAATTGTTGATTTCAGAAATTTCTTTACACTGATAATAGCATTGTTGAATGTGCCCCATTGCCAAAGGTACCCCAGTTAATCCTATACATTTAATTTAAAAACTGTAGTTGTTTTTATTGTGTTCAAACATATGTACATATTTCCAAGTTCAGGTAGTAGACTTTATTTTAATTAAAAAAACAGCAGGATGTTTTTGACAAAAATTGCAGTATTATTCAGTCTGAATATTTTCAAATGAGGCAAATGAAGCATGCCTTTTCATCAACTATTTGACTATGAGAAAGTACGTAAATATATATGCAAGGTATTTCGTTCTAATAAGTCAATCCGCCGGGAGATAGTTCCCTAGGTCTAGGCAAAAAACGAATTGTACACCAGTGGGATTTTACCCAACCGTAAAATATTTCAACTTGTCAATTTCGAAGAGTAATTTTTTTTTCAACTATTTTTTTCTTCAAACTCTAATTTTTATACCCTATCTTCTAGTATGTATTAATTTTGATACATGTTTTCAAGAAATTGAAACATTGAAGCATTAGATGTTGAGATACGAAGATGAAATTTCTTATACGTATATATATATAAAATTTTTTGAATCCGAAGCAATACAAGTGTACAATCTTTTTTAGTCCGCTCACAAGAGTGGGCTACCTTTAAAGAAGTATCCTTTTCTCAATATTTTTACTAAAATCTAAAAAATATCTAATTATTTATTTACCTTCTCTACAATACGTCTACACATGACAGCTTGCCGGAAAGCTGTAAAGGAAAAGTCGGTCTTTGCCGCATAGGTTGTAAGGCATAGCCTATAAAGAAGACTGGTGATTTCTGACCCAGGGTGAACAGAAATGGGATCTCATATTAGCCGATAAAACTACTCACAACAAACTACATTTACTTTTTTCGTGTGCCACATAGCACGAATGACAGCAAGAGGATAGGTCAGGCCGTAGCCTATTTGGCTTATATTATACTAAATATAACAATTTATGATTTGAAAACGGTTAACAAGCTACAGCCCTAGAAACTTAAAAAACGATATGGCTTTTAAAATAAGTGATGTTATTGGAAAGGAAGATTCGCGCAGGCCAGCTTGTTCAGCTGTGTTGTAAAAATATTAGCACATTGCATATTCTATGCACATTCTACTCTCAATAATACACGTTTAATAGATGCACTTAATTTCAACATTTTTAGTACAACCGCGTCAACTCATCCAGGGTACAGTTCCTTCGTTAGTGTCTGCAGTGACAACCTGTATGTGTGTTCCACCAGGGTCGTGTATCAATCCAGGAATCCCAACAGGCCCCACTGACGGCAGTGGACAAATTGACATTCGTATTGTGAACAATGTAAGTAAGGTTACAGTTATTAAGATTTAATCAAATCTGATCCACAATATACTCTCTTATTTAAGTCGGATCCTCAAAAGAGACAAGTATTGCAGCACTTGCATATTCTTCTATTTTTATTACTTTGATAATAATGCTTATTGTTTTCATTAAAGCCATATCAGCCAACAACAGCTCCAATAAGCTGCAACTATGGGTTAGTTCAGTGTTGTCAGCCTGGAACCTATCGCTGCGGAAGAAGATTTCCTCCTCCTCCTGGTAGCGCAGGAAACAGCGCAGGCCAAGCAGCATTCGGATCATACCCATGGCAGGCGGCTTTGCTAACAACTGGAGATGTTTACTTAGGGTCGGGAGCACTAATTGACAGCAGACACATTTTGACAGCAGCACACAAAGTATTAAATCTTCCGTAAGTTTAACGCTAAACAAGAAATAAATAGTACCTACTTATAATAAATTTTCTCGAAGGACTACTTCGTTCAAGGTTCGACTTGGTGAATGGGATGCCTCATCGACAACCGAACCAATTCCTGCTGAGGATATTACAATCGCTAGAGTATTTATTAACCCAAACTTCAACAAGGATAACCTACAAAATGATATTGCCATTTTGAGATTGAGCCGAGATGTAGTTTTAAGTCAAAAATCCACCATAGGGACAATTTGCCTTCCGACAACGCCATTTGTTGGACAGCGATGCTATGTCGCTGGTTGGGGTAAAAACGATTTTGGTCCTGCGGGTGCGTACCAAGCTATTCAACGAGAAGTGGATGTGCCGCTTGTCACAAATACTGCTTGTCAGGCAGCGTTAAGAAATACAAGGTTGGGTCCAAACTTTGTACTGAATGATTCTAGCTTCGTTTGTGCTGGTGGGGAAAATGGCAAGGATGCGTGCACAGTAAGAATATTTTAATTTCATAAAAACTGATCAGTTGAAAAATAAATATATACTTTAGGGTGATGGTGGATCTCCATTGGTATGCCAAAATAATGGTAGATGGTACGTAGTTGGGTTGGTAGCATGGGGAATCGGATGCGCGACAGCTGGTATTCCTGGTGTTTACGTTAATGTCGCAACGTTTTTGCCTTGGATTCAGGCCACCATACTAACTCCTTAAGTAGTAATAATGCAGACTTTACTTATTCTAAGAGATATTGATTTTACGGATTTAAAAGTACCTATGCATACACTAAATAGCATGAATGAAACTATATTGCAAAATATTGTAATTTATTCAAATTCAATAAATGTGACTACTCATAGACTACACTAAATTATTATTCGCACGCTATGACTTGAAATTGATAATACCCTATCCAGAATCCATTACTTTGGATGCATACATAAGGTCTGGCCCCGTACCTGACCAAAATAGTGAATATCTACGAAATTTGACGAAAGTTGGTCAAATCCTATTCACATACCTAAACATTTCGTAGTTTTTTGTAGAAGAGTGAACTTACGAGAGAGCAACAAATTTCCCCTATCTGCGAATTTTAGTCCAAGAAATTTTTTTGGACAATTTTATGAGAACTGTCAAACATCTGTCAAACCACTCATGTAAATCGAAAATTGCTTATTAAGTGTTTTTTTTTTTTTTTTTTTCTTTTATTTGGTGTTTAATAGATTAAAACAAGTTAGTGGAAAAAGAAAGTGAATCGAAAAAATAGATGCAAATGGATGTAAAATGCATTAAAGGCATTATCATTTACGAAAACATACATGCATAATTTACCTTCTTCCAACTAATTCGCAGCGAGCAAAGGATGAAAACCCAAGGCTTTATTTCTATTTTCGGAGACAGCTTTAAGGACATCATATCGATTATCATAAACAATAAATCTATGTTTAAACATACCGAAAAGTTACAATCCACTTCTAACGGATCATATGATACTCTATCCCCCATGTTGATGTGTTACATCGCTAATAAAGTTTATGATTCAAATGGAAAAATGTCTTACAACTTGAAAGTTATTTAGTCGACTTATAAGTGGTTTTATTAGAAAAATACTTTTTTCAGTAAAAAATGGGCGAGACTCAATATTTGTAGCCAAAATTAACGTATTGCGATTAGACTTTCAAAATAAAACTTATCCATCACCGTAAATAGTTTTAAAAAAGCAAAAACGAGATTTGTTTTTAAAGAAAACACCCCAAAAATTGTGCGTGGTCCTACGTAATGAATGGACAAATTGTGAAGAATATCAGTTTTCACATATTTTGTCTCACTATTTTTTTTTTTTTTTTTGAAAAGTGGGCATATCAGAAAGCTTATCCATAAATTTTCATCTTCCTAGCTCAAAATGTAAGTCCCAAAATCGGACGGACGGACAAGGCTAGGTCGACAAAACTTTTGATGTTGATCATAAATAACGGTGTAGTAAAAAGAAATCCATTATTTTTCCAACTATCTGTATCTCGCGTTGTATACGTCCTATTGGACGTACACTAAATGGCGTTAGAAACAAATTCGACCCATTTCTGAAGCGGATGGTGACTGGTGATGAAAAGTGGATCACTTACTGGTGATGAAAAGTGGATCATTACAATTACGGTCGTGGTCGAATCGCGGTGAGCCGGCGCAAACACGGTGGCCAAGCCAGGATTGACGGCCAGGAAGGTTTTGCTGTGTGTTTGGTTGTACTGGCAGGGAATCATCTACTATGAGCTGCTCCCCTACAGGAAAACTCTTAATTCACACCTGTACTGTCAACAATTAGACCGTTTGAAGGAAGCAATCGCCCCGAAGAAGCCAGCTTTGGCCAATAGGAGAGGAATTAGGTTTCATCAGGACAACACCAGACCACACACATCGATAGTGACTCGCCAGAAGTTCCGGGAGCTTGGTTGGGAGCATCCAGCTTATAGTCCGGACCTGGCACCAAGTGATTACCACCTGTTCCTGTCCATGGTGAACGATTTTGCTAGTGAAAAAGAGAAGCTTGTGAAAATCGACTGTGCCAGTTTTTTGCAAATATGGAGGAAGGCTTCTATGAGAGAGGCAAATGGAATTACCAACAACAAGTTTTCGCACAAAACGGCGTATATTTGACCTAAATCGGATCATTCTAACTATGCTAAATAAAGCCTTCAATTTTATGCAAAAATAATGGATTTCTTTTTACTACACCAATGAGGATGTGCACCTCGACAGGTGCTTTCACGGGAGCCTATTGGTCCATTGTAATTGCAGTTGGGGAATTGGTACCTACAAGTATATGTAGGTATACTCTTGGAGGTTTAATATTATTTCTCTATGGTACAAACTATGTATCAAAACTAATATACTCTATTTGATAGGGTATACAAAAGTACATCGAAAAAGCAAAAATTATGACCACTGGAAAAGCAAGTAATAAAGTTAATATGAATGGTGTGCAAATCCTGGTGGTCCCAGAGTATGCGTGTCTGGGTAACATGTCAGTCCCAAGCTAATCGTACAATGCGCTGGTTTGCATATTAGGAAATTCGGGTGTAGGACTTGCCAGCTTAATCAGCAGTAGTCCGGTTCTATAACTCAAAGTGAGAAATATCATAAATCTCATCGAATGAAACTCAAGATATTTTCCTAACTGTAATTTTATGATTTTTTGATAATTTCATTTTTTATTAATATTTATATCAATATATCATATCCCACAATGATACTTTTTTATCAAAAATTATACATTTTCTTCCCAATCTTGATGTGATACATCATTTTTAATATATGCCAATTTTGATACTTTTAACTTTCTGCAAAATAATTTTTGCATTTTCAAAATGTCATATTCAAAATTACTCGTATATTTGAATATGACTTGTACTGGATGAATAAGAGAGAAAGGTAATTGGACGCATTGAGTACCTAAGTTTTAATTAAACTCCAAACATTTAATATACAATATAATGTTAATTGAAACGACTGTTCTGTTTTATGACTCTTTACTAAGTGTTTATTTTTCAATCTTAAAATCTAAGAACATATTTTATGCCTACTCTGCTTAATAATAATCTCCCACGGTTGAGGTGCACGAGTGTCCGCTCTGGTGTCTGGTTATGCTGGACTGTAAAGGTGATCATTTTATTCTGCTATCTGGTTGAAGTTTCCTATGCCTCTTTATTATTTTCTGATTCTTAGAAAATGTAATTATACGTTAAAAAATGTTATCCAAAATAAGGTCAGATTGAAGATTCTACTTGTGCTACACTTGTATATTTATCTGTTGATTAGTCTGTCCATCTGGGTTTTTGTGTACGTGATTGTGAAATCCTCTTTATTTCCTGTTGTGCATTATAAAGTCTGCAAAAACGTACCTACTTTATTGATTCTTTTTGTAAAATCTTTATCTGAAGTAATACTCATAACATATAAAATTTTGGTGCAAAATGGGTCATCTTCGTTCACAATAGCTGCAACTAATGATAAATGTCGCCAACGGAATTAAGATTTTCAACAAGGGCGAAGCGAATATTTGACGGTTATTCACTATTAGATGCCGAAGTTGGTGTACTACATACATACATATGTATTTTACTCCCTCTAATAGTATAAAATTGTACACCATATTGTAAAATTTTTATGTGGTATTTCACAATTGTAATCAAAATTCTTCAAGATCCACCCCTATTTTAAAATCAGTATTTTTTGTTGTATAGTTAGATATTGTTGTACTAATCTGATTTCGAATAATCGAATATTTTTCACTTTTTCCTTGACATATTTTTAAATTTTGGTTATGAATCTTGTTAACATTTGGAAGAAAAACTAATTTTGATATAGTATACAAGCAAAACTACAAAACACGATTTAGATGTAAAATTTGATGTACTCGTACATCTATGCCTTACAATGATACGTGAATACCCTTAATCTTTCATACTTAACCGCATTATTTGTATTATCAATTGGTATATAAAGTTAATAATCAAAGTGTGAGCAAAAATTCTTCGTCTTTGGTCCTCCTAGTGGGCGCCCGCAGGAAATGACTATTCACCCTTCAGGTGTTTAGTGTCAGCTAAGAACGTATACACGTATGTATGTACTTAATTATACTCATTATTTCATTAAGATGTAGGTGATGAGTAAACTTCTTAAAATCTCACTTAAGCCAAGGTAGAGGAACTCCAGAAAAACAGTTCGTTTTTGCTGAAGTGCCTGGTGGCACTAAAGCATCCAAACAGTTCAGGTAGTTCAGCATAAGGCATGACAAACTAAAAGTTATCGTCAACACCGACAAGCTGTCGGAGGACATAAGGGTTGGTACTGATCCACCACAATCTACCAAAGCTGAATATCATTCAGAATAATCTGCACCACTCGAAGTGTGCGTCAGATAATCTGCTTGTCTTTCTCAGAGATTAAAATATCGATATCAGCATAGTGCAGGAACCCTGGGTGAAAGGTTGTCCAATTGCAATAATAATAAAAAATTTTAGGCATTACATTAAAAACTAACAGTGATAACTTTAGGGAAGAAAATTGGAAAGTATCCAATCTTATGTCCTTCTCGGACCTCGAGGTCGAGACTCCAAAGCCTTTTAGAAACCTCAAGAGAATTTGTTGGAAGAAATTCGGTGCAGTTATAACCTCTAAACTTCACAGAATACCCGACCTGAAAATAGAATCAGTCGAGGAATTAGACGCCAAAATTAGGACTTTCGAAAAGGCGATGGATGTGATCTTCAAGACATCGTATCTTATTGAATGCAGCAGGAACAAATTTCCCTGGAATGAAGATTTATCTAATCTAAGAAGGATTACAAGGGTAATCTTCAATATCTGCAATAGTCATGACTTTTGGCAACCTTATCAGGATTGTCTCAGAGTATTCAAAAAATCCATTAACAGGGCCAAGTCACAGGCCTGGGTGGAGTACTGTCAATCCATTGAAACCATCATGGATTGCGCCAAGTTGTCCAAGGAACACAGCCCGTCTTGGACCGACTCCCCTGGGAATCCTTGGGAGTTTTATGCAAACTCACTTTCCAGGATGTAAAGGTGGGGTGAACAATCCTCATCGTGGAATGATATTAAAAAAACAATTACAGATGTTAATACCTCCTTGGCCATTACTAGCTTCACTCCCTACAAATCTGCTGCTCTTGACGGCATACTTCCTGTCTAGTGGCTAGTACCAATTTATACTGGATAGTGACAATACTAAGAACTAGAATCTTTGTTTTCTTTTCTCTTGGATAAAATGAGTCAATATTTTTGGGTGAGTGTAGAGTGTAGCCTTTCTACAGGTGAACTACTGCTAGTCTGTTGAAGGGACGTAAAATGTAAACTTATTTCAAGTTGCTTACAAAAATCTTGGGAGATGTTCGCCATGAATTCCGAACCTTGGTCATAAATGACTTTTTTGAGAATGCTGTACTCGTAAAGGCTAATATATTGTTTAAGAAATCTTAGAACTCTTATGCTCCTTCTGCAACTGAGGATACATGCATATATCCGCAGGTAAATTTAGAAATGTATCTATAAGTGTAAGGATTTGGTTGTTGTTTATGCTATATAGATATTGTAGATATGGAGGATTTCCAGTGGTTTTAGTGGTATTTCAGGGTTTTCGTATTGCAATTTAGGGAGTTTTCTGTCATATTTATGTACTTTGAATTTGTCGCAGTTGTTATACTCGTAGTTTTCGTGATTTTATCCTTCATATGGTTTGAGCGATCGTGATAGTTTCGAATTCGTTTTCTTGATCGTTTTCCTTCTTTGAAGATTTCCGTGCATATAATTAAACGAAATGTCTTGTTCTGAGAAAAGTATTTGGAGTATGTTTACTGTACTATTGGAAAAACATCATTGCTCGAATAAATGGAATGGCTAATTTGGGAGAAAAATAATTTTTAAAGATGTCGATAATGATTTCTTTATTAAAATGTTCGCGTCGTATCAGTCTTCTTTGTTTATTTTTAAAAATTAATTCTACAGTCATTGGGGTTTCTGTACGGTTTGTTTCAACAAGAAATTGCAAATTGAATTCGTTTAATGCACTATGAATTGTATTGTTGTAGAGTTCTTGCTCTTTGTTCTCTGGGGGTTTGTTGATTCTTATGCGGCTAAGAGCGCCTGTGTTCGTGTTGGACTTTCCTTTTTTATAGACGTTGTAAGGGGTCCATGATCCGTAACTATCTGGAATTTGCTTGCTCGCAGCAAGCGAGATTGGAAGGTATTGTGAAGTTAGAGTGTTGCAGTAAGGGGTCGTCCATTAACAAATTTTTACAAGTTTTGAAAGCTATATAGTTTATGTCTATTTCAATGGATGGGTTTGGTCAAATTGGCTGGATGTATGGGTTTTAGGCAGGGGGAAATTTGTGATCACTTAAACTTTTGTTGGATTTGGTTTAATTCTTTCAGAGTACAATGTGTCCTAGAAAGCTATTTCTTCCTTCAAGAACTCTCATTTGTTCATTTGATTTTTGAAATTAGACACTCTGAGCTTTTCAAAGACGTGTTATACTTTCTAGATGTTCCTGTAAGGAAGTGGAATATATTATAATAACTTCGAGGTATACGAAGCAGTTTTGTTCAATTGTTTTTTTCTTTTTTTATTATATAATTCGTGCTCGCCAAAGAGAATATGAATACCTTTATATTGTTTCAAGGCACGGACGTTTATAGACAGTGAAAGAGAAAGAGTGATTGGTGTAGCGGTTTGAAACTCATGTGGTATTAGGTTTCAGTAAACTCCAAGGGTGGCGTCCAGATAATTGGGAAGCATTTTTGTTTTGTTGTTATGATTCCCAGTATTTTTTCGTCCCCCTGAATTCGTCAACGATCAAGTTTGCATTTTCAAGCATCTGACCACTTTACTGCCAGTGTTATGCCTTCACAGTAGTTTAGATGAGCTTTTGCAATTGATCGACTTTTTTATTTATTTCATGCTAAATAATTAGATAATTCTTGAAATCAGGATTTGAACGGTTAACCTGCAGCGTGACAAGAAATGATGTTACCACTAAACCACGGCCACCCCGTGTTCTTTTAAAACTTTATTCATCACTCTTTGAAAGATTGACGAAGCGTTTCTTAACCCAAAGGGCATTCTTAAGTTTTCGTAGTGACCGCCTTCAAAGGTGAATACTATTTTTTCTATGTGTTTGGGGTCTATATATACCTATATTTGGATTTTGGGATTTGGTGGAACCAACTTGCTTTGTAGGGTGGTAAAGTATACACATATGTAAATACATCTACGAAGTTTATCTAATATCTCGTTAATGGTGGGAATTGGGTATCGGTTGGAGATAGGTAGGTAGGTAGGTAGGTGTGGTTGTGACAGTATGCTATGCTGAAACATAATTAGCGCAGAGGCGCCGTTTTAATACCACAACTCAAGTGACCTAAATTGTTGTAGAAACTGACGTTGGACTTGTGGGAAAGGAGAGAAAAGATTATTTAAAGCCACCCCGTGGGATTGAGGAAACTGATGATGTCCCCGATGCTTGGCTCCGCTAACTCACTAATATTATCAAAAAGGTGTTCGCCAAGTATACGGTGTCTGACCAAACTAAGGGCCGGACACTAACAAAGGAAGTGAAGGATTGTTTCAGGCTCGTTCACCACATTGCAGCTACGACAATGTGCATTAAAAGTAATGCCCAGTCTGGCTGCGAGGGCCCCTGTGGGCCAATGGCCAGTGCTAATTGCCAGAACTCTAGCAATATCTGCCCGGTTTCTGTTTAATAGCTATTGTGTTCTGCGCCAGTTATACTTGGGCCACATCTGCCTGGATATGACACAGTTCTGCAACCCTCGCCATCTATTACCAGTATCTGCAAGGAAATGAGCAAAGATTCTACCCCTAACGGAATGTTGACATCCTCCGCACGGTAGCAGTCAAGGGCAGATCCCTGCTTCGCCAATTCATCAGCCCTTTCGTTTCCGTCAATGTTACTATGACCAGGCACCCAGATGAGGCTGATCCTAGACCGATGACCGAGTGCGGCAAGCTCCTCCTTTCATTGTTCAACAAGTTTGGAGCTTTGATAGCGGCCTGGCTATCAATGAAAATGGCTATGGTGTTAAGTTGTATCGATGTATGTTTGATGAGACGGCACGCCTCTCGTATAGCAAAAACTTCCGCCTGGAATACGCTGCATGAATTGAGAAGACGGAATGAACTAGAGATATTGAGGGATTCAGAGAAGATTCCCGCCCCTACCCCGCAGTCCATTTTCGACCCGTCAGTGAAAATGGTTGTTTTGAACTCGTTAGTCACCGTGCCACATTTCCATTCCGCCCTGGAAAGGAATCTCACAGTGACATTATTGCAAAAGTTCACCCTGGGAGTTATGTAGTCGATCGGATTTGCCGCCAACTCCCGAGGTAGCAGATTAAGAATGCTGTTGTGGCCGTAGAGACTAATCGGTTGGAGATAGTCTTGTCATTAATTTCTCTATAATCAATTACTAATCTCTATTTTTGCCGACCGCTGACATCTTTCTTTTTTGGAACTATCCACACTGGGCAGCTCCAAGGAGAATTGATGCGTTATTCCAACATTTTACTGATTTGGGTTTGAATTTTTTGTTTGTGTACATACGGATATTTGTATGACTTCGTATATGTGGGAATGTTGTCAGTAGTGTTTATTTGGTGCTTTATTTTATTTGTAAATGATGTCGTTATATTTTTTGCGTAGTTTTAGAATATCCTTACGTTTTTTCATTATTGAGATGATAAGTTATTAGCAGATTGCTTATGGTAGTGAATGGCGAATGCCCATCAATGCTTTCGTTATGGGCCTTAATTTCGTTTAGGTTATTAAGCTCAATAAAATTTAGAGTTTCGTATTGTTCTGCACCTAATGAGGATTCTATTAAGAGAGTTTGGTCCTCTTGGAAATGATTTGTTAATTCCACTGTACTGTACCAACGTTCGGCGTTATACAGACCTTGATTAACGAAAAGAAAAGGTTTGAGTTTAATAGTTTATGTAAACACTTCCGCGTTCCTTGTTTATGGCTGATTTTGTTAGCAGGAATTTTAAGTATACCGGAGGAATAGTTAGGTTAAATGTTTATACTGTTAATGGCGTTTTTTTTTTTTTTCTTTTTATTAATTTCAATTCATTTCATACTTACTTGCTAGACAAAAACGCTTAAAACTAGCTTAACTAACTTAACTATCTTACTCTAACTTACTGGCCCTATGCGGGCGCTCTAAGCTAATCTTCATTCTTATCTATGTCTTTCGACTTAATCTACTACTTATTAATATTTTATTTCCAGAACAAATTAAGACTAGGAAAAAATTTGTATTTATTTTTTAAAAAAATTAGTAACAGTACTTTTTTTTCCATCTTATATATAAAACTTAAGTGCTACCTTAAAATAAATCTTAACCTAACTTAACTACTTGCATAATCAAATATGCACTTTTTTTGTGGTTTTTATGATTTTTTTTTTTTTTTTTTTTATTCAAGTGCTGTGTTTTTTACCTAGACACCTAAAAACTATGTAAGCCGGCCAAGGCAAAAATACGGCGGCCAACTTTGCCGTACTGGACCTACCCCGGAACAAAAGGGACCGACGAGGGAGCTCCCTCCATTAACCACCAGAATTACTGGTGCTGATTCAACACATCTTTTATATCGCGCCCCGATACCGATCTACTGAATCGTATCGATCTGTTAATGGCGTATCTTGTTGAAAGTGTCTTGTTTTCAATATGAATTTTGGCATTCAATGAAAGGAGTGGATGAAGAGCTAGAAGTCCGTCGAAGAAATTATGGAATTTGAAAATCAGAAATTTTAAGGATCGTTGAATTCGGAGAAAACTGGGTTAGTTGCTTTCTTGGATAGTGTTGTAATATGGACTTTAGACCAGTAATGACAGCACCGAGGGTTATCAACTTGACCTATAAGACTGGTTAATACTGCAGTCATCTCTCTCTACTCATTCTCTTTTCGGGTTCTTTCCGTTTTAAGTCGTCATCATTCACGCACTTACATGTGCTTTGTTTCACTTTTCGTATTAGTTTTTTAGTTAATTAAAAGTAACAGTCAATCTTATTTTAAAATGAAGTAAAATAAAATAATTTTTGAAAAATATAAAATATAGAAGTTAAGCTTTTTGGGGGTTTTCTTAATTGGTATGGAATGAAACTAAGTTTCTGTTTTTGTTTTTTTGTGTTAGACATTCGTAACAAAAGCCTTGTATGATATGACCGAATTTTTGAATAAGGTGTATGTAAAATATTTGTTTTGGGTATTAAATTTTTTTTTTTTAAATATGATTTCAGTTACGTATAATAATAATGATATGAATATGCGCAGTTTTATGTATTATAATTTTTGTTTTCTTCTTTTGGAATTTAATTTACTATTTATACTGGAGTGCCCAGCTTTTTAGTCCTGTTTCTTATAAAATTTCAATTATTAAATTAGCATTAATTTTATTTAGTTATGTAATTTCCTGTTTATACTTTAAATCCCAAAGGTTGAGAACGCAATTTTAATGAAAACAACAGAACTTATATGCACCCAAAGATGAATGTGTTTGACGAGCATTCCTAGATGTCCAAGTTTCCAGATGTTGTTTATTGAATGTCCAGGTGTTGAGAAGTCGTGGTTCCATTGAAGAGGTTGGTCGGGAGTTTTGCTTCAGCGGTGATAAAAGATTAAAATCCAACGGGGTTTGGTTCTCAGTTTCTTTGTATGTTGGTATTATGCCTCTAATATGCCTCTATCGATACGATACCGAGTTATACTTTTCCATAAAACTTCACTCGTGACACAATCAAATTACACACAAATTTTTAATTACTTCGAAACCAAAAACGTCCACCGTTCCAGACGACTACGCCAGTTATATTTATAACTTCGTGTTTTTTTTTTTAAAAAAAACAACACAACCTTTCGGTGCAAACAGATAACAACAATTGATTTATTTTCCATTCTTAAAGGTATTTACAACTTATACATTAGCTGTGATTGCAAAATATAATTTCTTCTTTATTCTTATTCTAATATTGATGTTTCCCAGAATTCCGTCGGGCTAAATATATGCTCGGGGGTTCGGCGATTATGTTATCTCCTTAACCTTGACTTTTTACCCAAGTGCATTAGCGGAGGTGTATTCTGCTGACCTTCGGTACGTGGTATCAAATATCCCACATAACAATAAATACATCATATAACAATAAATACCAAAACATATCCTAAAATATCCCAAGATGCCACTAAATATCCCATATAACACTAAATATCCAACATATTCTAAAATATCTCGTATACCCCCCAATACAACAATAAATACCCATATAGCACTAAATACCCCAACATACATATATTAAAATATCTCCAAATACCGAATAGTACTAAATAAACCAAGATATAATATTATATCTCAAAATACCAATAAAAATACCAGGAAATATTAAATTTAAATTTTCATTTCATTTCATTTATTGTTAGACTAAATTACATAGGTTTATAAATGTGATTTAACAATTAAGAGATTTAGAATTTTACAACACATTACAACTTTAATACAATAATTATACAATAAATAACAATATTTATTTTTGAGGGAAACTTCTACAAAAAAAAACCCATGTGATGCTCACGAGACTAGATTGCACATAGTTGTGGGTGGACATTTGCTCTTTCGTGCAGTCTTGAAGTTGAGTAGTACCTCGGTAAGTTCAAGATAAGTTTAAGAACTTTATTCTGAATTACTTGTAATCTTTTCTTATAACACTCTGCACAGTCGTGCCATACAGGTGATCCATATAATAATATGGGTTGGAGAATAGTTCTAAATATTATTATCTTATTATCCAAACTAGTGACCTTCGGTTTATGAATGGATATAGAGTCTTTATGGAGATGTTGATTTTATTAATAGTACTTGCAACATGTTTTTGAAAAGTTAACTTCTTATCAAGAATAATACCCAAGTACTGGCACTCATTGCTCCATTCTACATCCATTTTATTAAACTTAAGTTTAGAAGTGGGTAAGAAACTACTTTTCCTGCGTCGCGTGAAAAAAATAGCTTGGCACTTGGTGGCGTTTGCTTTGATTTTTCATTTCAAAAAGTATTTTTCAACATCATTTAAGGCATCTTACAAGGATGATACAATATCTATGGGTTGAAAATTGGATGAGTATAACGCAGTATAATCTTCAAACATGGCAAAATCCGTATTGGTGTTTAGTTGCGGAAAGTCGCTTACATATATATTAAACAAAACGGGCCCTAAAACGGATCCCTGAACAACTCCAAATGGTATATTAAATAAGTTTGATCTTAAATTTTCGAGAGGTACCGAAAAGAATCGATCTCTCAAAAAACTCTGAACTATTTTAATTAAAGAGTACTAGGAGTACTAGACCTGTTGATTTTTTGGATTCAAATCCGTTTTTGACATCATTTTTAATTCTAAGGACTTGATGACTTGTAGTGTGTCCGGGTCTAAAGCCAAATTGTTCATTTGGATATATTTCAAGGTCGTTTATGTGACTGAAAAGGTACATTTTTATAATTTTTCAAACATTTTTCCAACATTACTAGGGAGACTAATAGGACGATAGCTAAAAGGATCATCTTTGGGCTTACCAGGTTTAGCGATAGCAATGACCTTCGCCCGTTTTCATTTCATCGGAAAGTATCCTAGTTTAAGGAAGGCATTGAAAATGCAGGCCAAAAATATAAATCCTTTGTTAGATAATTCTTTGAGAAATTTATTTGAAATACCATCAGTTCCTACCGATTTGTTGGAATAACTAGCCATAATATATTTTTCACACACTGGGGTCTTATGAGAGATCCGTTGTCAAAGGTTAATTCAAATATCACAAAACGTAAAATATCACAAAATTCCACTAAATATCCCTTATAACAATAAACACACAACACGAAATACGGCATCATGTGCTTAAATATCCAAAAATCCACCAAGTACAACAATATGTACGCCATATCTCATATAAAATTAAATACCCTATATAATACCAAATACCCATACCCCATACAGCAAAAATACCTCATATAATACTAAATACACCCGCATATTCCAAAATACCCCGAAATATGTCCAAATATCCCATATAAAAATAAATACCTCATATAAAACTAAATACCAAAACATATGTAAAATAGCAATAACAATAAGTATCAAAAAAAAATAACACTAAATAAACCAACATATCCCAACTTATCCCATATACCTCCAATATCCATATACTACCAATATCTCATATATCAATAAATACGCCATAGAACACTAAACACCCATATCTACCAAACTATCCTAAGACGTCAAATACAACAGTAAATATAACGCTTAATATCCCAACATAACCTTAAATATCCCAAAATACCACCAGATATTCCGTATAATACAATACTTAATACCCCAACATGTATTAAGATATCCAAAAATATCACAAAGTATCAAATATTAAGAATAATTAACCCATAAAACACTAAATACAACCAAAATTTAAATTTACGAATATATCACCCTGTTGGTGTATGCAGAATCTATCTCTCTATATATACTCGTATATACAAAACAATTGTCGTCCGTTAGTCTCGCAAAAGCTCGAGAACAGCTTGACCGATTTGGATGATTCTTTTTTTGATTTGTTCGTCTCAATACTAGGGTGGTTTAGGAAAAAAAGAAATTCTGAAAAACCCAAAGGAAAGTCGTATGATCGAAAAAATCTAAATTTGCGTTTTGTATGGGAATTTTGTATGTGAATGTACTTAACACCACTAATGAGAATTGTATTTCGACAATGGGCATTCATTTATATAGCCACTTCGGACTACTTTCAATAGATGGCGTTGGTGGCGGAACTATCGACTGCTAGCTGCGCCATGCATTACATATTTCTGATTCGATTTTAGCGAGACTCGATTAGTTTTGATACACGAAGAATTCAATATTGTAAAGTTCTCAGTGAAGAATAACAAGGTAATTTCGACAGATTTGGTTCGTTAGAAGTGATCGTGAAAAGAATTCCGTGTCGTTTTACAGTGTGCATTGCAATGCCGAAGAGATGACGAGCTAACATAGGTCCTCGCAGTCAGTCAAATGTGCGGCGATTTACTTCACGTGCGAACCGCTCTGATGACCAGCGCGCGACGGATAATGAAAATAGTCATATTGGCATGTCCCAATTATGTTCGAGAGCGACTAAAGATGAACGACAAGCGAATAGATTTAGAATGCAACAAGTACGTGCACATTAAACACAACACAAGCGAACCTGGCCGATTGCGCCGAGGCGGGGTTCCTATTAACCTGGAACGAGCGGCATTCCATTACAATTCATAAGAACATAAGTATTATAAAACAGTGTCTTTTCAGTTAATACTTGTGCAATAGGTTAATTCGTTAAATTTACAATTCAAATATATATACACTTAGCCGCATAAGTCTGCGTACAGCGCCAAAAAAAGAGTGGTATTTCAACTTTAAACTCAAATATTTCAGTTATTATGCCATGTATTAATGTCATTCTTTTTTTATTTGATTGTTTAGATATTTCCCTTTCTAAATAATATTCTCTCTTTTCCTACGTACCACGAAAAATATTTTTAAACAATTTTTTTCTTATACCTATTGCCAAAACACACACGCAAAAGTCTGCGTACAAACAATTTTTAGGCAAGGAAACACGGTCGTATGATGTCCTAGTATTTGGTAGGATAACCTTTTCTCTTTAATACCTCTATAAGGCGTCTAGGCATCGATTCCACAAGTTTCCTTGTATCCTTTGCTGTAATTTTTGCCCATTCTTCTGCTATTTTGTCTCTGAGCATATTTTTCGAGGTTATTGTGTGTAACTTATAACTCAATAATAAAAAGAAAAATAAAAGAAAAAAAATATATATATAAATAATTAAAATCTATTTATAATATGATTTAGCATACGAAGTAACGTTTCAGATTATTTTCAAATTCACCGCTGTTGCTCATCCTCCTCAAATTGGCTGGGCGTGAATTCCATAGACTAGCAGCATATATAGAAAATTGTGGCTTAGAAACTTCATATCTAAATGTGGGAACAATTAGAACTCTGCTTCTTTGCGATGTCGCGGACACCAGCTTATCGAGGAGTTATTGAGGTGTTTTTGTCGTAATTTAAATAAAAACCGTAATATTTTAAGGTCTAAGTACTTTTGCAGGGGCATGGAAAAAACCGTGTTTGTGTAGTCGGAGACATGGTCATATCTGCGCAAGTTATAGATAAATCGGACAATATTGGTAAACGCAACGTTAAATTTTCGCTGGCTGACGCTGTCGAGGCAACAGGAAACAAAGCTACCTTAGAGCAGGATCGGCAGGACGAGTGTTATTGCTAATATTAGTTTCACCTTAGTTGGCAGGCAGCTTCCAGCTAAGTGGAGAACACGTAAAGCTCCGTACGTTTTACCCAATGTGAAGGACACGTGATCATCCCACGTAAGGGTTTGGTTTAATATAATGGCTAACCTAACTCGGTTGTTGGAAAACATGAGGTATGCATAGCATTCCTATCTACAACAATTGCTTAACTGTCCTCATTTATTCGGACAGTGGCGTCTTCCACTAAACCAGCTGGGTAGCTTAAATATAGCTGCACATCATCAGCGTATATATAAGATCTACAGTGCTTTAAGACATTAGGGAAATAACAGGGGGCCTAAGATTGATCCCTGGGGAACACCAGCATAAGTTGGGAGAAAACCAGATAAGTGATTGTTAGCCCACATTGCCTGAGCTCTTCTTCTTAGATTCCTTTGGATCAAATACAAAGCACTGCGATCAAAAAAGAAGTTGTTTTTGAGCTTATTTATCAGGATACTATGCGAAACAGAATCAAACGCCTTGGAAAAATCCAAGAGCACCAACGTCGTATAGTATTCTTCATCAATGTTTTGTCTAATATCATCCACAAACTTTATCAGTGCTGTCGAGCAACTATGTTGGGGTCTAAACCCAGATTGCATAGGCGAAATAAGGCCTGAGGAATTTAAGTACTCAGAAACCTGTTTTCCAATTAGCTTTTCGAATACTTTCGACAAGAAAGGTAAGATTGATATCGGGCGATATTCCTTTACAGGACTGGAGTTTTTAGATACAGGAATAACTTTGGAAGCTTTCCAGAGGTGAGGAAAGCAAGAGGTTGTTCAAATTGTGTTAAAAATGTGAGTAATGTGATGAAAGGAAATATGATTTTAAAGAATTTGGGACGCAAGTTGCTAGACCAGTAGCTTTAGATTTAATTTCAAATACCGTTCTGAATACTTGAAACTGATCCATTCTTGAGGAACTGATGTCAGAAATGCTTCCCAAGGGGGCACCACTGACTGGAGGCATCATACCAAGAGACTTAATATTTTTCCACAATTTGCTCTAGGACAAACTACCGAAGTTAGAGGCAAAGAATTTACGCTTTGATCTACGTATCGCTATGTTAACAGCGTTGCGCAGATTCTTAAAATCAGCATGGATGCTCGGGATCCGAAAACGCTTCCATCTTTTATAGGCGGCATTCCTCTGACAGATAAGTGTATCAATTCGGTCTGTATACCATTCATTCCTCCCACTCCGGACCATTATGGTTTTAGTTGGCACATGAATGTCAAACAAATGGTTAATTTTAGTCGTAAAAAAGTCAACTTGTTCATCGACTGATGAGACAAGGAAAACCCTATCCCAGTTCGTGTTTACAACATCACGAGCTAACGCAACCATTTCCACTGCTTTGAAATCTCTAAACTGAATTATTTTAGTTTCCATTGAACGGTTCACAGCAAGGTCATAAAACCCAATAATAAGGTCGTGTTTCGAAAATCCAAGAACGTCTAACTGTTCGTAATTGTTCACGTAGTCGGGCTGACTCATCAGTAGGATATCCAAGGAGTTTGTAACGGTAAAATGTGTGGGACTGGTCCTATTAACAGGGATAAGGTTTGGCGAGAGTAAACTATCGTAGAATCTCTTGTTACTGATGTCGAGAAGATTAGCATTAAAATCTCCGGAACGAGGATGTGGTTATAATTGGGGTTATTTCTTCAAGAACATCCGTAATTGTACTCGTATCAGTTACTCTGGGTGGTTTATAAATTACTCCTGCCAAGCATTTGTCCCCTCTACACACTACTTCAACAAACAAGAACTCAATTACACTATCTGTGTTTGACGAGAAGACCACCTTAGCAGTTAGGCTACTTTTAATAAACATGGGAACACCACCCGCCCTGCGGCAATCTCGATCCGCGCGGAAAATTTTGTACTCTCCCGTTTTTAATAAACTGTTTACAGTTCTATCCTTTAACCACGTTTCCGACAAAAACACTATATCTATTACCGACTCAGAGAAAGTAGCCTTAAACTCATCTAAATGCTTTCCTAGGCTTTGTGCATTAATATGACAGATCGATAAAGATCGTTCAATATAACACCCGTATTATTAACTCTGGATATGCTACCGGTCACTGAAATTTCACTATTACCCACCACTGAGTTGTCCGTTTGCTTTCAAGTAGGTACAAAAAACCCCATTTGAGGAAAAAAGAACAGTCACGGTAATTTCGGAATAATCCAGAACGTTATAAAAAGGTAAAACCATTTTACAATTTTTATGTTTCATTAATTTAAGGAAAAAAGTGCAATATTCAAAAATAATATTAATAAAGAGAATAGAAAAAATAAAAAATAGAAAATAATAAATAATAAAAAATAGAAAAATTAAAAAATCGTGTGTAGAAACTAATGATACGCTAGTCTTCTTATTCATTTCGGACATTTGGCAACTCTAGTTGAGAACGATTCGCATTGGGACAATACGCTCAAAGATTCCGTCATATCTTCATCACCGCATGAAATTCGCACATTGTTTGCGATTATCATATCCACATGTTCCCCTTCGGATCCGAACGATTTGTGGGTCAAACATAAGGGCAACATGTCTGATGTTTTGCATCGTGTTCATTAGACATTGCGAATGGCAGCAGAAATGCACAATGAGGCATTGATCACGATAGAAGATATGTGTTTATTGACGGCGAATAAATTGTTGTCGCATTTGGGCATGATATCACCTAATCGTCCAATTCACGATGTATTCAACCACGAATTACAAAGAGTACAACAATACGACACCAAAGCAGTTCGTACAAATGTTCCGTAATTGAATCAACAGCAAAAGACTGCGTACGACTCTTCATTTCATTTCATTTTTACTGCATTTTTATTAATCATTTCATTATAACTTACATGCTAGACAAAACGCTTAGAACTAGCTTAATTAACTTAACTATTCTTATTCTAACTTACTGGCCCTATGCAGCCGCTCTAAGTTAAAACTAATACTTAAAACTATGTCTTTCGACGTAACGAACTTGAAAATTGTTTATTTATTATTTTTCTTTTTAATTTTAACTGTAACTAAGAAAATTATATAAAAACTTATTAGCTGAACTTTTTTTTTGGATTCTTATATATCAAACTTATGAACAACCTTAAAATAAATCTTAAAATATCTTATTCTACCTTAATCTATCTTACTCTACCTTACGTAATTATAAACGCACTTTTTTTTGGTTTTTTATTATTTTTTTTATTTTATCAAGTGGTGTTTTTAAAATTTTTTTTTTTGTTTTTTCTATCCAAGTGCAGTGATGAGAATTTTTTTTTTAACCTATATACAATATACCTAAACTACCTAAACCTTAAACTATGTAAGTCGACCATGGACAAGAACAGCCAACTTCAAACATCCAACAGGCTACCCCGGATTAGGAGGAAACGACGAAGGAGTTTCCTCTCTTTCGGCTAGCCACCAGAAATGACCGTACTGACATTGTACATCATAAATATCGCGACCCGATACCGCCCTACTAAACCGGAGACGCTACACACTGCCGTGTGCAACGTCACTGTCGTAGTTGAGTCGCCTATCCACAGCTGTCCGAGCAACGTGGAAGATTAACGGCACCGCCAATCTGTCCTGGATCAGACCAAAGCCGTTAAGGCGCACTCTCGTGATACTCGTAATTGAGGTAATAAGCCCCGGAGATCAGGTTATTCGTCGAGCTCATTGCTCTTGCAATATGCCTTCGAATCAGCTTGATAACGAAATTATCCACTCTTATTAGGTTAGCCCTGTTGTATGGGACCTCATTGGGATAGAATTTTATGCACAGCAGAGTCCCATGCACAGCAGAGTCCCATGCTGTTCTGTACAAATGAAGGCAAGCCCGAAGGCAAATCCTCTCAAACACCCGAATCTTTTCCAACAAGCTTGCTCCCACGTTGAATCACACGGGGCATCCATATACCATGTAGCAGATTACCTTTACCCTTGCATCGAATTGCTTGCTATAAAAAAGTCTCTTTGTAAGGGCAAAAGCACCTTTGGCTCTGGCCAGAGCAGCATCTATGTGTTTGTTAAAATATAGATATTGGTCTAACGAAAGCCCCAGGTATCTGACTACACTTCGACACGCAAGTGGCTGTCCGTGTGGTCCCACGATTGAGAACTTTCGCCAATTCTTTCTGGTATCCCTAGAGGCCCCAGACAATGGCGTCCTAAAAAGAATGGTTTCCGATTTCTGGAAGTTGCTCTTCAACTTCCAGTCATCGCAATATCGCTGATTCTTATCGAAGTCACGTTGCAAGAGAATTGCAATGACCCGATTTTTGGTCCTGATCTGTACGCGATCAAGTCGTCTGCGTACGCTATGGCATGGTGAAGTGATCCTTACAGATCGCTCGTGTAAATGTTGAAAAGGATCGGTGAATTAACCGCACCTTGTTGCAGACCGTTTTTAATTAGAAATGTTTCAGCAGAAGTCACATTGCCATTTTTGACAATTAACTGTCTACTGGTGAGCATGTTGTGAAGTATGTACAGCAGTGGTTTGCTTATGCCCAACGTGCTTAGCTTGTAGAAGAGTCCCTCTAACCATACAGTGTCGAAGACCTTCTCCAAGTCAATCAGGCGGGCACCCGTGCATTGGTTCTTGCTTTTGTTCCATTGGATATCCGATACCAGTTTAGACGCGGCATGTATTGTCTCATGCCCCGCCTTAAAACCTTATTGGTTATCCGGAATTATATTACTGTTCTCAGTCCACTTAAGCAGGACTCTATTGATCACTTCTTCGAATACCTTGCTGATGTTCGGAAGGAGACTTATCGACCGGAGATTCCAATGCAAATTTACAGAAAGTCTGTAATTTTCTGTCTGCGTTGTCAGTATATTGATACCGAGGTATCGTATTGTACATAGTTCGTTTAATTGTCTCGTCCATTTGTTTTAGGTACCAGTCAATCTCCTCGTTTGACAGATTCCTATTGGACGGTGGGTAGAGCGAACTCGAGGAGAGTGCTCTTGTCAAAGTTCTTGAGAAGCGAGTCCAACGCGTCCTACTATAATTGTAGGAGTACGTTTGGACAAACTCCTCCAACTCCGCGATTTCGTTGGGAATCGTTATTACGGCACTGAGTCCGCAATGGTCTCTGTCATGCACAATCTGTGCAGGCAGTTTATAGTTAGTCGGTCCATGTCGGTCAGTTGTAACCGTACGTCGAACAGCATAAGATCCAGATAGGAGCCGCTTCTACGAAACGACGGACTATCTGTAGCTTTTAAATCGAGTTTATACTCGACACTGTGCCAACCCCCACAATTAACGAACCAGATTTATTTTCTTAATATACTGGAACTTAGGACAACCCAGATAGTTTGCGGTGTGTCCCGAGTTCCTGCATAAAGCACACGAGAGCTGGTTCTTATCTGCCACTCCATCCTTACCTAGAGTGCATTCCTCTGCTTTGTGGTTCTTTCCACACTTGACACATCGAGGTTGCATTTCGCAGTTCGACGCGGCGTGCCCGAACCTTTGGCAGCTAACACATTGTAAAATGTTTTCGCTCCTTCTTAATTTTTCCTAGGCGACAACCTGGTAGTCTAGGACTTTAATACTTCTTAGACCATCCAGTTTGCTATTGGGTGAAAGCTGAACTAGGAAGAACGGCAGTTTCACACACACACGAAATACGGCATCATGTGCTTAAATATCCAAAAATCCACCAAGTACAACAATATGTACGCCATATCTCATATAAAATTAAATACCCTATATAATACCAAATACCCATACCCCATACAGCAAAAATACCTCATATAATACTAAATACACCCGCATATTCCAAAATACCCCGAAATATGTCCAAATATCCCATATAAAAATAAATACCTCATATAAAACTAAATACCAAAACATATGTAAAATAGCAATAACAATAAGTATCAAAAAAAAATAACACTAAATAAACCAACATATCCTAACTTATCCCATATACCTCCAATATCCATATACTACCAATATCTCATATATCAATAAATACGCCATAGAACACTAAACACCCATATCTACCAAACTATCCTAAGACGTCAAATACAACAGTAAATATAACGCTTAATATCCCAACATAACCTTAAATATCCCAAAATACCACCAGATATTCCGTATAATACAATACTTAATACCCCAACATGTATTAAGATATCCAAAAATATCACAAAGTATCAAATATTAAGAATAATTAACCCATAAAACACTAAATACAACCAAAATTTAAATTTACGAATATATCACCCTGTTGGTGTATGTAGAATCTATCTCTCTATATATACTCGTATATACAAAACAATTGTCGTCCGTTAGTCTCGCAAAAGCTCGAGAACAGCTTGACCGATTTGGATGATTCTTTTTTTGATTTGTTCGTCTCAATACTAGGGTGGTTTAGGAAAAAAAGAAATTCTGAAAAACCCAAAGGAAAGTCGTATGATCGAAAAAATCTAAATTTGCGTTTTGTATGGGAATTTTGTATGTGAATGTACTTAACACCACTAATGAGAATTGTATTTCGACAATGGGCATTCATTTATATAGCCACTTCGGACTACTTTCAATAGATGGCGTTGGTGGCGGAACTATCGACTGCTAGCTGCGCCATGCATTACATATTTCTGATTCGATTTTAGCGAGACTCGATTAGTTTTGATACACGAAGAATTCAATATTGTAAAGTTCTCAGTGAAGAATAACAAGGTAATTTCGACAGATTTGGTTCGTTAGAAGTGATCGTGAAAAGAATTCCGTGTCGTTTTACAGTGTGCATTGCAATGCCGAAGAGATGACGAGCTAACATAGGTCCTCGCAGTCAGTCAAATGTGCGGCGATTTACTTCACGTGCGAACCGCTCTGATGACCAGCGCGCGACGGATAATGAAAATAGTCATATTGGCATGTCCCAATTATGTTCGAGAGCGACTAAAGATGAACGACAAGCGAATAGATTTAGAATGCAACAAGTACGTGCACATTAAACACAACACAAGCGAACACAGTACAATGAACCTGGCCGATTGCGCCGACGCGGTGCTCCTATTAACCTGGAACGAGCGGCATTCCATTACAATTCATAAGAACATAAGTATTATAAAACAGTGTCTTTTCAGTTAATACTTGTGCAATAGGTTAATTCGTTAAATTTACAATTCAAATATATATACACTTAGCCGCATAAGTCTGCGTACAGCGCCAAAAAAAGAGTGGTATTTCAACTTTAAACTCAAATATTTCAGTTATTATGCCATGTATTAATGTCATTCTTTTTTTATTTGATTGTTTAGATATTTCCCTTTCTAAATAATATTCTCTCTTTTCCTACGTACCACGAAAAATATTTTTAAACAATTTTTTTCTTATACCTATTGCCAAAACACACACGCAAAAGTCTGCGTACAAACAATTTTTAGGCAAGGAAACACGGTCGTATGATGTCCTAGTATTTGGTAGGATAACCTTTTCTCTTTAATACCTCTATAAGGCGTCTAGGCATCGATTCCACAAGTTTCCTTGTATCCTTTGCTGTAATTTTTGCCCATTCTTCTGCTATTTTGTCTCTGAGCATATTTTTCGAGGTTATTGTGTGTAACTTATAACTCAATAATAAAAAGAAAAATAAAAGAAAAAAAATATATATATAAATAATTAAAATCTATTTATAATATGATTTAGCATACGAAGTAACGTTTCAGATTATTTTCAAATTCACCGCTGTTGCTCATCCTCCTCAAATTGGCTGGGCGTGAATTCCATAGACTAGCAGCATATATAGAAAATTGTGGCTTAGAAACTTCATATCTAAATGTGGGAACAATTAGAACTCTGCTTCTTTGCGATGTCGCGGACACCAGCTTATCGAGGAGTTATTGAGGTGTTTTTGTCGTAATTTAAATAAAAACCGTAATATTTTAAGGTCTAAGTACTTTTGCAGGGGCATGGAAAAAACCGTGTTTGTGTAGTCGGAGACATGGTCATATCTGCGCAAGTTATAGATAAATCGGACAATATTGGTAAACGCAACGTTAAATTTTCGCTGGCTGACGCTGTCGAGGCAACAGGAAACAAAGCTACCTTAGAGCAGGATCGGCAGGACGAGTGTTATTGCTAATATTAGTTTCACCTTAGTTGGCAGGCAGCTTCCAGCTAAGTGGAGAACACGTAAAGCTCCGTACGTTTTACCCAATGTGAAGGACACGTGATCATCCCACGTAAGGGTTTGGTTTAATATAATGGCTAACCTAACTCGGTTGTTGGAAAACATGAGGTATGCATAGCATTCCTATCTACAACAATTGCTTAACTGTCCTCATTTATTCGGACAGTGGCGTCTTCCACTAAACCAGCTGGGTAGCTTAAATATAGCTGCACATCATCAGCGTATATATAAGATCTACAGTGCTTTAAGACATTAGGGAAATAACAGGGGGCCTAAGATTGATCCCTGGGGAACACCAGCATAAGTTGGGAGAAAACCAGATAAGTGATTGTTAGCCCACATTGCCTGAGCTCTTCTTCTTAGATTCCTTTGGATCAAATACAAAGCACTGCGATCAAAAAAGAAGTTGTTTTTGAGCTTATTTATCAGGATACTATGCGAAACAGAATCAAACGCCTTGGAAAAATCCAAGAGCACCAACGTCGTATAGTATTCTTCATCAATGTTTTGTCTAATATCATCCACAAACTTTATCAGTGCTGTCGAGCAACTATGTTGGGGTCTAAACCCAGATTGCATAGGCGAAATAAGGCCTGAGGAATTTAAGTACTCAGAAACCTGTTTTCCAATTAGCTTTTCGAATACTTTCGACAAGAAAGGTGAGATTGATATCGGGCGATATTCCTTTACAGGACTGGAGTTTTTAGATACAGGAATAACTTTGGAAGCTTTCCAGAGGTGAGGAAAGCAAGAGGTTGTTCAAATTGTGTTAAAAATGTGAGTAATGTGATGAAAGGAAATATGATTTTAAAGAATTTGGGACGCAAGTTGCTAGACCAGTAGCTTTAGATTTAATTTCAAATACCGTTCTGAATACTTGAAACTGATCCATTCTTGAGGAACTGATGTCAGAAATGCTTCCCAAGGGGGCACCACTGACTGGAGGCATCATACCAAGAGACTTAATATTTTTCCACAATTTGCTCTAGGACAAACTACCGAAGTTAGAGGCAAAGAATTTACGCTTTGATCTACGTATCGCTATGTTAACAGCGTTGCGCAGATTCTTAAAATCAGCATGGATGCTCGGGATCCGAAAACGCTTCCATCTTTTATAGGCGGCATTCCTCTGACAGATAAGTGTATCAATTCGGTCTGTATACCATTCATTCCTCCCACTCCGGACCATTATGGTTTTAGTTGGCACATGAATGTCAAACAAATGGTTAATTTTAGTCGTAAAAAAGTCAACTTGTTCATCGACTGATGAGACAAGGAAAACCCTATCCCAGTTCGTGTTTACAACATCACGAGCTAACGCAACCATTTCCACTGCTTTGAAATCTCTAAACTGAATTATTTTAGTTTCCATTGAACGGTTCACAGCAAGGTCATAAAACCCAATAATAAGGTCGTGTTTCGAAAATCCAAGAACGTCTAACTGTTCGTAATTGTTCACGTAGTCGGGCTGACTCATCAGTAGGATATCCAAGGAGTTTGTAACGGTAAAATGTGTGGGACTGGTCCTATTAACAGGGATAAGGTTTGGCGAGAGTAAACTATCGTAGAATCTCTTGTTACTGATGTCGAGAAGATTAGCATTAAAATCTCCGGAACGAGGATGTGGTTATAATTGGGGTTATTTCTTCAAGAACATCCGTAATTGTACTCGTATCAGTTACTCTGGGTGGTTTATAAATTACTCCTGCCAAGCATTTGTCCCCTCTACACACTACTTCAACAAACAAGAACTCAATTACACTATCTGTGTTTGACGAGAAGACCACCTTAGCAGTTAGGCTACTTTTAATAAACATGGGAACACCACCCGCCCTGCGGCAATCTCGATCCGCGCGGAAAATTTTGTACTCTCCCGTTTTTAATAAACTGTTTACAGTTCTATCCTTTAACCACGTTTCCGACAAAAACACTATATCTATTACCGACTCAGAGAAAGTAGCCTTAAACTCATCTAAATGCTTTCCTAGGCTTTGTGCATTAATATGACAGATCGATAAAGATCGTTCAATATAACACCCGTATTATTAACTCTGGATATGCTACCGGTCACTGAAATTTCACTATTACCCACCACTGAGTTGTCCGTTTGCTTTCAAGTAGGTACAAAAAACCCCATTTGAGGAAAAAAGAACAGTCACGGTAATTTCGGAATAATCCAGAACGTTATAAAAAGGTAAAACCATTTTACAATTTTTATGTTTCATTAATTTAAGGAAAAAAGTGCAATATTCAAAAATAATATTAATAAAGAGAATAGAAAAAATAAAAAATAGAAAATAATAAATAATAAAAAATAGAAAAATTAAAAAATCGTGTGTAGAAACTAATGATACGCTAGTCTTCTTATTCATTTCGGACATTTGGCAACTCTAGTTGAGAACGATTCGCATTGGGACAATACGCTCAAAGATTCCGTCATATCTTCATCACCGCATGAAATTCGCACATTGTTTGCGATTATCATATCCACATGTTCCCCTTCGGATCCGAACGATTTGTGGGTCAAACATAAGGGCAACATGTCTGATGTTTTGCATCGTGTTCATTAGACATTGCGAATGGCAGCAGAAATGCACAATGAGGCATTGATCACGATAGAAGATATGTGTTTATTGACGGCGAATAAATTGTTGTCGCATTTGGGCATGATATCACCTAATCGTCCAATTCACGATGTATTCAACCACGAATTACAAAGAGTACAACAATACGACACCAAAGCAGTTCGTACAAATGTTCCGTAATTGAATCAACAGCAAAAGACTGCGTACGACTCTTCATTTCATTTCATTTTTACTGCATTTTTATTAATCATTTCATTATAACTTACATGCTAGACAAAACGCTTAGAACTAGCTTAATTAACTTAACTATTCTTATTCTAACTTACTGGCCCTATGCAGCCGCTCTAAGTTAAAACTAATACTTAAAACTATGTCTTTCGACGTAACGAACTTGAAAATTGTTTATTTATTATTTTTCTTTTTAATTTTAACTGTAACTAAGAAAATTATATAAAAACTTATTAGCTGAACTTTTTTTTTGGATTCTTATATATCAAACTTATGAACAACCTTAAAATAAATCTTAAAATATCTTATTCTACCTTAATCTATCTTACTCTACCTTACGTAATTATAAACGCACTTTTTTTTGGTTTTTTATTATTTTTTTTATTTTATCAAGTAGTGTTTTTAAAATATTTTTTTTTTGTTTTTTCTATCCAAGTGCAGTGATGAGAATTTTTTTTTTAACCTATATACAATATACCTAAACTACCTAAACCTTAAACTATGTAAGTCGACCATGGACAAGAACAGCCAACTTCAAACATCCAACAGGCTACCCCGGATTAGGAGGAAACGACGAAGGAGTTTCCTCTCTTTCGGCTAGCCACCAGAAATGACCGTACTGACATTGTACATCATAAATATCGCGACCCGATACCGCCCTACTAAACCGGAGACGCTACACACTGCCGTGTGCAACGTCACTGTCGTAGTTGAGTCGCCTATCCACAGCTGTCCGAGCAACGTGGAAGATTAACGGCACCGCCAATCTGTCCTGGATCAGACCAAAGCCGTTAAGGCGCACTCTCGTGATACTCGTAATTGAGGTAATAAGCCCCGGAGATCAGGTTATTCGTCGAGCTCATTGCTCTTGCAATATGCCTTCGAATCAGCTTGATAACGAAATTATCCACTCTTATTAGGTTAGCCCTGTTGTATGGGACCTCATTGGGATAGAATTTTATGCACAGCAGAGTCCCATGCACAGCAGAGTCCCATGCTGTTCTGTACAAATGAAGGCAAGCCCGAAGGCAAATCCTCTCAAACACCCGAATCTTTTCCAACAAGCTTGCTCCCACGTTGAATCACACGGGGCATCCATATACCATGTAGCAGATTACCTTTACCCTTGCATCGAATTGCTTGCTATAAAAAAGTCTCTTTGTAAGGGCAAAAGCACCTTTGGCTCTGGCCAGAGCAGCATCTATGTGTTTGTTAAAATATAGATATTGGTCTAACGAAAGCCCCAGGTATCTGACTACACTTCGACACGCAAGTGGCTGTCCGTGTGGTCCCACGATTGAGAACTTTCGCCAATTCTTTCTGGTATCCCTAGAGGCCCCAGACAATGGCGTCCTAAAAAGAATGGTTTCCGATTTCTGGAAGTTGCTCTTCAACTTCCAGTCATCGCAATATCGCTGATTCTTATCGAAGTCACGTTGCAAGAGAATTGCAATGACCCGATTTTTGGTCCTGATCTGTACGCGATCAAGTCGTCTGCGTACTCTATGGCATGGTGAAGTGATCCTTACAGATCGCTCGTGTAAATGTTGAAAAGGATCGGTGAATTAACCGCACCTTGTTGCAGACCGTTTTTAATTAGAAATGTTTCAGCAGAAGTCACATTGCCATTTTTGACAATTAACTGTCTACTGGTGAGCATGTTGTGAAGTATGTACAGCAGTGGTTTGCTTATGCCCAACGTGCTTAGCTTGTAGAAGAGTCCCTCTAACCATACAGTGTCGAAGACCTTCTCCAAGTCAATCAGGCGGGCACCCGTGCATTGGTTCTTGCTTTTGTTCCATTGGATATCCGATACCAGTTTAGACGCGGCATGTATTGTCTCATGCCCCGCCTTAAAACCTTATTGGTTATCCGGAATTATATTACTGTTCTCAGTCCACTTAAGCAGGACTCTATTGATCACTTCTTCGAATACCTTGCTGATGTTCGGAAGGAGACTTATCGACCGGAGATTCCAATGCAAATTTACAGAAAGTCTGTAATTTTCTGTCTGCGTTGTCAGTATATTGATACCGAGGTATCGTATTGTACATAGTTCGTTTAATTGTCTCGTCCATTTGTTTTAGGTACCAGTCAATCTCCTCGTTTGACAGATTCCTATTGGACGGTGGGTAGAGCGAACTCGAGGAGAGTGCTCTTGTCAAAGTTCTTGAGAAGCGAGTCCAACGCGTCCTACTATAATTGTAGGAGTACGTTTGGACAAACTCCTCCAACTCCGCGATTTCGTTGGGAATCGTTATTACGGCACTGAGTCCGCAATGGTCTCTGTCATGCACAATCTGTGCAGGCAGTTTATAGTTAGTCGGTCCATGTCGGTCAGTTGTAACCGTACGTCGAACAGCATAAGATCCAGATAGGAGCCGCTTCTACGAAACGACGGACTATCTGTAGCTTTTAAATCGAGTTTATACTCGACACTGTGCCAACCCCCACAATTAACGAACCAGATTTATTTTCTTAATATACTGGAACTTAGGACAACCCAGATAGTTTGCGGTGTGTCCCGAGTTCCTGCATAAAGCACACGAGAGCTGGTTCTTATCTGCCACTCCATCCTTACCTAGAGTGCATTCCTCTGCTTTGTGGTTCTTTCCACACTTGACACATCGAGGTTGCATTTCGCAGTTCGACGCGGCGTGCCCGAACCTTTGGCAGCTAACACATTGTAAAATGTTTTCGCTCCTTCTTAATTTTTCCTAGGCGACAACCTGGTAGTCTAGGACTTTAATACTTCTTAGACCATCCAGTTTGCTATTGGGTGAAAGCTGAACTAGGAAGAACGGCAGTTTCCGCTTCTCCCTTTTTGCCTTAGCTGTGGTGAATGGCTTGACCCCTACGAATTAGAGCTCGTTGCGCTCTTTCTCTTTAAGCAGCGCAAGGAGCGTCTCCGGATCAGTATACGGGTCTATCCCCCTCAGCAGCATTGTTTGCCGCTTTCCCCCTTCGGGGTGAAGGAGAAGAACTCCGTCGTCGTGTCCTTTAACAAATCTTTAATTTTTTTTTATATTGTTCCACTGTATTGCAGTGGATAATGTGCCTGTCTTCATTTAATCGTTTAATAGAAAAAATGTTGACTTACATAGTTTAATGGTGTCCATAAGCTCAATCTTGTAGGTGTTTATTGGCGGTATCTTCGCTTTTGCCGTCGTTTTCGGTTGCTGTTGGTTCTGCTGCGGTTGTTGTTGCTGTTGTTTCTGCTGCCGCTGCTGCTGCTGCTGCTGCTGCTGTTGCTGCAGTTTCTGCTTCTGTTGCTTCTGCTGCTGCTGCGGTTGTTGTTTAATTTCTTGCTTCTGCTTCTGCTGCTGTTGTAGTTGCTGCTGCTTCGACTGCAGCATTTGCGGCTGTATTGCCGGTTGCCTCTGGTTTTCTGGCGGCTGCTGCTGTAGTAGTTGTTGTTGTTGTTGAACGCGCTGGAGCTCCTGTTGCCGCTCCCTCTCTCTTCTGGCCATTTGTTTAGCCTTTATGGCACGCACCCTTTGTTCGAGCTGCCTGATGCTGCTAGTCAGACTTTCGACTTCTTCTTCTTCATCATCCGATTCGGATTACGCCAGAACTCCGAAGCTATTGTTCTTCTCTCATACGTAGTGGCCTTCCCCACCGTCGGAGATTTACGCTAATTCGAAAGAGTCATCGGACCTCTGTCGCTTTTTTCTGCTGCTACTGTTGTTGTTGTGCTCGGCGCCCCTTCACTCACTCCACCTGGCAGCTGTTCAGCTGAAGGTGATGTGGAGGGACGCTTTACAAGGTTGGGAGAAGATTTCAACTTCCTTCTCCTTTTCCCCTTACTTTCGGTTGCCACTGTTGCTGGGTGGCCTGTCTATATTGCATCGGGTGATGCTGTCACCCCACCAGCTGGTCGCGCTAATGGGAGCGCGGACCGCTCACTCTCCATCGCCTGATATCTGTTTTTATTTTTTGATTTTCACTTATTTTGAATAAATGAAAAAAAAAATCAAGAATTCAAATTTCCCCAGTCCGGAATTGAACCAGGGTCACTGGTTTGGTAGAACACCACCACTACCTGTAGGCTAACTTGCCACTTGGAAGAACACACGTCTACACTCTCTGAAAGTCTGTGAACGACTGTGCATAGGACTCTTTGATGGAAGCTGTGAACAATGCAACTGGTGGCATTTACGTTCTTAATTTCATTGGTTTTGGCGTCGATTCGATCGCAGCATGAAGTTGCCCTGGCATTGGCTTCATCTCGAATAGCAGCGACTTTGTTAGAAGGCGGACGAACTGCACATTCTCCACTGAGATTGCCACTGAACATGCAAATCAAAGAGGCACCAACTTGCAACATTGCGAAAAACAGCCCAATGGCGAATATTCTACAGCGATGCAAATTGATTGTTTGGGACGAATGCCTGATGGTCCACAAAAGGTCACTGGAGGCGGTGGGCAGACCGTTGAAAGATCTTTGTGACAATCAAAACATTTCTGGTGGCGCCATGATTCTGTTGTCCGGTGATTTTCGTCAGACTCTTTCTGTTATTCCACGTTCAACTGCAGCTGAACTAAACGCGTGCTTGAAATCATCAAATTTGTGGCGGCATGTGAAGACCCTTCGATTGATGACTAATATGCGAGCATTTTTGCAACAAGATCGAACTGTTGTATTTTCGAAGCAATTGTTGGACATTGGTAATGGGGAAATCGCAGTTGACATCTCGATCGGATTCATCACATTGCTCACTGATTTCTGCCATTTGCCAAATCGAAGGAAGAGCTCATTCGTCGTGTTTTTCCGAACATAGTTCAAAACTTCAAAAACCATAATTGGCTGAGCAAACGAGCCGTTTTGGTGGCGAAAAACAAAGATGTCGATGTTCTCAATGCGACCATTTAAAATTTCATTCCGGGACAGTTGTTTTCCTTCAAATCAGTTGACACAGTTATCAACCAGTATGAAGTAGTTAACTATCCTACAGAATTCTTGAATTCGCTGGAATTGCCCGTTTACGCACCGGAAAACAAAACGAAAATCGTAGTTTACCACAAAGCTTTGCAATAAATATTAACCTCATTTATTTTCCATGTAAATAAAAGAAATTGAATTCATTTGAATTACGAATGAGTTTCATTTAATCATCAAACGAAATATCAATGAATTGATGTTAGAAAGTTAATTGGGATTCATAATCGCTTATGTAGAGTTACAATCAAATCGATTTTAGGTGGTACGAAGTTCACCGGGTCATCTAATATCCCAAAATATCGTCAACTATCAACTAGCGCGATGTCGACTTCAAAATCACGGTCAATACGAAGATAAGAAACTGTAGCAAATGTTTTCTCATAGGCGTCAACAAAGATAATCACGCTCACTTTGGCTAATCGGGATTCCAAGAAACGTATCGAAGAGGTATTTTAACTTCTTCTACTTTCTTGAGTACTCTGACGAATTCCAGCCATTGCTCTTTCAGATCGTCTGAAACTGGTTCATCCCATTCGTAACCCTCTCAGCAGATCTCTTGTAGTATAATCCGTCCCGAAGAATATAACTCTCATAATAGCTTTGACAATTTCCCACTTAGATAAACTGATTCCAGAATCAGAATGCTGCTAAGATTCTCATCAGTTGAGATCCTATAGGCGAAAAGGGCAAAATACGGATGCCAACACATTTCAAGAATTTTTGTGACATAGTTTTCTCAACCGTTGGGGTTGCCTTGACTGCCTGCCATTTTGAAAGCTATCTATAACTATCGATTGAAAACTAACTAATACAATTTACAGATTCGTAACGCATCCAAGCTGACAGGAACCACTTTTTCTACTGTAACATGACTATTAAAATAATCGTCTATATATGTAATTGCGCTTAGTCAAACCATCAATCGCTTCCGGGTACTCATCTTGGAAGAGATTAGCATGGTGGTTCTTCACAAACTTCGAACATATGTAAACTCTTGGTTTTCTGCGTTATCACCAGAGAAATCGTTGATACTGCTGATCTTCTTTCTTGATCCTTATCTGATAGAACATCTCTTTCACATCAGAGTTCACACCACTGTGCGTTCTGGGATTATCAGATTATCGAGCCCTTTCAGTAAATGAGGATTCAAAGACACTCCATTTACTTTCGCAGATATGTACATTCGCCACATCCCTAGGTTTCGAAGCGATCTTGTTAGCGTTCTCCACTATGAATGTGGAGTATATACCATACCCTGGGTCATTTCTTCTTCAACTCCTCTTCATAACGCCAGCCATGACCTAACAGAAACTTCGATTAGTTCAGATCCACCAGAATCTTCGGCTTAGCTCTAGCTGCTTCTGACAATGGAAGTCCACGAAGATGACAGACTCTTCAAGTGATTGACGTTAACTGATTGACTGTTTGTTGACTCCAGACACGGATAAAATGGTGCTGACTGACTGCTTTTCTCTTCAAACCCTTTCGTCCACTGAAGAGTGAGTTTCTCTGGTTTACCCTCGGATCCGAGCTCATCGAAAAGATCGTTCTAAAACAAGGTTATAGCTGAACCGTCATCCAGTAGAGCGAATTCGTTTTGTGTTTCCATAAACTCTAATCGGAAGAATCTTAATCATAACTATTAAGTTAACCTTAAAATGGTGCGAATATATTTGTAGTTGTGGCACATACGGAGACGCAGCGATTTTTAATTCCGAATTGACGTCTGGAAGATGGGAATGTAAAAGCGGATTATGTCGTTTGGAATATCTATTTCTTTTGGAGCACGTTCTCCAGTTATGTTTTGATGAGTCCAGGCAGCTGAATCAAATACCATTCCCTCTCGTATACTTAAAACTCTGTTCCTGAGGTAGCGACTTCAACTTCTGGCACCGTCTCAAAGGATGTTGTTCGCTACCGCACTTCCACATACCACTCTGGAGGACTCAAAGATACAGGTTGATATGATAACACTGTAAGATATTGTAACATAATGTAGCATAATAACTACGCCCTCGAACAGGCAACAAATTCCGAAGTGTCTTTTCATTGCTTTCTTTTGAGGTTCGTGTCTGAAATTAGTCACCACAGCTCGGATAATATCGCGGATAAAAGAGAACAAGAGAGAATTTGTTGCCTGTTCGAAATGATTGTCATAATTTTTAGGGATTTTGTTTTTAGGTATTTTTGTTTTTGGTCGAAGAATTTGCTAGAAGTTTCTGGCTATCAGAAACTTCTGCTATATAAGGACAGATGGCGATCAAAAAAAGGACAGTGATTTTTAAACTGTGGCGAAGAGATTAGAAAAGTGATAATAGGCGAAGTTGTAATTTTGTGATAAATTGAAAGTTGAGAGTGAACAAGAAAAAGTAATTAGTTTGGATTTGTAAATTAAGTAATTGAAAGGAGATAAAGTGATTTGAGAGGAAAGAGACCTTGTAAGAAAAGAATTTGCGAAGAATAGTATAGTGTGAACTTGAATTGTTCTATAGAGTCGAAAATAAAGAAATAAATTTCACAGAATATCGTTTTATCTACTCGAGCCGTAGCCAGCATATTACATTGGTGTCAGAAGCTGGGATAAAACTTATTCTGTGAATAACTATTTCCGTGGTGTGAAATTGCACAAGAAAAAAAAAAAAAAAAAAAAAAAACGATTTCTGCGTTGAGTTAATTAGTTGCGCAAAAATGGGTCGCAAGTTGGGAAAACTAACTATAATTCAACTAAAGGCAGAACTCAGTAAGCGGAATCTCGACACAACTGGGGGAAAAGATGCCCTACTGATTCGTCTGGAAGAAGCAGTAACGCAGGAAGGTGAAAATCCGCATGACATAGAGTTTGACGTGGAAGAGGAACCAGCAAGTACAGTAGCCGACCCGGGTATAACAAGTCTGCTCCTGCAACTTAAGTTAGTCATGGACGAACAAAAGAAAGCAATAGAAGATCAAAGTCATAAGCTCGATGACCAAAGGAATTCTCTAGAACTTAAGTTGGATGAACAAAAGAAAGCAATGGATGAACAAAAGAAGGCAATGGACGAACAAAAGAATTCTCTAGAACTTAAGTTGGATGAACAAAAGAAAGCAATGGATGAACAAAAGAAGGCAATGGACGAACAAAAGAATTCTCTAGAACTTAAGATGGACGAACAAAAGAATTCTCTAGATGCTCTGGAAAGTAAACTTGATGAGCAAAACAAGAACTTGGAATCCAAATTCGAAGTGATCGAAGAGAAAATCGAGAAGGTAGAGACGCAACTCGAAAAAGTCGAAACTAGATTCGATGAAAACTTTGAGAAGCATGAAACTCAGTTCGGGAAAATAGAGACTCAGTTCGAAAAAGTAGAAAAACAAGTCGAAAATCTTACTAAGGAACTCAGCAACGTGAAGAGACAGAAAGCACGGGAATATTCCACCGACGGTCTGAGAAGAAAGGAGATGCAGCCTCCTATCTTCGATGGTCAAACATCATGGCCAATTTATAAAAGGCAATTCGAAGCGGCCGCAATGACCAATAGCTGGGACGATGAAGAGAAGTCCATTGCACTCACACTTGCACTGAGGGGTCCAGCTGCGGAGCTCTTGCAGACCATCCCGGAAGATAAACAGCAGAACTACGACTCTCTGGTTCAGGCTATCGAAATGCGGTTTGGGGATGAACACATGCAGCAGGTGTACAGGGTTCAGCTGCGTAGTCGAGTCCAAAAAAGGGGGGAAACGCTCCAACAGTTGCAAGCGGATATAGAGCGACTAGCCCATCTTTCATACCCTAAAGCCGGTGAGGAGCTTATCAACGAAATGGCGGTGGAAGCTTTTATTCAGGCCATAGAGGACAGACAACTGCAAATGGCTGTAAGGATGGCTGAAAAGCGAACACTCCCCGAGGCATTGGCATTCGCTTTGTCAATGAAGGCTGCGGACCAAGCATACCAGGGAATACACCGTGTCAGGGAAATGTCCGTCGTGGAATGCCCATGCCAGAGAACAGCCGTCATGGATGAAGACAGAGCTCGCGGAAGTCAAATCCGTTGCTGGAATTGCAACCAAACCGGACACCTACAACGGCAGTGCAGAAGTGCACCTAGACGAGGAAATTGTCCACATTGCGGAAGTAGGAGAAGCAGAGAGGAAGCATCTGGAGGTGATAACATCCATCCTGTCAGTCAGACTTCCCAAAACCAGCAGTCGGGAAATGCGTAAGGACCAACTTCGCGGGGCAGAAGTTGGTTACTGGAATCGAGGCCCCCAGGACCACCATTCAAGTTTCGCAAACCAAACGGGATAACAAGAGCCTGACAGTGGAGGCACTAATCAACAAGAAGAAGTGCGTAGCCACCATCGACACAGGTGCCACTGCCTCCATTGTAAGAAGAGATATCGTCAAAAGCTCCTGGCTGCACAACACCAACAGCTACTGCCTGAAGACTGCAATAGGGGAAATGGCGAAGGTATTTGGAGAAGTTCGTCTTACGCTTACTCTGGCAGGACTGACGTTCTCCCATGCGTTTCTGGTGGCAGACATATGCGACGAGTGCATCATCGGAATAGACTTCATGAAAGCAAATGAAGTAATCTTGGACATCGGGATGCAAGTACTGAGGTATCGAAATGTGGAGATTCCGATGGTGTACGGAAACGAGAATGCCGTAACTCTCAGGACAGTCATCAGCAAAGACGAAGTTTTGCCGCCGTCTTCAGAGACAATCATTTGGACGAAGCTGGAAGGTGATCTTGGGAGCCACCGATTCTACATAGTAGAACCAGACCCAGAGAAGAATTCTCAAGACTACATCGTGGGAAAGACGTTAGTCGAACCAAAGAACACCATGGTTCCAGTGAGAGTTTTGAACGCAAGACCACACACTGTCAAACTAAGGCGAGGGGAGGTGACTGGAAAATGCACGCCGATTACCGCCGTCGCAACAATATCTGAACGTGGTCCTCCAAAACCTCTCCCATCACCTTGGACAGCGGAAACGAGAGAGACGATTCTCCAGTCCAGTGAGCTGAATCAGGAGCAGCGAACTATGGCAGAGAATCTTATCAATGAGTACGCTGATGTATTTGCCTCACAGGACGGAGAATACGGCCAAACACACCTGGTACAACATCGAATAGACACTGGTGATACTAGACCAATTCGTCAGCCTGCTAGGCGCCTTCCATTGGCAAAGCAGACAGAAGTTGCAGAGATGGTGTCGGCAATGGAGAAAAAAGGTGTGATTCAAAGTTCCAAAAGTCCGTGGGCATCACCGGTTGTACTGGTTAAGAAGAAAGATGGCAGCACGCGGTTCTGCGTGGACTATCGGCAGCTCAATTACGTCACCAAGAAAGACAGCTACCCTCTGCCACGGATTGACGACACGCTAGACACACTATCAGGAGCCCGATGGTTTTCCACTCTCGACTTGAAGAGTGGCTACTGGCAGGTACAGATCCATCCAGAAGACCGGGAGAAAACCGCCTTCACCGCAGGAAATGGGCTATGGCAATTCACGGTAATGCCATTCGGGCTGTGCAATGCTCCGGCGACTTTCGAGCGATTGATGGAATGTGTCCTGCAAGGGTTAACATGGAAAACCTGTTTGGTATACTTGGATGATGTCATCGTCGTAGGAAAAACGTTTGCGCAACACCGAGACAATCTAAGGGATGTATTTCAAAGGCTTCGAAGTGCCCACCTGAAGCTCAACCCCAAGAAGTGCGCCCTGTTTAGAGCGGAAGTCAAGTACCTGGGACACATAATTTCAGCGAAAGGAGTGAGAACCGATCCGGAGAAGGTCGAAGCGGTGAAAAACTGGCCAGTCCCCAAAGACAAACACCAACTAAGGAGCTTCCTGGGCCTAGCCACCTACTACAGACGGTTCGTGAAGGATTTTGCCGGGATCGCAAAGAACCTGCACCAGTTGACGGAAAAGGGAAAACAATTCAAATGGTCAATTGAGTGCGAGAAGAGCTTCAAGGCACTTAAACAACGGCTATGCGATGCCCCGATACTGGCTTACCCCACTCCCGGGGAAACGTTCGTTGTGGATGCAGATGCTAGTAATGTCGGGGTAGGAGCCGTACTCTCCCAGGTGCATGACGGCCAAGAGAAGGTGGTTGCGTACTTCAGCAAGGTGCTCTCTAAGCCAGAAAGGAACTACTGCGTGACAAGGCGGGAACTTCTAGCTTTGATCTTGGCTACGAAGCATTTTCACAAATACCTCTACGGGAGGAAGTTCGTTCTTCGCACAGACCATGCAGCCTTAAAATGGCTATTACAGTTCAAGAGTCCTGAGGGTCAGGTCGCAAGATGGATCGAAAGGCTGCAAATCTACGACTACGAAATACAGCATCGTAAAGGAAAACTCCACTCTAATGCGGATGCACTGTCCCGGAGACCATGCAGAACGGATTGTAAACATTGTGCGCGTCAGGAAGAACGGGAGCTGGTTTCCATCCAAAGAATGAGAGCCGAACCTATCGCCGGCTGGAGCGTAGATGAGATCCGGAACGCTCAGAAGGAAGACCCGGATATCGAGCCGATTCTGGCCTGGAAGGAGAACATGGAGAAACCGGATCATCAGGACATCTCTCACAGAAGCCCGACCTTAAAGGCATATTTTGCGCAGTGGGACTCCCTCCATGTCCAAGAAGGTGTTCTGAGAAGAAAATGGGAATCCTCCGACGGAAAGTCGTTTGTAATGCAGCTTGTCGTACCACGGACGAGGGTCAAGGAGGTGTTACAGGAAATGCATGGCGGGGCGACCGGAGGCCACTTGGGAGTGAATAAGACGTTAGAAAAGGTACGAGAACGTTTTTATTGGTTAAAAGCGAAGGAAGATATCGAAGACTGGTGCAGAAAATGCGACGTGTGTGCAGCTAGCAAGGGTCCGAGAATCAAAACTCGAGGTAAGATGCACCAATACAACGTGGGAGCACCTTTCGAACGAATCGCCATTGACATCGCAGGGCCCTTTCCGGAAACCGACAATGGTAATCGGTATATCCTCGTAGTGATGGACTACTTCAGTAAGTGGCCGGAAGCGTTTCCGATCCCTAACCAGGAAGCCAGAACCGTGGCGGAGCAGATCGTCTACAATTGGGTTAGCAGATTCGGTGTGCCCTTGGAATTGCATTCTGACCAAGGGCGGAACTTCGAGTCAAGAATCTTCCAAGAGATGTGTCAACTACTCGGAATCAAAAAGACAAGGACAACCCCGCTTCATCCACAGTCGGACGGTATGGTGGAGCGTTTCAATAGGACTTTGGACGAACATCTCTCGAAGGTCGTAGGTGACTACCAACGGGATTGGGACCGGCAGATTCCCTTGTTTTTGATGGCCTATAGAAGTGCCGTGCATAGCACTACTCGACATACGCCGTTCGAAATCTTATTTGGTGGAATAGCTCGTTTACCCAGTGAGGTGAAATTTGGATCTCCTACCAATGAGCCCAGAAATGAAGAAGAGTACGTGGCGGACCTGAGGGAAAGGCTTAGGGACATACACCAAAGGACCAGAAGCCAGATTAAGATGACGAGCGACCGCATGAAGACCAGGTATGAAGCCAAGGCAACAACGTCAGGATTCCAGGAAGGAGATCTAGTGTGGCTGTATAATCCCCATCGCCAAAAGGGGAAATCACCTAAGTTGCAGCAGAACTGGGAGGGTCCCTACAGAATAATAGCCCGCATCAACGATGTTGTCTACCGCATCCAGCGAGGACCAAGGGCCAAAATGAAAGTGGTTCATGTGGACCGACTGAGTCGATACAATGGCCGAAGTGAGGACACACTTGTTCGGGACGAACAAGTCTAAGAGGAGGGCAGTGTAACATAATGTAGCATAATAACTACGCCCTCGAACAGGCAACAAATTCCGAAGTGTCTTTTCATTGCTTTCTTTTGAGGTTCGTGTCTGAAATTAGTCACCACAGCTCGGATAATATCGCGGATAAAAGAGAACAAGAGAGAATTTGTTGCCTGTTCGAAATGATTGTCATAATTTTTAGGGATTTTGTTTTTAGGTATTTTTGTTTTTGGTCGAAGAATTTGCTAGAAGTTTCTGGCTATCAGAAACTTCTGCTATATAAGGACAGATGGCGATCAAAAAAAGGACAGTGATTTTTAAACTGTGGCGAAGAGATTAGAAAAGTGATAATAGGCGAAGTTGTAATTTTGTGATAAATTGAAAGTTGAGAGTGAACAAGAAAAAGTAATTAGTTTGGATTTGTAAATTAAGTAATTGAAAGGAGATAAAGTGATTTGAGAGGAAAGAGACCTTGTAAGAAAAGAATTTGCGAAGAATAGTATAGTGTGAACTTGAATTGTTCTATAGAGTAGAAAATAAAGAAATAAATTTCACAGAATATCGTTTTATCTACTCGAGCCGTAGCCAGCATATTACAATATGTTCTCGGAGATTTCATTTTGGATTTTGCTTGCTTTCAAGATATCTGAGGAATTCGCAAAATCCTCCAGATTGGCGACTTTCTTTTAATAAATTTTAATAATAGTGTAGCATAATAATAACTACGCTCCCTAAAAGTATGATGGAACAAATTCCGAAGTGTCTTTTCATTCTGGCAGAATTTTGGTTCGAAGTGTCCTTTCATTCGAGGTTCGTGTCTGCGGTTTTCCACAGTTCATGTCTACGAAAGAGACGGATAATATCACGGATGAGAGGGAATTATAACTGCAAGAATGATTGTCATCTTGGAATTTCTCTTGTTCCAGTGGTCGAAGAATTTGCTAGAAGTTTCTGGCTATCAGAAACTTCTGCTATATAAGGACAGATGGCGATCAAAAAGGGGGCAGTTGTTTTACAACCGTGGCGAAGAGATTAGAAAAGTGATAATGGGAGAAATTGTAATTTTGTGATAAATTGAAAGTTGAGAGTTAACAAGAAGAAGTAATTGGTTTGGATTTGTGAATTAAGTAATAGAAAGGAGATAAAGTGATCTGAGAGGAAAGAGACCTTGTAAGAAAAGAATTTGTGAAGAATAGTATAGTGTGAACTGGAATTGTTTTATAGACTAGAAAATAAAGAAAATAATTTCACAGAATATTGTTTTATCTACTCGAGCCGTAGCCCGCATATTACATTGGTGTCAGAAGCGGGATAAAACTTATTCTGTGAATAACTATTTCCGTGGTGTGAAATTGCACAAGGAAAAAAAAAAAAAAAAACGATTTCTGTGTTGAGTTAATTAGTTGCGCAAAATGGGTCGCAAATTGGGAAAACTAACTATAACTCGACTAAAGGCAGAACTCAGTAAGCGGAACCTCGACACAACTGGGGGAAAAGATGCCCTACTGATTCGTCTGGAAGAAGCAGTAACGCAGGAAGGTGAGAATCCGCATGACGTAGAGTTTGACGTGGAAGAGGAACCAGCAAATGCAGCAGCCGACCCGGGTATAACAAGTCTACTCCTGCAACTTAAGTTAGTCATGGACGAACAAAAGAAAGCAATAGAAGACCAAAGGAATTCTCTTGAACTTAAGCTGGACGAACAAAAGAAAGCAATGGACGAACAAAAGAAAGCAATGGACGACCAGAGGAATTCTCTAGAAGTTAAGCTGGACGAACAAAAGAAAGCAATGGACGAACAAAAGAATTCTCTAGAACTTAAGATGGACGAACAAAAGAATTCTCTAGATGCTCTGGAAAGCAAACTTGATGAGCAAAACAGGAACTTGGAATCTAAATTCGAAGCGATCGAAGAGAAAATCGAGAAGGTCGAGACGCAACTCGAAAAAGTCGAAACTAGATTCGATGAAAACTTTGAGAAGCATGAAACTCAGTTCGGGAAAATAGAGACTCAGTTCGAAAAAGTAGAAAAACAAGTCGAAAATCTTACTAAGGAACTCAGCAACGTGAAGAGACAGAAAGCACGGGAATATTCCACTGACGGTCTGAGAAGAAAGGAGATGCAGCCTCCTATCTTCGATGGTCAAACATCATGGCCAATTTATAAGAGGCAATTCGAAGCGGCCGCCATGAACAATAGTTGGGACGATGAAGAGAAGTCTATTGCACTCACACTTGCACTGAGGGGTCCAGCTGCGGAGCTCTTGCAGACCATCCAGGAAGATAAACAGCAGAACTACGACTCTCTGGTTCAGGCTATCGAGGTGCGGTTTGGGGATGAACACATGCAGCAGGTCTACAGGGTTCAGCTGCGTAGTCGAGTCCAGAAAAGGGGAGAAACGCTCCAACAGCAAGCGGATATAGAGCGACTAGCCCATCTTTCATACCGTAAAGCCGGTGAGGAGCTTATCAACGAAATGGCGGTGGAAGCTTTTATTCAGGCCATAGAGGACAGACAACTGCAAATGGCTGTAAGGATGGCTGAAAAGCGAACACTCCCCGAGGCATTGGCATTCGCTTTGTCAATGAAGGCTGCGGACCAAGCATACCAGGGAATACACCGTGTCAGGGAAATGTCCGTCGTGGAATGCTCATGCCAGAGAACAGCCGTCATGGATGAAGACAAAGCTCGCGGAAGTCAAATCCGTTGCTGGAATTGCAACCAAACCGGACACCTACAACGGCAGTGCAGAAGTGCACCTAGACGAGGAAATTGTCCACATTGCAGAAGTAGGAGAAGCAGAGAGGAAGCATCTGGCGGTGATAACATCCATCCTGTCAGTCAGACTTCCCAAAACCAGCAGTCGGGAAATGTGTAAGGACCAACTTCGCGGGGCAGAAGTTGGTTACTGGAATCGAGGCCCCCAGGACCACCATTCAAGTTTCGGAAACCAAACGGGGTAACAAGAGCCTGACAGTGGAGGCATTAATCAACAAGAAGAAGTGCGTAGCCACCATCGACACAGGTGCCACTGCCTCCATTGTAAGAAGAGATATCGTCAGAAGCGCCTGGTTGCACAACACCAACAGCTACTGCCTGAAGACTGCAACAGGGGAAATGGCGAAGGTGTTTGGAGAAGTTCGTCTTGTGATTACTCTGGCGGGACTGATGTTCTCCCATGCGTTTCTGGTGGCAGATATATGCGACGAGTGCATCATCGGAATAGACTTCATGAAAGCAAATGAAGTAATCCTGGACATCGGGATGCAAGTACTGAGGTATCGAAATGTGGAGATTCCGATGGTGTACGGAAACGAGAATGCCGTAACTCTCAGGACAGTCATCAGCAAAGACGAAGTTTTGCCGCCGTCTTCAGAGACAATCATTTGGACGAAGCTGGAAGGTGATCTTGGGAGCCACCGATTCTACATAGTAGAACCAGACCCAGAGAAGAATTCTCAAGACTACATCGTGGGAAAGACGTTAGTCGAACCAAAGAACACCATGGTTCCAGTGAGAGTTTTGAACGCAAGACCGCACACTGTCAAACTAAGGCGAGGGGAGGTGACTGGAAAATGCACGCCGATTACCGCCGTCGCAACAATATCTGAACGTGATGCTCCAAAACCTCTCCCATCGTATTTGCCTCACAGGACGGAGAATACGGCCGAACACACTTGGTACAACATCGAATAGACACTGGTGATACTAGACCAATTCGTCAGCCTGCTAGGCGCCTTCCATTGGCAAAGCAGACAGAAGTTGCAGAGATGGTGTCGGCAATGGAGAAAGAAGGTCTGATTGAAAGTTCCAAAAGTCCGTGGGCATCACCGGTTGTACTGGTTAAGAAGAAAGATGGCAGCACGCGGTTCTGCGTGGACTATCGGCAGCTCAATTACGTCACCAAGAAAGATAGCTACCCTCTGCCACGGATTGACGACACGCTAGACACACTATCAGGAGCCCGATGGTTTTCCACTCTCGACTTGAAGAGTGGCTACTGGCAGGTACAGATCCATCCAGAAGACCGGGAGAAAACCGCCTTCACCGCAGGAAATGGGCTATGGCAATTCACGGTAATGCCATTCGGGCTGTGCAATGCTCCGGCGACTTTCGAGCGTTTGATGGAATGTGTCCTTCAAGGGTTAACATGGAAAACCTGTTTGGTATACTTGGATGATGTCATCGTCGTAGGAAAAACGTTTGCGCAACACCGAGACAATCTAAGGGATGTGTTTCAAAGGCTTCGAAGTGCCCACCTGAAGCTCAACCCCAAGAAGTGCGCCCTGTTTAGAGCGGAAGTCAAGTACCTGGGGCACATAATTTCAGCGAAAGGAGTGAGAACCGATCCAGAGAAGGTCGAAGCGGTGAAAAACTGGCCAGTCCCCAAGGATAAACACCAACTAAGGAGCTTCCTGGGCCTAGCCACCTACTACAGACGGTTCGTGAAGGATTTTGCCGGGATCGCAAAGAGCCTGCACCAGTTGACGGAAAAGGGAAAACAATTCAAATGGTCCATTGAGTGTGAGAAGAGCTTCAAGGCACTTAAACAACGGCTATGCGATGCCCCGATACTGGCTTACCCCACTCCCGGGGAAACGTTCATTGTGGATGCAGATGCTAGTAATGTCGGGGTAGGAGCCGTACTCTCCCAGGTGCATGACGGCCAAGAGAAGGTGGTTGCGTACTTTAGCAAGGTGCTCTCTAAACCAGAAAGGAACTACTGCGTGACAAGGAGAGAACTTCTAGGAGGAAGTTCGTTCTTCGCACAGACCATGCAGCCTTAAAATGGCTATTACAGTTCAACGCTCAGAAGGAAGACCCGGATATCGAGCCGATTCTGGCCTGGAAGGAGAACATGGAGAAACCGGATCATCAGGACATCTCTCACAGAAGCCCGACCTTAAAGGCATATTTTGCGCAGTGGGACTCCCTCCATGTCCAAGAAGGTGTTCTGAGAAGAAAATGGGAATCCTCCGACGGAAAGTCGTTTGTAATGCAGCTTGTCGTACCGCGGACGAGGGTCAAGGAGGTGTTACAGGAAATGCATGGCGGGGCGACCGGAGGCCACTTTGGAGTGAATAAGACGCTAGAAAAGGTACGAGAACGTTTTTATTGGTTAAAAGCGAAGGAAGATATCGAAGACTGGTGCAGAAAATGCGACGTTTGTGCAGCTAGCAAGGGTCCGAGAATCAGAACTCGAGGTAAGATGCACCAATACAACGTGGGAGCACCTTTCGAACGAATCGCCATTGACATCGCAGGGCCCTTTCCAGAAACCGACAATGGTAATCGGTATATACTCGTAGTAGTGGACTATTTCAGTAAGTGGCCGGAAGCGTTTCCGATCCCTAACCAGGAAGCCAGAATCGTGGCGGAGCAGATCGTCTACAATTGGGTTAGCAGATTCGGTGTGCCCTTGGAATTGCATTCTGACCAAGGGCGGAACTTCGAGTCAAGAATCTTCTAAGAGATATGTCAACTACTCGGAATCAAAAAGACAAGGACAACCCCGCTTCATCCACAGTCGGACGGTATGGTGGAGCGTTTCAATAGGACTTTGGACGAACATCTCTCGAAGGTCGTAGGTGACTACCAATTGGGATTGGGATTGGGACCGGCAGATTCCCTTGTTTTTGATGGCCTATAGAAGTGCCGTGCATAGCACTACTCGACATACGCCGTTCGAAATCTTATTTGGTGTAATAGCTCGTTTACCCAGTGAGGTGAAATTTGGATCTCCTACCAATGAGCCCAGAAATGAAGAAGAGTACGTGGCGGACCTTAGGGAAAGGCTTAGGGACATACACCAAAGGACCAGAAGCCAGATTAAGATGACGAGCGACCGCATGAAGACCAGGTATGATGCCAAGGCAACAACGTCAGGATTACAGGAAGGAGATCTGGTGTGGCTGTATAATCCCCATCGCCAAAAGGGGAAATCACCTAAATTGCAGCGGAACTGGGAAGGTCCCTACAGAATAGTAACCCGCATCAACGATGTTGTCTACCGCATCCAGCGAGGACCAAGGGCCAAAATGAAAGTGGTTCATGTGGACCGACTGAGTCGATACAATGGCCGAAATGAGGATGCACTTGTTCGGGACGAACACGTCTAAGAGGGGGGCAGTGTAGCATAATAATAACTACACTCCCTAAAAGTATGATGCAACAAGTTCCGAAGTGTCTTTTCATTCTGGCAGAATTTTGGTTCGAAGTGTCCTTTCATTCGAGGTTCGTGTCTGCGGTTTTCCACAGTTCATGTCTACGAAAGAGACGGATAATATCACGGATGAGAGGGAATTATAACTGCAAGAATGATTGTCATCTTGGAATTTCTCTTGTTCCAGTGGTCGAAGAATTTGCTAGAAGTTTCTGGCTATCAGACAGATGGCGATCAAAAAGGGGGCAGTTGTTTTAAAACCGTGGCGAAGAGATTAGAAAAGTGATAATGGGCGAAGTTGTAATTTTGTGATAAATTGAAAGTTGAGAGTTAACAAGAAGAAGTAATGAGTTTGGATTTGTGAATTAAGTAATAGAAAGGAGATAAAGTAATTTGAGAGGAAAGAGACCTTGTAAGAAAAGAATTTGTGAAGAATAGTATAGTGTGAACTGGAATTGTTTTATAGACTAGAAAATAAAGAAAATAATTTCACAGAATATTGTTTTATCTACTCGAGCCGTAGCCCGCATATTACAATAGGAACTTTATTTCATGAGAGAACAGTACAAAATTTTACATACCAGTATTAATATGTCAAAGTAGTATAATTACAAGCGTTTTAGCATGAAATAGTTAGGAGTTATAGGAAAAATAAAAATACTTAATGTGTATTGATAGAAAACATATCGAAAATATAAAATGTATATATAATACATATATAAAGGGTTTCTTGACAATGACAATAAACCGAAAAATAAAAATATAATGTATATATGTGGTGGAGGTGGATTGTCACACTTCACAATGAGAGAGAGAGAGATAGTGTTTTTTTTTGCAGTCATGGAGTTGTAACGAGGCAGTCGCTGTCTAAGATCGTGAGGAATCGGTTGTCTCAGTTGCTAAACAGTTGCTAAACAGTCGCTCACTTTTACCGCTCATCCTTAATATTAATTTCTAATTTCAACTTTTTCTTGAATAAAACTTTCCGTTAAATAAACACTTAAATTGAATTGCGAATGGTCTGGAGTTTTATTTGAGATTTCCTACATTTGGGGGCTCAACCACTCAATAATCAAAAAAATCTGCCGATCGTGAACTTAATTAATACTATGTGAGCTAGCTTAAACGATGATCAGTTAAAAGCCGAACTCGGAAAATTAAATCTTGATACTACCGGTCTAAAAGCACAATTAGTTGAAAGAATCGAACAATATGATAAAAGCCAAGAAGTTTTTTCGGACGCGATGGGATCGTCAAACGTCGATAAGGAAAAGAAGATGAGTACATCAAACAACCGACCAGAAGTTTCGGTCAAGGACATCGAAAATTTTATAACAGAATTCAGTGGTGAGGGTATTATAAAAATAAAGTGGTGGTTTGAAGAATTCGAAGAAATTGCGGAACTCATGCAATAGAGCGACGTCGAAAAATTAATTTACGCGCGAAAACGGTTGTCATCACAAACCCAATTGTGATGTCCATCGTTTTAAAAGACGAAACTCCTATTTACAGCTCTCCGCGTAGGCTTCCCTTCAGTGATCAAAAAATTGGCAAAGACCAAGTAGAACAGTGGCTGAAAGAATGTGTAGTGCAACCGTCAACTTCATCGTTCGCAAGTAGAGTAGTAGTCGTAAAAAAGAAAGATGGGTCTCCTCGCGTGTGTATCGACTACCGGAAAATTGATGAACGCATCGTCCGTGATCGCTTTCCGATGCCAGTTATAGAGGAGGTTTTAGACAACTTGCAAGGCGCGAATGTGTTCTCCACCCTTGACTTACGAAATGGCTTTTTTCATGTATCAGTTGACGAAAACAGTCGCAAGTTTACATCGTTCGTCACGAAGGAGGGACAGTTTGAATTTTGCCGAACTCCATTTGGTTTAGCCAATTCGCCGAGCGTGTTTACGCGTTTCATCCAATATGTTTTTCGCGAACTGATCGGTAAAGGCATTATTCTTTTTTACATGTACGATATCATCATACCATCTGCAGATGAAGCAGAAAACTTGAAAAAACTTAAATGGGTGCTACATGTTGCCCAACAAAGTGGACTATTGGTGAAGTGGAGCAAATGTCATTTCTTGCAACGTAGAGTAGAGTTCCTCGGACATGTCATCGAAGCAGGAACTATTCGACCTTCTGAACGAAAAGTTGCCGCGGTGAAAAATTTCCCAGATCTTAAAAGTGTTCAGGACGTGCAATCATTTCTCGGTTTAACCGGATATTTTCGTAAATTTGTCAAAGGATACGCTATCATAAGTAAACCACTGACAGACTTATTGAAAAATGATTCAGCTTTCCAAATTCAACGGGAGGAACGAGCAGCAGTGGAAAGGTTAAAGGCAGTGTTAACAAATGGTCCAGTGCTGAACATATATCAGCATGGTGCATGCACGGAAGTTCATACGGACGCCAGCAAAGTAGGATGCTCCGCAGTGATGTTACAAGAATTCTCAGGTGATTTACATCCAGTGTACTACGTAAGCCACAAAAACAACGCTGCCGAACAAAAACTTCATACCTATGTTTTAGAGGTGTATGCTGTGTACTTAGCCCTGAAAAAACTGCGAACGTACTTACGGTATGAAATTTCGGATCATAGCCGACTGCGCCGCATTTCAACAGACGGTCAAAAAAGAGGATTTGCCAGCTGCAGTTTCAAGATGGGTAATGAGCATGCAAGATTTTGATTTCACCGTGGAACATCGCAAAGGTACTTCGATGAGGCAAATCGATGCAATAAGCAGATATTCAGCGGTTTTCTACATTGGAAACGAGTTGCTAATGCGAATAAGGAGAACGCAAGCTAAGAAGATTGTAGTTCCTAAGGCGATGGAAGCAGAGATCATCAAGTTAAAGCATGAGGATGGTCATTTCGGAATACAGAAAACTATGCATTTGGTGCTGCAAGATTTCTTCATTCAACATCTGAAGGTCAAAGCGGAATGATGTATAAGCAATTGCGTGAAGTGCATTCTGGGTAGCAGGAAAAACACCAAAAAGGAAGGATTTCTACAACCAATTTGTAAAGATGATCAGCCACTACAGACTTTTTATGTGGATCATATGGGTCCAATGGATCCGACCGCAAAGCAAAACAAATACATTTTCGCAGTGGTCGACGCATTTTCAAAATATGTCTGGATATTTCCCACAAAAACATTAAGCGCAAACGAAGTCATACGTTGTTTAAAAGATCTTGAAGTTTTCTTCGGATATCCAGCGCGTATCACATGCGATAGAGGTTCAGCATTCACATCCCAAGACTTCAGCAGCCATTGTGTGGATAGGAATATCGAGCTCGTCCGTACAACTACTGGTGTACCCCGCGTAAACGGCCAAATTGAGAGAATAAATAGAGTCATCGTTGAATCATTAAAAAAACTGTCGTCAGATTCTCCAGAGAAATGGTTCAAGTATACCCGTCGTGTCCAGATGGCGATTAATTGCAGCGTTCAAAGGGCTACTGGCCGAACACCGTTCGAAGTCCTTTTTGGCGTTAGGATGAGACAGAAAGGCGATGTTGAAGTATGCAAATTGATAGCTGAAGAATCGTTAGCAGCATTCGAGGACAGTCGTGAGGAAATCCGAGCAGATGTTAGGAAGCAGATCCAAAAAATCCAAGCTGAAAATCGAAAGAATTTCAATAAAAACCGCAGAGAGGCCAGGAAATTCGATGTTGGGGACTGGGTTGCAATAAAAAGAACTCAGTTTTCAACAAAAAAATTATCATCTGAATTCTTGGGCCCGTATGAGGTAGTGGGAATTGGCAGAGCGGATAGATACACCGTTCGAAAATTATCGTCAGAATCAGAAGGACCGCAGCAGACATCAACAGCGGCAGAATTTATGAAGCCGTGGGTTTCCACTTCGCAAGATACATCGCTATGTTTGTCATCCGGGGCGGATGGCTAGCAGGACGGCCGAGTGTGGTGGAGGTGGATTGTCACACTTCACAATGAGAGAGAGAGAGATAGCGTTTTTTTTGCAGTCATGGAGTTGTAACGCGGCAGTCGCTGTCTAAGATCGTGAGGAATCGGTTGTCTCAGTTGCTAAACAGTCGCTCACTTTTACTGCTCATCCTTAATATTAATTTCTAATTTAAACTTTTTCTTGAATAAAACTTTCCGTTAAATAAACACTTAAATTGAATTGCGAATGGTCTGGAGTTTTATTTGAGATTTCCTACATATATGTATAAATTATTGGGCTAAACAAATTTTCAATTTCACAATTGTTGAATGAAAAAAGCAATAATCGAAGATTTTTTAAAAATTTGTATTGCTTTCTTCCGCATATAAGATTATTTTGTAAATAATTAAATAAACGATACGCAGTCATTGCATGCTTTTGTTTGATGAGTAGAGGTTCTATTTTATTAAAATGCGTGCCACCCCAGCTCGACATCCCGGAATGAAGTTTGGACTTAAATAAACCATTATAAAGTAGTGTCAAAACCATCGGATTGCAGTACAGCCTAGAATGATAAAGTTGCCTCACAACTCTGTTAAATTATTGCTTTAAATACAAAGTACGGTCTTTCCAACTCATCCTAAAATCTAATATATGTAATTCCGAAGTATTTAAAGCTTTCAACACCTTCTACCATAAAACAGCCATTAGAACAGCTGGCATTATTATCATATATAGGCATTAGCTGACCATGGTAACAATCATTGCTTAAACGAAATTTTAAGCAACCAGGCGAGTGAAAACGCAAAAACATATGTTCTGCAACTGTACCCATAATGTTAAACAGCATGATCTTGGTTTCACCACTAATCACTAGTTTAAGTAGTTAAAGCTGTAATCCTACCTTTGAATGATTTTTTTTTTTTAGAGGAAGGGGAGATCTTCAAAAGATACTGATGAATCCGAGTAATCAGCATGCCGGATTTTTACCGACTAAAACCACCACCCACATAATTGCGATCTAGTCACTTGGACTAATAAGCAATTTTTTTCTGACATCTTAGGCTTTGTAAGAGTTTCACTCTTTATTTCGAGTGTGTATGTATTTATAAGCAAGTATATAAATTTTTATTTTTCTTATATTAAGTTAAATCGAAAGGTTTTGTTCTTTTAAGCCTTCGTAATTGATTTTCATTATGCAGTAGTTTTCTTGCATCTATGTTTATATGCTCTTCTAGCTTTTCTTTGTGTTTTTTTGCATGTTTTAGAATTTCTGCAGATACACTTTCTACCTCCAGGTCTCGATGAAGGTCAGTATTTCTTATGTACCAAGGTGCATTTACTATATTTCTAAGCACCTTATTTTGGAAACGTTGTATTTTGTCTTTGTTTGTCTTTTTGGCACAACCCCATAGTTGGATGCCATATGTCCATGTTGGTTTCAGAATTTGATTATATAAAAGCACTTTATTTCCAATTGATAAGGATGAGTTTCTTCCTATCAGCCAGTGCAGTTTTCTATATTTGATTTCTAACTCTTCTTTTTTTCTTTTTTACGTGCTCTTTCCATCTCAACTTTGCATCTAAAGTCATACCTAAATATTTCGCTGTATTAGCGCATGGAACTATGGATTCTTCGTTGGTTCTTCCTACTGCTAGTATTGCAGTATCATCTGCGAATGTTGCCATAGTGTGGTTTTCTAATTTAGGAATATCACTAGTATTTAATAAGTATAATATTGGGCCCAGTACACTACCTTGCGGTACGCCGGCCTTTATTTCTCTTAGATTTGAATAAGTACTCTGTTGTTTTATTCTGAAATGTCTTCCATCTAGGTACGATTTCAGAATAGAAGCATATTGATTTGGCAACATACATCTCAGTTTATAGATAAGTCCTTCGTGCCATACTTTATCAAAGGCCTGAGCCACATCTAAGAATACAGCCGAGCAAACTTTCCTTTTTTCTAGTGCTTCTTCGATTTTATTAGTAATTCTGTGTACCTGTTGTATCGTAGAGTGCTGCCTTCAAAAACCAAATTGATGGTTCGGAATCAGCTTTTTCCTTTCAATTATTTTATTTAAACGCTTTGCGAGTACTTTCTCAAACACTTTTGATATCATTGGCAATAACGAGATAGGTCTGTAAGATGACACTTCATTTGGCTGTTTGCCAGGTTTGGGAATCATTAGGATGTCAGCAACCTTCCACAAACTAGGCACATATTTAAGCTTAAATGTGGCATTTATTAAATTTGTTATTTTTATTATTGCCTTCCTTGGTAAGTTCTTTAGTACGACACCAGATATAAGGTCATAACCAGGACTTTTCTTTGCATTTATTTCATGCTTAATTAAGTTCCAAATTTCATTAGGAGTTGTTAGCAGAATTTCTTCGCTTTCTTCTTCTGAAGGACCCATTAACGTAGGTTGTATATTTCCATTTTCAACTGGTGGTTTAAATATGTTTTCTAGATAGTCTGCGAAGAGAATGGTTTTGTCCTCGTCGCTTCTTGCCCAGTTTCCATCAGTTGCTTTGATTGGAGGTATTTGCACAGTAGGCTGTTTTAATCCGTTTGTTGCTTTCCATAGAGATTAATTAGTTACGTATTCAGCTGTTAACCCTCTGAGGTACCTTTTAATTGAATCTTCCTTAATTTTTTTAATTTCTCTTCTTAGTTGTTGACAGAGGTTGTTTAGCTTGGCTTTATGTTGTGGAGCTCTTGTTTTCTGCCACGTTTTTCTTGCTCGTCTTTTATCTGCTACTAAATCTTTTATTTCTTTCGTGTAGTTTCTTTTTGTGTTCTTTCTCTTTAGGACGGGGGTGCTTTCCCAGGCCGATTGCTGAATATCGCTGACCAACTTATGCAGTTTTTTTCTACTTCATTTTTGGGTATAAGGGGTATCATTAAATCTATTTTACTTGTTAAGTTCAGCTTGAAGGCTTGCCAATCTGTTCTGTTATTTGTTAAGGTTTTAATATTTGTATTTTTAATTATATGTTCACTCATTTGGAGAATTATAGGTGAATGGTCAGAGCTTAGATACTCGAACTCATCTATGTGTATATAACTGCTTGACACATTTTTGATTATGAAAAAATCAATTAGATCTGGTATCTTATTTTTGTCTGTAGGCCAGAACGTGGGCCTTCCTGTCGAGAGAATTTCGCATTGATGTTTTTGAATAGCAACATAAAGTTCTTTTCCTCTCGTTGTTGTCAATCTGGATCCCCAGTTAAGGTTTTTGGCATTAAAATCTCCACCTATTATGTATCTGTTTCCTAGTTTTTCAAAAAAATCTGAATATTTTTCTTTTTTAATTGAATGTTTTGGAGGACAGTAATTAGCAACGATATTAATATTTGTATGCTTAGCTTTTATACACACTGCTGTAGCTTGTATTTTCTCTGTAATATACTTCAATTCCTCATATTGTTGTATATTATTTTTTACTATTACTGCACTTCCACCCTTAGCTGTGTTTTCAGGGTGAGCGGTGTGGTAGATTTTGTAGTTTTTAAATTTTGTTTGCGTGTGTTTTGTAAAATGGGTTTCTGAGATAAGACAAATGTCTATGTTATTTGTTTCAAGAATCACCTGCAATTCCTGTTGATATTGCAGGAGACCATTTGCATTCCAATATATCACTTTAAGATTTCGATCCATGATTATACTTAGGGACTTGGTATTTTCTAACTTTTTAAGTCGCATATCTAGTGCATTAAGTTTGGTTAGGATCAGTTGTAGTGTTTGATTCATGTCATTGCTTGGTTTAGTCTTTTGTTGGTTACACTCAGGTTGGTCCTTTTTCTGCATAGCATGCTGTTTTTTATATGCAACCAATTGAGCATATGACATTATACCCGGTTTTGTGTTTTCTTTTGCAATGGGTTTTTGTTTTCTTTTGCAATGGGTTTTTTAATCTCTAGTTTTGATAGTTCCACATCTACTATCTGGTGATTCTTGTTTTTTATCAAGAATTTTGTTTTTGGTGTTTAGTTTTTAATTTAAGATATTCTGCAGTTCCATGGCAACAGTGCACCCCCGATAGCTTGCGAGGTGGGGTTCCCCGCAGTGCACGCACTTAGGCTGCACATTTTGGGGCTTTGTGCATTCTATTGTGTGGTGTTTTCCAGCGCATTTCACACATCTTGCCTGTCTATTGCAATATTTTTGCGTATGCCCATTGCTTGCATTGGGGTACTAATTTTGATTTTTTATTAGGTTCAATTTCAACTCTGTATCCCAGGATGTTTTTGATTTGATTTGTTTTCTTTTCATACAGATTATCATAGCTAATTACCTCATCAATTATTATTGGAGGTGGTGGTGGAGTCTTTTTCGATTTCTTTTGGGTGTTTAATTCTGCCGATTCTGTATCTTTAGGGGGGGAATTGAATTGTTAAGTTTCCTCTTTTTTACTCTCTGAGTATCTCTAATCCACTCTGTTTCTTTTGCCAATTCTTCTTCATCTGTTGCATATATTAGTTCTTCCACATTTTGCCGAGGAGTGCTGTGGATATCTTGAATATTCTCTGGTTGTTTGTTTTGTAATTCGTTTTCTTTCGATTTTAATTTATTTTCTAGATTTGTTATATATAATTGCAAGTTTTTTATTGTTTCGTTTAAATTTCAATTCAAATTATTTGATTCCATTAACGCATACCTTTGAATGATTGACTGAATAAAGAATTTACGAAAATTCGGCCCAAAACGGACCCTTGTGGAACACCTAAGTTGTTTAATTTTTCTGAGCTAAAACTGCATTTTATTTTAACTCTTTGCTTAAATTTTTTTCAGATTTTTCCAAACCACGAATGTATCGATCTATAAATAAGACAACGGGAATTTCAGAATCATTCAAGCTTTTATAGATTTCGCCACACAATTTCAATAAAACATCTTCGGTAAATCTCCCATTTCTAAAGCCGAACTGAAAATCACTAAGATAACTTGTTTTATCTAGGAACGACAACATTCTGTATTTAACACCCCTTTCAAAAATTTTGGAAAAAGTAGATAAAAGAGAAATAGCACGGTAATTATTTAAAACTGTAGTATCACTGTTTTGAGGAATTACACTGTTACCTATTCCTAGCAAAATGACCACCAAAATTTTGCTTGTCAGAATGTCGGCTGCCATGGAAGGGACGTTGCGAGAAAATCAATACGGCTTCAGAAGGAATCGATCCTGCGTAGACTTTATTAACACAATTAGAATCATAAACGTAATGAGTTTAGATCATCTGTCTATGAGGTTTTCATTGACTTTAAAAAAGCTTTTGACAGTCTCAACAGGACATTTCCGTGGAATGTTCTGTTGCGCAGATGCGTTCCAGACAAAATCATCAACCTTATTAAAGCTATGTATACCAACTTTAGTTGCTGCGTGCTGCATAAAGGTAGGCTCTCAAGGTCTTTTGAAGTCAAGACTGGTGTGTTACAAAGATGTATTCTGTCCCCCTTTCTATTCATACTGGCTTTAGATGAAGTGTTGCGACGTATTCCTATTTAGCAGCAGACTTAGTGATCTTCAAACTAAACTATGTTCTCTGAATAGGCACGCCCTCTACGCTGGGTTAGAGATAAGCATCCCGAAAACTAAAGTTATGAGTAGCGGATATGGAGTTGTTGCACCCCTGATTTTAGGTTAGGTATTGAAAGCATCGAATGCGTAACAAGTTTTACTTACCTAGGTAGTATTGTAACAAATACCATTGGAGCAGACCAAGACCTCATGTCACGTATTTCTTAGGCCAAATTCGTGCAGTCCGCAGTATCGCCTTTCTTTGGAAGTTTAACTAGAATTCTTTCATTCCATCGATCAGGAAAAACTTCATCCTCCCAGATTTTCTGCATTATTGGGAGCCAGATATTCGTCGATAGTTCGATGTTACTCTTAAGAAATTCAGCATGTATGTTGTCATTTCCAGGTGCTTATAGTCATTATATACCTAATTTGACAGTCCGAGTGGGTTGTTGAGAACTTCTTCGAAATGCTCGGCCCACCTAGCTATTTGCTGTTCATGGCTTGTAAGTATCCTACCAGTCTAGTCTTTGGTACGTTTATCACTTCCAGTGAACTTTCCAGAAAGCTTTCTCCAAGTGACGCAGAAGTTTCCGCCTTTTCTGCTAGTTCGTCCATCCATCTTTTCTTATCGTTCTTAGCTCATTTTTTGATGGTTATCCCAACTCTCGTCTTTCAGATTCTGGTATTCCTACCTATGTTTTCTGTAGCTTCATGGATCGCCGTTCTTCTGCTAAGTCCCACGTTTGCTGAGTCATCTAGACTTTCCTCTTGTTATTCTTGTATCCCAAGACGCTATTACTAGTATTCTGGTACACCTCTGTTACCTTTTGCACCATAGTCTCTACATTTTGTGATACTTCTCCAAATTGACTTATAAACAGTGTACCAGTGATGTTGTTGGCGATAGATCTGTTAAAGAGTGTACGAAAACTCTCTCGATTTAGCTTATCCACATCAATTTTTCTGCTGCTTACTTTGGGGTTTTGTTTTAGAGAATCCAATTTAATTTTGCAGGTACACACGACTAACTGGTGATCACTTCTCATGTCTGCGCTACGTTTCGTTCTTACATCTAGAAGTGATAATCTCCACTTACGATTTTATGATTCATCGTTCTACGATCCGAAGAAATCCAAGTGACTTTATGTACATTTTTAGGTGGGAAAAGAGCACCACCGATTGCAAAGTTTTTGTTTGCGCACAATTCGATCAGTCTGCTTCCGTTGTTGTTGCAAACTCCTGAGCCATGCTATCCCATATGTTTTTCATAACCTGTGTTATTGTCTCCAACCTTGGCACTAAGATCGCCAAGCAGGATCATAATATCTCCATTGTTCACATACGAGTTATGCAGCTACCCAATTGTTCGTAAAACTCATCCTTGATGTCATCGGATTGCATTTCGGTGGGTGCAAAACAGTTAATAATGACTAAGTTACGTGCACGGGTCTTGAATTTTAAGACCATTAATAGATCGTTCACGGGATACCGCAGGATATAATGAAGCCTACTCCACTAGTATGGGCTTCACTTTCTCCTCTTCCTGAGTATATAAATACATCGTCTGCTTCTACAATCATTCCAGTGCCGTTCCATCGTCTTTCCTGTATGGCAAGAATATCAATTTTGAGGTGTAGAGTGTTCGTAGAGTGTTCGAACGTTTCATGTTGCAATATGACAACCTACTACTGAAGTAAGTATCTTTATGTATTTCACTCCTAACATATTTTTTTATAATAATTTTTAAGAATAATATTGTGGGGATGCCTGACAACGCAAACTTATCTTCTTAAGTAGCGCAGAATTCATCCATGGCTTGATATAATTTAATCTGTTGTTTTTTGTTTTTTTTTTCTTTCTTTCTTTATAATTTTGCTGCAATTCGAAATATGAGAATGTAATTTACTCAGAAATAAATCAAATGCAATTGATGGATCATAGGTAAGGTTAGGTTAGGTTAAGATGGCTGTCAGCAAAAAGCCAACACACTTAGATCAGTAATAGGTCCATTGTGATACCACATTTTTTTTTTTTATAATCTGCGCGCTCCAAAGGGGTATTAATACCCTTTAATTGTTTCAGGGCACGGGCTTCAGGGAAAAGGGGGAAGAGGAACAGAGGAGGTACCTATGCACGTTGGCTTTGAATGTTTGAAGGTTGTAGTGATGAGGAAATACAGAGCCTGGTAGATCGTTCCACATTCGTGTTGTTCGGCTTATAAATGAATCCCTATATTTGATAGTACGACCGAAGTTTGGCCTTAGGGTAAACGGATGTGCATTCGAAATCGGGTGAAATTTTGAGGGGGAGGAATGTAACTGGGTATTTCGCTGTTCTAGTGAATGAATGGAATTTACAATGTCTCTATCACCTATAAGTTTTAACGCACGATTTTGTACCCTATCGTTGCCGTTCCCCTTCTACGGCCGAAGAGCAAGGACGTGAGTTAGGGAACGAATATGAAAAACTGAGGGTACTGTCATCAGCGAAGGAATGCATTGGATTAGAAGTTGCAGACAAAAGATCATTTATAAAAATAAAAAAGAGAGTCGGAGACAAAACAGAGCCTTGGGGAACACCAGCATTTATTTGGTGAATTGCAGACTTGAAGCCGTCCAAAACAACTTGTATTAAACGCCCCGAAAGGTAATTTCTAATCCATTGAAGAAGAGACTCATCGATGCCATATGCACGCATTTTCGACAAAAGAGCCTGATGCCAAACTCTGTCAAATGCTTTTGAAATATCAAGCGCAACCATCTTTTTTTCGCCGAAGTGATGGAGAGATTGGTTCCACTTCTCGGTGAGATATGCCATCAAATCACCAGTGGACCTGTTGCTACGAAAACCATACCGCCGGTCATTAAGGAGTTTTCGTGAATCGAGATATTTCATAAGCTGACGATTTATCAGCGTTTCCATGACCTTGGAAATAAGGGACGTAAATGCAATGGGTCGGTAGTTGGACGGGGAGGAAGATTCGCCTTTTTTGGGGACGGGCTGGACAAATGCTGTTTTCCATCTACTCGGAAAGAGCCCTGAAAAGTAAGATAGACAGAAAAGCTTACGCAGAGGTTTTGCCAGCGTAGATGAACACCTCTTCAGAACTATGGGGGGATACCATCTGGACCAGCGGATTTGTGTATGAAACATGGGTTTGGGAAGCGGCTCCTAGCCTACTCGTTGAACCATTTGGAGCTTCTAATGAAGCGTAGAAGGTCAGTAACGTCTATTTTATTCAGATCATTTAGGTCATGAAATAAGTGGAGTTTCTTTCTTTGGAAGGGAGTTGGGCAGGTGCAAAGAAGGTGAAGAAAAGTCCCCTTCTACTCATCCATTCGGCTCCTACAGAAATCATTTGAAAAGACGTCAAGCCTTGTTGTATGCTTGCCTATTAGACAGTGTCCAGTAATGACACCTATAACAGCGCTGATATGCATTCTATTGAGAGAAATCAAATTCTTAGAGCGTTTCAGATCCAGCTTAGGCCAAATCTGTTTTGTCGCTAGACAAGTTGTACCACTTGTCCACCTACAATTTGTCTTTTCAATAGCATCCAGCTTTAATTTAAGTTTGCATGGAAGGATGGGTATTTTTGTTCCATGTCTAGCACTTATATTATAGATGATATATTCGATCTAAACAAGTGCTTGAATTTATAACAACACGAGTGGGTTGAGACAATAATGAATCGAATCCAAACGAAGATAATATTGAAAGAAAAAGATCAAGTTTAATTTTCGACAATTGCGTTGGCATCAGACGAGCACCTTAAGCGATCGATACTAGCTGATACGCCTCACCTTTTAAAGCCTTATTCAAACGCGGCGATATTCTCTTTGCCATTAAACTTCCCTTCTACAGTGGTCGCCTTGTATACTATCTCAAAGTAAAGGCTAACTATAATAGCCGGAAGCAGTCGGAAGCTAATATCATAATTCTACGTTAAGTTTCCTTCAATACTGTCAATTACTCAAGTAGCCCATAATAGGCGTATGTGTTCAGAAACAAAGGTCCTCGTCCGATCACCGAAATCAAGCATCGTCGGGTGCGGTTAGTAATTAGATGGGGGACCGCTTGTCAAATTTTCGACGTACGAGTACACTTACGAAAGAGTAAAAGTGAACGAAAACTTAACGATTCGAAGCAAAAAGCTATTATGATCACACAATACAAATCCTTTCTATTCGCACTGTTTCGGAAGTGGTCGTACGAAACCATTCTTCTATTATAGTTAAGCCTTAAGGCATTTATCCTCTCCAGAAAAGGTGGTAGTTCCTGGATGGTGTTACGATTAAGAATCGTAAGCAAACTCGCCAAGTCTGAACACTCTTAGAAACCTTCATGAGGTTCCGGATTCGCTTTTAGTAGAGTTGAGCAGCAAGCTTGACTCGAGCCCTTTAGCAATAACTGATGATGGGCTTGAATCTTAAGGGCTAATTCTAATCTCTCGTCGCTGATCTACTACCCGGACCAGTGGAGACAAATAGCTTATCCATGGACGACGGTGTTTCAATTTCAACTGCTCGACTTTTCAGAATACGCTTTTTGTGATTTCGTACTGAACAAAATTGACTGTCAAAATGTTGAACTCACACATTTTTCATTGTGCAAACAGACTCACGGCTATTGCTGCTGTTGTTGATATTGACCGAGTTGTTCTCCATCAACAAATTTGACTTTAATTTGTTTTCTGTATTTCATCGTTTTGAATGTAGTGGTTAAGCCTATACGCTGCTCAAGCTAAACGAAATTTCCTTATGGTATCCAAATCTTAAACGGGCAGGTTTCTTAACTGTAAATTGCAACTCAACGTGAATCTTAATGCCATTCCACACTATTTTTGGATAAGTTGTTGAACCGGTTTTTTAAACAAGACGTATGAAAGGGAAATCTCTCCACTCTTGACGATAGTTCTTAATATAAAAAAATATGACCTAATGACTGTCACAAGTTTGGAATATGCAGCAGTTACCAAGTTAAATTCCAAAGAAACAATTTTTTTTTTTTGTTTCAGAAACGCACAAAGAAAATTTCCGTGATAATTTTTCATCTTATGTTATGTTTGTCAAACTCATTTTTTCCACTACTGAATCAAAAAACTGACAGTTTCGGTTTTCGGATCCGGGTCCCCATAACTGTTTGAGTAGGTGCAACAAAGTCCGTGTAGATGACACACCCTTTGAACGCACTCCTTTTCTAACGCTAGTAATCGCACTTGTATCGAGACTCGTTATGAAGTAAGTAGGAAAGTCACGCAGCTCCACAAAAAATCGCCATTTTTCTTCAATCGCTCAAAGAGGACAAAAGAAATTGGAAACCCCCAGAATATATTGAATCCCGTGTTCCCGAAAAGTTTTGTTATTGGTGCAACAATTCTTTATTTTTCTAAATCAACACCTTTGGAAAGATGACACGTAAGCGAAGTCTACGTTTTATTTAAATTTATTCAGTGTTATGATTATTTTTGACACCAAAAAATAATCGGCGGCTATGTTGCCTCCCATACTATGTAAATACAATTTGCATGGGTGGAAAATAAATATTTGTTTATTAAAGATATTTATATTATTGGACGATTTCGGGTTTTACCATTTCTTTGTGCAAATTAATGTATATATTATAGATAATTTGCGGTTACCTAAACATCTGCAAAAACTGCGAAATCCAAGTTTCTAAAGGTAAATGAACCCTTCGGCTCAAATAACGAAGTTCAGGTTTCTCAATTAATTCCTATTGTGTGATAATAGTGTTTCTAACGTAAGAAGAGATGGATAGAAGGTGCATATTTTTGTTTTAGTATCAAGTTGTAAAGAGAATACATTTTATTGGAAATTTCAATGTTAATCAGTTAGTTGTCGTAAGAGCCTCCGGTTGGATATATTTTATTATGACACCTCATTCATCACAAGTAGTTCATATGCAATACATTATTATATGATAGTTATAATGGCTACTATACATAAAGTATGTAATTGTTGCCACTGGTAGGTCATGTGGACTAATATTCATGTACCTAACAAACAAAGTGCCATAAGATTTACGCTAGAAACTTCGAAAAGCATCACAAATGAGAAAGAAAAATTGCCTTAACGTAACAGTAACATTCACACTGTTGCAGCCAACGTGTAATTGTCCATATATGCCCGACCAAGACTAAACAACCACAACCGAAATCGACAAGTATTGGTCTAAAAAATACACATTCGGTACAAACAATCCGTTACTGGCAGGTTTTATTCGTAATCGTTACATATGTACGTGGTATTCGGTTATTTACTTTTCAAATACTCGCCATCTCACTATTGGAATAATCAATACTGGTGGCTTGTGCTGCAAAGGCAACTCTGCTAACATACTAAATAAAAGAATAATACTTTTTTTAGGATTGGACTTTTTGACATTACTCTATGGCAATATTTAAACGTCATTAAACATTTAAAATCCTTTATACTCTGCACAAAATTTAATTTCAGGTAATAGTTATATAAACTCTCCAAAACTTCGTATAGCTTTTTTGCGTTTACTACATACTCGTACATATGTACATATGTATGTATATACCTATTTTTGAACTTGTTATATTTACATCCATTGTAGAGAAACTCAGAAAAAGGATCTCGGAATTCCACTTTTTATTTTCTGAATTCTCAGTGTCTTCGTTAAAGGTTCATGGCAACACTGTTTGCAGTGCAGTCCTCTACTTCCACCTGCAATCTGCAAATCCAGAATACCAAAGTTAGAATGTGTAAATAGAACCACTTTGAACTACTGCAAATGTAGCTTTAGATATATTATTTAAATTCAAGAAACAACAGAATCAAAATATTTTATGTATTTTAACTACACAAACCAAAAATAAATTAAAAAATTTCGATAAAATATGGATCTGAAAATAAAAGAATCCAATTTGGAGGACGATTGGAGTGATCAATAAAATAGAGCCAGCTTACATTTTATGAGAAAAAAATAAAAAAAAAATCTAACCATATTTCTTGAAGTTTCTGTATTTCAGAATGCCAACCTAGTACTTTGTGTCATGGCCATTGTTTTTTTTACAGCATCGAAACGTCTAGGAATAGAGTGAACAAGAATTTGACCTTGTCGCGTGTTATAGATGACCATTCCTCTTGAACAACTTTTCAAAGCTCGGCCACATTTTTTTACTTTATTCGTAGCCACTCTACTCTTAAGGTCTTGCCACAAATTCTCTATCGGATTTAAGTCCAGGGATTGAACGGGCCATTGCAAAACACTGAAACAATTTTCTTGCCTTTTTGGAAATAGTTTAGAATCATTAGCCTGTTGAAAGATCCATCTTAAAGGCATGTTTTCTTCGGACCCCATCCATGCGATGAAAAACATGCCTAGAACTTAATGTTACCTCCCCCATGCTTAACGGTTTTTTAACATACATTGGGGAGAGTTCAGTATTTGGTGGTCGACATACCAATCTTCTGCCATCATTACCAAATAAACTTATTTTTATCTCATCACTCCAAAGTACTTTACTCCATTTTCTAATATTTTCCGGGGCCAGTCCAGTATTTATGTCTTTCAGCGAAATTTAGATGGTTCTATATAATTTGTTTGCTGAGAAGGGACATTTTCTAGCAAGCCTGACTTTAAGATAGCACTCTTGTAGTCTTATGTCTTTCAGCAAAATTCAAACGGTTCTATAATATGTAATTTATTTGCTTAGGAGGGCAAGTTTTCTAGTAATCCTGGCTTTAAGATTGCCATCTTGTAGTCTTCTCCTAACTCCAAGTGACGTTTAATGCCTCAGGAAGACATAATGAATAAATAATGGTTTGTGTGACTTAAAAACAGTTTCCACCAATTTTCTTGAACATCCAACTTTTGCAATCATTCGTTAAGATTTCCTATCCTTGTGCAGTGAATTCCGCAACTGATTAAAATAAATGGCAATGTTACCTGACAAATTAATCTGAAATAAATTATTAATGCAAACACTCTTTTTTTGCGTAAAATTAAATAAATATGCAGTGGCTTTATTTTAATGACTAACCAAAAATGGCGCTTTAACTCGCAAAATGGTATCGTTCCCAAAAAAGGCTAAAATAAGTTCAAAAAATAACGAAATCCTCCAATTTCTGGAAAAAGTTGCGCCGCAAGGAAATAATGGCTATCGAAAGAGAAAAAATGTAAATAGAAAGAAAGAGAAATGTTCAAAGAAGGTTAAAAAAAAAATTTTCATGTGTTTCTGTGCCTGTTCATGAAGTACAGTATATTTTAAGTTGATTCCTCTGAAGTATCTACTAAGGTTTTGTGTTAAGTTCATTATAAAAGTTTGTTGATTTTCACAAATATTTATTTTGATTGAAATAAATAAAAAAAAATTACATTCCAATGTTGCCTCATTTTACTTCAAATCCTCCGCATCATAACTCTCTGATTCTTCCGTTTGCATTGTGGAAATTGTTTCATTATAAGGTTCATCGTCTTCTTGTTTGATAATAACATTGTGAATAACAACGCAAGCAAAAGCTATATATTTTGCGTATGCAATATTTTTGATGTCAAGCTTTTTTAAAACTTGAAACATTGATTTAAGTCTTCCAAAAGCTTGCTCAGTAATAACTCTGGTTGAACTATGTATATAATTATACGTTCTTTGTGATGGGTTCAAATGTCCATTAACGTGATATAGCACCATCAATTCACAGTTCAATGGGTAAGCAGAATCCCCTAGAATATTGCTACCTCCAAGGAGTCTCTTATAGCACCTTTCCCAAATATTCGCATCCTGCAAACTACCAGGAAAACCAAAACGTATAACTGCGGAACTCTTTATACTAGTATAAATACTACCTCGTTTCAATAATAATCTCATTTTGTTATTATCTGTGGGAGGATAAACATCACCATGTCAACCGAAGTCGGAAATTCTCGCAATTTTGAGCACCACTCCGTGATAAAATACCTCGTGAAAAAATGAAAATCAACTAAAGAAATTTTGGAAGACATGTCATCGACTCTTCACTATCCTGGGCTTTCGTATACCATAATCAAAAAATGTGTTCGCTTATGTAAACAAGGGCGAGAGAGCTGTGAAGACGACCCCCGTCCAGGGCGTCCTGTGTCAGTGGTCACTGAAGAAAAAGTCGTAAAAGTTAAAAAATTAGTTCTGGTGGACAGAAGAATAAAAAAAATGTGGCAGATAGCGGACGAGTTGCACATGAGCAAAGAAGGGATTGGAGAAATTTTGTACGAACATTTAAACATGAAACTAATTTGTGTGCGCGCTGGGTACCGAAAAAGTTCACGCCGTTCGACAAGCAACGACGACTTTTTGAGTTAGCAGGGAATGATGATGTAGATGAGACTTGGGTTCGCCAATACGATCCGGAGTCCAAACAAGAGTCTATGCAGTGGATTGAAAAAGGGGAGAGGCCGCCTAAGAAATTCAATGTGGAAAGGTCGGCTTCGAAGCTTATGGCGACTGTTTTTTTGTGACAGCGAAGGTGTTTTGCTGATTAATTTCCTGCCAAAGGGGACCACCCACTCTACACCCCAAACTTGGCCGGAGCGACTTTTTCCTCTTTTCCAATTTAAAAAAAGGAGAACGAGATCAGGCGGCCGTAGAAAGTCATTTTGAAGGCAAAGAAAAATTATATTTTTTCGGTGGTATTAAGGCACCTTATGCCCATGTGCATTTGACTCAAGGGAGATTATATTGAGAAATAAAATTTTTTAATCGGATCTCTTCTTTCACTTAATGCCTTAACCGCCCCTCCGATCAATGAATTTCTGATTAAGATCGCAGATGGCCTAAAAACAAATGAGATTTTTTTCTGAATAATTTGGTTGATTTATAAAAAAAAGAAGAATATATCTGCATATTAAGAGAATGAATACCCTTACGGTTAAAGTAGCTGATTTTGTTCACTTTTGGTGCAATGATGAGTATATGGATCCCATCTAAACATCCCAGGACATTGGGAAATGATGCACTTTAGGTCGTTCTAAGAAAGAGCTTATCCATAAAGTTTTAAGAACGTTTCCTATAATCTGAAATACATGAAAAGTTGACGTTTTGATGAGAAAATAATTCTGAAACATCGTCAGAGTGTTAGTTTTTGGAATGTTTCTTTGTGCTTTCTTCCAATATACTAATTGCTAGCAATATTCTTCTCCTTTTTTGCATTTTTGCAATTCTTGCTGCAGATAATATAAGACCGTATTTTCAAAATTCATGCCATTTAAAAGATTAAATATAGCACTTGAAATCATTCGCTGTCACTAAATTGTTTTGAAATCAGAAAAAACTAAAACAAATTCTAACCTCACTTGTTGCTTTCCTATCAAATACGTTGCGAAGTTTTCCAAAACTGTTGCGGCATATTTACTGCACACTTTATTGCTTTTATGAAATCAGCCATATGCTGTGCACTGCCAATGGAATGTTTTTAGATCCCCTTTGTTTGCTGATTGCAAATGAAATGATAACATACATATACCAAATATATTTTTCCCTTAATTTGTGTAGGCCAAAAGAAAACGCACAAATAATTTCTTTTCTTTGACATTCATTACGCGCGCAAACTTTTAGTTGCAGTTTTCTGCTAAATAATAGATCAAATGTGTTGTTTTTTGAGGATTGGGCATCTTGACGTAATTGCCTTTAAGCCAATATATAATTTACCATATTTAAGTTTACTAAACGGTTGAAGGGTTTACTTCAAACTTTATATCTGAGGTCTGTCGATGCGAAATCGGAATTTTCATTCTCGCCTCATAATTAACGATACTTAATTTTTCGAAATAAGACTGCATGGCCCATTTTGTCGCTAGAATCTCGAATAACGGTACTTTATTTCACTTAAAATTATTTTTTTTTTTTACTTATAATGGCTTATTCTAAGATATACTATGTAAAAATTTTGGAGACGAAATTTGTTGTATTTTTTAAAATTTTTTAAAGCTTTTGGTTTTGACTAGTAAAATGTATGTTTTCTTCCTTATTAACTCAAAAAAAGGGTGTTTAGTCGACTTGTAGTGCTAAGTGTATCCAATTTAACATAAATGGACATAATTTTATTTCTTTACAGGGTGTTAAAATTAAAAAATTATAAGTTTCAATGGTTTTCATTTAGAAATGGAAATATTTTCCGATTTATATGAAATTTTAATATGTGATAGCAAGCATTTTTCTGAGAATTTTGATATATATATATTTAGGGTTTGATTCCTCATCCATTGTTGAGCGGCACAAAACTGTTCTGTAATAAACTTAGATAATATAAGACCGTATTTTCAAAATTCATGCCATTTAAAAGATAAAATATAGCACTTGAAATCATTCGCTGTCACTCAATTGTTTTGAAATCAGAAAAAACTAAAACAAATTCTAACCTCACTTGTCGCTTTTCTATCAAATGCGTTGCGAAGTTTGCCAAAACTGTTGCGGCATATTTACTGCACACTTTTTTGCTTTTATGAAATCAGCCATATGCACTGCCAATGGAATGTTTTTAGATCCCCTTTGTTTGCTGATTGCAAATGAAATGATAACATACATATACCAGATATATAAATATACCCCAGGCGCCTGCCTGACAGTTGTTGACATACCCTTAGCGGAGCGACGAAGTCGCGTGAGCGTCTAAACCACTCCGGAAAGAGGAATTTAATAAATTAATCGCGCGAAGCACGCCACTTACCCACTGTTGGATATAGAGATATAAATATTCGAAATAATTACCAAAAATCATCCAAATTTAATTTGGAATAATTTCATTTACGTGTATCACATTACAGTTAATTGATCTTGTTTTTGATTTGTTTTTAGCGGCTGAGGTTTGCAATATAGGAAATCGACTTTTCACTTAAAATTATTTTTTTACTTATAATGGCTTATATACTATGCAGAAAATTTTGGAGAGGAAATTTGTTGTTGTATTTTTTAAATTTTTTTAAAGTATTCGGTTTTGACTAGTTTCTTCCTTATTACCTAAACAAAAGGGTGTTTAGTCGACTTGTAGTGCTAAGTGTATCCAATTTAACATAAATGGACATAATTTTATTTCTTTACATTGTGTTAAAATTAAAAAAAATTATAAGCTTTAATGGTTTGTATTTAGAAGTGGAAATATTTTCTGATTTATATGAAATTTTAATATGTGATAGCAAGCATTTTTCTGAGAATGGTTATAGTTCAAGGAAAATTTCGAATAAAAAAAAAATTATTTTTTTATTGTATTATTAACTTCCTCTCAAAAAAATTTTTTTTTATGCTTTTTAGACCATTTTAGACTAATTAAAAAAAAAAATTTTAGCGAGTTTCCTATATTGGGAACCCGCCCCCTCTTTATTTATTAGCTGACTTGAAAACAATTCACTATTTCTCGTATATGCCTAAAACGATTGTGTTCACAATTGATATCCAGGTCACTTCAAACATGTTTTTATTTTCCTTTTTTACGAATTTTACAGAAATTGGCACGTATGCAGTTTAGCTCCCAGCCGAATTTTGATGTCATTCGATGCGTGCGCGAAGAGTTCGCCTTTTTATATCAGTTTTGAAGGCAGCACAAAAAAGTTTTTAGAAAACGAGGTAAACTGCATTCACGCCTGCCAATTTGTTCGCTTCTTATCAATTTGAACGAACAGCATATATGGAGCAAGTATGTGCGACCCAGTCATGTCCTTTATTTGTATTATCCACCCCACGCCAAAAGTAAAATTTTAAGATGCTCATATGAGTGGCAGTGAATAAAAAGACAACTTCCTTATCTCCCGTACATTTCTCACGAGACACCAATATTATTAATGATTAGTCAACCCATACCCTACCGCGTTCCATGCACACAGCTAACGCTAGCGAAAACAAGATTTTGTACTGGGATAAAAGGTAATTTGTTAGCAAAACCATGTCTGCTAGAGAGAAATTTTAGCAGAAGCTAGCTAAAAAATATTTGCTAAATTACAAAAGATAAAATAAAGTTTGTGTGTTGGGAGGGCAAAACCCAATTGCCCTCCTAACACAGCCAACCTTTTATTTAGTTACCAGCTCTTTTGGTGGACGTTCCACACGTTAACGTCCTTTTTCGTTACGATTTTTCCATTTTCTCAACTCAAGAACCCAGCCAGTTTCGTTTTCGTTTCATTCAGAATACATTTTTTTTCGTTATTATTAAGCAATGGTTTTTCAGCATAGAAATTTCCATGAAATCAAAAAAATTCCACTATATAACACTAACAGCGAAGATGCAGGCTGGCAATTCGATAATTACCGATAGTCAGTCACCCAACTAAGTATCTCTAGTATATTTGGTATGTGAAATGGCAAAACAGTTATTATTTGTTCTCTCTAAACAGATACTTTTTAAGGAGAATAATAAAATATATTTTCCTGTTATTATTTTTCTTCTCTAAGGCGGGAATCAAAGGGATCTTGCGCGCGCCAAAAACATGAAAAAGAAAGAGGAACAGAGCAGGGGCAAGCGTACCGACAATCTGACAGTGGAGCAACGTAAACAAAGGTAAATCTTCTTTAAAATTATTCAATAAGAATTAAATAAAATAAAATGACCCTTCAGAGATGCGGATTTAATGCGAGAAAAACAACGAAAAAAAGAAGAAATAGCAGCTGCACATGGAGTCCCAGTCGCTGCTAACGACAAAAAGTAAGCTCAAGGTTTGTTGCCCAAGCATCCCTCTGCATCAATATAAACATACTATTACCTGACTAAAATTTAGAAAGCCATACAAACCCCAAATTGTGTGTTTAATAATTAAATAAAGAAAATTTTCAAGGTCAAGCAAAAACGTACATCATAATAAATATTAGCAAATAAGAAATTAGTATTTTAATTATACATGATTACATATATTACAAAATTGTTTCTTTGTTTTATTGTGAGAAGATATATTTTTTGTTCTAACTTGTAAACAAACTATGTTTTTTATGACACACCCTTATTAATATTTATATATGAACAATGTATAAATGGAATTGCTTCGTTAACAAACTTTATACCTTCAAATTAAATTATTTTGTGTCTTTTCTGGCTTTCAAATTTTAAGATAAAATAAAAAAAAATATTTTAAAAGGTAATGCTTAATACAATTTTCTTTTTATATTGATTATGAATATTCATAATTATCTAACAAAATCAACCCTTAATCCAGAGATTAACTATAATGCAGTTCAACTCTGTCTTAATCATAATAAAACTCATTTCCAAACACCAAAATATTAAGATTGTTAGGCTATGGCAGCTGATTTTACTTTCCAACTTTATAAATTGTTCTCTGATTAGTGTATACACAAAATTCAAAAACAAAAGTAAAACATTCGTGGATCAAATTACGTTTGGCCTTATAATACTAGTATCTCTTTCGATGAATAAAACTTGCCATTTTTCATTTAATATCAATGCAATAGATCCTTGGTGAGTCGCTCGTGAGAACTATTGCAATGCACGCATTAAATGAAAAAAATAAATAAATATTTTGGCGGTAGCAGCACAAAAAATAGTGATACATTTTTTTTTCAGATGTTATGATGATGATATGTTTTGCTTTAAAATTTAAAATAGTAACTTCAAGAGGCTATAACTTCTGAACGGGAAGAGTCCGAGTTTTTATTGCAGTTTTGAAATCAACATAAAAAAAGCGTCGAATAGCATAATAAAAAAAAAAATTATAACTCGCTTGGGAGCTAAGCTGCATTCGTGTATTGTTTAATTTATTAGTGAATTGCATACCTAAATACCTACACTGAAATAGTCTGTAATTATTTATCTTATGGTAATCTGTGGCCCAGCGGCCATGATTCTACAGCCTTAAAATCTTCTGGTGCGTGGTTGAATGCTACATGCGCTGTAATGCTTACTCAGCAATCTCTCACCGGGGAGTGGTTTCTGATCCAAAAGAAAAACTCAGAAAGCTAAGAGATGAATCCCATATTAAATTGTGTTTGTAGTGTTCCATACCAGAATGGTATAAACGGAGCAATAATGGATTCAATACGATGTCATTCTGTCCGTGTGTCTGTCGCACGATTGTAACCTTTGAACTATTTGGCTTAGAGAGTTGAAATTTCGTACGAAAATAGTGCGTGCTGAACCAAAAATAATCGAGAAAACAAATTATAAAAAATATTTCCGTGGTGAACATTTCGAAACATGATGTACCCCAAGACAAAATAAAATATTTTTAGACCCCACCTTCTTCTTTTTCTTACTTTACTGCATTCCTGCTGGCCCGCCTGTGGGGTTTGCCAGTTTGACCTCAGGAAGTACCGGCAGACTTCCCGGTTTCGGATCATTTCGTCACTGAGGCCAGTCAAATGCTGTTGCTTTTGCATTTGTGTAACCCAGTTGTTTGACCTCAGGAAGTACCGACAGCCTTCCCGGTTTCGGATCACTTCGTCACTGAAGCCAGTCAAATGCTGGTGTTTTTGCATTTGTGTAACCCAGTTGTTTTTTGGTCTGCCTTTTTTGCGCGATTGTGTAGGAATGTTGATTGATATTGCCTTTTTGACGGGGTTCGAAGGATCTCTCCTTTGAACATGACAATAGCAACTGAGCCGGTAGTGCTCTATTTTGCTTGTGATGGGCTCCTTTACATGAAGGTTCCTCGAATCTTCGAACTTAGTATTCTATCAAGCTTTGTTACTCCTGCTGTCATGCAAAGCATCTTCATCTCAGCTGCCGTTAATTTGCCCTCATACTTTTCGTACATTATCCAGCATTGTGAACCGTATGTGAGCGACGGACGTACAGCTGCGGTGGAGAGCCTTCCTTTCAGCTTAGGGGACATTTTTCGATCACAGAAGATAGCAGAGTTTTCCCGCCACTTCATCCACCCTACGCTTACGCGGGAGCATAAGCGCTAACAATATTCCATACCTCATCCTGTATCACCAATTTAAGAGACATCAAACGGTTACTAGTCTTTGAAATGGTCAAGATGTTGCCAAGTAGCGAGGATAATAGCAATTCGGTTTTTACCTTGTTCCGATCCATAGCCGAACATCTTGTAAGCTCTTGTCTTAACGTCCAAGAAACGCGCCCGATTCCCGGTGTTTCGGCATTTCCTTTTTTGTACACAAGATGTCCACTCGCCTTCTAATCATCATTTATTCAAGCTCGTAGCTGCGACCACTCATACTTCCAAGGTTCCAACTCGCGACTCTTCGGTTACACCTAAGCCGTTGCATTATTTTGCTATCCCCCGGAAACCGAATATGTAGCTCTGACTCGAGCATTTCTGCTCGTCCCAGGATCACAACCATGCATAGCATTGGTAGTGCCTGGCGGGGTAGTGCTTTTCTTTTTAGCTTACTTTTCCATAATGTTAGGGTTTAAGCGTTTTTTGATTTTGACACGTGCTGATTTTTGATTTATGTTTGATTTTACTTTTTAGACCCCATCATTCGAAATATCAGCTTAAAGCTGAACTTCCAGGGTTAAAAAATCTAAACAACGTGTGGAGTATTTTAAGCGGCCTCGGTAACACCTCGAACATGTCAAAGATGGTTTTCAAAACTCCAGTCGGTCCCAATCAGGGGACCTACTCCGTATTCCGTTTTGAATTTAAAAACAATTCGAAAGTGCTTTTCGATTATAATTTGATTTGATAGAGAGTATATAATTATAATCGACCCTTTCGAAACGAATGCAATAGCTTTCGAAACGAATGCAATATATTGCTAAACATCTTCCCACAACTTCCTAATTTTGTTGCGAGTCTCACGCTCTGAAATGTCAGTGACCAACGTGAACGAAGATAAAGAGCAGTGTGCTTGGATGCCTTTAGCAATGATTTAAAAATTAAAAAAAGCTTATTTCATATTTCTATTTTTTTTCTTTTTTTAAGCGATGTGTCCCTGTGATTAATTAACATTTTAATAAAACGACTAGCAGCTCCTTGGCTGGCAGTCAACGGGAATTTCTATCATCCATTACAGGTTCTTCAGTACACAAACTTGACATAATTTCAAATGAAGTATGGCTCTTGGAAAGAAAATAAATAAATTTTTGGTGAAAAATATCGCAATTAACAAAAGTAAGAAATACAGAAACCAATAAATTGCTATTTTCATTATTACTAAAGTTTATAAATTGACATCTTTTAAATAAGCTGTTTTCGTTTGCCATAGAAAAAAAATTCACTATAAAAAAAAATAGTCAATCCGCAAGCATAATACTTAACGAATGAAATATCTGAAATTCGAGGCTTTGACACTACCTTTCGAATTACAAAGTGCCAATTTTCCGAAAGAAAATTGAATTGTTGCCGGCAACAAAAATTTGTTCGATTCTTGAATACAACAATCCGATTTTGGAATTACTAAGTGCTAATCATCCGCTTCCGCATATTCTGACTTTCGACTTTCGGCCATCAGATGTTAATGATGAAGTGCCAAGCAGTACGATCCGGACAAATACTACTACATTAACATCCGTAGATGTGGCCTTCAAGCTTTGAAGTTCATCAGACATGTGTCAAAAGTTTCGGTTTGGGTTGTACGAGAATTAAGCGAGAAAAATTTAATTGAATTTCCATATGTACCCGAAACCTTGCACATTAGAATAGAGAGCCGTTTTTGGACCGCCTGGTTACCGAAGATGAAGAGTGGATAGTTTATAAAAGTGTTGTTGTTTACAGCGGGGAAACTCCGCCATCAACATCAAAAGCTGGTGTAGATCAGGAGCCCAACTCTGTATTCCGTTTCGAATTCAAAAAATATTCGAAAGTGCTTTTAGATTCTAATTTGATTTGGCACTCTAACCATTTCCAAACGAATACAGTATGATGCTAAACATCTTCACACGACTTTCGTATTTTGTTGCGAGTCTCGCGTTCTGAAATGTCAACATAGATGAGGGTGTGCTGCATATTTGTTAAAAATGTTTTTGATTTACATTGCTTACGTTGGTTATGATATATGTACATATTATTATATTATTATGACGTGACAAATATGAAAAGACTAGTTAGAAATGATTGTTATATTTCTCAAATTTTTTAAGCAATGTGTTCCTATGAATGCTTAACAATTTAATAAAATGTCTAACAGCTCCTTGGCATCCAACGTGAATTTCCATCATTCGTTGTAGTTCTGTCAGTATACAAATTTGACATACATAGTTCCATAGTTCTTGAACCACCAGAAAATAAAGCACTCTCTGAAGAAAAATACTGCCATTAACAACAGAAAAAAATGTACAAAAACCAATAAATGCGAATTTGTGATATATTTTATCAACTGACATCTTTCAAATAATCTGTTTTCGTTTTCCACAGAAAAATCTTTCACTTTCAAATTGATCAATCCACAAGCTAAACACTCGACGAATGAAATTCGCGTGACTTTGACACTAGATTCCGAATTGCAAAGTGTCAATTTTCCGAAAGAAAATTGTATTGTTCCCGGTAACAAAAAGTTCGATTCTCGAATAATTATCCGCTTCCGGATATTTTGACTTTCATATCGAAATACAGAGGCCCCTGAAGAAAGTTATGTTGTGTTTTTGTTGGGACCGCAAGTGTTCGGTGTACTTTGAGCTGCTGAAAAAAAAAATTTTTTTTTAGCTGGGAGGTGGTAGTCTTCAAAAGACGAAACTGAGCCCGTACTCAGTAACAGTGTGGGATTTTTACCCATTAACCCCTTCTCCCTTCTTCCCCTTTTCCCTGCGGTACCACCGTCTTGGCATTTCATCGCAGGGCGGGGAGGAGCAAGCCTTCCACTTATCGCACCTAGTCGCAGCAATATGTCTTTCATATTGTAGCATAATAATAACTACGCTCCTACGACTATGCAACAAATTCCGAAGTGTCTTTTTATTCGAGGTTCGTGTCTGCGGTTTCCACAGTTCATGTCTACGAAAGAGACGGATAATATCACGGATGAGAGGGAATTATAACTGCAAGAATGATTGTCATCTTGGAATTATTACATCAGAATTTTTCTTGTTCCAGTGGTCGAAGAATTTGCTAGAAGTTTCTGGCTATCAGAAACTTCTGCTATATAAGGACAGATGGCGATCCAGACCACGCAGTTGTTTTAAAACCGTGGCGAAGAGATTAGAAAAGTGATAATGAGCGAAGTTGTAATTTTGTGATAAATTGAAAGTTGAGAGTTAACAAGAAGAAGTAATTAGTTTGAATTTGTGAATTAAGTAATTGAAAGGAGATAAAGTGATTTGAGAGGACAGAGACCTTGTAAGAAAAGAATTGCGAAGAATAGTATAGTGTGAACCTGAATTGTTCTATAGACTAGAAAATAAAGAAATAATTTCACAGAATATTGTTTTATCTACTCGAGCCGTAGCGCGCATATTACATTGGTGTCAGAAGCGGGATAAAACTTATTCTGTGAATAACTATTTCCGTGGTGTGAAATTGCACAAGAAAAAAAAAAAAAAAAACCATTTCTGTGTTCAGTTAATTAGTTGCGCAAAATGGGTCGCAAATTGGGAAAACTAACTATAATTCAACTAAAGGCAGAACTCAGTAAGCGGAACCTCGACACAGCTGGGGAAAAGATGCCCTACTGATTCGTCTGGAAGAAGCAGTAACGCAGGAAGGTGAAAATCCGCACGACGTAGAGTTTGACGTGGAAGAGGAACCAGCAAGTACAGCAGCCGACCCGGGTATAACAAGTCTGCTCCTGCAACTTAAGTTAGTCATGGACGAACAAAAGAAAGCAATAGAAGACCAAAGGAATTCTCTAGAACTTAAGCTGGACGAACAAAAGAAAGCAATGGACGAAAAAAAGAATTCTCTAGATGCTCTGGAAAGCAAACTTGATGAGCAAAACAAGAACTTGGAATCCAAATTCGAAGCGATCGAAGAGAAAATCGAGAAGGTCGAGACGCAACTCGAAAAAGTCGAAACTAGATTCGGTGAAAACTTTGAGAAGCATGAAACTCTATTCGGGAAGATAGAGACTCTCAGTTTGAAAAAGTAGAAAAGCAAGTCGAAAATCTTGCTAAGGAACTCAGAAACGTGAAGAGACAGAAAGCACGGGAATATTACACTGACGGTCTGAGAAGAAAGGAGATGCAGCCTCCTATCTTCGATGGTCAAACATCATGGCCAATTTATAAGAGGCAATTCGAAGCGGCCGCAATGACCAATAGCTGGGACGATGAAGAGAAGTCTATTGCATTCACGCTTGCACTGAGGGGTCCAGCTGCGGAGCTCTTGCAGACCATCCCGGAAGATAAACAGCAGAACTACGACTCTCTGGTTCAGGCTATCGAGATGCGGTTTGGGGATGAACACATGCAGCAGGTGTACAGGGTTCAGCTGCGTAGTCGAGTCCAGAAAAGGGGGGAAACGCTCCAACAGTTGCAAGCGGATATAGAACGACTAGCCCATCTCTCATACCCTAAAGCCGGTGAGGAGCTTATCAACGAAATGGCGGTGGAAGGTTTTATTCAGGCCATAGAGGACAGACAACTGCAAATGGCTGTAAGGATGGCTGAAAAGCGAACACTCCCCGAGGCATTGGCATTCGCTTTGTCAATGAAGGCTGCGGACCAAGCATACCAGGGAATACACCGTGTCAGGGAAATATCCGTCGTGGAATGCTCATGCCAGAGAACAGCCGTCATGGATGAAGACAGAGCTCGCGGAAGTCAAATCCGTTGCTGGAATTGCAACCAAACCGGGCACCTACAACGGCAGTGCAGAAGTGCACCTAGACGAGGAAATTGTCCACATTGCGGAAGTAGGAGAAGCCGAGAGGAAGCATCTGGCGGTGATAACATCCATCCTGTCGGTCAGACTTCCCAAGACCAGCAGTCGGGAAATGCGTAAGGACCAACTTCGGGGGGCAGAAGTTGGTTACTGGAATCGAGGCCCTCAGGACCACCATTCAAGTTTCGCAAACCAAACGGGGTAACAAGAGCCTGACAGTGGAGGCACTAATCAACAAAAAGAAGTGCGTAGCCACCATCGACACAGCTGCTACCGCCTCCATTGTAAGAAGAGATATCGTCAGAAGCTCCTGGCTGCACAACACCAACAGCTACTGCCTGAAGACTGCAACAGGGGAAATGGCGAAGGTGTTTGGAGAAGTTCGTCTTACGATTACTCTGGCGGGACTGACGTTCTCCCATGCGTTTCTGGTGGCAGATATATGCGACGAGTGCATCATCGGAATAGACTTCATGAAAACAAATGAAGTAATCCTGGACATCGGGATGCAAGTACTGAGGTATCGAAATGTGGAGATTCCGATGGTGTACGGAAACGAGAATGCCTTAACTCTCAGGACAGTCATCAGCAAAGACGAAGTTTTGCCGCCGTCTTCAGAGACAATCATTTGGACGAAGCTGGAAGGTGATCTTGGGAGCCACCGATTCTACATAGTAGAACCAGACCTAGAGAAGAATTCTCAAGAATACATCGTGGGAAACACGTTAGTCGAACCAAAGAACACCATGGTTCCAGTGAGAGTTTTGAACGGGAGACCACACACTGTCAAACTAAGGCGAGGGGAGGTGACTGGAAAATGCACGCCGATTACCGCCGTCGCAACAATATCTGAACGTGATGCTCCAAAACCTCTCCCATCACCTTGGACAGCGGAAACGAGAGAGACGATTTTCCAGTCCAGTGAGCTGAATCAGGAGCAGCGAACTATGGCAGAGAATCTTATCAATGAGTACGCTGATGTATTTGCCTCACAGGACGGAGAATACGGCCGAACACACCTGGTACAACATCGAATAGACACTGGTGATACTAGACCAATTCGTCAGCCTGCTAGGCGCCTTCCATTGGCAAAGCAGACAGAAGTTGCAGAGATGGTGTCGGCAATGGAGAAAGAAGGTCTGATTGAAAGTTCCAAAAGTCCGTGGGCATCACCGGTTGTACTGGTTAAGAAGAAAGATGGCAGCACGCGGTTCTGCGTGGACTATCGGCAGCTCAATTGCGTCACCAAGAAAGATAGCTATCCTCTGCCACGGATTGACGACACGCTAGACACACTATCAGGAGCCCGATGGTTTTCCACTCTCAACTTGAAGAGTGGCTACTGGCAGGTACAGATCCATCCAGAAGACCGGGAGAAAACCGCCTTCACCGCAGGAAATGGGCTATGGCAATTCACGGTAATGCCATTCGGGCTGTGCAATGCTCCGGCGACTTTCGAACGATTGATGGAATGTGTCCTGCAAGGGTTAACATGGAAAACCTGTTTGGTATACTTGGATGATGTCATCGTCGTAGGAAAAAGGTTTGCGCAACACCGAGACAATCTAAGGGATGTGTTTCAAAGGCTTCGAAGTGCCCACCTGAAGCTCAACCCCAAGAAGTGCGCCCTGTTTAGAGCGGAAGTCAAGTACCTGGGACACATAATCACAGCGGAGTGAGAACCGATCCAGAGAAGGTCGAAGCGGTGAAAAACTGGCCAGTCCCGAAAGACAAATACCAACTAAGGAGCTTCCTGGGCCTAGCCACTTACTACAGACGGTTCGTGAAGAATTTTGCCGGGATCGCAAAGAGCCTGCACCAGTTGACGGAAAAGGGGAAACAATTCAAATGGTCAATTGAGTGCGAGAAGAGCTTCAAGGCACTTAAACAAAGGCTATGCGATGCCCCGATACTAGCTTACCCCTCTCCCGGGGAAACGTTCATTGTGGATACAGATGCTAGTAATGTCGGGGTAGGAGCCGTACTCTCCCAGGTGCATGAGGGCCAAGAGAAGGTGGTTGCGTACTTCAGCAAGGTGCTCTCTAAGCCAGAAAGGAACTACTGCGTGACAAGGCGGGAACTTCTAGCTTTGATCTTGGCTACGAAGCATTTTCACAAATACCTCTATGGGAGGAAGTTCGTTCTTGGCACAGACCATGCAGCCTTAAAATGGCTATTACAGTTCAAGAGTCCTGAGGGTCAGGTCGCTAGATGGATCGAAAGGCTGCAAATCTACGACTACGAAATACAGCATCGTAAAGGAAAACTCCACTCTAATGCGGATGCACTATCCCGGAGACCATGCAGAACGGATTGTAAACATTGTGCGCGTCAGGAAGAACGGGAGCTGGTTTCCATCCAAAGAATGAGAGCCGAACCTATCGCCGGCTGGAGCATAGATGAGATCCGGAACGCTCAGAAGGAAGACCCGGATATCGAGCCGATTCTGGCCTGGAAGGAGAACATGGAGAAACCGGATCATCAGAACATCTCTCACAGAAGCCCGACCTTAAAGGCATATTTTGCGCAGTGGGACTCCCTCCATGTCCAAGAAGGTGTTCTGAGAAGAAAATGGGAATCCTCCGACGGAAAGTCGTTTATAATGCAGCTTGTCGTACCGCAAACGAGGGTCAAGGAGGTGTTACAGGAAATGCATGGCGGGGCGTCCGGAGGCCACTTGGGAGTGAATAAGACGCTAGAAAAGGTACGAGAACATCTTTATTGGTTAAAAGCGAAGGAAGATATCGAAGACTGGTGCAGAAAATGCGACGTGTGTGCAGCTAGTAAGGGTCCGAGAATCAAAACTCGAGGTAAGATGCACCAATACAACGTGGGAGCACCTTTCGAACGAATCGCCATTGACATCGCAGGGCCCTTTCCGGAAACCGACAATGGTAATCGGTATGTACTCGTAGTGATGGACTACTTCAGTAAGTGGACGGAAGCGTTTCCGATCCCTAACCAGGAAGCCAGAACCGTGGCGGAGCAGATCGTCTACAATTGGGTTAGCAGATTCGGTGTGCCCTTGGAATTGCATTCTGACCAAGGGCGGAACTTCGAGTCAAGAATCTTCCAAGAGATGTGTCAACTACTCGGAATCAAAAAGACAAGGACAACCCCGCTTCATCCACAGTCAGACGGTATGGTGGAGCGTTTCAATAGGACTTTGGACGAACATCTCTCGAAGGTCGTAGGTGACTACCAACGGGATTGGGACCGGCAGATTCCCTTGTTTTTGATGGCCTATAGAAGTGCCGTGCATAGCACTACTCGACATACGCCGTTCGAAATCTTATTTGGTGGAATAGCTCGTTTACCCAGTGAGGTGAAATTTGGATCTCCTACCAATGAGCCCAGAAATGAAGAAGAGTACGTGGCGGACCTTAGGGAAAGGCTTAGGGACATACACCAAAGGACCAGAAGCCAGATTAAGATAACGAGCGACCGCATGAAGACCAGGTATGATGCCAAGGCAACAACGTCAGGATTCCAGGAAGGAGATCTGGTGTGGCTGTATAATCCCCATCGCCAAAAGGGGAAATCACCTAAATTGCAGCAGAACCGGGAGGGTCCCTACAGAATAGTAACCCGCATCAACGATGTTGTCTACCGCATCCAGCGAGGACCAAGGGCCAAAATGAAAGTGATTCATGTGGACCGACTGAGTCGATACAATGGCCGAAATGAGGATGCACTTGTTCGGGTCGTACACGTCTAAGAGGGGGCAGTGTAGCATAATAATAACTACGCTCCTACGACTATGCAACAAATTCCGAAGTGTCTTTTCACTCGAGGTTCGTGTCTGCGGTTTCCACAGTTCATGTCTACGAAAGAGACGGATAATATCACGGATGAGAGGGAATTATAACTGCAAAAATGATTGTCATCTTGGAATTATTACATCAGAATTTTTCTTGTTCCAGTGGTCGAAGAATTTGCTAGAAGTTTCTGGCTATCAGAAACTTCTGCTATATAAGGACAGATGGCGATCCAGACCACGCAGTTGTTTTAAAACCGTGGCGAAGAGATTAGAAAAGTGATAATGAGCGAAGTTGTAATTTTGTGATAAATTTAAAGTTGAGATTTAACAAGAAGAAGTAATTAGTTTGGATTTGTGAATTAAATCATTGAAAGGAGATAAATTGATTTGAGAGGACAGAGACCTTGTAAGAAAAGAATTGCGAAGAATAGTATAGTGTGAACCTGAATTGTTCTATAGACTAGAAAATAAAGAAATAATTTCACAGAATATTGTTTTATCTACTCGAGCCGTAGCGCGCATATTACAATATCTTAAGGTGTTTATGATAAGTATTTATCTGCGGACGATTAAATATTGTTTTAGCTTTTTGTATATTATTTTATTTTTTTTCTATCTATGTAGCTAGTTCAAAAGGTTTTACTCTTCTTAAACTCCTAGTCAGATTGCTAGTATTTAATAGTTCCGACATTTCTGAGTTGACGTGATTGAGAGTCTAAGTTTGTGTCTATTAGCTACTTCTTTAACTTCATCTTCAATCATTTCAATTTCTAGATCTCTATGCAGATACATAAGTATTTCTTATGTACCATTGTGCATTTACTATATTCCGTAGTACTTTATTTTGAAATGTTTGTATTTTCTGTAAATTGGTTTTGCATGTGCATGCCCATAGCTGGAGCCCGTAGTTCCATACTGGTTTTAGAATTTGCTTATAAAGTAGTAATTGTATCTAGTGTTTGCGTATTGTACTTCATTATGATTTATTATTACTGGGATGTGCGGAACATTTTTATTTGTAAAGTTGGTATGAACCGACTTTAGGTCATTTAATATAGTCCGCCATTTTTTGGTCCATTTTGATATATTATTCACTGCCTTCTGTAGCTTTTTCGTCGCTACTTTGACAGTTCCTCCCACAGCAAGGATAGCAATATCATCTGCAAATGTTGCGACAGTTGTTTCATCACTAAATAGCAAGTCGCTGGAAAATAAGAGATATAATACAGGGCCGAGCACACTGCCTTGTGGTACACCAGTTTCTATTTTTCTCAATGTGGAGTAGTCATCTCCTTGTTTGATTCTAAAAAATCGCTGTAATATATAAGACTATTTATTTTTCAGTCCTTTGTGCCATACTTTATCGAAAGTTTGAGCTATATCGAGAAATATAGTAGAGCATGTTTTTTTCTTCAAAGGCTTTTTCGATTTTGCCAGTTAGTCTATGCACCTGATCAATCGTGGAGTGCTTATTTCTAAGAACAAATTGATGGTTTGGACACCATAGGCAGAATCGATATGGGGAGATAGGAGGTGACTTCACTATGTGGTTTCCCTGATTTTGGTATCATAATTACCTCCGCGACTTTCCACATGCTAGGTACATACCTTATCCTGAATGCAGCATTTATAATCTAAGCTAGTTTCTTTAAGCCTTTTTTGGAGTTGCTTTAGGATTTCCCCTGATATCAAGTCAAATCCTGGGGCTTTTTTAGTATTGATGCCTTCTTGTATTTCTTTGACAATTCCTTTCGCCATTAACGGTTGAATATGTCTCTCCTCTTCGCACAATTCTTCCGTTTCTTGACAGTTTTTATCTTCATATGGTTGGAAGACACCTTCGAGATACTCAGCAAATAAATTCGCTTTTTCTTGGTTGTTTTTTGCCCAGTTACCTTTTCCGTTTTTAACTAGTGGAATGTGTGCAATTGGCCTTTTTATTTTCTTTGTTGCCTTCCAGAGTAAGTATTCGGTACCAGCTTCATTCGTAAGATTAGTAAGGTATTTTTTAAGAGATTCATTTTTAAATTCTCTTATCTTTCTTTTAAGCTTACTGTTTAGATTATTCAGTATTATTCTGTCGCTGGGCGCCCTTGATTATTGCCAATGTTTTATAGGTCTTCTCTTTCCGCAATTATGTCACATATTTCTTTTGGATATGAGTTTTGTTGGATTTTAGTTTTAGTTATGGGTGTTGCAGCCCATGCAGCTTTTTAGATATTAACTGTAAATATCTGAACAGCCTTTTCTAATCGATCTTCTGTTTTTGTTTCTAAGAGCTGAATACTATCCTCTAGATTCTCTCTGAAGTAGTTCCAATGAGTCAGCTTATTAGCTGGTTTTGGGCTGTTTTCTTTGTTAGAGATTTTATTGCCAAGTGTTGAAAGTATTGTGGAATGATCTGAGTCAAGATCCGGCCCTTCTTCTACTTCTACTTTTATAGTATTTGACAAGATATTCTTTGTAACTAAAAAGTCGACAAAATCCGGGATTTTCTTCCTATCTGTTGGCCAATACGTAGATTTTCCCATTGAGTGATATTTGCCGCTAATTTCTTTTATTATTTCACATATGTAATTCTCTTCCTCTCTTATTTGTCAATCTAGATCCCCAATACTTGTTTTTGGCATTAAAATCTCTACCTAAAAAAAAATTTATTGTGAAATATGCGGAAGACGCTTAAAAAGTAATTTTTCTTAAGACTATAGCTGTGAGAACAGTAAATTGATGCAATTGATATTATTGTCCACTTTTGTTTGTATTGTAACATAATGTAGAAGTATGCAACAATAATGTAGCATAATAACTACGCTCCCAAAAGTATACACACATTCCGAAGTGTATTTTCATTCGAGGCTCGTGTACAGATTATGGCTAAGACGACGTCGCAGAATTCAGAGAGAATTATAACCGTAAGAGAATTATAACCACAAGAGATTATTGGCTGCAGCTGTCATCTTCAGAATTTTCTTGTTCCAGTGGTCGAAGAATTTGCTAGAAGTTTCTGGCTATTAGAAATGCGGCTATTTAAGGACAGATGGCGATCGAGACAGGGCAGTTGGTTTTGAACCGCACGAGGAGATTGGAGAAGTGATAACATCCGATGTTGTAATTTTGTGATAAATTGAAAGTTGAGAGTTAACAAGAAGAAGTAATTAGTTTGGATTTGTGAATTAAGTAATTGAAAGGAGATAAAGTGATTTGAGAAGAAAGAGATCTTGTAAGGAAGGAGTTTGCGAAGAATAGTATAGTGTGAACTTAAATTGTTCTATAGACTAGAAAATAAAGAAATAATTTCACAGAATATCGTTTTATCTACTCGAGCCGTAGCTCGCATATTACATTGGTGTCAGAAGTGGGATAAAACTTATTCTGTGAATAACTATTTCCGTAGTGTGAAATTGCACAAGAAAAAAAAAACATTTCTGTGTTGAGTTAATTAGTTGCGCAAAATGGGTCGCAAATCGGGAAAACTAACTATAATTCAACTAAAGGCAGAACTCAGTAAGCGGAACCTCGACACAATTGGGGGAAAAGATGCCATACTGATTCGTCTGGAAGAAGCAGTAACGCAGGAAGGTGAAAATCCGCATGACGTAGAGTTTGACGTGGAAGAGGAACCAGCAAGTACAGTAGCCGACCCGGGTATAACAAGTCTGCTCCTGCAACTTAAGTTAGTCATGGACGAACAAAGAAAGCAATAGAAGACCAAAGGAATTCTCTAGAACTTAAGCTGGACGAACAAAAGAAAGCAATGGACGAAAAAAAGAATTCTCTAGATGCTCTGGAAAGCAAACTTGATGAGCAAAACAAGAACTTGGAATCCAAATTCGAAGCGATCGAAGAGAAAATCGAGAAGGTCGAGACGCAACTCGAAAAAGTCGAAACTAGATTCGATGAAAACTTTGAGAAGCATGAAACTCAGTTCGGGAAAATAGAGACTCAGTTCGAAAAAGTAGAAAAACAAGTCGAAAATCTTACTAAGGAACTCAGCAACGTGAAGAGACAGAAAGCACGGGAATATTCCACTGACGGTCTGAGAAGAAAGGAGATGCAGCCTCCTATCTTCGATGGTCAAACATCATGGCCAATTTATAAGAGGCAATTCGAAGCGGCCGCAATGACCAATAGTTGGGACGATGAAGAGAAGTCTATTGCGCTCACGCTTGCACTTAGGGGTCCAGCTGCGGAGCTCTTGCAGACCATCCCGGAAGATAAACAGCAGAACTACGACTCTCTGGTTCAGGCTATCGAGATGCGGTTTGGGGATGAACACATGCAGCAGGTGTACAGGGTTCAGCTGCGTAGTCGAGTCCAGAAAAGGGGGGAAACGCTCCAACAGGTGCAAGCAGATATAGAGCGACTAGCCCATCTTTCATACCCTAAAGCCGGTGAGGAGCTTATCAACGAAATGGCGGTGGAAGCTTTTATTCAAGCCATAGAGGACAGACAACTGCAAATGGCTGTAAGGATGGCTGAAAAGCGAACACTCCCTGAGGCATTGGCATTCGCTTTGTCAATAAAGGCTGCGGACCCAGCATACCAGGGAATACACCGTGTCAGGGAAATGTCCGTCGTGGAATGCTCATGCCAGAGAACAGCCGTCATGGATGAAGACAAAGCTCGCGGAAGTCAAATCCGTTGCTGGAATTGCAACCAAACCGGACACCTACAACGGCAGTGCAGAAGTGCACCTAGACGAGGAAATTGTCCACATTGCGGAAGTAGGAGAAGCCGAGAGGAAGCATCTGGCGGTGATAACATCCATCCTGTCAGTCAGACTTCCCAAAACCAGCAGTCGGGAAATGCGTAAGGACCAACTTCGGGGGGCAGAAGTTGGTTACTGGAATCGAGGCCCTCAGGACCACCATTCAAGTTTCGCAAACCAAACGGGGTAACAAGAGCCTGACAGTGGAGGCACTAATCAACAAAAAGAAGTGCGTAGCCACCATCGACACAGCTGCTACCGCCTCCATTGTAAGAAGAGATATCGTCAGAAGCTCCTGGCTGCACAACACCAACAGCTACTGCCTGAAGACTGCAACAGGGGAAATGGCGAAGGTGTTTGGAGAAGTTCGTCTTACGATTACTCTGGCGGGACTGACGTTCTCCCATGCGTTTCTGGTGGCAGATATATGCGACGAGTGCATCATCGGAATAGACTTCATGAAAACAAATGAAGTAATCCTGGACATCGGGATGCAAGTACTGAGGTATCGAAATGTGGAGATTCCGATGGTGTACGGAAACGAGAATGCCGTAACTCTCAGGTCAGTCATCAGCAAAGACGAAGTTTTGCCGCCGTCTTCAGAGACAATCATTTGGACGAAGCTGGAAGGTGATCTTGGGAGCCACCGATTCTACATAGTAGAACCAGACCCAGAGAAGAATTCTCAAGACTACATCGTGGGAAAGACGTTAGTCGAACCAAAGAACACCATGGTTCCAGTGAGAGTTTTGAACGCAAGACCGCACACTGTCAAACTATGGCGAGGGGAGGTGACTGGAAAATGCACGCCGATTACCGCCGTCGCAACAATATCTGAACGTGATGCTCCAAAACCTGTCCCATCACCTTGGACAGCGGAAACGGGAGAGACGATTTTCCAGTCCAGTGAGCTGAATCAGGAGCAGCGAACTATGGCAGAAAATCTTATCAATGAATACGCTGATGTATTTGCCTCACAGGACGGAGAATACGGCCGAACACACCTGGTACAACATCGAATAGACACTGGTGATACTAGACCAATTCGTCAGCCTGCTAGGCGCCTTCCATTGGCAAAGCAGACAGAAGTTGCAGAGATGGTGTCGGCAATGGAGAAAGAAGGTCTGATTGAAAGTTCCAAAAGTCCGTGGGCATCACCGGTTGTACTGGTTAAGAAGAAAGATGGCAGCACGCGGTTCTGCGTGGACTATCGGCAGCTCAATTACGTCACCAAGAAAGACAGCTACCCTCTGCCACGGATTGACGACACGCTAGACACACTATCAGGAGCCCGATGGTTTTCCACTCTCGACTTGAAGAGTGGCTACTGGCAGGTACAGATCCATCCAGAAGACCGGGAGAAAACCGCCTTCACCGCAGGAAATGGGCTATGGCAATTCACGGTAATGCCATTCGGGCTGTGCAATGCTCCGGCGACTTTCGAGCGTTTGATGGAATGTGTCCTTCAAGGGTTAACATGGAAAACCTGTTTGGTATACTTGGATGATGTCATCGTCGTAGGAAAAACGTTTGCGCAACACCGAGACAATCTAAGGGATGTGTTTCAAAGGCTTCGAAGTGCCCACCTGAAGCTCAACCCCAAGAAGTGCGCCCTGTTTAGAGCGGAAGTCAAGTACCTGGGACACATAATCACAGCGGAGTGAGAACCGATCCAGAGAAGGTCGAAGCGGTGAAAAACTGGCCAGTCCCGAAAGACAAATACCAACTAAGGAGCTTCCTGGGCCTAGCCACTTACTACAGACGGTTCGTGAAGAATTTTGCCGGGATCGCAAAGAGCCTGCACCAGTTGACGGAAAAGGGGAAACAATTCAAATGGTCAATTGAGTGCGAGAAGAGCTTCAAGGCACTTAAACAAAGGCTATGCGATGCCCCGATACTAGCTTACCCCTCTCCCGGGGAAACGTTCATTGTGGATACAGATGCTAGTAATGTCGGGGTAGGAGCCGTACTCTCCCAGGTGCATGAGGGCCAAGAGAAGGTGGTTGCGTACTTCAGCAAGGTGCTCTCTAAGCCAGAAAGGAACTACTGCGTGACAAGGCGGGAACTTCTAGCTTTGATCTTGGCTACGAAGCATTTTCACAAATACCTCTATGGGAGGAAGTTCGTTCTTGGCACAGACCATGCAGCCTTAAAATGGCTATTACAGTTCAAGAGTCCTGAGGGTCAGGTCGCTAGATGGATCGAAAGGCTGCAAATCTACGACTACGAAATACAGCATCGTAAAGGAAAACTCCACTCTAATGCGGATGCACTATCCCGGAGACCATGCAGAACGGATTGTAAACATTGTGCGCGTCAGGAAGAACGGGAGCTGGTTTCCATCCAAAGAATGAGAGCCGAACCTATCGCCGGCTGGAGCATAGATGAGATCCGGAACGCTCAGAAGGAAGACCCGGATATCGAGCCGATTCTGGCCTGGAAGGAGAACATGGAGAAACCGGATCATCAGAACATCTCTCACAGAAGCCCGACCTTAAAGGCATATTTTGCGCAGTGGGACTCCCTCCATGTCCAAGAAGGTGTTCTGAGAAGAAAATGGGAACCGACAATGGTAATCGGCATATGCTCGTAGTAATGAACTACTTCAGTAAGTGGCCGGAAGCGTTTCCGATCCCTAACCAGGAAGCCAGAACCGTGGCGGAGCAGATCGTCTACAATTGGGTGAGCAGATTCGGCGTGCCCTTGGAATTGCATTCTGACCAAGGGCGGAACTTCGAGTCAAGAATCTTCCAAGAGATGTGTCAACTGCTCGGAATCAAAAAGACACGGACAACCCCGCTTCATCCACAGTCGGACGGTATGGTGGAGCGTTTCAGTAGGACTTTGGACGAACATCTCTCGAAGGTCGTAGGTGACTACCAACGGGATTGGGACCGGCAGATTCCCTTGTTTTTGATGGCCTATAGTAGTGCCATGCATAGCACTTCATTTCAGTGAGGTGAAATTTGGATCTCATACCAATGAGCCCAGAAATGAAGAAGAGTACGTGGCGGACCTTAGGGAAAGGCTTAGGGACATACACCAAAGGACCAGAAGCCAGATTAAGATAACGAGCGACCGCATGAAAACCAGGTATGATGCCAAGGCAACAACGTCAGGATTCCAGGAAGGAGATATAGTGTGGCTGTATAATCCCCATCGCCAAAAGGGGAAATCACCTAAATTGCAGCAGAACTGGGAGGGAGAAGCAGAGAGAATAGCAACCCGCGTCAACGATGTTGTCTACCGCATCCAGCGAGGACCAAGGGCCAAAATGAAAGTGGTTCATGTGGACCGACTGAGTCGATACAATGGCCGAAGTGAGGACGCAATTGTTCGGGACGAACAAGTCTAAGAGGGGGGCAGTGTAACATAATGTAGAAGGATGCAACAATAATGTAGCATAATAACTACGCTCCCAAAAGTATACACACATTCCGAAGTGTCTTTTCATTCGAGGCTCGTGTACGGATTATGGCTAAGACGACGTCGCAGAATTAAGAAAGAATTATAACCGCAAGAGAATTATAAGCACAAGAGATTATTGGCTGCAGCTGTCATCTTGGAATTATTACATCAGAATTTTCTTGTTCCAGTGGTCGAAGAATTTGCTAGAAGTTTCTGGCTATTAGAAATGCGGCTATTTAAAGACAGATGGCGATCGAGACAGGGCAGTTGGTTTTGAACCGCACGAGGAGATTGGAAAAGTGATAACAGCCGAAGTTGTAATTTTGTGATAAATTGAAAGTTGAGAGTTAACAAGAAGAAGTAATCAGTTTGGATTTGTGAATTAAGTAATTGAAAGGAGATAAAGTGATTTGAGAAGAAAGAGATCTTGTAAGGAAGGAGTTTGCGAAGAATAGTATAGTGTGAACTTGAATTGTTCTATAGACTAGAAAATAAAGAAATAATTTCACAGAATATCGTTTTATCTACTCGAGCCGTAGCTCGCATATTACATTATATTTATAGATATTCCTTGTACCGCACATGATTGGAATTTGGCTTCTATATGGTGATCGATCGTATTTTTTACTATAACTGCAGCTCCGCATTTTGCCGAATTATGGGGGTGTGGGAAGTGATATAATAATGATCAAACCTTCGCAGTTTGAAGTTTGTTTTGAGTTTAAAGAGACAAGACATATATCTATTTTGTTCATGTCGAGAACTACTTGAATTTCTTTACGATTCTTGATACCATTAGCACTCCATATCAGGATTTTTATATTATCCATCATGTTTGTCTCTTTTGCGCAGCCTTTTTATTGCTGCTTTTTTTCTCAAGGAACGAGATTATTTTTATCATAGGATAGCTTTATCACTTTTTTCCATGCTTTCCATTCTATTTAGACATTTTTGCATGAAGGTTTCCATACTAGCATTTGATTTTCTTTTGTTTGTAGCTATTGGTTTTTCTGAATTTGTTGATGCTGCCTGTACATATGTCAATTCAGTACCCGCTCCTGTTTTTGGTATTAGGACTTTGTTGATAATTTTTTGGACTTTTGGTACTTCTTTGGCGTTCTCGGTTACAAGTCCTTTATGGCTTTAAGTGCGTCCTTTTCTGAATTAGGGGTTTAGTCTGTTTATGCCTTTTGTCTTTTGCCAGTTGAATCTGTTTTGCTAAGCAGCCTCTGTAGTTTGCTAAATGCTTTTCGTTGCAATTGACACATTTTGCTGCTTCGTCTTTTTTCTTCATACTTAACGCATTTTGGGTTAGAGCTGCACTATTTATGTGTATGTCCATACTCTCTTTTGAGCATGAGAAGTGTATTTTCTTTACAACAACCTTAATTGGTCTTGTTTGTTTGTTCTCATAAGCGTACCATTGCAAGGTTTCTATAAGAATCTTCTTCAGCCACATTAATTTTAATATCATTACATTGTGCTAGATTTAATTTTATTTTCCTCAAAAAACTTAACTAAGCTTTCGTACTTTGTTACTTGCAGTGTAATAATTGGTGGAGGTTTGGTTGGCTTTTGAATTATATTTTCTTTGTTTGGGACATACTCCGTAACTTGATAGCTTTCTTTCGAAGAAGAGATCTTTGGGGATATACTTTTTGGTTTTCCTTCTGTCTCATCAGTTGAGAACTCAACTACTTTAATTTTATCTTTTTCTCTATTTTGGCTGTTGATGTGTTGTTTCAACGCTTGCAACTCTTGCTTTAAACTATTAATTTTCTGAATTAATGTCTCGTTTAGTTGCTTAAACCCATCTCTTTCTTCGCAGGCTTTTGAGTATTTAGCCTACAGAGTTTGATTTACATCCATTGTATGTGATGGGGGTGTTCTCTGTACCCTCTTACATTTTCCAAAAGGCTTTTCGGTGAGCAATAAATTTTTCATCACGAAAACGAAGACAGCATGTGGCAAGGAAAACTGTCCAACAAATTGATGAGAAATTTTACCCCAGCCACCATATTCTCCTGATATTGAACCATCGGATTACCACCTATTCCGATCTCTACAGAACTTGATTGACGGAAATGAGTATTTGAATTTTGAGGGTGACAAATGGTAGTGGAACTGTTTTTCGCCGCCAAAACGAGGCCTTCTTTTCCAATAGATTGAATAAGCTAACAGAATGCTTACAAACAATCTTAACTAATGTATTTTGACCTAATTTTTAAATAAAAATTAAAAAAAAAATATTTTATTTTCTTTAAAGAAAAAAGAGAACTTTCCCTTACACCGAATGCATACGTGTCTAGTGGTTCTCGGGCTAGACTTCTGAGTACAAAAATATCCTTAAAATAACGGTACTAACTGCGCGAGACCCGACTCGCACTTGCTGTTTTTTTTTTTCTATACGACGCTCAACTTTTTAATTTTGATACACAGTTTGTAACATAAAAAATAATAACGATAAACCCGCAAAAGTATATATATTTGCGATCAACATCGAATGTTAAGTCCATCTAACCATGTCCTTCCATATGTTAATTTTTGAGCTAGGAAGATGAAATCTGATATATAAGCTTTTTAGGAAACGTGACAGTACAAGTGCAACCATTTTTAAAATCCGCCTACAGACTCGGCCACTATTAAAAAAAATTATCTTTTTCCAATATTTTTTAAGAAACTGAAAATATCGCCTTAACAAAATATATAGACTATCACATTCTTTATAATTCGTCCATACGTTGTATAATGCCACGTCTACTTTTAGGGGCGATATTGTTTTTTTTTAAAGCTACTTACGGTGATGAATAAGCCTTATTTTGAAGAATTTTTAGAATTCATGAACTTCGGCAACAAATGGATACAGCCACCCCACCGCCACTTTTTTATAAAAAACCCATAAAATCTCTTAAAAGTCGCGGAAGTTTACCGTAAACTGGCCTAACTTTGACCGGTGGTGTAACTTTGCCCAAAAATAAACAAATGCCTTATCCCTTTCGCCTCTACTGGGACAATACGTCCCAGCACAAAAAACCTTGTCTTATTTTCATTATTGGGACATGGTCTCGCCGTGGCTCAGTGGTTAAGTGCGCGATCCCTGAGTGAGAGGATCAAGGTTAGAATCTAAGAAAACACATTATTATGGTCCCATTGGTCCCATTGTTACACTCTATTGCTTCAGAAATGGCAGTAAAATTGCAAAAAAGATTAAATTACATTTTACTAAGTGCTCTGAATAGAAAGATACACATATCATTGAATTTGAATCGCAAATTCCGGAACGTCATGCCCACTTTGTTAAGGATGGGTTAAAAGGTGAGAGTTAGGGTATCATATGATGAGTGACTTAGGGTATCATACGATGGAGAGTGACTATCTAATGGACAACGACATATTGCTATCAGTGCCCGTAGAACTACGGACACAAACAAGAATTAAAAGATTGTGGATTAAAAGACTGGCTGAATTAACTAAGATTTCAACCTCACGACTTCAGAAACTATTTAAAGATGTCTGGAGAAATATATTGAACTGCTTGATTTGGTTGCACGAATTATTGACAAAAATTGGTCAAGTGCGAGTCGATCCTCGCGCAATTATTCTTCCGTACGGTTGCCTTTGAATTGGTTCTTATTCTTCTTCTTACGACGAAGTTATGATCCGGAGTAGAAGGATCACAACCCTCCCACTTTACTGCATCCCTACTGGTCCGCCTGTGGGGTTTGCCGGTTTGACCTCAGGAAGTACCGGCAGGCTTCCCGGTTTCGGATCACTTCGTCACTGAGGCCAATCGAATGCTGGTGTTTTTGCATTTGTGTGATCCAGTTGTTTTTTGGTTTGCCTTTTTGCCTTTGAATTGGTTATGAATGAAACATTTTTGCATATTCGAGGTCGAAAACATTTATTTGTACAAAAATTACTTCAACATCCCTTACAATTTTAGTTCGTGTTGTCAAAATGATTAATGAAAATTTGGCTACAATAAATTGCTGGGGAAATGTTTGTGGAGATTTTATGTCTACTGGACTGGAAAATAATAAATAATTTACCTATAATAAAAATAAATAATTAAACTCTTCATCAAAGTGTTGTGAAAATTCGCATACAGCATTATCAAATTTATTGTTCCTATTTGACAAAAGAAACCAGAATCTGCTAAGTTTAGCTGTGTTTCTTGTATTTTTCTGCAAAAAATTATTTAAGTTTGCCAGTTAATTTTTAGAAGAATATAATAAAGTACAACTTAAAAAATAAAGTACACGACAGGGTCGCACGTACATACTTACACATATGTGCATATGTGCTCCGTTAAAATTAAAAAAAAATTGATAATCCGTTAAAATTAAAGAAAAAATTTTATAATAACTCAAAATCAATTTCTTTGTAAATCAGCCATTCGAAAATTGAGAGACCCATTTTTTGCGTTTCTCCATTATAGCAATGTCGAGTTTGATGAAACCTCGAGATCGAAAATTTTCTCGAAACCAATACTTTCCCTTAGGTGCAAGTATTAAAATAATGTACCGCCTGAAGCTTACTCCTAAGCAGGAATAATCTATTAGATAGGACAAAAGTGAAGCTTAGAGTTTTGTTGTCGCAAAATATTCTTTTAACTGTTGATGATTCAGAACATTGATATTCTATAGGACGTGATATTGCTGTGCAAGGATAAAAATGTTCATCCGTTTCATGTTTACTTGATATAAATCAAGGTTTTTAATGGAAATCAAAACACCAACATCCTTTTTTTATTGATCTAAATAAATATAATTCATAAATAAATATAATTCATAAATAAAGAAGGTTTTCCGAAATTTTGTTGAATACTTCATAGGATTCTGAGCAAGAGCAACCGTAAAAAATACATAAATATCGTTTTTTTTAAATTCCCATTGTTCACTTATAAATACTTACTTTACTTACTTACTTAACGGGCTCCCGACCCGTAAAGAGTCTCTGCCTGAGACACTGTAGCCTTCCATCCTCTGCGATCTCGGGCACGTTGTTTTCAGTTATCCAGACCAAGCGCTCTGGCGTCCGCGATGGCTTGGTCTTTGAAACGGAGGTTCGGTCTTCCTTGTCATCTCGAACCTGGCGGCTGGGATTCGAAGATCCTCTTAGCTGGAGCATTATTGTCCATTCGCTCGATGTGGCCGAGCCGATGTAGTCGACGTATTTTGGCCTATTGGACTACATCCACATCTTGGTACAGCTCATAGAGTTCGCGGTTGTATCTTCTCCTCCATTCGCCCTCCTCGCACACAGGACCAAAAATCCGCCGAAGAATTTTTCTTTCGAAGGAGCCCAGTATCAGCTCTCCCTTCCTGCTTATCGTCCAGCACTCGGCGCCATAAAGCAGAACTGGCAGGATAAGGGTTCTGTAGAGCATACATTTTGTCCTTCAAGTTAGGAGTTTTGAACCCAATTGTTTTGCCAAACCGAAGTAGCAGCGGTTTCCCTAGGGTAATTCTTCGCCGGATCTCCACTAGGATGTCATTTGTGGAGTTCATGTTTACTCCGAGGTAGATAAACTCCTTAACTACCTCGAAATTATTGCTATCAATAGTGACGTTCTGTCCTAGGTGGTGGACAGATGCTTGTTTGTTTGTTGATAGCATGTACTTAGTCTTATCCTCACTTACTACAAGGCCAACAAATTTCGCCTGTTCTTCAATCGCCGTAAAAGCCTCTATCACGGCACGCTGGGAGCGACCGATGATGTCGATATCGTCTGCATACCCCAGTAGCTGGACGGATCTGTTGAAGATAGTGCCTTCCGTGTTGACACCTGCCCTGCGCACTATTTGCTCTAACACGAGATTAAAGAAGTCACATGATAGTGCGTCTCCTTGCCGAAATCCGGTGCATGTTTGGAATAGTTCGGAGGAACTACTTCCAAATTGGTATATATTCGATCTGCCGGGCCGGAAGCCACACTGGTACGTGCCGATTAGTGTGTTGCAGAATGGTTTGAGACGTTCACACAGTACGTTGGATAGGATCTTATATGCGACATTAAGCAGGGATATGCCTCAATAATTCTTGCAAGACATAGGATCGCCTTTTTTATAGATGGGGCATATGGAGCTGATAGTCCAATCATCGGGCATGCTTTCTTCCACCCATACTTGGTTGATGATTTGGTGCATGCGCCCTACCAAAACATCACCACCGTATTTGAAAAGCTCCGCTGGTAAACCAAAAACTTCTTCTATACTGGGTGCTGGAACTGATTCTTCATTGACTGGACGTGGGTTCTCTCCTTGCCCTATCACTCTCTCTACATGATGCCCATTTAGCAGCTGCTGGAAGTGTTGCTTAAACACATCTACTATTCCCTGCGCTTCGGTGACTAAATTTCCTTCGCTGTTTCGAAGAGCCTGTGTTCCGGCCTTGAAGCCAGCAGCCAGTTGCTTGGCTTTCTTGTAGAACTTCCGGATGTTGCTTCGATCATGAGACTCTTCGATCTCCTTGAGCTGGGAGACTGCGTAGGCCCTCTTCTTTCTACACAGTATTTTCTTCTCCTCCCTCCTCCTGGCTCGATACTCTTCCCTCTCTGCCCTTGTTTTGCGCTGCAGCGTCGTCATATGTACATCTTCTGTCACCTTTTTCCGGCGTACGCATTCATCATCATACCACGGGCTCTTTCTCTGGGGTGGCTGGTACGCTAAAGTGGTTTCGGCTACCTCTTTGATGATGTCGCGATACTGGGACCACTGGATGTTGGCGTCTGTGGTAGGTGGATGCACTGCAGAGAGTTTCTCACTCAGGCGCTCCCTGTAGACTCTGGCTACTCCAGGTGTGCTAAGGCGTCCAACGTCGAATTTCTTCTTCTGGGCGGTTCGCAGCTTCTTCTCGTTGGATAGTTGAGTTCTGAACTTAGCCGCAACAAGAAAATGATCAGAGTCGACGTTTGCCCCTCGGAATGCGTGCCTCGCATCGATTAGCACATGGTCGATTTGGTTGGCGGTTCGACAGTCTGGAGAGCGCCAGGTTGCTATGTGGATCCTTAGCCTTGGAAACCTAGTGCTATTTATCACCGTATTACGAGCTGCCGCAAAGTCAGTTAGTCGGTACCCGTTGTCTGTGGTCGATTCGTGGATTCTGTGTTTACCAACTAACCCGCCAAAGATGTTTTAGTTTCCGACTTTGGCATTGAAGTCCCCGAGCACAATTTTGACATCATACTCCGGACAGGCTCCGTAGGCTCCATCCAGAAAGTCATAAAACTCCTCCTTGATAGGGTCTTCAGCTTCGTCGGTAGGGGCGTGTGCACATATTAGGCTTATGTTTTGGAAAGTAGCTTTGATGCGGATCACTTATCGGCTTAAAGTCAATAAATTTTGTCCTAAGCCGGTTTCCCACGACGAATCCGCATCCTAATACATGCAATCTTTTATGGCAGCTGTAATAAATATCGCAATTTTTCCTTTTCATCATGCCTGATCCTATCCATCGTATCTCCTGGATCGCGGTAATATCTGCCTTGTACCGCGTGAGGACAGACTCAAGTTTTTGAGTAGCACCTGAAGTGTAGAGGGTCCGCACGTTCCAGGTACATACTCTTAGATCGTTGTCCGTTGACGTTCCGGGTCTGGTTCCCATTTGAGGGAAATCCTTATCCGAGGCTCCTCGTGTCTCTCTCATAACTAGTGTTTTTTTTACATGGTCGGGAAGTTACCCCGACGGCACAACCTCCAACCTGGAGGGCCAGGTCCTTAACCCTAGGACAGCAGGCCGGTTATTCCGGTGCCAGTAACCCATTTTGGGATGTGAGCGCTGCTGTTGGCCCATTTAGGGTTCATCCGCCACCAACTCTTCTCCAACACCCTGGCTCTGTATTGGAAATCCCTATAGACCTGGTATCCGAATATGTCAGAGCAGCTCTATAGGGATTACGCTAAATAGTTCGGCCTGACTGGAACTGTAGACGCCATCGTTGGTTCCATCTAGGGAACTCCTCCGCTGCCGCCTGGAACCAGAGGAGGTGCCTTAGTGAGGAAACACTCCTTCCCCCTCTCTCGTCCGCTGCCACCAACGACCTTCCAAAGGGGTTGGTTACCCAATCTTCAGTCGAGGTACTAGGCACCCACCAGTCACCAACGTGGAGGTGAGAGTAGGAGTTGGTAGTGAGAGGCTAGGTGAGAACGCTTGTGTTATCATGACATCGCATCACTACCCTTTAACCGGCTCACTTATAAATACACATATTTAAACAAATTTGGAATATTTAATGCAAATAGTGGAAGTCGCTTATTATCTACCAATGAGTACGTTAAATGTGGATATTTAATGATGAGATTCAAAAGAATTCTAAAAAAGCGATAAACATAATTTAGTACGGAGTAAATCTACTCCTATCACAGCCAATGTAGTAGCGTTGGAATGAGTGCGTTTCAGGTTCATTCTGTTCCGGTGTGTCAGGGTTAAATTGCTGATCCGGGCTAAGGTTAAATGGGACCGACAGTTAAATGCGATCAATTTTGGTCTGTCAAGGGTTTAACGTTTAGTTGAGAGCAGATGGCAAATTTCTGTTGAGTAATATAATAATTTTAACAAAATTCAAGACATTTTTGGGAACACCTACGCAAAAAAACTTAAAACTGAGAACTTACTTAATATTGACAAATCTCACTTCAAAAACGCGGGCGCAGTTACTTTGGGGATGTCATTCAGTATATGCGAGCACAATGCAGAACGCTGTGCTCGATTTCTGCTTTACGAAACTATTTGTATGGAAGGGTATTATACATATACAGTCAAAGCATCCAGACGAAACGACGGGCCACCCTCTGATCCGTTGAAAGAAATTCTGAACTGCATTTACGCTAAGTTCGAGGAACAATGTGAAACGAACAAACGAATTCTCGAACGTCTTAGAAACGTCGAAAGCTTTTGTATGGCTAACCTTATATCTAAATCTAAGTAGAAATTTTTCTAATGAGAAAAAAAATATCGACATATGTTTGATCTCCGAAACCCATCTAACAAGGGAATCGCAAATAAAGATAAGAGGCTGTGTTGGTTATCACGCCTATCATCCTTCAGCGCGGGGCCGGTTCGTCCTTATTCATTAAAACTAACATCGAACACTCGGTCGATATAAACATAGAGCTTGAAAAACTTCAGTTGTGCGCGGTAAGGGTTAAAAATAAACACTTGAGCTACAACATAGCGTCTGTTTAATGTCCGCCGCGATGCTCACTTGAAAAAGACGACTACTTTCGTGTCTGCAATGCCCAAATTTCCTTATTGGTGGAGATTTCAACGCGAAGTACACCTTCTGGGGTTAAGATGTACATCTTCTAAAGGAACAATTTTCTACGAAGTGGCAAATGAATTCGGTTGTTGTTTTTATTTGACAGAAAAACCCACCTATTGGCCAACCGACTCAGAAAAAATTCCCGATCTTATCGATTTTTTCGTTTCAAAAGGTATTTACGATAAATTTATTACAGTCGAAGAAAGTTTTGATCTCTCTTCTGACCACTCTCCGCTAATTTTATTACTTGGTGAAGCGTTGATGAAGAAAGAAGGACCTCCAAGACTTTCTAGCAATAGAACAAATTGGGAGGGCTTTAGAAATGATTGCGGAACAAATATCGCCTTAAATGTATCACTTAAAACGCCTTTTGAACTGGAGGACGAAGTTGATCGTTTCGTGGAAGCAATCCAAAGAGAACTAAGCGCGGAAGGCGTCCGACTTTGACGTTAAAAGAAGAAAAGTATGAATGGAGAAAACAAATGATATGACTACTCCAGGTGGCACTCGCGAAAGCGAAAATCCACCCGTACTCTTCTCGACTGCGGCTAGGGCAAGGATTCTGGAAGCCCTACCCATCATACCCTCCCCCGCCAACACTGGCGCGTATATAGGAGTAGCAAGAATGCTGGATTCTGAAGACTCCTGCAGCTCTCTTCCCGACACGTTCGGCAAGTTGAGCTGGCAAGGTGGAGAAAGTAGCGGAAAGGTCCAACCAGATACGCTTAATTTTCATCCTAATGGACAGAAGGCTGATTGTAGCGCTGCTGCTGAAGGCTTGCCTCGGGAAACTGAAACCGTTAAACGAGCTCCAGAAGCGGCACGCTCCAATGGACTCCCGTCCAAAAGCCAGAAGAAGAGGAAATGAAGAAATCTGGCGACGGCGCGGCGCAAAGAGACTGCAGAAGTTGAAGTCGCAAGTGCTGACAACAGTCCTTTGGCAGAGACGGCAAAAAGAAGCAGGTCGGTGGAAGTTACCCCAACCGAAACCGGCAAATCACTTGGACCCGACGCTGCCTTCTCTTCTAATAGCTGGAATCGGAGCAAACGAAGGAAGAAGGTTTCAAGCTCTCCTGCCGGTAGGCATATGCGCGTGTGTCTTCCGAGAGACCTCAAGCCGGTGACGTTGCATGCGCACAAAGTCTGAAGACGGGCGCTACAGCCAGTAATGGGAGTAGTGCCGGTGGACAGAAACTGGATGTCGCAGGGAAATCCACTGACTTGAATGTCGCCCGCGCACAAATTCCGAATGACACCGATGATACAACCAGTTGTATTCCCAGTAGACGGAAGATGGCTGTCGCGGACAAATCTACTGAGAAAGAGAAAAACCCGGTGGCTAGGGAGCGAGAAAAGCAGGTTTCTTACAAGAAAGCTGTTATCTACTCTTTATCTGTCCGAATTGGGAAGGTTGGCAATGACAACAGCATGACCGACGCAGAGTGCAAACACTACGAAGTTCATCTGTTAGAGCTGGCCCAAGCAACGAATACTTTCATTCAGGTGGAGGGCTGGGAGTTAAAGAGCGGAACCTTTATGGTAAAGTGTTCTTCACAGCAAACCTCTGAATGGATTATGCTGGATCCCAGGGAAACTTGGGAAAACGGCTGATGTGCTAGCCAGAATCCTGGACTCGAGACGACCAAGTGATAATAAAGATGGTTCTACTCTGGTTGTGAGTTTGGACAAGGGTTCTGCCGAGGCCATTAAGTCTAGGTACAAAATGCGACCATATTTGCATCTTGGTAGAATTCAGTTCCGCTTCGATACCAAGTAGTGCGAACAATGGTCGAAAAAAACCCCTAGTATTTAATGATATTTACTAAGATCAACCTACAACACTGCAAGGCTGCTACCGCTCTTATAAGTAGCAGACTTGCAGCTAGTAGAACAAAATCTCACATAATATCTATCCAGGAGCCTTGGATGCGAAACAAGCGCATTTGCGGTCTTGGAAGTATGCGTGATATCGCGGTACTTTATGATGAGCGGCCCGAATTGCCTAGGGCTTGTCTTATTGTACCAAATTCCCTCTCAGTAACTAAGTTTTTACAGTTTTGTGGCCAGGACTTAGTCGCTGCAGCTATAAGCTACAAGACGAACGGTAAATGGGAAACCTATGTCGTCGCGTCTGCTTACTTCCCATATGACTCGATTCTGCCCCCACCCCAAAGGGCAGTGGTCGAGCTCAAAGAATATTGTGATACCAGAAAAACTCTCTTTGGGGCAGCAGCAAATGCAATGCACGGGGATATCATCTTCTGAATTTCATACTATCGCCTGATCTTACCATCAACAATGTTGGCTCACAACCAACATTTGTTACGGCGCAAAGGCAGGAAGTGATTGACTTGACCCTGTCCAACAGGTACTTCAAGCCTATTACCAACTGGAGAATTTCGCCAGAAATTTCCCTCTCAGACATAGATACATTGAATTCCAAATCGAAGGCGAAGCGACACCTTTGCAGGAGAGGAGGAATCCGAGAAAAACCAACTGGATACGGTTTCAGGAAGAGTTAAGCAAATCTATGAAAGATCTACCTAAGCTTAAAACGAGGCAAAAGGTAGAGGAAGCCGTTCAAGACCTGAACAGCACCCTTACCAGATGTTTTGAACTAACATGTCCGCTGACAAAAAACCCCTGCAGAAGGTCAGTTCCGTGGTGGAACTCAGGTCTGCAACGAATTCGTAAGGAAACCAGAAAACTTCTAAATAGGTCACTCAAGACAAATTCGGAGGTGGACTGGAATCTTTACCGATCGAAGCAAAGAGAATATAAGAGATTAATTCGAACTTCGAAAAGTACCTCGTATAGAGATTTTTGTGGCAAGATCGAAACTCTCGGTGAAACCAGCAGGTTGGTCAAAGTTCTCAAGAATGTAAAACCAATCAAGCCGGAATCACTCAGGAAACCTGATGGTACTTTCACTGAGTCGAAAGCGGATGCTTTCAGTCTTCTGCTGGAGACTCACTTCCCAGAAAATCAGGTCACCATCGGTTCGAACCGGTTTCAACTAGTGAAGCTGTTATCGGGCTGAGCCGAACAGCTGGCGCAGCTGGTATACTGCATCGGGCGTGGCGACGGATGAAGCTATCGAATATGCTGTCGCATCTTTTGACAGCTTTAAATCACCTGGCACTGACGGAATATACCCTGCTATGCTGAAACAAGATATTAGTCAGTTGCTGCCAACTCTGAAGAGAATTTTCACTGCTGGCTTGGCACTGGCATATATACCAACCCCCTGGAGAACAGTTAGAGTAGCTTTCATACCGAAAATCGGCAGAGATAACTACACTCTCGCCAAGAGCTTCAGACATATTAGTCTGACGTCCTTCCTGCTGAAAAGCATGGAAAGACTGGTTGAGCTACATGTGCGCAAAGTTGCTTTGAGGGTACATCCTCTGTCAGAGATGTAACATGCCTATCAACGCGGAAAATCCTGCGAGACTGCTCTTCAAAATCTGGTCAGGAGTATAGAATGTGCGCTTGACAGGAAAGAATACGCGATAGGCGTTTTCATAGACATTGAGGGTGCCTTTGACAATGCGACTTTTGACAGCATGTGTAGCTCCGCCAGAAGTCACGGCGTAGAAGAATCACTAGTGTTGTGGATAAAAGCAATGCTGGTGAATAGAACATTGACTGTAGATGGAGATTGTGACCGGCGTGTGATGGCAGGTAAATAGGGGCTGCCCACAAGGCGGTGTTCTGTCTCCACTGCTTTGGTGCATGCTGGTTGACTCTCTGTTGAACACACTCAATAGTTCTAACGTCTACGCTCAAGCATAAGCAGATGATGTCGCCGTTCTGTCTGTCGGAACGTGCCTAGCAACTGTTTTCTCTAAGGTGTAGATGACCCTAAACGAAATCGACGATTGGTGCGCTAGGAATGGGCTTTCAGTTAATCCTCTCAAAACCGAGGTGGTTCTCTTTACGAGAAGGAGGAAATTGACTGGTCTGACTCAGCCAGTGCTAAAAGGCGTCACTATCGAACTCTCCAAGGAAGCAAAATATTTAGGAGTAATCTTAGATAGCAAGTTTCTTTGGACGAAACATGTCGAGCTGAAAACTCCCAAAGCTCTGTCAGTCTTTCGGCAATGCAAAGGTGTTTTCGGCAAGACATGGGGCTTGTCGCCAAGGAAAGTCCTTTGGATCTACAAGGCAATGATAAAACCCTTCCTCTCATATGCGTCAGTTGTTTGGTGGAATAAGCTCTCATGTAAATACGTTACTACTGCTTTCGCCAAACCTTAAAGAACGGTCTGTCTCGGCTTCTTGGGAGCTTTCCCCAGTACGCCTGGCTCTGCTTTAGACGCCTTTATGAAGGTGGCATTACTCTCCAGGATGCAGGCAGACTAAACGAATGGTCCCCGTCGCCTGTAAGAAATCCGGGGCTTTCTTGCTATCTCTTAGCAGAAAAGACTGCAGACAACTTACTGGCGCTCTTATGGCCACTTCGCCTTTGCCAAGCACCTTCATGTGCTAGGTTTGAGCGCTACCTCTGTCTGCGACTCCTGTGGAGAGGGCGATGACACTGCGGAACACTTCCTATGTGATTGACCTGCCTTTGCTCGGATCAGGTGGCAGATTTTCGGTGCAGATGTGGTGAGTGCTGATGGCCTAAGCTCTTCATCACTGAAGCGTCTACTCGTCTTTTTACAAAAGACGAAAAAAACACATTAAAATGGGGTTCTCTGCCTGGTTATACAATGGACCTGTTTTTGAGTCTGAGTGCTCCAGTAGGGTGTACCCGCCTTGACAAAAAAATAAAAAAAAAATCCAAAGAGCGACATGGAGAAACACTCCTTCTAGAAGCTATATGATTAACGGCAACGAAAAGTATCCAAGTGAAATCATTGAACTGGTGAGGGAGAAAAGAAAAGCACGAAAGAAATGGCAAATCACTCGTGCACTCCAGCATAAAAAGATACTTAACCGACTACGCAATCGCCTTAGGGATAGTATTCGAGAATTTAAAAACAATAAGATAGCGACCTACCTTGAAAATCTCTCCACCGGAAGAGAATCAGATTATTCACTTTGGAAAGCGCTAAAAGGCATCTGGTAACCTCAAATGCAAGCGCTACCAATTCGGAAAAACGATAGAGCTTGGGCCAAGAGCGACAAAGAAAAGGCAGAACTTTTTGCTTTGCACTTAGAAGAAACGTTTAAGCCATTCGACGGCCCTTTGATAACGCCCGACTCCTCAGTCACGACATCTGACTATTTTAAAGTAAAAAAAGTTGCATTAATTGAACTGAGGGAAGTGATTAAAAATCTAAAGACTAAAAAAGCACCGGGTTACGACTTTATAACGGCGCAGGTGGTCAAGGAATTACTGAATAAAGCTCATATAAAACTGCTATATTTGATTAACGCTTCGTTCAGATTGCTCTACGTTCCGAGACAATGGAAAGTCGCAGAGATTATAATGGTCCCGAAACCAGGCAAACCTCTGAATGAGAAGAAATCATATCAGCCTATTTCCCTATTGCCGGTTATCTATAAAATTCCTGACCATCAATTTGGATTTAGAGTCAAACATTCAACAATCGACCAAGTCCACAAAATAACTGACGTGATGGAGAAAACTCTCGAAGAAAAAAAGATTTGTTGTGGTGTATTTCTTGACGTCTCACAAGCTTTCGATAAGGTTTGGCACGAAGGTTTGGAGTATAAATTGCAACGACTACTGCCACGGCAACTCTTTCTAATCTTACGATCGTACCTCACCGAAAGACTTTTTCGTGTTAAGCACGGAAATGATTACTCTGGGCTTTAATCGCGTAAGACGATGATCGTCTGACGATGTCGATTCGATGATTGTATTGCTTCGTGTAACACTAAAATAGTTGAATCGTTTGGACGACGTCGTTTTGGACGATTCACTAATGCTTCGTATAACTTATTGACCTGTCAAATACCGACGATTGTACGATTGCGATTAAACGATTGCTATTTTACAATCGTTTTAAACTTCGTGGTTGATTGTTTAGTTTTGTTGATTATATTTTAAATAAAAATCATAAAAATAGTAGTAAATACAAAAAAAAATGCGTCGGCATTACAATGTGTTGTTTTTCGATGATGAAGAAAGTGAAAATTCGGTCGAACTATTGCGAATGCGAAGGACGCTTAACGCTAAACTGTTAACCCAAGGAGCGGCTCGCGGTCAACATACATTCCACCAATTTTAAGATTTGGTGCTACCTTAGAGGATTACATGGGATATGGACAACGAAATACGAAAGGAAGAGACAAAGCAGTGGTTTTATCAGAAATATGCAATCCCAGGAAGTAAGTATAAATAGCTTGTTTTTAGTGTGCTTGTCTTGTGTTGTTCTTGGTATATAATTTTTACCATTTCAGGATGCTCGTCCATAAAATTAATTAATTAGTTAACTAAAAGTTATTGAATACTTACATGTTTTCGAATTTTGATTAAAAATAAGTCGGAACAAAACAACGAATTTGAACAGTGACAGCATAAATGCCATTTTCGATATGACATTTAATGTGTTTAGTAGTTCTCAATCTGTTTTTCAAACTGTCAACAGTTTAAACGATGGACGACACGACGGGACGATGCGATTGTGATGTTACACGAAGAGATAACAAATTTTGTTCGTAAACACAAAGGTCGTGTTCACGGCCATTGTAACCATACCGTCATTCAAGTACTTGACGCGAACAATTCAATTCGTCGTCTGCAAAGGACAAAACCTTTTGACCTCGCGTCATAGTATTTACCGGTCGTGAAAACAGCAGGAACTTTCATTGGAATTTAACCTGTCTAAAGTGCTACATTCTTTTTAAATTACATACGAACATATTTTTCTAAAAATCAAGAGTCTCGTAAGCGAAAATAAAACTGCTGGATAAGAATCGGCTTAGTTGTAGTATTAATCTTGAAGGGTGGTGGTTTTAGTGGTCGGGCCTTATGTTGTCTTTAGAAGATTTTCACCCTTTCGGCAAAAAAAAAATACATATATGTCGGCGCACTTTGTGCTCAGGTTTGCGTTACGCTCGATTTATGTAGGAGGGAACTGAGCGTTTCTCAGAAAGTGGGCGTGGTTGTCATCTTTTGTAACCGACTTTCACAGATTCCTGTAAGATATCTCCAATACGTCTTAACTATCATCGTAAATATGTATCTCTGAGAAAGTAAAATCTCACGAAAAACATTACCGCTACACAAGGCTTTCGGCCTTTATCCCAAGCATCTACTACCTCTGTATCAATTTTCAGGATTCTACGTCGACTGGATATACCCCACACTTTTTAAGGACCTGAGTATATGGATATACCTTCCCCCATCCATTTTTTGGAAACGACATTTAAAAAGTTAATTTCACTAATTTTTAATTTTTTTTTCCCCTGCCTATACCCCAAGCGATATACCTGTACGAATTTTCATGGTTCTATGATAATTAGAAGAACCCTGTCGCACCCTTATTTCTCACAATTGTTTCCTTTGGCTGCACGTCGATTACTAGCTACATACATACGTATGTACCAAATTTAAAGATTCTTGTTCACGGGAAGAACCCTCAAGTTTTAATACTTTCTATCAGAAATCAATGAGTAAAGAGACATCGAGAGATACCCCCTACAACCACTTGTCTACATTTTTGTTTTTTTTACTTCAATTTATTGTCTGTGAATACGTGTAAGTAAAGCAACAACACTAAACATGACGGACCCTCTCGCCATTTTCATATTGTGAAACAAGTATTTCAAGGGCCGTGTTCAAAAAGTTAATCGCTTCAATTTAATTTCTGATACTGGAATGCAACTCTGGAAAAAATGCGAAATGAGAAAGAACTAATAATTAGATTTAAGATTATTATTAATTATTGTATATTCCAATAGTTATTGACAATTAAATGCTCAGGTAGTTTGTGAGAGAGATGAATCAACTCAGTTAATGGTTGGTGTCATATTACACACATCAGGAAGCTCACACAATGAACAATGAATAGGATTCGAAAGAGTAAAAAGATGTTGAACTTCCTAAGACACCGATCGATTTAGGAAGTAATAGTGATATGCGCCATAAAACTAGATATCTAATCTTTTGCTGATAATTTAAATAATGGTCCTTTAATTATGTACTAAATTTCGCGGCCAATATGGTTGGGTTGTACTTATTTAGCTTATGGAAGTAAAATAAATTTCTGACCCATTGCGTTTGAAATTATCGGCTTTAAGTCATGATCGAACTCAATAAATAAATTCAGTAGTAGAATAATCAGAAATCTAAAACTTCTTCTGATTCCCTGCGATTTTGACTTGGGAGAAATTCGACTGTAATAAATTGGATATAAATTTGTTTGCGGTTCGAGGAAAAAATGGCAAAATATGAAATCGGAATAAAGTGTTCCTTGTTCCTTTTTCTTATGTTTGTTCTTATTCATGCTTTTATACTAAAAAATGCTAGGAAAATTTGATTTTCGGCAGTTAATTTTTCTTAGCCAACCAACTAAATTCAAAATTGAAAGGAAAGGCAACTTTTCTAACGGAAACATACCACACACTTTCCAGTTTCGAATTTTAGGAGTGAAATCACGGATCTTATACGAATGTGCGTGAAAATGTAACAATATGCGTAAATTAGCTTATAGCCACCTGAAAGTCGCGAGAATTGATTTTTTTTAATCATTGATTTCTGCTTTCTATTATAATACCGCACTCGTGTCCTCTTATTTTTGATCCAACTTTCACATTTTTTTCTTTGTCTACACATCAAATATTACTTCTGTACCAATTTTCAAGATTCTATGTTCAGGGGAAGAACCCTATATGTTTTTATGATCAGTAAATCAGTCATTGAGTCCCAAAATAAGCGCTTTTTGAAGTTTTGTATTTCGACAACCGCTTAAGTTAGAAAATTAAAATTTGGTAGAGTTGTTAATATAGCTCAACACGGTGTACAGTTTTTGTGTTTCTATCATTGTTTAAAATGTTTTAAGTTGTTTCATCGTGGATTTGCATGGCTACGCTGATCACCACACACGGAAAACTTGAAAAAGATGTTAGGTTTTTACCATCATCTACCATTTACCTAAAATATGTATTTCCTATAAATTATAGGCACTCTTTGACAAATAGAATTGTGCCTAAATATTTTACTCGTGGCTTTATAATTTATTTATCACTTGTATATTAACTTTTTTTTAAATTTACTTGTCCTTATAAATGTTTATTTCCGCTCTTCATTTCATTTTTACATAACAGCCACTTGAAACAAGTCAGCAGCTCACATTGTTTTATGGTAAAGAAAATTGTGTGAAGTGCAGGTAATTAATCCATTAATATATGAACGTGTTGATATTAGCTATAATTTGTTCTCACACAAAATTGTGCTTTCTGCCTAAGAATAACGTCCAAATTCGTTGGATCTTATAATGCTGTTCCTTACAGGCACCTTAATATTGTTTTTGAAGAATGTATTAACGGATCCTAGAGAAGATCCATGACTAAACGCACGCGCTTTGCTTTAAACAATTTGTATTTTTAGACATGGACCCATTCCCGTGTCAACTTCAGCCAAACATGGGGTAGATCACCCTAGTCCTAAGTATATGACATCACCCTATATCAATTGTTATTCTTTCTAACAAACACCACCGATTTTAAGCAAAGCAAAATGATTATTACTATTTGATTGTGGGAATTAATTATATAAGTAGGGTCGCTTGATCCAGAAAATAAAAAGAAACAGTTCCTGAGAAGTCGTACGACACTGCAACAGCTTAAAAAGAACAGAGTATCTCTGCTATCCGTTGGCAAGTAAACAGGATCTGCGATAACGCATGTTCCTCATTGGTTGTTGTTAGGCGGCTTCTATCACCTGTCAGATGTCTCTATGCACGGAACTCGGTTGTGTGATACGTCGCAGTAAATAGGTTTCGCTAGGTGGAAACAGGAGAACAAGGTGAATGCGAAAGGTTCCCTGTGAGTAATTGTCGGAGTTAAATATCTGATTCTTGACTTTGCCAGCTTCGTGTATAGATCTTCCTATGCCTTGAACGCGTCAATCCGTGATAATAGGTCTGATGCATGATTATCCTCGCCCTTTAGGTGTCGGATGTCGGTGGTAAATTGACTGATAAAGAACAAGTAATTTGTTTGTCGCAGCGATTTTCCTGGGCGTTGCCTGAAAGTAAAGATGAGCGGCATAAGGTCCCTTTGAATATGAAATGTTCATCCTAACAGGTCTGGAAATTGATGTACTGCCATATGCATTGCTGTATGTTCTCGCCGACATCATCATGGCGGTCATGAAAATAAAAAGCAAGAAAACACTACAGATTTTAAGCAAAGTAAAATGATTATTTTTATTATTAGATTGTAGGAATTAATTATATTAATTATGTGGCTGCGGCGGTAGTAGTAGTTCGAGCTGTCAAAAATGGAATACACACAAACTCAATACTGCGAAAACAATGGGTAGCTGTAGCAGTAGCGCCTCGCTGTGGCGCTGCAAGCTTGACAGCTTACTACCAGTGTAAAAGTGGACGACAGCGGCCTTGTGAAATTTATTGAGCTCATAAAAAATAAAGAAATTCTGTGGAATTTATGCCATCCGCAATACAGAAAGCACAAGAGAAAACACAAAATAAACTAAATTGAAATGATAATTCTTTTGAATGACATTTCATTTAGCATAGCGCGCTACACCATTGTGGACAAATTTTGTGAGTGCAGCGCCATACTATTTGATAGTTTGTACTACTACTACTACTACTACCGCCGCAGCTACCGTGGATTGTGTACTGGCAGTAACTCTACGCAACACAGCCACACACACACAGAGTGACCAATGGAAAATTTGGAGAAGTCGCCCCGGAATGAAAAAGAGTCCCCATAAAATATGTACAAATAAAAGTTCATTCATAATTAAAACAAGGTACTCTACATACTGGGTCGCACGTACTTGCTTACTCGTATTTGAAATTAAATTGAAAATGTTTAAATTTAATTTAATTTTTTTAATTTTTCCAAAACTTGAAAAAGTATGATCTAAATATATCATGTGTTGCCTGAATATCAATTGAATTGCGAGACCCACTCATTTTAGATTCTCTGTTTCAGAAACATCAAGGTTGATCAAAATCTCGTTATTGAAATTTTCACGAAACCAATTCTTGCCCTTTTAGGCGCAAGCAAAAAGCAAAATATAACGTTTCTTGAATTGCAAATAAGAGTTTATTTAAAAACAAGTAAAACGAAAAACACATTAAATTTGGGTCGCCTTTGTATGGCATTGGAAAGGCATAAAATGGTTTTGTTGTCCCTTTTTTCTTGATATTGCTTTGCTACCGTGTTCAATAACTTCCGACAAAAGAGGACTACTTAAAAAAAGCAGAAGATAGTTAATATTTTCAAAATAGGTTCAAAATCCACTAAGCCACACGGGGTTGAAGCATGAATTTTTTTTTTTCGTGTGGCTGCTCCGAAGTAGAAAATTCAAGAACAGAAGATTAGTCTTCCGCTGAAATCGGTTCTTTCAAGCCACGCATATAATTTAAAGTCTGCTCCGAAAGAGGACATATTTCGTGAAACTTCCGAAAACCTACAAAGGTAACACCGTGTACGAGGTGCCAAAAAGTTGGACATACGATTGAAAATTGTCGCGTAAAAATAGGCAGCGAGAAATGTATATATCGGTTGTGGCCCTAATTGACTCGGGTAATTCGAACGATTTTGGGTCCAATTTGTGTCGACGGGGAATGACGGAGGCCACGAACTACATATACCGGTTGTTCAGCGACGTCGACCTAGCCAGAAGGGTTCAATTTCCAACCAACTGTGTGTGCAAAACTGCAGGCGGTTTGCACAAAATCTAGCTAGCAGGGAACGCTTATTGGTTGTAGCATAGGTCTACCCCGGACTGTAGCGTCATCTAAAATAAGTAAAAGGGGACAAACTCTCAGAGAGGAAATACATGAAGATGCGTAAACAACAAAACACATTTTATTCAGTTATTTATTTTATTTTATCCCAATCAACCATTCCCCTCTCGCATCAGTTGTTGAATTCGTCTTATAAGAAAGGCGGATGAGAAGCGAGGAGAAATGTATTCAAAGGTGGATAGATTTTCTCTTGCCTACGTCATACCCAAAAAATCGGTTCAACAACTCATGTGAGAATGCCATTGTGGGTTGGCCCTATGTACTGTACGTTAATCAGAATAATTATGTTTCGTCTGTAACGAATATTGCATGACTTCAAAACCTTTGAACACATCCCTTTTTACTGTCATTTGTAGCCCAATTACACATTTTTAGCAAAAAATGGCTGATATGTCAAATTGATGTGCGAAATGTCAACCCCATTTTCTTTCTCTATATCCGGTCATCCATAAGACCTGTGAGTTGTGTTTGTTTTCTAATAAAATTTTAATCTGAGAAATCAGAAATTAATTATTGTAATATCTGAACGAAATTGCTCCCGACTGTGTTCTGTTTGTTCTAAGTAATATTTTAGAACTAGTATTTTTATGAAAAGGCATACGATGAAGATTGAATCTCTGACTTCAAATTGTAAATAGTGTGAATCTCTCAAGAATCAGTCGGGAATCTGTTTTGTTCAATTATCGTACAATAACCTAAATAGTGAGAGAATTTAACTGTTAGCTTCTTTCAGCGTCAAGATGAGGAAGATTATGAAGCAGGGGAAAATCGTTATCGTCCTAAGTGGACGGTACGCTGGTCGTAAGGCCATCATTGTGAAGACTTGTGATGACGGTAATGCCGAAAAACAATTCGGACACGCTTTAGTGGCTGGCATTGACAGGTACCCGAGGAAAGTGACCAAGAAGATGGGCAAAGCCAAGTTGAAGAAGAAGTCTAAGATCAAGCCGTTTTTGAAAGTTCTGAACTACAATCACTTGATGCCCACCCGCTATGTTGTTCATGATATCAGTTTCGACAAGTTGACAACTAAGGAGGCATCAAGGGACTTGAAAGACCCCGTCAAGAGGAAAACGCACCGTTTCCAAACAAGAGTAAAGTTTGAGTCTACATACAAGGAGGGAAAGAACAAGTGGTTCTTCCAAAAACTGAGGTTTTAAACGTAGTTACCAAGAGAAAAAAAAAGCTCGTTTCAACCATTTTGCTTTTGTACTATGTTCGAAGTTTGATTAATATAAGAAAATAATTCTAGATTTTGTTTATTTCTTATGTTGAAAGGTTTGGTGCAATTTATGGGCTGAGTAATCATAATATGGAAATGGTGGAAATCAATCATAAATGGTCGTAGTGCAACTGATGGGATGTGTATATTTCGCAGAAATGTTTATAAATCAGTGCAAATTAATTATAAGAATTTGCCACTTAGTTCGCCTACCTAACTTCAAATGCTTATGCATTAAGTTCAGTACCGACACCTTAAAACGCTTGAAGGTTTCGTTCATATTTTTGGAGAATCAGTTACCTAGTGTGAAAATGATAAATATTCAATTTTAGGAGAGGAAGGCTGAGAGTTCTAAGAAAATCTCCCACGACTACGTTTTTAGGTACGGATTTGAGCTATTGATGGTATTTCGTTACCGAAAAATAGTGAAATCATTTAGTTCATACAATTTCCAATTAGTTTATGACAAAAAAGCAATATTCCCAACAGCTACGGATATTATTCGGTTGCTTTCATCACATCTGTCGTGAAATAGTCTTAACAGGAATTTCTCAAATAATGCAACTTGTTTTATAGAATAGGTTTGAAGAAATAGATTGCCCGAACTATTGTGTAAGTGGGAGCTGGAAGGGGTAATACAAGTTCTAGTAGAAGAGCATTATTTTTTATAATCTCGGGAAAGGCGAATCTATATATATCTATATATATATAGATGTCTGTTGGTACTGCTCTTGAATAGCTGGAGATTAAAGGCTTCTGGAAATACATATGCCCCCTCTGTCTAGAAACGAAGTTGGTGTAAGTACAGATCCCCGTGCCACTCCAGCATGTACAGTAAAGATGTCGAAAAACACTATCGACTACAACTTTAATTGATTTGCCCTGAACAAAATTTTTCAACCAGTCACATAGCTATTCTGATAGTTCATAGGAAGCTAGTTTACCTAATAGGGCTCTATGCAAAACTCTATTGGAGATGTCCAGGGCAACAGCTCTTATTATTATTTCCGCATTGATAACTTTTTTCCACCACTTTGGATAGCATAGGCAACGGCGCTATAGGACGATAGTTTTGGGACAAGCATTTTATTACCTTTTTTGGGAATCGTTTGAATGCGGACAGTTTTCTATAAAGGCTAGATGCTAGTTTAAGTGCACTGTTTTTAAGTACTATGGCTGCTATTCCATCGGGACCGGATTCCTTTTTACAATCCAAAGTATTAAGGATACGAGCCACTGGGATATTCTAGAACCTAGTTGGTAACTTTTTCATTGTATTATAGTTCTTCTTCGTGTAGTAGACCGTTAAGGTAGGTACTGACCGAAGTGATTAACCAGGATGTACGATGTAAAAACACGAATATCGTTGGTATGGGTGACAACCTGGTCGATGAAAAACATCGTAGAATAAATCTGTGGCTGTTTGATTTTTCATCGTACATCGTAACTTCGTACCACGTACGTTGTAAGTGTGCGCTTAACACGAGTTTTTGCCAGTGACGTGCTGTAATTATGTGGGATACTTTTACTACGAGCGTGGTGGATATGGGAATTCGTTTGAAAAACTCGTCAACAAATTATGGGACGAAAACGCCCTATTAGCAATGTATCGCCGTCCATCGTGAAATTATAATCTGACCGGGAAAACATAGTATAGTTTGGATGACCTTCAAGGTACGAGGGCAAGGTGAAAAGTTCTCGGCCTGACAATGAAAGACTGCGATTTTCAGTTAAAAAATGATTTTATTTTTCAGTATTCCTTCTCGGAAGTGAGAGTCTGGAAGACTGAAAACGTTCATCTACGGTCCTCACAACTTCTGCATTGGATGCGAAGCGCCTCCCAGAAACAAATTTCTCCAAGTTTGGGAACAGATGGAAGTTTGAGGGGGCCAAATCAGGTGAATAGGGGGATGGCCGAAAAAATCGTGCCCCAAATCCCGAAATTTCCCATCACCAACGCACACTTGTGTACAGGTGAAAGATGATTTTTTTCTTCTTCAAGCCAGGCCTCGTCTCGCGAATTTTGGCATCCAGCTGGTCAAGAATGTTGGAGTAATATTCGCCTGTAATTGTTCTGCCTTTCTCAAGGTAATCAATTAACAGGCCATGACCTTTACGGCAGATGCGATCGACTTTGCTTTCTTTGCCGCTGAACCACCGGCTTCCACCCACTGCTTCGACTGCTGTTTCTTTTTTGGCGTGTAGTGGTGGACCCATGTTTCATCCATGGTGACAGATCGCCGCACAAAATCGATCGGATCCCTATTGAATCGGTCCAAAGATTTGCCGCGAAAATCGTTTGTGCATTTGCTTTTGAACGGCATTCAGCAAATGCGGCACCCATCTTGCGCAGAGCTTTCGCATCCCTAAGTTTTTGTGCAAGATGTTTCACACCCTCTCTTCCGATATACACACAGCCTCAGCTATCTCACTCACCTTCACTCCCCGTAAACTTTTGTCAACTTTGGATGAATTTCCTTAGGAGTTAACCCATCCAAAACGAAGAATTTTATCACCGCACGATATTCAAGTTTATCCATATTAACGAAAAACACGCAAGACGTCTACTGCAAAATTTGTGTAAAGAAACTACTTGAGAGAACAAGTTGAAACTTGTCATACGAACTAATGAGAAGTGCACCCAGGCAGGAAACATAAATTTTTGCTGATTGGAACGCCATCTCTGCGTCAGGCCAAGAACTTTTCACCTTGCCCTCGTACGTTGAAATTATATTGTAGCATAATAATAACTACGCGCCTATGTCTATGCAGCAAATTCCGAAGTGACTTTCCATTCTGGCAGAATTTTGGTTCAAACTGTCCTTCATTCGAGGTTCGTGTCGGGGACGAAGTCTCCACAGCTCATGTCAACGAAAGAGACGAATAATATTAGGGATAAAAGGGAATTATAACTGCAAGAATTATTTCTCTTGTTCCAGTGGTCGAAGAATTTGCTAGAAGTTTCTGGCTATCTGAAACTTCTGCTATATAAGGACAGATGGCGATCAATAGGGAAGACAGTGATTTTTAAACTGTGGCGAAGAGATTAGAAAAGTGATAATAGGCGAAGTTGTAATTTTGTGATAAATTGAAAGTTGAGAGTTAACAAGAAGGAGTAATTACTTTGGATTTGTGAATTAAGTAATAGAAAGGAGATAAAGTGATTTGAGAGGAAAGAGACATTGTAACAAAAGAATTGCGAAGGATAGTACAGTGTGAACCTGAATTGTTCTATAGACTAGAAAATAAAGAAATAAATTTCACAGAATATTGTTTTATCTACTCGAGCCGTAGCTCGCATATTACAATATCATCGATATAATGCTGGGTGCATCGACCACGTAGATCTGCACCCAGCTTTAAGTTATAAGTGTTTCGGACTCTATTACAGTAAACATTAAAGTAAGGTTTTACAGGAATCTAGCTCTTTGTGCCGATGATGCGGTAATATATGTGACTGGAAAAAGAATACCTAGATGAAAGTTATAGATTACTTCAGGATGACTTGGAGCGAATAAACATGTGGCTGAAACAAAACAGATTGAAACCAGAGATTGAAAAAAAACTTTAGTATACAGTACTTTAGAGTTCTGTTTTGTATTTGCATTCCAACAGTACGCAAACACATATAACCTGTAGAACACAAACACTATTTTTGCTTATTATGTTTGTGTATCAAAACAAAAACGAAATTCCATACGTTATACGATCAATGCAAGGATTCACAAACACTAACTTAGTGAACTGTACTATGTACACATACATTATTATCTATTTGAGTGTACTGTACTATTTACACATGCATTATTCTCTTTTTAAGAGTTTGTGTACGAAATCAAATACGGTAAAAAATACAAAATACAATACACGTACGGTATGTTTAGTGTTCTTTTGGTTTTCACAAGCTAAATTTCTCTAAACATGTAGATTATATATGTAAAAAATTGGTTTCTTAAAAAGAATGAGAAATGAAATATCTAAGGTTCTCGTCCGATCATGGAAATCAAGCACCATCGGGCGCAAAAGTGAACGAAACTTAACGAATCGAAGAAGCAAAAAGCTATTATGGTCATATAATGCAAATCCTGTGTATTCGCTCTGTTTCGGAAGTGGTCGTACGAAAGCATTCTGCTATTATAATTCAGCCTTAAGAATAAACCAAATATTTATGATTTTATGAAAGAAGCTATTAAGTTTGCTAGACAAAAATGTATGCCATATTGAATAATCGTTTTTTTTTCTTTCTTTACAACTTATAAAAAAAAAAATTGTTCTTCAAATTGTACAGTGATATGATTAGATATATAAAGCGAGTAAATAAAGATTTCTATCTATCTAATAAATCTCTCCGGGATAGATTAGACAACTTTTCAGGCCGGAGCTTTGATGTCCATTTGCCCTACACGTTCTCGTCATCTTAGGCGATGAATTTGAACCCTTTTAACTAGGTCGATGTTGCAGTACAATCGGTAAAATTCGTTGTTCTATCTTCTACATTCTCCGTCGATACAAGGGTGAAAAATCAATCGAAAAATTTGTCTTTCAAAAAACAAAGGGTGTGTTCATCCGCCTTTGATAACGTCCATGCTTCTGCGCCATATAGCAGGACTGGGAGGATGAGTGTCTCATATAAAGTGACCTTAGTTGTCCGTGAGAAGTCTTCGCTGCTCAATTGCGTTAGCCCAAAGAAGCAGCGATTAACAAGATAGCTCCAGCTGCTTTAAATAGCTCGGCAGTTAGACCGTCAGATCTAGCAATCTATTGGATTTAAGCTTAGATATTGCTATCTTCACCTAACTTTGGTCAGGTGGGCGGAATTGTTGTTGTTCAGTCTACCTGACAGAAACATTTTGGTTGCCACCGCCGTTTAACAGTTTGCAGAAGTAATCTTTATAAATTCTCATCATCAACTTTTTCCCTATAGACTTCTGTTCAGGTTTTGTTCCTTCGGCATTTTTACATTCTAAAACTTTTAAAGACCATTGCTACTATAGCATCTTTCCATTTACTTAATCTCGCTGTTTTCATATTCTTTTTTTCTTTTTCTTGGAAGCTGGTGTTCTTGCCTTCTTTTCTACTTGTAGTTTTTGTAAGTTCTTCTCGTTGACGGCATTGGACTTCTTCGGCGAAGGCTCTGCCAGTTTTTTGCGACTGTAGCCGATGGATGTTAAATTTCCTCACAGTACTTCTTTGGTGTTGTGGTGTTTGAGATATCCACATATGTACGTACCTTTGTAGCAACAAGGTAGTGAACCAAGTCAATGCTCGCTAAATGTGCGAACATCCAAAATACTGGTGTGCCTTGTGTCAATCGCGACGTGATCAATGCGCATGTAAATGCATGCAGAGCTTCAAATTTGTTCATCGACGCATACTCGTACGTGTTAAACGGATAAATAACTATTCAGAATATTACTTTTAGCACTTTTGTTACTAAGGGCAATGTGATTTCTTTTCGAAGCAATAAAAATGATTGGAAACTTATAAATTTGAACATAAACTATTAGTTTCCTTTCAAACATGTCTTGATTAATAGGGGAGAGGGTTCGATAGTTGCACATAGTTCCTCATGAGACCGGGGAGTTACATATGGCAGGCGGGAAAAGGTTAGGTAAAGGCCAACTTAACCTACCACGGCGATATTAATGGATATTCTAGAATATTTGTTTTATGTCCTCCTTCACCCTAAGCAACGGCAATTCATTGCAAACACAAGTAGATAAAATGACAATTTGGTGTGGAAAAGACAGAAACTTATTAAAATAAACATTAATGAACTTTCTTCTTTTTTCTCTAAATTATGTATATTTTATTTAAAAATGTCTGAAAGAAATCACAAAGTAGGATTTCTTATTTTGTTCAATAATTTATTTAAAAAAATTTGATTCAGCGTATCCCGAGTTGTCTGCCTTTTGTCTGCTCAAATCATCTGGGAACTCTGAAAGTTAAATATTTTATAATTAGACTCACAATAAAAATATAGTAGACATCTTACAATCGAACGTGCTCACAAAAAGTTTTTTTTCTCTTTTTTAATGAAAACATTTATGCATTCAAACAATTTTCAGTATAATACAGGGATATAGTACATACATAACTCATATCCCTTCTGATAAGTCCAGTGACTAATCATATTACTTTGGAATTTCTCCCAGAGGCCTGAATTTTTGTACGCGCCTTTCATTAATAGTCGTAAGAAATGTGTAAGACCTGTTGAGATTTCCCATGATATACTACCATTAAAGTGTTAAAAAGTGGCTGTTCTGACCAAAGATGTGTTATACTCGAAGTTTGTTTAGCAAGATAGAGCACGACCGGCTCAGTTGGTATTGTCATGTTCAAAGGAGAGATCCTTCGAACCCCGTCAAAAAGGCAATATCAATCAACGTTCTTACGCAATCGCGCAAAAAAGGCAGACCAAAAAACAACTGGATCACACAAATGCAAAAACACCAGCATTTGATTGGCCTCAGTGACGAAGTGATCCGAAAAGGGGAAGCCTGTCGGTACTTTCTGAGGTAAAACCGGCAAACCCCACAAGCGGACCAGTAGGGATGCAGTAAAGTGGGAAGGTTGTGATCCTTCTACTCCGGATCATAACTTCGCCGTAAGAAGAAGAAGAGGAAGATACTCGAAGTTTGTTTAATTTTCTTAGAAAAAAAAGTTGTTTCACTAAAAAGTTCAATCGAAATTGAGGCTATAACAGCAAGTTGTCGCCGCACCTGCAAAATCAGACAAACGGAAAGACACAAACTTGAAGGTCAAAGAAAATTAAGTTTCCATTCAGTCAACGGATCTTTTACTAAACAAAATTTATAGAGAATTAGTCCTTAGATGTTAAGGATTAATTTTCTATATACTTTTCTTACTAGAAAATCCATTCAGTGCTTGAAAATTCCATTTTCGTTGACCTCCTTCAAATTAGTATAGCAGCGACGAAATGTCGCGTAAATGCTCATTGTTTTTCTTAAAAAAAAGTTGAATGATTTATTAAAAAATCTTCAAAATAAACAGCATTTTTTATGTATGTATGTACATACATACAGTGACTCCAAAAATTATTCGCTCATCCACCTATATGACGGAAAAAAGGGCTGTAGAATAAAAACTAGCAGGACCACGGAAATTGGGCTTATATATATTTATTGTATAATATTATACATAAAAACACAAAAAAAAAAAAAAACAACTGGGATATCATTGATTTAACGAAATAAATTAGGAAAGTATTCATGAACCTCGCAATTATATGTCCAAAAAGTATTCGCTCACTTATAAAGAAGTCAGTTTTTTGCCAGCTAGTACTTTTTTGGTCCACCCTTATTTCATATAATGTGTGCCAATCTTGTTGGAATGGAGTTAACTAGATTTTGGGTTATGTTAGGAGTAATTTTATCCCATTCTGTTATTAACGCAGCTTTCTTCTGGACTGTATGTTGTTTTATGTTTTGCTACAATATATTTATACCATAATTAGATCTAATCTATTCACCGGATTCACGCAGATCTAATATAATTTTTCGTACTCCCACTGACGTTTCCTTTCCTTTGCGACCCATTTTAAGAAAAAATCACCGCCAATCACAAAAACTTTAGAATGAACTGCTCCGTTGTTACTTTCTGAATAACAAATATTGAGCCACGCGTCTGTTTTGCCTTTTTTTCTATTGGAAGTTTCGTTACTTAGAGATAAACTACAGTGGTCATTGACTGAGAGAATACTTTTTGGACATATAATTGCGAGGTTCATGAATATTTGCTTAATTTATTTCATTAAATCAATGACATCCCAGTGTTTTTATGAACAATAAATACATATAAGCTCCATTTTCGTGGTCCTGCTAGTTTTTATTCTACAGCGTGTTTTTCCGCAATATAGGTGGATGAGCGAATAGTTTTTGGAGTCACTGTACATATGTATATACAAAATATTATGTTTCTGATATCATCTTTAATTATGCAATTTAAGTAGAAGGTATTGCTAAATTAAGGTATTATATGGAAAAAAATGCAATATAAAGAAAGTACCTTCGCATTTTCGTATTTTTTACAATTCATTTCATTTAGGACTATTAAATAAACGTGAGTACGAAAATCCAGTCCTCTGGGAGATATTGCAAACTTCAACTGGTTTGGGCTGTATTGTCCTCACCGATTCAGTCGTAATACATACATAAATGTATGTAATATGTATAATATTTGTTTAAATACATCTAAAGATTGGGCGCGTTTCGATTTTAAAGCCCTAGCTAGGCAAATTGATTCAGAACAAAGTTCCATGGCTATACCTAACTATGGCCTCAGAATCCGAACGCCTCCATTGATCGACCAATTCATCGTTTTTGTAAAAAGTTCGTTTTAATGCTGGTTGAAAAAGATAGACATAGTTTTAATGCAGTGAACAGAAACACGATTAAGTACTTATACTTACACATTTGTTAATCCTTTGGTGGCCAATATCATCAGTTTTCAGTAAATTTTGGGCTCAAAAAACAATGTTCGGGTAGGATAGGTAAAATACACTTCACAGTTATTTAATTATAATATCATATTTTCAGCAGTAACACTATGACAGGTGACCAGATCAAAATTGGCTAAAAATATTTTCGTGCGGCCTGTAAATTGTTTAGTAAGGGAGGAGGTGTGGGATGTGGGATATCAATTGGATTAGGAAATGGGTTACCAAAGTATTCAGGTATTTATAGGGTAGAGGATATTGGATAAAATTTCAAGAACGAAGTGAAATAGAAAGAAAATTATTTAGAGGTATTCGATTTCAATTTGAATAAGTGGGATTTTGTTGTGAAAGCATAACTACTGTGGTTCCTGAAAATGGAATAAATTCCACCCGCATAAAGACCCAGTATAGGTAGTCGAAATAAAAGTCATCTACTTGAAGCTAACTACAACAGCAAAATAAATTTAAAAATTTGCTATTTTAAACATTTCAGCATATTTAAAATGCATTTATTTAAAATTGCGTTTTCGATCCTTAGTACACGTTATTTAACAACGATTTCCATACGATTGAGGACCAAGGTACGGAGGAAATAAAATACGGATTCCTTTATCACTTTCTTTTAAACACAAATTTAACATACTAACAATAATTTTTCAATAGCAAGAAAGCTAACTAAGAGGATGCAATAATTGTTAGTGCAAGGCAGCGAAAGGTATGGAAGTGGATGGACATGATACTCAAAAGTCGCAAGTAAATAAAATTAGTAAATGGAAAACAAATCTAAAGCAACGGATATACTTGTAAAACATAAAATAAAAAATACATTATAAAATACAAACTTTTCACTTACAATTAGAACCATTACTTTTTTTCTTAAAAAAAATATATATAAAAGTAATATATAATAAAACATAATTCGATAAGTTAATAACAAAAAAGGAGGAACAAAATTTGCAAACAAATATATCTCACTACAAGTAAAAAGTAGAAAATAAACATGTGGAGGTGTGTATGTGTATAGAGGACGATCAGCTTGAAATGGATTCAAAATGCATTTCAAGTGAATTTTTGTGAGAATTACCATTGTACACGTTTTTGTGATAGGATCCGAAGGATATTCTCAATAATATCTGTGCTGCTAGCAGTTCCACCCAAATCTAAAATGCAATGTTTGCAATGAAAAATTGTAAATTTTGTACGAAGCCTTTGAAATACCTGGGGTGCGAATACAATCTGTGACGATAGTTTGGTAAATAGCATCGGTAATCACTTTAGCATGTTGCTTATGACCCAAATGATTGAGCATATCAACACTTGCGTTAATCATAGCTACAGGATTGGCGATGTTTTTACCCGCAATAGCTGTACCAGTATTACGAGTGCCAGGTTCGAAAACGGCGTACTGCAAAAAAATAAAAGTTATTTTATAGTGATCAAATTTACCTGCAAAATATCTGGTCATTCAAATTAAAAATTGGATTCAAACTTAATTATGTACTCATAAATTATGCTTATGCAGAGAAATTATATTTCACAAGCTAGGTACAGTGAGGGCAGAACTTTCTGTAGACATTACTGAATTTGTCAACGGGGAATCCCGCAACACCAACTGGGAGATGTGCAGAACCGCGTGGGCAATGGGTAAATCATAACTTAGAGCTCGGACACAATCTGGGGGAGGTTAACAGGGCTATAAGGCAGGCGTACGAAACCAAAACTTTCCGGGTAGCTCAGCATCCAATACTACAGATGTAATGTAAAGATAGGAGGCCTAGCAGAGAAGACTGAGCAATGTGCAGTAAACACTTTTCAGCCGTTCAAAGCCTCAGGAGTAGAGGGTATTTTCCTGCCCTACTATAAAAAGGACAGGAAGTGATTGTGCTGTACCTACTTCGAATATTTGGTATATACCCGTTTGGCTGACGGGTATATATCTTTATCTTGGAGAAGGGCAAAAAGTAGTTCTTATTCCAAAAGTGGGAAAGAAAGAAACCTCCTCAACAAAATCATTTAATTTTTCTAATTAGTCTGACCTAATTCCCATTGAAAACAATGGAAAAAATTATAGACAACTATATAAGAACGACAGAGTTAGAAAGAATACCCCTCCACCACAGTCCACAACGCGTATAGGGCCGTGAAATACACCGAAACTACACTGTAACTGTTGACAAATTTATTTCAGCATGCAATCAATTTCAGAGTTTATTGGACATTGAGAGAGCCTTCGACAATACGTCTCATGAAGCAATCAGGGGAGCCCTCGAAAGGAAAGGAATTAACCAGAGGACAGCTAACTGGATATGCGAAATGCTTGAAATCTTGAAAATAATATAAAGTGGACTAAGAGTCACATGGGAATGGTGCTTAACGGTCGGACTAAATATAAACCCGTCCAAGACCACAGTAACACATTTCACTAGGAAAAGTAAATTTCACTGAGATGGATGTACACCATGACGGCCAATCCTGTTATTACGTACGGACCAATAGCCTGGGTCTATTGAGTACGACAAGTAAAACTCTTGAAAAAGTGCAAAGGCTGGCTTGCATTTCCATAACAAGGGCTATGAGAACCTGATGCACAGAAGCGCTAGATATTCACTCCTAACTTAGTGCTAGAAATAGTCTTAGCGCAAATCAAAGATGATATAGATAGAAGTACCAATTTAAACCAAACAGCTGATGAACTAGCAAGAAACAGATCGGAGAACGCATTTGACGGACCAGGACCATTTTACGGGCTGGGACCACATAGAATACGGGAAGAGCTAAAAAAGGAAGAGAATTACAAATGATCCAAACTTTGGGAGGAACTCCCTAAGCTGAGACAGACTCGGGAAATATAACCGGAAAAGTTAGAAGGTCTGCATAAATATCAAGAAAAACTTGATCCCTATCTTACAGGCTTCAGAACGATTCATTGTAGACTCAAGGAACTCAGGAAACTGAGTATAGAATAAAATGGAGACTGTTAAGGAAACCCCAGTGTACCTGCTTAAGGAATGTGGAGCACTGATTCACAAAAGAAGGAACCACCTAGATGCTTATCAGATACTCCGGTTCATCAAGTCAATTTTACCGGAAGACGTGCTCTAGGTCGAGTATCAAATCGGCTAGAGCTACAAGTCAGGGGACCACAATAGATTGGAAAAGCTCCCTGTGCTCCTACACACTTGCAATAAATCTACAGTCTACAAAGTGTATACTTTTCTAACTGTCCGTCCAACAATACTTCACAGCAAGGCATTGGAGTACTGGTTAAAATAAACACCCCGCACAAAGAAAAACACTTAACTTCGAATATACTCTCGATTACAAATGAACTCCAACTCTCCGTTAAAATTCTGTTTTAGAAGCAGTTGAAATTGCGAACGTGCCAACACGCACGGATAGCACCGCACTCACAAAAGTGGGAGTGGCATTACAGAATGTTTGGCAAATTGTAGAGAATGTGAACGTCTATATAATTCGTTGAGGCGATTATTTTCAGTTTCTAGTAAAAATATAAAAAAAGGTATTTTTTTAAGTGAGCAAATTCTAAAATTGTTTACACTTGTACTGTTTTGGGTCCAAATTTAATCTTTCTGACCCAGAATATAAGGCCCAAGTAGTGATATACGGACGGACGGACATGGCTAGATCGGCACAACTTTTGATGCTTTTGGGAGTCAACTTCTCTATGGTACAAACTATGTATCACAATTAATATACCCCATGGGATGGAGTACGAAAAACCTAAATCAAGTTAACATTGTTGCGTATAAGATGAACGAAACAACTAATAAGTTTAAATGAATTTGCTTCCGCTATAAGCCCACTCTTAAAAAAAATTGGCATAATATACACTGTTTGACAAGTGAATTCATATAGGTATATATGTATGTAGGTTTGTTCTCCTCTACAAATCCATCTTAATGATTTTTGTCGAGAACAGCTGACGAGGTCCAACATTTTTTTTTTAATCTATTCATCTATGTAAAACTCCCTACTTTTTTCATCAACAACGTCGCTTGTAGTAAAGGGTTTTTGAATAAGGACATAACAATTTTGTATTTAAATAAAACACAGAATAATTGACATATCGGTCTGAAATTTGTTCCAGATGTAGTACACATGATAAATTTAAGTATGGAATTCGATCTCGTTCATATGACCACCGCGAGCATGTTTGCAGCGATCTATTCGTTGGAGCCAATTTTCCACTACTCTTCCACACATATCGGCCGGAACGTTGGCAGTTTTGCGTTCGATATTGTTCCTGAGCTCCTCTAACGTTATTGGCGCTTGTTGGCATAAACCACCGTAACCCCATAAAAATAAATCCATCAGCTTAAAATCACATGAGAGAGCTGGCCATTCGACCGGACCATTTCTCGAGATTACACGATTACCGAACTTCCCCTTTAATAGATCAATTGTTTGACTAGTTGTGTGGCATGTGGCACCATCTTGTTGGAACCATATACCACTGATGTCAATTCCATCCAATTCTGGCCAAAAATAGTCTTCCAACATGACACAATCACACCTCCGGCATAAAATCCACACACTGTAAGGCATATTTGGCTTATTGACTAAGCCATTAAACCAAAAATGAGCTTCATCAAGATGATTTTTCGATGAAATTCAGGATTTTCTTCAAACTTTAGCAGAGCCCAATCGGAGAAGTTTCGGCGCTTCAAATGATCAAGAGGCTTCAGTTCTTGAGTTAATTTGATCTTGTAAGGGTGGAGGCCAAGATCTTTACGCAAAATTCGTAACAATGTGGACTGAGAGATTCCCAATTCCTGTGAACGGCGTGGAATCGACTGATTTAGCTCATTTTGACCTGAAGCACTTACGGCTGCGATATTTTCAGTACTTCGACCGACTCAGAATTTCGATAGTAATTTTTAATAATTTTCAAACGTTGTTCATTCGTGAACTTCACCAAAAATGTACACCTTGACTGACTTTTTGACAGTGACAGATCATAAAAAAAGTTTAAGGGTGCGATTGTATTAAAATACAAAATTGTTATGTCCCTATTGAAAAACCCTTTACTTGTCCTAATTTATATTTTTACTAAATTTGGAAAATTAATCTCAAAATCTGGCGTTGTGATTTTTAAGTGATATTATGTATAAGGAACACTTTTGTAAACTTTTTCTTCGAAATTCATTGGACTTGAAGCCGTATTATGTATTACGAGATGGGAGGCATGACAAACGATTTGCGTAATGTTGAAAGGTGAAAAGCAAAAATCTATGCTTTTTAGAAGCGCAATTTCCTTCACTTTTATCGACATACACATATGTCAAAAAAATATAATTTACCGTCGATGATGACACCAGACTTTTAAGAAGACATATCAAGGAAGTATCTAATTTTTCTAACATTTTGTTTCCAGATTGATACTCATTTTGTTTTAGTTATTTTAAGTTTTAAATTTTTCGAATAAATAGAGGTGCATTCAAACATGTAACGGATGTTTAAACTCTACGGTTTATACCTGAATGAAGTTAACAGCAAGGAATTGGGCAAGACGTCCTTGTTGATATGGCGCAACTAAACATGCCAGTGGCGCTTACAAAAGCATTATGTCCTATAGAGTATTTATCTGTCCGAAATATATATCACTTGCATTAGCAAATGAGAAAAAAGAAGAAAGCAAGTTATTCAATAGCAAGCAAGCGAATAACATCTGTAACTACTAATCCAATCCATTCTTTCGCTGATGACAGTATCCTAATTTTTTCATATTCATTCATTCAATCAAATGGGGTTCAACCAAAAGAGTACAATTTAATGCTTCCAAAACACGATGCTGCATTGTTTCTCAAGCAAAACCAAAGTAATATTTTACCCTGCCTGCTCTGGTCTCAATTTATAAGGCATTCATCCGTCCATAGCTGGAATATAACGCCCACATCAAAGCACGTTAAAACTTATAGGTGAAAGAGATATTGTGAACTCCATAAATTCTCTCGAACCTCGTCGAAATGTTTCGTGTCTTTCAATATTTTATCGATTTTTTTATATAAAAAAATTGCTGCAGCAAAATAGCCAGTTGTATCCCCCCCCTTCAAAATTTAACCCGTAATACGCGTCATGCTTCGGATGCGTATCAGTTCACCCTTAAGCCCTACTTCGGTGGTACTGTTTAGGGATTCGATTCGACACGAATGTGGAATGATTTACCAAGCTCTGTATTTCCCTTCAAATACCTTCAAACATTTAAAGCCAACGTACACAGGCATCTCATCTATATCTTTTCCCTCTTTTCTCAAACACCCGTGCCCTGAAACAGTATAAGGGTATTAATTTTCCCTTTGGCTCGTACGTACGATGAAAGATTAAACAGCCACAGATTTTTTCTGCGATGTCGCACATCGTGGATAATTAAGATCTAATGTAAATATTTAAATATATATATTGCTCAATTAAATCAGCAAACCACATAAAAACAGCTAAAACTTTAAAACTGTAAGCAATCGGACCTAAATTTAAGTTTTATTTTGTGTTTGTCACGATGATAGGGACATCCTATTTGAAACACCCTGTACAGGTACAAAGAAAAACAAAAAAATACAGACTTTCATTCAAATCCTCAAAACTTTGTTTTTTAGCTTTTCCAAAATTTTGGAATTATGTGCGGGTTAGCAAATTTTATCTCTGGTCTGATATTCAACTTTTTTTGTCAAACTGTTTAAAATACTTTGACAAAATTAAATAATGATAAACCTAAAATTGTTCAGTACATTATGTAAATTAGATTGCTTTGGTGGAAAAATTTACCGAACAGGCCTTATATTCAAAAGAAATCCAGGAATATAATACAATCGCTTGTAAGTAGTTCGATTGGGTCATAGATATTTGTTTAGCTATAAAGTCTTAGAAAGTAATTTTATACATAGTACACATATACAAAAAAAACTTACGTGATCACCATAATTTCTGCCAGAGAGTAAACCTGCACCACCAATAAGTCCACAAATCACGTTAGAGACAATAGTGCCATACAAATTTGTCATATTCATGACATCAAACTGAAACGCATTGTTTTCATTGTTTACATACAACAAATGTGTAACTAAATGATGAAATATACCTGATGAGGATGAGACACAAGCTGCATACATGTGTTATCAATAATCATATTGTTATGCTGCAACTCTGGATACTCCCTTGCAACCCTATTAGCGACTTCTAGGAAGAGGCCATCGGATAATTTCATGATGTTAGCTTTGTGAATTGTGGTAACCTTCTTCCGGTTGTTATTCCTAGCATATTCAAATGCATAACGCGCGACGCGCTCTGCGTTTTCTTGAGTTACTACCTTCATACTTTCAACCACACCTCTCACAGATTCGTGTTCTAGCATGGCATATTCACCGTCTGTATTTTGACGAATTAACACAATATCTATGTCCTTGTGTCTGGCAGGAATTCCAGGATAGGATTTGCAGTGTACAACATTCACATATAAATCCAACTCATTACGTATGGCGACATTTCGGGAAATTTCGTTTACAGCTTCGGACTTTGTTTCAATATTTCCTTTGAGTGCTACACCGTTACGCTTAATTGAAGTGATGGCATATTCCAAATCGTCGTTACCCTCTGTCGATGGATTAATGTCGATGACTTCAAAATCGATAGGAGCACCAGAGAAATGGAATATCTCTCTAATGTAAGTCATCAGTTCAGGACCGATGCCACCACCTGGAAGCATGGTAACTGCATGACGTCCGCCGTATTGAGCATTAGGGATATCCGTTCCCTATAAAGGCATGATTAAATTCTGTATACATAACTCATAGTATTGATTCACTCACAGTTTGTTTTTTCTGCAGGGCACTCTTGGTATGGGCAACTTCTTCAGTCTTCTCTTTAGCTACTACGAGTGGATATCCCTGAAAAAAAAATCATAAAAATGTATATACATATTGGAATTTATTATGTAATTGGATAAATTCGAGCAGCGCTGTTGACCTCACCCTTGCTAAGAATGGAGTTTGGAAAAAACGAGTTAATCGTAATGCCATACTAGTGAACTTAGAATATCTTTTACTTTTTTTTATTAAGTTTTCAAAGGTAGATAGGTAAAATTCCCCTAATTTCTATTCCAAATTGCACTGCAGAAGCAAGTCTTAAAGACAAAAGTGTCACTCAACCTTTTGGCATAAAAAGTAGGTATGGGAATTGAATGGAATGCTACAAAAGTTAAATGAAAACGTCACCGAGACTTTAGTCAATGCTAAAGCACAGCGCAGACAATCAATCTAAGGTCAAGTATACACCTGCATTATATATAATTGATCAATATATTGTATTATACTCGTAATTGTGTACATTATCATACTGGTTCGAAAATTGGTATATTATGAGATTCGCCGGTCTGTCATGTTTAGCGTTCCAAAGTTTGCAGAAAATAGCAAAGCGTAGATGTCAAACTTTGAATGTCAACAAATATTCAAATCGAGATTTTCAGGGTTCCAGCACTTATGTACATGATAATTAAAATAAAGAAAGAAGAGTAAGTTGAGATGACTTTGCAAACCCACAGATTTAGCTAATTTTGAGAAAATATATTTTTATACAGAAAATATTGATTTCGATTGTAAGTCCACTCCAGTAAAATGTATTTTCTCCTTAAGAAGGTTAAGTTGATTATATTTCAAGCGAAAATAATAAGCTAAGCTAAGGATATTCAAGCAAGGGAATTATGCCTTGTTCAATTGATTGGGGTGTAACTTGAAAGGCACAGTCTCTTGGGCATTGTTTGACTGCTTCCCCAGAGACATTCCAAGCAACGCCACTTTTTCTTTGCTTGAATATAGAACGCACTCAAGGAGATTTTCGAAACTTTTAGTACTAGCTCAAACTTCTTAAAATAACAAAATCTCTTTTTAGAACTGAATGAGATCGTATGTGAGAGTAGCAATCACCATTTGGCGAGTGATAGTGCCACTTTTCAAATAGCTAAATAGCGGTATAGGGCGGAAAAGCAAACGTTGTCTATCGACGACGTCATCGACTTTAGATAACTAAGTTTGCGCTTGGGATACCGGTTGCTATCAACAAAGTGCATAGTGCAAATGTCAAAAAAAAAATCCATCAGCGAGATATCTGAAGTGCATGAGTATGACTGATGGGGTTTTAACTGTAATGTCTTCACCCCACAAAGGCGAAATGAAGATCTAGACGCTATTTTATTGCTAGAAGTTTGTTGACTCTAGATGTGTTACTCTCCAAATCACGCCCAGCTCTCTGTACGTTGCTTTCCAGACTGACTAGCAAATTGACTTTTGTCTTCGTTGTTCAGGCCCTCCAGTTGGAAAAGTAGTTCCACTTGCACCAGTCACAGTTGCGGGTACATTGAACTTTGACCATTGTACATGACGCGCAAGAGATCTGTTCACCTAGAAGCCAGCCCTGATGTAGATGCAGCATTCTTGATGGGCTATTGTTGTGCACCAGAAAATCAGCAGCTGTTGATGTTGTTGCAACACGTGACTTTGCCAGCTGAGTTTTTTTTTTTTTGTTAGTGATTGTATCTGTTGTAAATGGAGCTCGGGATCTTAAAATGTGAATCGTTTTTATTGAAATTGTTTATGAGCGCACAAGTTGCTTTAAAGAAAATTTCCGATTTACAAAAATTTACCTCCTCCCAATTGATTAAAAAACGCCAACTGTCTTCTATTTCAAATCCAACAGCATTCCTATCATTCGCTGATTCAGTTCACTCCAAATTCAAAACCAATGATGACATCAAATGCTGCGTTCAGTTTCTATTTCTAACAGTATCGCTTTATTTTCAGCTTAAAGTTCGTCGTGTAGCTGGTTCATGAGGTCTGTGGACAGTGTTGAATCTCTTCCTTTCTTGTATACTCGGATAGAGCAGTCGATGTCTTCATCAGAAGTTAATGTTTTCAAGTCCGTGTTTCCGATTGCGAAAGTTGTATTGCATAGAATAGTGGAAAACAAATTATTCACTCACAATCGTGGCTTCGTTTTCACTCAATCACGCTTAAGTTACCTTTTATAGTGCTTACCTTCCCTAAAACAAGTCGTCATTATTCGCTTTTGCTGATAAATCAAACAAGTTCGTCTAAAATTAATAAAACTTTATTTTATAAGTTAAAAAATAAATTTACTCTCAATATGCACAAGAGCGTAAAAAATTGTGTTTTCATCTCTAACAGCCCTTCCTGTAAAAATCTGTCTTGTCGTCATTTGTCCTCAGTTCCGTCCTATACGGCCATTATTGGTACTATGGTACAGCTGCCAAAGAAAACACAAATCAAATGCGGGCATGACCTAGGAAGAAAGACGTCACAACTATAAAAAATTATTATCCAAAGTTTGATGAAAATGAAAATCAAAGGAATACATAATTGTTGAAATTAGAAATGAATTTTATGTGTTTTGTTTTTTTTCGATGGCATTTTAATGTTTCCACCAATGAAATATGGTGTTGCTCCGTTGGTAATATTTGAACAGCTAATTTAGAACTTAGGTCTAACAATGATTTTATTTTATTTTTTTTTTTTTTTTAAAGAAGGTATTTCGTAATAAGGGATCAATCCGCCAGGAAATGATTCCTTAGGTCAAGACTGAAATCAAACCATGTCGATTCGGCGCCGATCAGCTGAATTGGGCATCGCCAGAGAGTCAACCAGGCTTATTTTGCGGTTGGATTTGAGCCTTCATTCGTATAAGATTGTGCTGATGCAAGAATTGAAGTCGGGCGACCATAGATAGTGCCGTGAGTTCGATAATTGGGCGCTGGAAATGTTGCCGGAGATCCGGATTTTGCCCAAAAAATCATATTCTCGGACGAGGCTCATTATTAGCTCAGCGGCTATGTCAACAAGCTAAATTTCCATTATTGGAGCGACCACAATCCACAAGTGTTCGACCAAGCATCAATGTATCCACAAAGAGTCAATCTTTGTGACCTTATTTCTTTCGAAATGAGGAAGGAGACACCATTACCGTCAATGGTCTTCGGTAAAGAGCGATGTTAATCGACTTTCTGTGGCCAAAGCTCGTCAACGTCGACATATCCGAGCTGTGGTTCCAACAAGATGGTGCTACATGCCATACAAGCGACGTAACGCTCGAAGTGGTGAAGGAGAAATTTGGCGACTGGGTTATCTCACGGCGTCCGTTCATCAATTGGCCGCCGCGATCATGCGACTTGACACCCCTCGATTATTTTTTCTGGGGCTACGTCAAGTTTAGTCTACGCTCACAAACCAACCACTTTGGACGAGCTCGAGGCCAACATTCGAGACGCTATTGCCGGAATAACGCCGCACATATTGAACCGAGGCATCATAAATTGTACCGACCGCTTGAAGCACTGCCAGCGAAGCCGAGGCGGCCATTTAAATGATGTTCTATTCTATACATAATGGCATGAATGTTGCTTTAAAATAAAGCCAGAATCAATTTGATATCTTCTTTTCCTATCGTTCTTATCTGATCATACTATATATGATATTTATTAAAGTAAGTTTTTTTCAATGATACCCCCTTAGCCTTGACCACAAGCTTGAATAACTTCAACACGATCCACTAAAGGCATATCATCTCATATTCCTTGAAAGGTTTGCTTGAATTCAGTTATATTGCTATATTTGTAGTCCTTAAGCTTCTCACGATGGTGGCCATTCATCTTTTGGTAGGAAATCGGTCAAATCATGCTCACACCAAGCCTGTACCGAGTAATAATAACACAATAAAAAAAGCTGTACAGGATTTTGTTCAAAAATGATTAAGATAGGCAAATTTATTGTAAACAAAAGGATAAAAAGTACAATTACGTAATAAATTGGTTTCCATTTTTCTCTGAATGTAAGACTTTCTTTGACGGTGACAACATGTACCTCTTTGAAAGCGTACTAAACATAACTCCTGTGATTCTACACTGTATTATTCAGTACACACGTAACTAGTTAGTACTCCAGAAGAACATGCGGTGGAACGCAATTCTGCTACATGCTAAGCTTGCGGAAAGTAGGGGCATATTGCAAGAGTCTGCAGATCCAAAGCAGGATAAGTGTCAGAAGAGTCAGAAAGCAATTTTGATTCCTATTGGCGTCTGAATAAGATACATATTATAAAAACTGACCAGCCAACAGACAAGCAGATGATTCCAGTGCAGATCGACGGGCATAAAATGCTGATGGGAGATACGGGTGTTCCATGTGGCATAATCAGTATTAAGATACTGCGTACGACAATTCCACAAGCAACGGGGGATACTAAATTAATTGCATTACTGTTATAATATTATATTACGATGGGTAATATTACTCGAATACTAAATTTATATGTATCATATGTACGTTTTTGAAGGCGATTTCGATAAACTCTTTGGAAGAGAATGTATATCTCAATTTGTACACGAAATCGATTTTATTGAAATTTTCTCCATGTCGAATAAGGTAAATATATTAACGATGACAGCACCAAATCTAACCACTAAGCAACGATTATGTCTTCAATATGTCCTCATGCGCTACGACGATGTGTTTAATGACGTGGCAGGAAAATCCACTGGTCTCTGCTAGAGTACACACCTGTATGTGCCCTCCAGCAGTTACAGCTGTGTTCGCAAAAGCTAGATCTTTCATCTTATTAAGCATAACATTTGTGTAATAAGATGAAAGGACCCACAATATTTTGTCATCTCAACATCACAGATGCATTTCTGCCAATCGACGAAGGTTTCGGTCATGTCCTAACTTCAAATACTCCAACGCAGGGATTAATTCTACCGATATTTGCCATGTATGGTTCTGCAAATATTTTCGCCATTCCGCAACGCAGAATAGAAATCGTACTTCAGGGCATATCTAAGGTGCGGTATTTCTTCGACGATGTCTTAGGTTAGGTTAGGTTGAAGTGGCTGTCAGCAAAAGAAGCCAACACACTTAGACCAATAATAGGTCCATTGTGATACCACATGTGTTTGAGACGCATTTAGAGCTCCTGATGAAGCGTAGAATGTACCTTACGTCAATATTATTCAGATAATTTAAATTCTCCTAAGTGGAGTTTCCTTCTTTGGGAGAGAGCTGGGCAGGTACAAAGAAGGTGAAGAATAGTCTCTTCCTCCTCCTCGTCCATGCAGCTTCTGCAGAAATCGTTAGAGAATACGACGATGTCTTAATACATGCAGAAAATTTTAACGAACTACTAGCAGTTCTCTATACTACATTAGAACAAATGAGATGGCCTTCGATTAAACTATCATATGTCCAAATGTGTTTTCATCACTTCTGCAGTGGAATTCCTTAGTTACAAAATTTGTGCCTAAGGGGTGCACAAATCTGACAAACATATAGAAGCAGTCTGGGATGTTCCAAAACCCTCCACATCAGAAGAATTACAGTTATTTTTGGTAAGGCAACATATATACTGAGCAGCGATATTCGCAAATGGATAAAGAAGCTCTACCAATTGCATGAGCCTTGCGGAAAGTGTTCTTATATCTTTACGCCCACCACTGGACAGTCATAACAGATCACTTGCTCAAATCCTTCACACGGATAGAATCTTTCCTGTTAATAAATAGGCGTGTTCCACTTATGGATATTCTTAGATATTTTCCTCCAATCTCAAAAACATATTCTTGCTCTCCGACTTTTTTACATTTTTCCTAACAATAAAAAAATAAAAAGCGTATTCCGATGCGCGCTGTGCTTACCTCAAACGTCTTCGAGCGGACTGTAAGTGGAACACTACTAAAATTTACCTCTAGGAGAGCTCCTGTTCTTTGCAGCACAATTTTTGTACGGAATGTTTTTTGAAAATTTCCAAGAAATAAAATTGGGTCATTTAAAAGAAAAGAAACTGGGAGCAATAGCATTTGAAAAAAAATAATTCTTACAAAAAAAACTTGTTTTAACTTTGCAAAGATTTAATTTAACGTTTATTTTAAATATTTATATATGTATTTGCAAATTGTCATAACGCCAAAATCTCAGCCCCAACGTTTTCGTTAAGAGTTGAAAGCCCATATTTTTTTGACACGTCCGAGTTCTATATAAGAAACCTGTTTCGACCCTGAGGCGAATCTAAACAAGTAGATTAATTTGTTCATGTGGTTGAACAATGCGCTCTGATATCAAAGTGTACCAAGATGACAAAAATTGCAGCAAAATTTGAATTCGTCAAATTTTGACTATGCAAATCTTGTTAATATATGATACACCGAACGTAATAAAAATGAGATCCATGTGCTCTAGCACTTAATAGTGAAATATAGGTCTCATCTTCGGAAATTGAAGTGTCACAAATTCGATACGATCCTAGCTGAGTGGCAGCACTGTCTACAGCTGTTACATTCGAAAAAGGCAGTGAATAAATCAAACAGAGAATTCTTGTAGCTGTCAAGTAATCAAAAGTGCTAATTCCAAACACTGGGTACATTACATTATAAAAAGCCAAGTGATATTAATAGTCTGCATTTAACACTGCCGTGTCGAAAAAAAGACAAATGTTTCCGACTAGTGACTAATATCTGTTAATTTCTGTGTAGTACATAAGTGTCTCGTATATTCGTAAGAAAATCATAATTGACTATGGGTAAATACAAAGAAAAGTTTATTAACTAATATATTTAAATTAATTTGTTCATCTATATTTAGATCTCTCATCGGTCGAATCTTTGCCAAAAGATATTCAAAATAACACCAAGAAAAAAGACGACGGTGAAAATGAGGCAGACAATCTCGAAGATGATGTTGGAGACCGCCAGAATAAAGCTTTCACACAATCCGATTTGGGGGAAATTATAAATATGCACAACTTACAAAGCGAAAATCCAAGCGGTACACGTATAGAGGCTGATAGTGTTTTTCTGGGAACAGGGATTCGTGACGAATTCATGGAATCATTGCGATCACATGATACTCACCTTTTGCCGGTCATCAACAACGAAAAGTAAGTTATTATTATTATTATTATAATTTATTAGCAAGTAATTAAAATTACATGGTAATACAAGAAATAATGAGCCTAGCTGCGGAGACTATTGGCTCTATGATAGTTTAATGTTATACGGTTAAATTAGCATTTATCAGGAATTTGTTGATTTGATCGATATTTACAGGATTAGGATTCTTAAGTACTTCATAAATTGATGTTTCTTTAAATATGTTCTTAATTATAGGACTTAGCTTAGTGCAGTTTTCTAATATATGAGATATATCTATGGTAACATTACATAAAGGGCAAGCTGGAGGGTTGTTTTTATTTAGCAGGTGCTGATGAGTAGCCGAAGTGTGACCCAGTCGCAATCGGACGAAGTTGGATATTTTAGCTTTTGAACTGGTTGTGGGGTACCTGGGGTAGGATCTGTCGGAGTTCACTTTCTTGTAATGGTGGTGATATATGCTCCAATCGTTAAGTTGATTTCTCATTAGTATTTTCTGTACGGCTTTTTGCAGATCTGATTTGCTGAAAATGTCAAAGTTATAGACTGGAGCGTCTTTGGCCAGGTTAGCAGCGAAGTCAGCATTCTCATTTCCCTGGATTCCAACATGACCGGGGGTCCACATTAACTTTGTTTTGTGTTGAGATTTAATGACTTTATTTCTTATGTTGGCAATAAGGTCTGAGTTGTTGTTGGGGTTGCTGATAGCTTTAAGCACAGAGAGGCTATCGGTACAAATAACATGCTTACCGTGGCGATTACTAGCTGCTTTTAAAGCTTGTAGAATGGCGAAAGCTTCTGCGGTAAAAACCGAGGAAAATTCAGGCAGGATGCCGATGCTCAGAATGGAGCCATCTTCAAGTGAGACTGCAAAGGAAGTATTATCCGTAGTCTTTGATCCGTCTGTGAATATTAGGTTCCATCCTTCCGATTTCAGATCTGCTGAAACAGTGGAGAATAATGAACGATATGCTGTACTGTTTGTTTTTGTCTTTTTGTGTTCAGCTAGGGTCATAATAAAAGATTCTGATTTTATGAACCATGGAGGATGTGATGATATAACGTTCCGTGCCCGTTTCGTTGGAAGTTCCATTTGTACAGCTTTTTGCAGGATGAGGCTGATTGCCGATGGGATTCGTTTAATTAATTTGTGGCCAATGGACTGCTTGCAATCGTTATCGATAATTGAATTCTTAGTGAATGTGAGTTTGGCAAGAAGTTTGGATGTGACTGCTTCTTTTCGGTCTTCGATACTCGGGAGTCCAGCTTCCGCCAGGATATTTTTAACTGGAGTTGTCGGAAAAGCGTTGATACTTCTTCTAGCTGCCTGATGATAAACCGGTTTGATTATTTGTAGAGTCGATTTTGGACAGTTACCATAAATATATAGCCCATAGTCAAGTTTACTTAAAATTAAAGATTTGGTTAAGTAAGAAAGGGTGTTAATATGTACTCTACATTTTTTACCGGCTAAGTAAGTAACTATATTAGTTCTCGCAGCTAGGGATTGCTTAAGTTCTAAACAATGTTGTTTCCAGTTATATTTGTTGTTAAAAACTAATCCTAGGATTCTTAAGTTACTAACGTTTTTAATTTGTACATTATTTAGATTGATACTAGGTTGTGAACAGAGGTGTTTGCGGCAAACATGAAGTGTTTTACATTTCTCTAGGGATAGTTTGGCGCCTGAAGTGGCCGACCACTCTAAGATGTCATTCAAGGCACTTGTAAATAAGGAATTAATTCTACTTAAGTCATTAGTTTTGCAAAGGATGTATACATCATCCGCATATAGACAATGATCTAAAAGTTTGTGCCTAGTTAAAATGTTGCTTATATCGTCGAAGGCGATAAGGAATAAAACTACCGATAATGGTGATCCTTGGGGAATTCCATTGTGCAACGGGTGTGCGGAAGAAAAACAGTTGTTTGTTTTTACGTAAAACGTTCTATTAATTAAAAATGATTTGACGTACCCATACATTTTTGGGCCAACACCCCATTTTTTAAGTTTGTTCAAAACAATATGAATTCCTATCCTATCGAACGCTTTTTCAAAATCTAGGGAAAGAATTGTTACATGGTTTTTAGTCGATAGCGCTTTTGTTATGTAGTAGTCGATATGAAGAAGCGCATCGACGCACCCACGGTTAGCTTTAAATGCTACTTGATTTGGACTGATCAGGTTGTTTGTTTCGGCAAACCAGAGTAAGCGCTTTGCGACAATCTTTTCAAGTATTTTTGACATGCATGAGATAAGGGAGATTGGACGGTATCCTTCGATTAAAGTTTTGTCCTTGTTTGGTTTAGGAATTGGGAATGTTGAAACTGTTTTCCAGCTTTGTGGAATGACTCCAGAGTCGAGTATGCTATTGTACAGTTGGACTAGTCTGGATTTTGTTGCTCGTGGCAAGTTTTTTAGCATTGGATAGGATATCCTATCTCTACCCGGGGTTTTTCCTTTAACTCTGCTCAGACATGTTTCAAATTCAAGAAAAGAGATGCGTTGATCGATACGTTGAGCGGTGGAGTTGCTGGCTTGCAGCATCTGCGGACTTCTGAGGTACTCGGTTTTTTTGTTGTTAAAAGCATTTGGAAAATTTATATCTTCTGAGTACTCTGACCAAGTTTGGGCGATAAGGTTACACATTTTTTGGGGGTCAGAAACCAGGCCAATGGGCGATTTGATGCAGCTGATGGTAAGTGGGGTGCGGTTTCCCGTCAAGCATCGGATGTTTTGCCAGATCTTAGGAGGGGAAGAATTAGGATTAATACTGGACGTAAATTCGATAAAACTTTTTGCTTTGCTCGCTTTAAGCAGTCTTCGAAATTTCGCGTTTGATTTTTTATATTGCACTAAGTTGCTTTGGGTGGGATGTTTTTGGAAATCTTTCAAGGCTATCATTTTTTCTCTTCGAAGTGATGTTAGTTCGGGGTTCCACCAAGGCACTACCCGTCTACGCTGTTTTGGGGTTGTTTGAGGTATAGAAATATTTGCAGCGGAACGGATTGCTTTTAGCAGCAGTGCGGCTTCTTTATTGATGTTTGAGGTTGGATTTTTATCTGATAAATACGAAATAATTTTATTCCTAAAACTTGACCAATTTGCTAGATCTGTTTTGAACTTTACGTTAGGAGTGTTCTGCATGGTCGTATACCCAGTGTTTATGGTAGTGAGTAGGGGGAAATGGTCACTGTTGTGGAGATCATCGAGAGTCTTCCACGTAGTTTTTGGGAGCAACTCGGGTGAGCAGCAACTTATGTCTATATGGGTGAATGTACTGTGTGTTGAGAGATGGGTGGGAGAGCCATCGTTAAGGAGAATTAGGTTGGAGTGTAGAAGGAAATCTTCCAAAACTGCGCCTCTTTTGTTTGTGGATGGGGAGCCCCAAAGCACACTCCATGCGTTAACGTCTCCTCCGAGAATTAGGGGGGAGTCGACTTGGTTAAGAATGTTGTCCAAGTCAGATCTGTGGATAATTTGGTCTTGGGGGAGGTACAAACCTATGTAAGTTATTTTTAGTTTAAGTTGTAGTTCCACAGCTAGGACTAGAATATTGGAATTGAGGGGTAGGACTCTGTGTGGAATGTTATTTTTAATCAGGATGCCTATACCTTGCTTGGATGTCGTGTTATTTGGTAAATTTTTGAAGTAGCCAGTGAAGGCTTTCGGAATTATTGGGGAGTCGTTGAATGGGCAGTGTGTCTCTTGGAGAGATACAAGACAGGGATTGTGTTGTTTAATTAAAATATTTAGCTCATCAAAGTTGTTTATAAAACCTTTGATATTCCATTGCAAAAGTCTGAGAGCCGTATTTGAATAGCATTGATTCCACGAGCTTGTATTGCCTGAGGCAATGAAAGTGTGTTTTGCAGTATTTGGTTTGGCGTTTTGAGGAAATTGTGTAGTATTATTTACGTTTTGTTGTAAGAAAATCGGGTTGGCGTTATTGGGATGTCTAAAGTTATGACTCTGCGGTTCAGATGTTGAAGCAACCATGCTCCCTGAAGAGCCGGGTTGATTCAATTCCCGAACAGCAGAGTCATGGTCTTGGGCATTAGGTTTATTCTTACATGCTTTCATCGTCTGGTTCTGAAGTGTTTACATAGTAATCATTGTTCTTCAGAAGTGTTTGGGTAACTGTTGATATAGGTGAGTGAGTAACTATTTGGGTATAGTTGACAGTGTTGGTGGTTGGAGTGGATGTGGGTTGAGTATGGGTTATGCTATTTGAGGGGGTGGGTGGCATGTTTGAGTTTGTTGAAGTAGAATGAGTGTAGGACCGGTTTGAGTTCGATGATGGGGTATGAGAGCTAATGAACGGTTTTTGTGGTTGTGTTGCAGTGTGGGTAAGTGATTTTTGTGAAGCTGTGTTGTTGTGTTCGTTTAGAACATGATTCTCTGCCGGACTATTTACTCTTGAGCTGGATGATGCATTTGTGTTTGCAGTTGTAGTATTTCTTATCGGCGGAGGTGGAGGAGGAGTCAGATTAGGCTGAGGGGTAATAGGTACATTTTGTTGGGTCTGGGTATTGCGCTTAACTTTTTGGGCGAATGTTTCTGAAACGGAAGGCGTTTGAGACGGGTTTTGTTGTTTATAAATGCGTTTGGCCTCGGCCATAGTGCATTTTTTAGTAGTTTTTATTGTTATTATCTCTTTCGCCTGTTTGTAGCTGGGGCACGCTTTCGAGGATGATGGGTGGGGAAGGGAACAATTGGCACACATGATGCGAGCACAGTTGTCCGGTGAATGTGGTGGTAGGTTGCATGACTCACATTTTGTGTCTCCGTTACAGCGCTTGATGGTGTGGCCAAGAAGCTGGCAATTGCGGCAACGCATGGGATTCGGGATATATTCCGTTACTTTGGTATTATAGAAACCGATTTCAACAGATTTGGGCACTTGGAAAAGGTCGAATGTAAATAACATCAGACCTGTTACTCTTTGTTTACCATTTTCATTTTTTGTAAATTTATACACTTCTGTGACTCCCTGAGGCTTCATTTCTGTAACGATCTCTGTTTCAGATACGTTAATTAGGCACGGGGCATAAACGATTCCCTTGGATGCATTTAAGCGATCATGAAGCTTCACTACAACGGGGCACACATTAGCAAGATTGTTTACCTTAAGGAAAATGTTAGCAATTTTCGGTGACTTAACCAAGATCAGCAAGTTCCCATCGCGTAGTTGAGATATCTGTTCATATTCCTTACTGATGTTATCTATCGCTTTCTTAAGCAAGAAAGGACTGAGTGATGAGATGGGTTTTTCAACACTTTTTGGAGAGATAAGAATGAATCTGGGGTTTTTCGCGTTTATTTTTGTTGGAAGATCGGGGTAATCGTATAAAGGTGTCAATGTGGTTTTTTGTTTTTTGTTAGGTTGGGTCTCGGGGGCAGGGTCTTCGTCTAGAACCCTGAAACGATTCCCGTACCTGTTCGGCCCGTGGGCCATTTTGCCCGTTAGAGAAAACACCCGCGTGTAAATAGAAAAAAATAAGCCAGTTACACTAAAAAACGATGAGAAAAAAGGGGAAAAAAGAACGCGGTGTAACGGGAGGTACCGGTATATGTGCTTGGCAGCAGAAAAGAAAAACCAACACGAGTAGACTGAGAGCGATGCTATCGGCTCGAAGGTCAGTCGGTGACTGGAAAAGTAAGTTATTTTTTAGTATGACTTCCACTTTAAAGTTTGTAAACGTTCTCATTTTGAATGAATCTGTGAATCTCTAGATGCTCTGAAGATATTCATTTGAATGTACAAGATTTTTGCAATAAATTCACGTATGTAGTTACAGTGTAGGTAGGGGACGATTGATTACAGTAAACTGCATTTTCTTATTTTGTATAATAATGAATGAGCTTAAATAGATGGGCCCATTCGTAAATGCAAGTCTCGCAAAGCAAGAGTTTAAAAAAAGAAGTACAGAAGTGGAGTATAGTTTTCAAAACTACTAATTCCTAATATAAATTGATTTGCATTATCAGAAAATCTGCTAAAAGGTACATATGTGGCTTTCAGAACAGCCTTTTTAGTATGATAAATTGCGCAATATATGGGTTTACGAATTGGCCACTGCAAATATTGTAGGATAAATTATTATCATGTTTATTTTAATATGCCCATACTGTGTAATACTTTTCGGGTTGTTGATTACAACTTGGACTATTTATTTTGTAGGGCGATTGCTAGAGAGAATTTATCACGACGAACGCGACGCAGACTGTTTGAAATGCCAACGACGTTGATCGTGCGATGGTGGAGGCAATCTCAACCGTTACATTGCACGCGATACTTTATGTGCCCTCAATTTTCTCCCACTTGTTTGCTATTAAATTCATGTTTTTATACAGTGCAGGCTTTATTAACTTGATGCGTAAACCATCGAGGTTGCTATCATATGAGAATTCAAATAATGGTACTTAAACAACTAAGAGGTTCTTAAAAGTCGGCTTTTTCTCGGATATGACTTAATCGATTTGGTTCAAAATCAATATTTGTGAAATGCTATGCACGTTTTTGAAAATTGTCGATATAAATTTTGTCAATTTTTAACAGATTTAATTTTTTTTATTTTTTAGAAACATCCTAATGATTTTTTTTTTTTTAAATTTATAGGTGCGCCCCAGTCGTGTACTTTATTTTACAGATTTTGTTATCAACGAATTTTCTTTTTGTGGTGCAAAAGCAATAGTGTTAAAATAGACTTTCAGCGGAAACTACTTTTGTTGGACATTTTTTTTTTTAATTTTTCCAATATACTCCAATTCATGTTCCTTGGAGTTCACTGAAACTTAATACCAGCTGAGTTTCAAACCAACTACACCAATCTGTCTTTCTCTCTGTCTCTTCCCCTTTCCTCAAAACGCCCGTGTCCTAAAAATTAGTATAAGGGTGTTCATAACCCTTTTCATACGTGCAAATTATAAAAAAAAAAAAAAAAAAAATTGAAATAATGGAATCTTGAGTGAAACCAACGAAAAACGACAAAGCTTATCGTCGGTTCTAGAGCTGGGTAGTTCATCAGTGAGGCAGTTAAAATGTATGCTTATGGCATTTTCCATTAGGTAAAGATGAGCAAAAAAATATTCTAAAAGCATTCCATTGGTACTTCAGAACCTCTTCCGGAGGTTCTCAGAAGAGTTTTTCGATCCCGAAATTCAATTCAGAATTCACTTAAGAATTCAGAATTCTCTTAAGAGATAGACAGTTATTTTTTTCTAGGAATTGTTTAACATGCTGTCGGCAGTTGAAATTCGGATTCTCTTTATGAATTTAAACTGGAACATACCTATGGGGGTGTAGCGGTAAACGAACGCACCAGCTTGCGTTGGTTAATAGTGCTCCATCAAGGTCGGTAACAACATCACCGAGGCTTTTGATATCAGAAAAGGACTACGACAAGGTGACGTGCTGTCATGTGATTTCTTTAACATCATACTTGAACGGATTGTACAAAATTCTCAAGTCTGTACAACTATGTATTCTCGTACTCCGACGACTTTAACGTAATTGGAAGAACGCAGGGGGCTGTTAGTGGTGCTTTCGAGGGTATTGAATCAGAATCGGCGAGAATGGGTTTAGCGGTTAACGAGGGCAAGAAAAAGGATAGTCAACATCATCGACTTGGACAGAACGTCACAATAGACAGCTACAGTTTTGAGGTAGTAAAGGACTTTGTTTACCTAGGCTCCACTGTAAATTTTAAAAATGACACTAGCGCAGAGATCAAGCGAATTATCACTCAAGCACAAATCTCGCACGGACAACTAAGGTGCCTTTATATAGGACCCTCATCATCCCAGTCCTACTATACGGCGCAAAAGTATGGACGTAATCAAAGGCGGATGAAAACACCCTTGGTTGTTTTGAAAGAAAAATGTTCGAGTGATTTTAGGTCCCGTTTATATCGACGGAGAATGGAGACGAAGATACAACAACGAACTAAACCAGGGACATCGACCTCGTCAGAAGGGTCCGAATCAATCGCTTGAGATGGCTAGGACATGTAGAGCGAATGGACCTCAAAGCTCCGGCCCGGAAAATCTTCAAATCCATCGAACGCTGCTTTGAGGTCGACGTGTTCTTCGTAAAGCTTTTTCTTTAATCTTTTTATTTTTATTTGCTATAGTTGAAATGAATAAATTGAATGAATAGTTTTCACGAAACCCGGCCTGAAATTGTCTCAGCAAACACTTCTGTTTAGTTCATTCCTGGAAGAATTTCATGAGAACGCTCATCAATTTTTAATAATGAGTTTGAGAATTCAACGGTAGTTTTTTACACGTTTGATGTCACCTTTTTGTGGATGGGGGAAATTGAGGACTGATTGGAATGTCGTCTTTTGTAAAAATCCTTTTGAATTCCCGTGAATTCGTAAGACCTCCTACAAGTTCACGATTAATATATTTGTTGAATTCTTCTGGTATTCCATCAGTTCCAGGTGCTTTGTGATGGGGTTATCTGACAATTAATTTCTGTTATCCGGTACTGCATACGGTAAACCTCAATTGTTTACTAGGGTCTATCTGATTCAGTATATTTGTACAGTAACCTTTCAGTTCCGTCGACGTTCACACCAATTTTGAATTGCCGTTACTTCCGTTCTTTCGTTATTCTCCAAAGTGTTGCTTTGTTGGCTCATCATGATTTTTTGATGCATTCGTCGTCATGCCAAGGCTGTTTTGGACTTATTGGTTCCGCTGAATAGGGGGTGGGATGTAGGCGTGTGCGATCGCTAGTTCCAAGTCCCCGATTCGTCATTCGGAGTTGATCTGTACAAGTCTCTGAATTTCTCTAATAAATCCCCTTTAAGTGATGCATCCATTTTGACTTTGGTAATAGACTCATATTGCTTTCGGTAATACACGTCACTTCCGACGAAAGTTCGAAAGTGGTCACTATTGGTAGGTGGTTCCAGAAATTCTTCGACTACAGTTCCAAATTCTTGATTATGTGGTTCCATATCGCTCCAACTAGATTGCAAATGTCAATTCGCCTTCAAAATCTCCTTCAAAGCATCTGTTCCGAATTGTTAGACAATATTTGTTGCAAATATCTAATAGCGACATTTAGCATCTACTTCTGCATCTTTTGATTTGCGGGATTCATTACTCGTAGAGTAGTTTAGTGGCTTACAGAGAGACACTGAGAGTTACTAATTCTTCCGTCGCAGTCAGTAACATGTCCGTTTGATAGTTCATGTTATAGAGTTGATAATTAAACCAGAGTCAGGGGCTTTAGGAATATTAAGAAAAACGATTTGTGATACGACCAGTGAATTTATATCGGAAATGAAGAATTTACTGAATCGTCTACCCTTTGCACTTCCTCCCCAACCCCACCAAAAAATCAAAAGCAAATTGAAGAATGAAGTTTTCAACTTTTGGAAACTCATTGAAATCGCATTTAGTGATTGTTTAGATAAACTAGAATAGGTAGATAGCAAAATGGTAGCAAATGTAGGGCAATTGATCGGCAAGTTAGCTTTCGCTTAAACAACTCCCAAATATCTAAGTTTCTAAATTCAATTTGAACGAAGTTACGAGTAGGACAGGCATATATAGTAAGGCAAACTGTGTCGTTTGCCTTGATGATATAATATATACCTTGATATAAAATATATATTCAATTATCGAATGGCTTAAGGTAATGCCTTATGAGACACTTAATGTGCAAGAAATCCGCAAAAATACAATAACCGAAGGATGCTCAAGCACTAAGTAGAGACTTGGAGTTAGCAGCAGTTTTTGCATAAAAAGCGGGAATTTCAGACTCATTTATTAGACAGTATGTCCTGGTATCAGAGGAAAATCTGTATCCAATTCTGAATGCAATTAAAATGCAGGAGAATCTTAGTTACGTGTTTGACGAATTGAAAACAATGGAGCTGGTACAATGTAAACTTTTAAATAACATTAATAAAACGCTTTCAACTATTAATATACGGTTCCGCAGAAGGAACAAACATGTATAGTCAATCAGAGCTGTAAAATTCAAGTACTCGTACAAGTACAATTATAATATAAGTACAATTCCTTGGTACTTTTACTTAAAAATTTCAAATACCAGTACCGGGAATTGTACTTAGATGTACTTGCAATTCCTTCGAAGCACTTGTAAAACTGGTTCACATCAGTTTTTGATGGATATCGTATTATTCATTCATAGTTTTTTTGTGTTTAAATAGTAAAAGTAAACAATAGAAAGATGGCCAAGCCAAAAAGACACGAATTAAGTGAAGCTGAAAGATCCCAAATTGTCCTTTTGGCCTCTTAAAGCATGCCCCAGTAAAAAAAAAAGCATTCACTTGCAACAAATTTTCGAATAAAATATTGTAATATGCGAGCTACGGCTCGAGTAGATAAAACAATATTCTGTGAAATTATTTCTTTATTTTCTAGTCTATAGAACAATTCAGGTTCACACTATACTATTCTTCGCAATTCTTTTCTTACAAGGTCTCTGTCCGCTCATCTTTATCTCCTTTCAATTACTTAATTCACAAATCCAAACTAATTACTTCTTCTTGTTAAATCTCCACTTTCTAAATAAAAATATCACAAAATTACAACTTCGCCCACTATCACTTTTCTAATCTCTTCGCCACAGTATAGAAACTACTGCACCCTTTTGATCGCCATCTGTCCTTATATAGCAGAAGTTTCTGATAGCCAGAAACTTCTAGCAAATTCTTCGGCCACTGGAACAAGAGAAATTCCAAGATGACAATCATTCTTGCAGTTATAATTCCCTCTCATCCGTGATATTATCCGTCTCTTTCGTAGACATGAACTGTGGAAACCGCAGACACGAACCTCGAATGAAAGGACACTTCGAACCAAAATTCTGCCAGAATGAAAAGACACTTCGGAATTTGTTGCATCATACTTTTAGGGGCGTAGTTATTATTATGCTACACTGCCCCCTCTTAGACGTGTTCGTCCCGAACAAGTGCATCCTCATTTCGGCCATTGTATCGACTCAGTCGGTCCACATGAACCACTTTCATTTTGGCCCTTGGTCCTCGCTGGATGCGGTAGACAACATCGTTGATGCGGGTTACTATTCTGTAGGGACCTTGTTCCGCTGTAATTTAGGTGATTTCCCCTTTTGGCGATGGGGATTATACAGCCACACCAGATCTCCTTCCTGGAATCCTGACGTTGTTGCCTTGCCATCATACCTGGTCTTCATGCGGTCGCTCGTCATCTTAATCTGGCTTCTGGTCCTTTGGTGTATGTCCCTAAGCCTTTCCCTAAGGTCCGCCACGTACTCTTCTTCATTTCTGGGCTCATTGATAGGAGATCCAAATTTCACCTCACTGGGTAAACGAGCTATTACACCAAATAAGATTTCGAACGGCGTATGTCGAGTAGTGCTATGCACGGCACTTTTATAGGCCATCAAAAACAAGGGAATCTGCCGGTCCCAATCCCGTTGGTAGTCACCTACGACCTTCGAGAGATGTTCGTCCAAAGTCCTATTGAAACGCTCCACCATACCGTCCGACTGTGGATGAAGCGGGGTTGTCCTTGTCTTTTTGATTCCGAGTAGTTGACACATCTCTTGGAAGATTCTTGACTCGAAGTTCCGCCCTTGGTCAGAATGCAATTCCAAGGGCACACCGAATCTGCTAACCCAATTGTAGACGATCTGCTCCGCCACGGTTCTGGCTTCCTGGTTAGGGATCGGAAACGCTTCCGGCCACTTACTGAAGTAGTCCATTACTACGAGTATATACCGATTACCATTGTCGGTTTCCGGAAAGGGCCCTGCGATGTCAATGGCGATTCGTTCGAAAAGTGCTCCCACGTTGTATTGGTGCATCTTACCTCGAGTTTTGATTCTCGGACCCTTGCTAGCTGCACACACGTCGCATTTTCTGCACCAGTTTTCGATATCTTCCTTCGCTTTTAACCAATAAAAACGTTCTCGTACCTTTTCTAGCGTCTTATTCACTCTCAAGTGGCCTCCGGACGCCCCGCCATGCATTTCCTGTAACACCTCCTTGACCCTCGTCCGCGATACGACAAGCTGCATTACAAACGACTTTCCGTCGGAGGATTCCCATTTTCTTCTCAGAACACCTTCTTGGACATGGAGGGAGTCCCACTGCGCAAAATATGCCTTTAAGGTCGGGCTTCTGTGAGAGATGTCCTGATGATCCGGTTTCTCCATGTTCTCCTTCCAGGCCAGAATCGGCTCGCTATCCGGGTCTTCCTTCTGAGCGTTCCGGATCTCATCTACGCTCCAGCCGGCGATAGGTTCGGCTCTCATTCATTGGATGGAAGCCAGCTCCCGTTCTTCCTGACGCGCACAATGTTTACAATCCGTTCTGCATGGTCTCCGGGACAGTGCATCCGCATTAGAGTGGAGTTTTCCTTTACGATGCTGTATTTCGTAGTCGTAGATTTGCAGCCTTTCGGTCCATCTTGCGACCTGACCCTCAGGACTTTTGAACTGTAATAGCCATTTTAAGGCTGCATGGTCTGTGCAAAGAACGAACTTCCTCCCATAGAGGTATTTGTGAAAATGCTTCGTAGCCAAGATCAAAGCTAGAAGTTCCCGCCTTGTCACGCAGTAGTTCCTTTCTGTATCGGGGCATCGCATAGCCGCAAGCTCTTCTCGCACTCAATTGACCATTTGAATTGTTTTCCCTTTTCCGTCAACTGGTGCAGGTTCTTTGCGATCCCGGCAAAATCCTTCACGAACCGTCTGTAGTAGGTGGCTAGGCCCAGGAAGCTCCTTAGTTGGTGTTTGTCTTTGGGGACTGGCCAGTTTTTCACCGCTTCGACCTTCTCCGGATCGGTTCTCACTCCTTTCGCTGAAATTACGTGTCCCAGGTACTTGACTTCCGCTCTAAACAGGGCGCACTTCTTGGGGTTGAGCTTCAGGTGGGCACTTCGAAGCCTTTGAAACACATCCCTTAGATTGTCTCGGTGTTGCGCAAACGTTTTTCCAACGACGATGACATCATCCAAGTATACCAAACAGGTTTTCCATGTTAACCCTTGCAGGACACATTCCATCAATCGCTCGAAAGTCGCCGGAGCATTGCACAGCCCGAATGGCATTACCGTGAATTGCCATAGCCCATTTCCTGCGGTGAAGGCGGTTTTCTCCCGGTCTTCTGGATGGATCTGTACCTGCTAGTAGCCACTCTTCAAGTCGAGAGTGGAAAACCATCGGGCTCCTGATAGTGTGTTCTTAACCAGTACCACCGGTGATGCCCACGGACTTTTGGAACTTTCAATCAGACCTTCTTTCTCCATTACCGACACCATCTCTGCAACTTCTGTCTGCTTTGCCAATGGAAGGCGCCTAGCAGGCTGACGAATTGGTCTAGTATCACCAGTGTCTATTCGATGTTGTACCAGGTGTGTTCGGCCGTATTCTCCGTCCTGTGAGGCAAATACATCAGCGTACTCATTGATAAGATTCTCTGCCATAGTTCGCTGCTCCTGATTCAGCTCACTGGACTGGAGAATCGTCTCTCTCGTTTCCGCTGTCCAAGGTGATGGGAGAGGTTTTGGAGCATCACGTTCAGATATTGTTGCGACGGCGGTAATCGGCGTGCATTTTCCAGTCACCTCCCCTCGCCTTAGTTTGACAGTGTGTGGTCTTGCGTTCAAAACTCTTACTGGAACCATGGTGTTCTTTGGTTCGACTAACGTCTTTCCCACGATGTAGTCTTGAGAATTCTTCTCTGGGTCTGGTTCTACTATGTAGAATCGGTGGCTCCCAAGATCACCTTCCAGCTTCGTCCAAATGATTGTCTCTGAAGACGGCGGCAAAACTTCGTCTTTGCTGATGACTGTCCTGAGAGTTACGGCACTCTCGTTTCCGTACACCATCGGAATCTCCACATTTCGATACCTCAGTACTTGCATCCCGATGTCCAGGATTACTTCATTTGCTTTCATGAAGTCTATTCCGATGATGCACTCGTCGCATATATCTGCCACCAGAAACGCATGGGAGAACGTCAGTCCTGCCAGAGTAATCGTAAGACGAACTTCTCCCAATACCTTCGCCATTTCCCCTGTTGCAGTCTTCAGGCAGTAGCTGTTGGTGTTGTGCAGCCAGGAGCTTTTGATGATATCTCTTCTTACAATGGAGGCAGTGGCACCTGTGTCGATGGTGGCTACGCACTTCTTCTTGTTGATTAGTGCCTCCACTGTCAGGCTCTTGTTACCCCGTTTGGTTTGCGAAACTTGAATGGTGGTCCTGGGGGCCTCGATTCCAGTAACCAACTTCTGCCCGCGAAGTTGGTCCTTACGCATCTCCCGACTGCTGGTTTTGGGAAGTCTGACCGACAGGATACTTCCTCTCTGCTTCTCCTACTTCCGCAATGTGGACAATTTCCTCGTCTAGGTGCACTTCTGCACTGCCGTTGTAGGTGTCCGGTTTGGTTGCAATTCCAGCAACGGATTTGACTTCCGCGAGCTTTGTCTTCATCCATGACGGCTGTTCTCTGGCATGAGCATTCCACGACGGACATTTCCTTGACACGGTGTATTCCCTGGTATGCTTGGTCCGCAGCCTTCATTGACAGAGCGAATGCCAATGCCTCGGGCAGTGTTCGCTTTTCAGCCATCCTTACAGCCATTTGCAGTTGTCTGTCCTCTATGGCCTGAATAAAAGCTTCCACCGCCATTTCGTTGATAAGCTCCTCACCGGCTTTAGGGTATGAAAGATGGGCTAGTCGCTCTATATCCGCCTGCAACTGTTGGAGCGTTTCCCCCCTTTTCTGGACTCGACTACGCAGCTGAACCCTGTACACCTGCTGCATGTGTTCATCCCCAAACCGCATCTCGATAGCCTGAACCAGAGAGTCGTAATTCTGCTGTTTATCTTCCGGGATGGTCTGCAAGAGCTCCGCAGCTGGACCCCTCAGTGCAAGTGTGAGTGCAATGGACTTCTCTTCATCGTCCCAGCTATTGGTCATTGCGGCCGCTTCGAATTGCCTTTTATAAATTGGCCATGATGTTTGACCATCGAAGATAGGGGGCTGCATCTCCTTTCTTCTCAGACCGTCAGTGGAATATTCCCGTGCTTTCTGTCTCTTCACGTTGCTGAGTTCCTTAGCAAGATTTTCGACTTGCTTTCCTACTCTCTCGAATTGCGTATCCACTTTTTCAAACTGAGTCTCTATCTTCCCGAACTGAGTTTCATGTTTCTCAAAATTTTCATCGAATCTAGTTTCGACTTTTTCGAGTTGCGTCTCGACCTTCTCGATTTTCTCTTCGATCACTTCGAATTTGGATTCCAAGTTCTTGTTTTGCTCATCAAGTTTACTTTCCAGAGCATCTAGAGAATTCTTTTGTTCGTCCATTGCTTTCTTTTGTTCGTCCAGCTTAAGTTCTAGAGAATTCCTTTGGTCGCCCATTGCTTTCTTTTGTTCGTCCATCGCTTTCTTTTGTTCGTCCATCGCTTTCTTTTGTTCGTCCATCGCTTTCTTTTGTTCGTCCAGCTTAAGTTCTAGAGAGTTCTTTTGATCGTCTATTGCTTTCTTTTGGTCATCGAGCTTAAGTTCCAGAGACTTCTTTTGGTCTTCCATTGTTTTCCTTTGTTCGTCCATAACTGACTTAAGTTGCAGGAGCAGACTTGTTATATCCGGGTCGGCTACTGTACTTGCTGGTTCCTCTCCCACGTCAAACTCTACGTCATGCGGATTTTCACCTTCCTGCGTTACTGTTTCTTCCAGACGAATCAGTAGGGCATCTTTTCCCCCAGTTGTGTCGAGGTTCCGCTTACTGAGTTCTGCCTTTAGTTGAGTTATAGTTAGTTTTCCCAATTTGCGACCCATTTTGCGCAACTAATTAACTCAACACAGAAATCGATATTTTTTTTTTTTTTTTTTTTTCTTGTGCAATTTCACACCACGGAAATAGTTATTCACAGAATAAGTTTTATCCCACTTCTGACACCAATGTAACATGCGAGCTACGGCTCGAGTAGATAAAACAGTATTCTGTGAAATTATTTCTTTATTTTCTAGTCTATAGAACAATTCAGGTTCACACTATACTATTCTTCGCAATTCTTTTCTTACAATGTCTCTTTCCCCTCTAATCACTTTATCTCCTTTCAATTACTTAATTCACAAATCCAAACTAATTACTTTTTCTTGTTTACTCTCAACTTTCAATTTATCACCAAATTACAACTTCGCCCATTATCACTTTTCCAATCTCTTCGCCACGGTTCTAAACCAACTGTGTCATTTTTTTGATCGCCATCTGTCCTTATATAGCAGAAGTTTCTGATAGCCAGAAACTTCTAGCAAATTCTTCGACCACTGGAACATGAGAAATAATTCTTGCAGTTATAATTCCCTTTTATCCCTAATATTATTCGTCTCTTTCGTTGACATGAGCTGTGGAGACTTCGTCCCAGACACGAACCTCGAATGAAAGGACAGTTTGAACCAAAATTCTGCCAGAATGGAAAGTCACTTCGGAATTTGCTGCATAGACATAGGAGCGTAGTTATTATTATGCTACAGTATTACTATAAAGAGGAACTCGAAAAATGGGTTTTGTATTTCTGTTCGTCTGTCTGTCTGTATATCGGACTGCAGCCTAAACGGCTAGACGTATTTACTTCAAACTTCAATCTGGGGTCTTCAAAATGAAAAAAAAACTTAAGGCCAATTTTGGAAAAATGCAATTTTCTCGAAAACTTTACTTATTAGCGGATGTACATAACATCGCCATTTCTGGGTTACGGTTTAGACGATTTTATTCAAAATTGATATCTAAGTCATTTTAGACATACGCGAAGACATGGCATTCAAATTAGGCATATGGAAAAAAGAAGATTCTTTTAGCCTTTCGAAAATTGTGGTTCTTCTTTTCGACATTGTATACAATACGACCCAGCAGTGCACTTATTTTTTTTTTTTTTTACAAATGAAAATTTCCAAAAACCAGAGCATTCAGCACAGCTCGGTCACAAGCAAACATATAACCCACTACACTATGACCACCCACAGAGGTGTGAATATTTGAACAACATGAGACTACTTTTATTAGAGAATATCGATAATTCTGCAGGGTGTTTTTTATGTTCCAGGCCGATATTTTTTTGACTAACTATTCTATTATAACTATAACTATATTTTTTTTTTATATATATTTATTTCTCAATCAATTCAAATAGTTACATTATAATATTAAAATAGTAAGTACTTAAGTACTTATATATGTAGGTATAACATATTTTTTTTTTTTATTGACCAATTAATTGGTTTGTAACAATCATATAGTATATGGAATATTATATCGGCCAAATGGCCGCCTCTTTCAACCATATTTTGCATAACATTTTGCATAACGTTGTCCTTTAGTATCGGGATAGTGGTTGGCTTGTTGCCGTAGACCTTTTCCTTCAAGTACCCTGAAAGGGAGAAGTCGGGGGCGGTCAAATCAGGGGATCAAGGGGCCAATTGATATCACTTCTGTTTGACATTATCGTATCGTTAGTTGTATTTTTTGTTGCACCGTCGTGTTGGAACCAGTGATGGGCAAATACCCGGCAAATACCCTTTGAGGGTAAATACCCAGGGTATTTAGCGGGTATTTACCAAAACGCGTATTTATGTGGGTATTTATTTTAAATGAGAAAAATGTGTTTATTGTGTGCTTTGTTTTTATTTAATTAGATTTAAAAAGAAAAGGAACAATGAAAACAAAAGAATCTTTGAATTTGAATTAATCGTCGCTTGAATTAGATAGTAAACTTAAATGTTCGTCAATATTCATGCATTCTGCTGATTCAGTAGATTTTGATGTGCTGGGTATGTTAGGATTGGATGAGTAACTGCAACTTGGTTTATTAACTTCTGATGTGCTGAGTATGTTGATATTTGTTGAACTGGAACCTGGTTCGGGTTCTGCTACAGCTTGATGTGATGTTTGTCAACACGTCAACTTGCCCGCCCGTTCGGTGGTAAGGCGATTTCGTTTCTTATTGTGAATCCAAGTAAAAGTACTAAAGGAACGTTCTGTGGCTGGCGAACTTACAGGTGCTGATAAAATGCGTGCTGCAACTTTGCTTAAATTTTTATTGGCACAAGGGCCTTTCCACCAAATCGATGGTTCCATGGAGGAAACATTTGACCAAATGAATCCGTTACCCCAAATGCCTTCTTTAGACCGATAAAGGGCCAAATCGGTCATGACTTCAATGCCCATACTTTTGGAAACTTCATAAATAAATTCCATTGCTGTAATTTGGTCAGAATCACTTAGATGGCATCCTTGATTTGATGGGTCAAGAAGAGCAGCGGCGAGATATATCGGTGATTCTGCGAATTCCATTCGGTCCTTAAATTTTTCGTTCAGATGTTTCTTCTCTAAATCGTCTAGAAGTCGAACTTTATCGGTTCCTAATAAAGTAGACATTGAATTTTCCAGTTCTTTTAGCACTTTATGGACTTTGTGTATTAAACAATTATTGGATTCAAATTTCGTTATCCACACAACTATTGGCTTAATAATTTCAATTACAACAAGAACATCATTCCAAAAACAATCTTCATCCAGCAATGCAGTCTTAATGTCTCTAGCGAGGGAGGAAGCCTCGTTGAAGGCCAATGTCTGAAAACTGACTCTATTACTAACTAGGCTTTCTAAGGAGAAGACGTAGCTCCCCCACCGAGTTTTGCTTGGAAGTTTTAGGGAAATTTGTATGCCCTTTTCTTTATTTATTTTATTAAGGAACACACTAAGCACTTGACTAATTTTTAATTGTTTTCACTATCACCGTTGCTTTTTCTATCACACTTTTTACAGGAGAACACTTGATAATATCATTGCAACATAAATGCAATGTATGCGCTATACAGCTCAGTGGAACAATATGATTGTAATTGTCTTTCAGTAAACGAAAAGCTTTCTGCATATTTGCGGCATTATCTCCGATTACAACAAAAAATGTGTCCGCTTGATATTTTTCGATTATAATTTGCATTTGCTCCTGTAGGTATTTTCCCGTGTGCTTTTTATCTTCAGTTATTAAAAAGTCAACAAAAACTGGGTCAGGCTTAGATATAATAAAGTTTATAATGCCTTCGTTGCGGATAATACTCCAACCATCACACTGTAGATGTAAATGTTGTGCATTGTGTAGTTGGTCTGCAATATTGCATTTTACAGCGTTGTATTCTTCCTCCAGGTAATTTGTGGCTAACTGCTTTCTTGATAGCAATTTGAATGATGGTTGTAATTGTCCGAAAAATGAAATCCACAAAGGATGCTCAACCAGTGATAAAGGAGAGCCACTAACATATATGGCTCTTGCTAATGTTTTATTTAACGATTCCTGAAATATATATAAAATTTATCAAATTAAAAAAACCTACATACAAAACAAATGTAAATATTTTTATTAATGAAATGCTTACGTTTTCACTTTTTGATAATGGCTGGGATGGATTTGATGATTTAGCATTTGATTGCTCACTGTCTAGGCTGGGAATTGTATTGCTATCGCAGGAAGTTTCCACATCTTTTTTATAATATTTAGCGGTGACGTTTGGTGATTTCACTATTTCGCTATTTATAATATTTTTTATGTCAGCAGTGCATTTAAAGCAGCTTGTCAAATGTTTTATTTTATTTATGTTTGGATAAGTCTTTCCGCAAAATTTGCATTTAGCCAATTTATCCATTTTATCGAAATATTTCCACACCACAATTTTATTTCTTCCTATATTGAATAAAAAATTAACTTTAATCACTAGAGAGAACACTGCACCAATTGCAATAATAAACTTATGTTTACTAACGTTTTTAAAACCAAATCAGAGATATATATACATATATACTCACTGCAAATGGGGTTTTTTTTTATACCTACTTCGGCATATCACTAATTACCAAATGTAATAAAAACCCATATACATACACTCCGTCTCACTTTAGCTACCTTCCAGAATGGTTTAGAACCCTTGGAAAAGCTAGATAATAACGAATTCCATTATCTATTCCCGAACATGTTAATTTCATTATTAATTTGATTATTTGGCAACGCATACTCAGCTCTATAGAAATGTTGCCTATATCTCATCCATCTTCTTCTAGCGGAATTTCGTAATCATATAACGTGTATTACACTCCGTCTCACTTGATTACGAACAGGCAGTTTTTTGTTTTAATTTTACGATATTTTTCAAACCCTTCGCTAATCTGGGAAAAACCAATTGCACAATGAATGAAGGATATATTATGTTTATATTGTAAAAAAAAATGGGATTAAGTTGATAAATGCAACTTTTATGACGCTTTTTCCAAAAAGGTCATAAAATCTACCTGTTTTTTTTTGTCTCACTTGATTACGAACAGTAGCTAAATCTACCTGTTACCATGTTTTAAATCAAATAAAAGGATACTTAGAGTATTAGGGAGCTTAGTTCAAGAAATAACTTCATACAATCCACAACTATGGGTAAAGGAAAGACATTAACCAAGGAGGAAATAGGCCAAATTCGAGCTTACCGGGAACAAGGAAAATCCATCCGTTTCATAGCCAGCAAGATTGGAAGAGGCGCCACTGTTGTACACAGCTTTATTAAGGACCCGGAGAAGTATGGAAAAAACCACAAAGGAAGAGTCACCAAAGCAACAACTTGTCAGGAAAGGCGGGTCATACTGAGAGTTGCTTCAAATTCAAGGCTCTCCGTAAGTAAAATTAAGGCAGAAACTGGAGTTACAGCTAGCAGATCGACTGTTCATCGCGTGATACAGAAGGCCAGCCATATCCGCCATGAAAAAATGAAGAGGAAACCACCATTGAATGCGGTACGTAAAATCCAGCGGCTTGATTTTGCAACAAGTCACATCAGGTAGAATCGAGAGTGGCATACCGTCGTCTTTTCTGATGAAAAAAAATTTAATTTGGACGGACCTGATGGATACAGATGTTATTTCCATGATTTGAGAAAAGAAGAAATACATCTTCAAAGGCGGCACAACAAAGGAGGTGGTGTAATGGTATGGGGAGCAATAAGCTATTACGGAACTGTGGAGCTGGATTTCCAAAGCTGAAGACGGCAATCACTTACAAATCGATACTGGAAAGAGCTTTTCCACAGTTTTCGGAGATATTTGGTGGACAGCGATGGACTTTCCAAAAAGACAATGCACAGATACATACCGCACGGACAACAAAAGCCTGGATTCAGAACCAAAATGTAAACCTACTTGCATGGCCGCCATATTTACCCGACCTGAACATCATGGTAAACGTGTGGGGTTGGCTTTCAAGAAAAGTCTACGAAGGAGGAAGGCAATATGATGAAACGGAAGAGATTATTGAAGCCATAAAACGAGCCTGGTCCGAAATTTCGCTAGATTATTTGACAGCACTCTATGAATCTCTACACAGCAGGCTACTTGAAGTGATTCAGCGATCAGGAGGTAGTACCCATTACTAAAAACTATTGCTACTCTTTGAATAAAACCAACATTTATTTATACAAACAAATTTTGTATTGTTTTTTTTACTTTTTAAGCTTCTAAAAGGTAGATTTAGCTACTGTTCGCAATCAAGTGAGACAAAAAAAAAACAGGTACATTTTATGACCTTTTTGGAAAAAGCGTCATAAAAGTTGCATTTATCAACTTAATCCCATTTTTTTTTTTACAATATAAACATAATATATCCTACATTTTTTGCGCAATTGGTTTTCCCAGATTAGCGAAGGGTTTGAAAAATATCGTAAAATTAAAACAAAAAACTGCCTGTTCGTAATCAAGTGAGACGGAGTGTATATATATACATACATATATATGAACATACTCACTGCAAAAGGGGTTATTTTTTTTTATACCTAATTTGGCACATCACTAATTACCAAATGTAATAAAAACCCATATTTGGGTGGGTAAATAAAGTTTTGGGTAAATACCCGGTATTTACCCTTTGATAAATACATAAATATAAAAAATTTGCCCATCACTAGTTGGAACCACATGTCACGATAGCGATCACCAGTAATTGTTACAGCATTGCCTCTTGCGTCTTCAAATACTACTTATTATACGCTAAATGGTTGACTCGGTATTCATACGATTTAAACTAACAAAATTACGCAAATTTCTTCGTGTTTTTACAATTGAACAATTATTTAGATAAAATGTTTTAATAACATTTTGATAGGGACTCTTCATGGCCTGCAGCTCTAACAAAATCCAATATAAACTATATGTTTAAACTAAAGTATTTTTTCTTAGGTTAGGTTAGGTTGAAGTGGTTGCCAACTAAAAAAAGTCAACACACATAGACCAGTGATAAAGCGAAGGAGGCTTCTGATATCTACATTTGTAAGATTGCCTAAGTCATTGAAGTAGAAAGCTCCTAAGTAAAGTTTTCTTTTATGGGAGAGAGCTGGACATGTACAAAGGAAATGGAGAATAGTTTCCTCCTCCTCGCCCATGCAGCTTCTACAGAAATCATTTGAGTAAACCCCAAGCCTTGTAGCGTATTTGCCTATTAGACAGTGTCCAGTAATGACATTTATTGTCTGTGGAGAGAAATCAGAATCTTAGAGCGTTTCAGGTCCAGCTTAGGCCAAATCTGTTTTGTCGCTAGATACGTTACAGCACGCATCCACCTAAGATTCATTTCTTCGATTTGGTTTCTAACACTAAGGACAATCAAATAAACTGCATTCTAACAATTCCCATTATTTCGGGTAAACCATACACAATTTATCAGCTTACCTCAATTTCAGTCTGAATTAAGGATAATGTATTTTCAGTCATTGTTCCCTCTTAATTGTCGGAAGCAATAAACATTTATTCGTGCAAATGAAGAGAGTTGATCTGGAAAATATTTAGTTTTAATGAAAAGGAAGTGCGTGTGTTCGAAAATATACATATACATATTCTGCAAATACCTTATTCTGATGGGTTACCAATATCTTGCATACCCCATGTTATGTCCTGAAATAACACTTTGTTTCTGGAATTGACTCCATGAATTAATGGATTCTTATTTCTCATAAGAAAGTTCGAATACAACATATTTTGCTAAAAAAATCACAAAATTGTGTGGCATCATCGACGTTGCAGTTCATATAAAAAGCGTAATATAATATTAACCACCCATAAATTTTACACTAGCAACGTCTCGGCAGACTTTTATATTTCTCCCGTCCTACCTTAAAATCAATTGGAGTTTCTAATGAAACGATGGATGTTCCTAACATTCGTGTTAGCCAGTTCACAGAGGCTGTCGTAGAAGTAAGCTTCCAAGTGAAGTCTTCTTCTGACAGAGAGAGCCTCCTCCTCCCCATCGTCCATACAGCTTCTACAAGAGTCGTTACAGAAAAGACCAAGCCTTTTAGCGTGCCTTTCAAAGTGACAGTGTCCCGTAATGATACCAATTGCTGTGCTCACCAACCTCTTCTAGCGTTTCTGATCCAGCTGAGGCCAAATCTGTCTAGTGACATGGCACTTAATGCAAGTCTCCCATTAAGTCCTTGGTCTCCTTTATAGCATTTAGCTTGAGCAATTGCTTACGTGTAGCGAGAGGCATGCCGAGATTCTCCTTTTCCGGTAGAATCTGCAAATTTGTACCTTCCCTGGCACGATTATCAGCCCCACAGTTGCCTGGAATATCCCTATGCGTCGGCACCCAGCACAGGTGATTGTTGAATTGCTCTGCCATCTCGTTAAAAGACGTTCGGCAATCTAGAGCGACGTTTGATGTGGAAGAGATCGATTCCAGAGGTTTTATAGCGGCTTGACTGTCAGTGAAGATGCTAACATCCTTAGCAGATATTACATTCCATTTCAGTTAAGATAGAGGTTCTTTGATCGCCATTATCTCCGACTGGAAAACGCTACAATGATCTGGGAGGCGGAAACAGAAGCTAACGTTTAGCTTGTCGGAGAAAACCCCGCCACCTGCCAAATATTCAAAATAAGACCAGCTATTTTGCTTTGTCTTTAAAAACGAGGTTGGTTCCATTCAGTTTACGAGTGGCTTAGTAAGGAATTTTATATTTCCTGGTGAAGAAGACCAATTCTGTTTTTTGAGGGTTTACCCTCAGTCCACATTTAACAGCCCATTTGGAGAGTTTAGCAAGGGCATTCTGCAGTAAGTGCCTTAGAGTAATCAGGTGTCTCCCCGAGACAGCTATAGCAACGTCGTTTGCATAAGCGATCACCCTGCAGTCCTCCCCTTCCAGGATAAGTAGTAGCTCATTGACCACAAGATTGCAGAGAAGGGGGGGCAAGAGAAAGAGTGTTCATTTGACACTTTCCAGTCCTTACAAGGGTAATGTCAACAACTTTCTGTCTGTTTTTAGTAACAAAGTTACTTCACCACCGATGTTGTAGAGTTCGAGGTTAGTAGTTAATATATTGTAGCATAATAATAACTACGCTCCCTAAAAGTATGATGCAACAAATTCCGAAGTGTCTTTTCATTCTGGCAGAATTTTGGTTCGAAGTGTCCTTTCATTCGAGGTTCGTGTCTGCGGTTTCCACAGTTCATGTCTACGAAAGAGACGGATAATATCACGGATGAGAGGGAATTATAACTGCAAGAATGATTGTCATCATGAAAACAAATGAAGTAATCCGGACATCGGGATGCAAGTACTGAGGTATCGAAATGTGGAGATTCCGATGGTGTACGGAAACGAGAATGCCGTAACTCTCAGGACAGTCATCAGCAAAGACGAAGTTTTGCCGCCGTCTTCAGAGACAATCATTTGGACGAAGCTGGAAGGTGATCTTGGGAGCCACCGATTCTACATAGTGGAACCAGACCCAGAGAAGAATTCTCAAGACTACATCGTGGGAAAGACGTTAGTCGAACCAAAGAACACCATGGTTCCAGTGAGAGTTTTGAACGCAAGACCACACACTGTCAAACTAAGGCGAGGGGAGGTGACTGGAAAATGCACGCCGATTACCGCCGTCGCAACAATATCTGAACGTGATGCTCCAAAACCTCTCCCATCACCTTGGACAGCGGAAACGAGAGAGACGATTCTCCACTCCAGTGAGCTGAATCATGAGCAGCGAACTATGGCAGAGAATCTTATCAATGAGTACGCTGATGTATTTGCCTCACAGGACGGAGAATACGGCCGAACATACCTGGTACAACATCGAATAGACACTGGTGATACTAGACCAATTCGTCAGCCTGCTAGGCGCCTTCCATTGGCAAAGCAGACAGAAGTTGCAGAGATGGTGTCGGCAATGGAGAGAGAAGGTCTGATTGAAAGTTCCAAAAGTCCGTGGGCATCACCGGTTGTACTGGTTAAGAAGAAAGATGGCAGCACGCGGTTCTGCGTGGACTATCGGCAGCTCAATTACGTCACCAAGAAAGACAGCTATCCTCTGCCACGGATTGACGACACGCTAGACACACTATCAGGAGCCCGATGGTTTTCCACTCTCGACTTGAAGAGTGGCTACTGGCAGGTACAGATCCATCCAGAAGACCGGGAGAAAACCGCCTTCACCGCAGGAAATGGGCTATGGCAATTCACGGTAATGCCATTCGGGCTGTGCAATGCTCCGGCGACTTTCGAGCACTTGATGGAATGTGTCCTGCAAAGGTTAACATGGAAAACCTGTTTGGTATACTTGGATGATGTCATCGTCGTAGGAAAAACGTTTGCGAAACACCGAGACAATCTAAGGGATGTGTTTCAAAGGCTTCGAAGTGCCCACCTGAAGCTCAACCCCAAGAAGTGCGCCCTGTTTAGAGCGGAAGTCAAGTACCTGGGACACATAATTTCAGCGAAAGGAGTGAGAACCGATCCGGAGAAAGTCGAAACGGTGAAAAACTGGCCAGTCCCCAAAGACAAACACCAACTAAGGAGCTTCCTGGGCCTAGCCACCTACTACAGACGGTTCGTGAAGGATTTTGCCGGGATCGCAAAGAGCCTGCACCAGTTGACGGAAAAGGGAAAACAATTCAAATGGTCAATTGAGTGCGAGAAGAGCTTTAAGGCATTTAAACAACGGCTATGCGATGCCCCGATACTAGCTTACCCTACTCCCGGGGAAACGTTCATTGTGGATGCAGATGCTAGTAATGTCGGGGTAGGAGCCGTACTCTCCCAGGTGCATGATGGCCAAGAAGGTGGTTGCGTACTTCAGCAAGGTGCTCTCTAAGCCAGAAAGGAACTACTGCGTGACAAGGCGGGAACTTCTAGCTTTGATCTTGGCTACGAAGCATTTTCACAAATACCTCTATGGGAGGAAGTTCGTTCTTCGCACAGACCATGCAGCCTTAAAATGGCTATTACAGTTCAAGAGTCCTGAGGGTCAGGTCGCAAGATGGATCGAAAGGCTGCAAATCTACGACTACGAATTACAGCATCGTAAAGGAAGGCTCCACTCTAATGCGGATGCACTGTCCCGGAGACCATGCAGAACGGATTGTAAACATTGTGCGCGTTAGGAAGAACGGGAGCTGGTTTCCATCCAAAGAATGAGAGCCGAACCCATCGCCGGCTGGAGCGTAGATGAGATCCGGAACGCTCAGAAGGAAGACCCGGATATCGAGCCGATTCTGGCCTGGAAGGAGAACATGGAGAAACCGGATCATCAGGACATCTCTCACAGAAGCCCGACCTTAAAGGCATATTTTGCGCAGTGGGACTCCCTCCATGTCCAAGAAGGTGTTCTGAGAAGAAAATGGGAATCCTCCGACGGAAAGTCGTTTGTAATGCAGCTTGTCGTACCACGGACGAGGGTCAAGGAGGTGTTACAGGAAATGCATGGCGGGGCGTCCGGAGGCCACTTGGGAGTGAATAAGAAGCTAGAAAAGGTACGAGAACGTTTTTATTAGTTAAAAGCGAAGGAAGATATCGAAGACTGGTGCAGAAAATGCCACGTGTGTGCAGCTAGCAAGGGTCCGAGAATCAAAACTCGAGGTAAGATGCACCAATACAACGTGGGAGCACCTTTCGAACGAATCGCCATTGACATCGCAGGGCCCTTTCCGGAAACCGACAATGGTAATCTGTATATACTCGTAGTAATGGACTACTTCAGTAACTGGCCGGAAGCGTTTCCGATCCCTAACCAGGAAGCCAGAACCGTGGCGGAGCAGATCGTCTACAATTGGGTTAGCAGATTCGGTGTACCCTTGGAATTGCATTCTGACCAAGGGCGGAACTTCGAGTCAAGAATCTTCCAAGAGATGTGTCAACTACTCGGAATCAAAAAGACAAGGACAACCCCGCTTCATCCACAGTCGGACGGTATGGTGGAGCGTTTCAATAGGACTTTGGACGAACATCTCTCGAAGGTCGTAGGTGACTACCAACGGGATTGGGACCAGCAGATTCCCTTGTTTTTGATGGCCTATAGAAGTGCCGTGCATAGCACTACTCGACATACGCCGTTCGAAATCTTATTTGGTGAAATAGCTCGTTTACCCAGTGAGGTGAAATTTGGATCTCCTGCCAATGAGCCCAGAAATGAAGAAGAGTACGTGGCGGACCTTAGGGAAAGGCTTAGGGACATACACCAAAGGACCAGAAGCCAGATTAAGATGACGAGCGACCGCATGAAGACCAGGTATGATGCCAAGGCAACAACGTCAGGATTCCATCGCCAAAAGGGGAAATCACCTAAATTGCAGCGGAACTGGGAAGGTCCCTACAGAATAGTAACCCGCATCAACGATGTTGTCTACCGCATCCAGCGAGGACCAAGGGCCAAAATGAAAGTGGTTCATGTGGACCGACTGAGTCGATACAATGGCCGAAATGAGGATGCACTTGTTCGGGACGAACACGTCTAAGAGGGGGGCAGTGTAGCATAATAATAACTACACTCCCTAAAAGTATGATGCAACAAATTCTGAAGTGTCTTTTCATTCTGGCAGAATTCTGGTTCGAAGTGTCCTTTCATTCGAGGTTCGTGTTTGCGGTTTCCACAGTTCATGTCTACGAAAGAGACGGATAATATCACGGATGAGAGGGAATTATAACTGCAAGAATGATTGTCATCTTGGAATTTCTCTTGTTCCAGTGGTCGAAGAATTTGCTAGAAGTTTCTGGCTATCAGAAACTTCTGCTATATAAGGACAGATGGCGATCAAAAAGGGGGCAGTAGTTTCTAAACTGTGGCGAAGAGATTAGAAAAGTGATAATGGGCGAAGTTGTAATTTTGTGATAAATTGAAAGTTGAGATTTAACAAGAAGAAGTAATTAGTTTGGATTTGTGAATTAAGTAATTGAAAGGAGATAAAGTGATTTGAGAGGACAGAGACCTTGTAAGAAAAGAATTGCGAAGAATAGTATAGTGTGAACCTGAATTGTTCTATAGACTAGAAAATAAAGAAATAATTTCACAGAATATTGTTTTATCTACTCGAGCCGTAGCTCGCATATTACAATATAATCAAACAATGACTCACCTCTTTCATTAATATCGGTACTGCCCCAGACTGTATGATGCACATTTGCATCGCATCCAAGAATGAGCGCAGTGTTTTGCCTCTCTGCAGCAGCAATCAAACTGCCCAGGTTATCCGATGGGATGGATCCAGATACGCAGACGTTAGCCAATAATTCTTTGAGCCTAAATCAAAATTGGCCGCGACGATGTCTCGATTTCTGTAATCACATAGTAGAAATACATTAGGATTGCTCTTCGCGAGGAGGCGGGCTCTTGGTTTACCTTTACATCTCACATAGATAAGATTGTAGTTTTGAGTCTTGAGTCCACACACTCTTAGATCAAGACAATGTCTTCACCGCTTTTAGATAAACGGAGAATAAGAGTTGATCTGGCCATCAGACTTTGCCAGAGGAGCCAGGGACTCTTTGTTGATCACAATTACTGCAGATCTAGTGTCCCCCCTTGGCTCTTCTAGCTTCGCGATCTTCCAGTTATGTGGAGGTAGAGGGTGATGATCTCTAAGATCGAGTCATGATCGGACGGTTCCACTACAATTCGGGAGCGAGTTATCGATCTGCTCGGGATGTGGTCCTTTGGCACAACTTCAAGCTGCGCACCCGGCCAGACTCCCCCAGTTGAGCGATAGCTATCTGAAATAATTCTGCAAATCTCTTGAAAATAGGATCCCTACCTTACCTTACCCTTTGTATGGTAAGATCGGCGAGGATCTTGTTCGCCCACTCCATGGACGTCAGATGTTTTTGGGTCCTATTATTCTATGAAATATTCCTAAAATAATCCAGGAATCGGATGGCTGCACGGCATTCCTTATAGGAGGATTTGGAGACACCGACATGTTATGAGCCTTTAGCAGCACTACGTGTCGTCTTCGAAGTGTCCGAAGCGGACTCGACACGAGGAATGAATCCCCGACCATTACACGTTCTAATCTAATTTACATTGATCACAATTGATATGTCCGTTTTCACATTGATCATATTGATCTGTCCGTTTTCGCGATGACACCTTCCCATTATTAGAAATTAAGTAGTTTTTTTTTTGATACACATATTGGTATGGCGTATTTTGCTGCGAATATTACAGATAGCAGATTAACTTTCTCTTTGGAGTCTGTGATACTCTTATCATTGTTGACAAGAGAAGAAAGACGGTTAGGCGAAGCTTTTTATGCTTTTCTCATGGTCCGAAAAGTTTACAGATTTAGAGAAGTGCGATATTTGTTGTTCCACTTTTTGATTTTGAAGGAAATTAATATTATATGATTAAAGATGTTGTTGATTAAAGTCCTTTTTATCCGAAAAAAACAAAAATTGTTCAAACACATATGTATATACAGTGCCGTTCGAAAAAGTTGGTCAAACATTTTATTACCCTTTTCGGGCGCAGTTCTTGGAATTTATGAGAGCTACGGGCTTTTTTTTTTGCACTAGGTAACAAAATGTCGTTCAAATAGTGCATAAAAGTCGATGTTATTATGAATAAGAGGTGCATTTAGCTCGTGATAGCAGTCCGAAACGAACTGAAGTAATTTAGTGAAAAAAAAAAAAAAAAATGCGAAAAATCAGTTCGGAGTGCAAAGCTAATATTTTGTGTCTGTCACTTCTCAATTTGACAACACGTGAAATTTCTAGAAGATTAAATGTTGTTCAACAAACTGTGGAATGGAATTTAAAAAAATATCGTGAGACCGGGACTACCAGCAGAAAGAAAGACTCAGGGAGGCCAAAAAAGACGACCTCAGTGGAAGCCGTTTTTTGGTGCTGTACAGGCGTAGGCATCGGTTCAAGACTTCGGTAGATCTTAAAAACGATCTGTGTCGAGCTACAGGAAAAATAATTTCGTCAAGTTCAGTGAGGAAAAGGCTCGTGAAAGCTGGACTTAGAGCACTCAAGCCAGTACTGAAGCCGGATTTTCCAAAAAGAGTCAGAGAAAAACGATTGCTCTGGGCTCAAGAGCATCTTAATTGGACTCAAGGCATGTGGAATAATGTTATCTTTTCCGACGAATCAAAGTTTAAGCTGCATGTTGGAGATGGAAGAATTCTTGCGCGAAGAGAACCAAAGGAAAAACTTAGCTCTGAATGCATCTGACGGATGCCCCCCAAAACTGAAGGTGTGATGGTCTGGAGATTCTTCTCTGGAGATGAAAAAGGTAGAATGGTCTTCCTAGAATCGATAGTCACTGCAGAAGTTTACCTACGAGTTCTGGAAAATGTATTAGAGCCCACTGCGATGGAGCTTTTTGGTGACACTTGCAGATTCATTTTTCAACAGGACAATGCTCCTTGCCATACAGCCAAAATTGTAGGTATGAACTTGTTTTTTTTTTTAATATGAAAGACTAATATCAAGCTTTTAAATAAGCTAGAACTTTTATTACTAAAAATAATATTTGATTTTTTTTTTTTCTTAGGTTAAAAAGTACTTCGAAGAAAATAATGTCGATGTATTATGTTGGCCTCCCTCTACAGTCCAGATCTCAATCCAATTGAGAATATCTGGTCAATAATGAAACTTAAGGTTGCGAAGAAGCGTCCAGAGTCAATTGAAAACCTAAAAAATTTACTTATCCGGACCTGGAACACATACCTGCGCTTCCACATGGAAAAACCTATCTGAGTCAATGTCTCACCGATGTGCAGCTGTAATAAGAGCAAGAAGAGGTCCAACAAAGTACTAATTAGATAGAGAATGTTTCTGAGAAGCAATAAAAACACAAAAACACTGCACCAATAAATTTAATCCCTAAAAATGAGGCAGGCACCTAAAAACCCATTTTTCGGTCTAACAACTTTTTGCTCCCGTGACCGCGTGTGAAAAATTTTAACACTCTAAATGTATCATGAAACGATTGAAACCGCATAAGAAAACAAATCCTCATTAAAAAAATATGTAGTTATTGCAACAAATTTGACAAAATTCGAAAAAAAAAGTTTGACCAACATTTTTCGAACGGCACTGTACGAGTATATATATACAGTGCTTTGCAAAAGTATAACCGCACCCTGTAAAAAGCTTTTTCCAGGAAACTCTAAACGAATACAGTCCCTTTATTATTTTTTTTATTTTATGGCATCAATTAACCAGTAATTAGAGCAAACAAAAAAATCCCCGATATTTTCTTTTGGGATTTCCAGCAATAAAGAACTGTTTTGTCTAGCTTACAAAAGTATAACCGCATTACATTTTTCTCAATTTTTTTTATTTTGGCTAATTGTTTTTACAGATATTAGTATGGGATTTTATTACCCCTTTTTTCAATGATACTATTTTATTGGACATACTCTCAGTTAGTTTTCTTAGTATTGAATCCTCTTAGGAGTTCCGTGCATCCATAATTGATGTTCGGAGCTCAGCGTTCGCGAATTGCCGATTATGGGGATAAACTCGGCGTGTAATTTTTCCCCAAACATTTTCTATCATATTGCAATCCGGAGAACGTGCCGGCCACTTCATCAATCTGATGTTTTGGGCTTGAAACTATTCCAAATTTCGACGACTGATGTGAATCGCTGCATTATTTTGTTGAAAAACATGAGGTAATCGCCTTAAATATGGTACCCAGTTCTCTTCGAGTAGCTAGGTGTAGGCTGCACTATTCATTTTTGTGGAGGTAAAGGCAAGTGAAACCTTACCGCGAGCGCAGAAAACCCCCCATACCATACAACTTCTACCGCCTAAGTTCCTCTTCGAATAAAAGCTTGGTTATAATCTTTAAAAAAAAAATATTGTATTATATTAGATTAAGACATTCCAAATTGAAAAAAAAGAAGAAATGAACACAATGTTACTTACGGTTTTCCAATTACGATCCATGTTGAGGAAATTCCACTCTCTTTTCCGTGTGGCTTGCTGTTAGACATGGAGCAGGCACCATTTTGCTTCGGACGATTAATCCGCTGCGTTTTATAGTACGCGAAATCGCCGAATTTTTGACAATGAACGCACCGAATTGGACGAAGCCTTTATTATTCGCCTTTGATCGTGACTTGTAAACTTCTGTGGACGGCCAGGTCGGATTGCTGTGCCATAAGACTCCGGGTCTTGTAAAAAATTTCGAATGACACGGTCCGATCTTGATATTTTTTTCGCGATTGCTCTAAAGCCCAACCATCGTCACGATTCTTATTTGTCAAAATCACAATAAAAACTGAATGAAAATTGCAATATTTAAAGACTGATGATGGCTTTAATAGTATTGTAGTAGACAATTCAATTCGTAATATTTCTATTTTTTACCGTTTTATTGTAGGATGGAGCGTTGGGGGTAATAGGGTCGAAAAACCTGGTGATAGTTTTGTTACTCCAAAAAGGATGAAACATTGACCTGACAGGTGGTGAAGGAACGTTGATTGATATTGCCTTTTGTGGAGTTTTCCCGCCACTTCATCTACCCTACGCTTACGCGATGATTGATGTCATCATCACAAGTTGCTTCGTTATTGATTATAGATTCCAGATATTTGAACTTTTCGCACTTAGGAGTACTTTTCCATTCAAGTAAATGTCTAGAATAGGCCGGTGTGGATCAGAGAACGGGCAGCACAGATACTCTGTCTTTTTTGAAATAATGCGGTACCCATTTCCCTCCAAAAGATCCACCCATACATCAAGTGCTCGTTGCAGGGACGTTTGATCTTCACTTATCGTCTCCATCGTCAGCAAAGAATAACTGATGCACTTTAGGGTCCGTCACTTTTCCTTCAAACAGATAATAAAGGAGTGGAATAAATACAAAAGGACTGAGGGCGCTTCCCTGGTGTACACCGATTTTGATTGGGAAGTCTTCGGTGACTCCTGCGCGACATTTTACCCTTGTCTATGCTCCCTCATACATGTCCATGATCATGCGCACGTAGGTTTCTGGAACTACTCGTTGTCTTAGCGCCACCCATAAGATATCTCTTGGTTGTTTATCAAAGGCTTTTTCAGATTCAACCAACACCATATGCAAGTCCTTTAAGGAATCACGATGTTTTTCCATTATGATCCTTATACGTTGGATTGCATCTGTTGTTGATTTGCTCGAGACAAACCCGCACTGGTCATCAGATAGCCGTATTATTTTCCGCAGTCGGTCATCTAATACCCGCTTAACGATATTCATGATGTGTGACATCTGCTTAACAGAACAGTAGTTATCGCAGTTTCGCGTATCGCAGTATCGCGTATCGCCCTTTCCTTTGTGTACACTCCACTGATTAGGATTTGGATCACCGCTAATAAGTTTGGAGATGAGAGTCATGAGCCATCTTTACTCGATGTCTCCCATCTTTTCTCAGAACTCAGAGGGTATCTCGTCTCGCCCAACCGCTTTTCTTTTTTTGGAGTATTTGACCGCATTCCTAACTTCTTCGACAGTAATGTCGGATACTTCGTCATGGTTGGGAGCGGCTCTTGGAAAGTATACCCAGGGAAACTGTTCGTTCAGAAGTCTTTCACAATATTGTCGCCATCTGTGGAGAATTTTGTCGTCTTCAACAAGAAGCTGGCCTTGAGCATTGTTAATGAACTTTGAACTTTGAAGATAGTTGTTCCCTTATTCAAGTTGTTTTGTCGAAGCTCCTGGGTATCCTGATTCGTATCAGACGCCGAAGACGATATTTCCTCCAACTCCCGATAGAGACCTTCCATACTTTTTGCTTGAAATTGGACGTACTTCTTCTTCGCGAGATCTTGATTTTGCAATTGATAAGTTTTAAATAGTTAAGTTTGTTGTAGGTGTTAAATGCCAAAGTAGGATCATTTTTGGCTGAGTTGGCTGAGTTGGCTGCATTATCGGCGTTCTCATTCCCTAATATGCCAGTGTGACTAGGAAACTAGGAATTTTTAGTATTTTTGGAGTTCTGATAACTATGTCTCTTAATATAACTGCGGAGGTGTTGTTTGGGTTTATGGTATCTTGTATAAAAAATGACTGTGCAAAAATATTGGTAAAAATTGAGGAATTATTAGGAAGAAGACTTTGCTTAATGAGTGCGCCGTCTTGTGTTGTTACAGCGAAACTGGTGTGGTATTGTGCTGTCAAACCACATTGGAGAAATTAAATATTAAGCATACATTCATTGTAACTTGGAAAGCTAGACTCTGTTGTATAGACGTTGTTGAGAAGGCGAATATTGATCTCCTCGCAGCTTGCCACCAGGTAACATGGTTTCAAAATGTTGAAAGTTGACAGCTACCATGAATACTTAAACTACAGTCTATTTTCGTAATAAAATAGAAGAAAAATATTTTATAACACTAGGCTTAGGTGTTAAGGGTTTCTTAAGTCCTATATCTCCAATTGTATTTATTGTTAAAAATTAAACCGAGTTTGCGGAGATTCTTAAAATTTTTTAAATGAACGGAGTTGAGTGTTAGATTTAAGACAGGAAAGCTTTTATAAGGTTAAAAATCTTTGGCCCATTATTCCATTCTATAATTTGTTTTAAAGAGAGGATGGATACATGCTTTTTGGGTTATATTGCATTAGAAAGGTAGAAGTCAATGTGAAGTATCGCGTTTGAGGCAGCCATGGTTTGGTGTAAAGCTACTTGGTTTTGGCTTCTTGGGTGCTTTACTTGTTAGTACAACCTAGAGTGACTGTAGTCAAAATAGGTAGATGATCACTATTGTAGATGTCGTCAATGATTTTCCATTGTGTTCTGGAATATAACTACGAAGAGTAACAAGTGATGTCGACATGTGTAAGTGTTTTATGTGTGAGGAGATGTGTGGGGGAGTCGTCATTTATTATGAGGAAATTGGAGTTAGTAATAAAATCTTGAAATATACTACTTTTTTTATTCGTACGTGGCGAGCCCCAAAGAACACTACGCATTTACGACTCCAGTAAAAATTATGGGAGTTTTGATCCTGTGTCAAGATGTTATACAGGTCGGTGATGTTGACAACTAATTCTGGTGGGGCATATATTCCCACGTATATATGTTATTATCCTACGAGTATTTATTGAAGTTCCATTGCTAAAACTAAAATATTTGAGCTTATCGGAACTATCTTATGTGGAATATTTTTCTTAACCATTATGCCGATACCCTGTTTGCAAGATTTGCTCGAAAGATTTTTTAAGTATCCAATATAAGGTTTGGGAGTAGGAGGGGAGGAGTTATATGGACAGTGGGTCCCTTGGTATTGAAGGTGAAGATGAAGACTTGTTAGAACCTTTTTTTTTCCGAGGGTAGGTAAAAAATCTTCATGAAGACACTATGAGGATCGATAGTGCGTGCTCATAGTAGTGTGAGATTTTTACTCACTAAAAAAACTCCCCTTCGTGATATATTTCTTTGATTACTACAACTAAGTTTTGACTTATCCAGCAGTTTTTCTTTCACTTATTGAGAACGTTTGGCAGGTCCCTTTCCATTGAAAGTTCCTGCTTGTTCCGCAAATTAGACGCGGTTTCTTGCTATCGCGTTAAGTCGAAAGGTTTAGTCCTTTGTAGACGACGCAGTAGATTCCTCTCATCTAGAATTCGAAGGACTACATTGTTAACGTGTCCTTGTAATCTGTCTTTATGCTTACGCGCGAAGTTTTTGATTTCATGTTTGACTGTTGCAATTCCTAAATCTCTATGGATATCGCTATTTCTAATAAACCACGGTGCATTAACTATTGATCTTACCACTTTATTTTCAATAGTTTGTAAAATATTGACATTACTTATTTTGGTACAACCCCAGAGTTGTATTCCATGTGTCCATACCGGCTTTAGCACTTGCTTGTATAAAAACAGTTTGTTCTCTATATTAAGCTTGGAATGTTTTTCAAGTAACCAGTACATTTCTCTGTATTTGGTTTCGAGTTCTTTACGTTTTTTCTTCACGTGCGATTTCCACTTCTGCTTAGCATCAAGTGTCATTCCAAGATACTTAGCCTCGTTTGCAAACGGAATTTGAACCGAGTTTGAAAAGGTCGGCAAATTATTTATTTTCTTATAAGTAAAATTGACATGAACAGATTTGTTTTCGTTTAAAGCTAGTCGCCAAATTTTTGCCCATTCATTTACTTTATTCAATGCTTCTTGCAATTTTTCAGTCGTTTCTTCGATCGTTTTACCCGTTGCCCGGATGGCAGTGTCTTCGGCAAATGTTGCTAATACGGTGCCTTCTTGCAGTATATCACGAGTATATAATAGGTACAAAAGCGGTCCAAGGACACTTCCCTGCGGCACCCCAGCCCTTATTTCTTTAAATTCTGAATATTCATTTCCGTATTTGACTCGGAAAAGTCGATTCGTCAAGCCGATTCGTCAAGTATTCTTCCAGAATATTATATAAGTGTTCCGGCAGAACTTGTCGTAATTTATATTTCAATCCTTCATGCCAGACCCTGTCAAAAGCTTGAGAAACATCAAGGAATATGCTCGAGCAAATCTTTTTTTCTTCGTAAGCTTTCTGAATTAAATCAGTTATTCTATGCCCTTGGTCTATTGTTGAGTGCTTGGTTCTAAACCCAAACTGGTGATTGGGAATAAGAGATCTTTCTTCTATAACCGGCTGTAATCGCTTAAGTACTATTCTTTCGAAAACTTTAGACATAATCGGCTGCAGCGAAATAGGTCTATATGATTTTTTATCATTCGGCGGTTTTCCTGGCTTCAGAATCATTATTACTTCCGCGACTTTCCATTGACTCGGAACATATTCTAGTCTTATCGCTGCGTTTATAATGTAGAGGAACTTAACTAACGCTTTTCTAGGTAACGATTTAAGAAGCTCTCCTGTGATTAGGTCATATCCAGGAGCTTTATTCGGTTTCAGTTTCTTTATTTCTTGTTGAAGTTCGGTCAGCCTTAAATTTCTTACTGTGTAATTGTGAAGTGCTATATCCGACGCATTATCATTGTCCATCAAATGGTTTAAATGTTTCTTCTAAATGGGCGGCAAAGACTTCTGCTTTGTCTTTATCATTCTTGGCCCATTCGTTGAAATTTTTCTTGATTGGGGCCGCTTGTATTTTCGGTTTTGTAATGCCTTTTATAGCTTTATATAGCGAATAATTAGAATCTTTTTCCGCTGTTAAGCTTTCAATGCTGGTTTGTATTATCCGATTTTTAAAATCAATAATGGCCTTTTTTAGCAAGTTACACAAGCGATTTAAATGCGATTTATGTTACGGAGCACGAGTTTGTTGCCATTGTTTACGCGCTTTTCTCTTCTCCATTATCATTTCTTTTATTTCCGGTGGATATTTTTGGGCATGATTGATCGGCGTTTTCCTTTGATAGGGAGTATTTTTCCACGCGGCGCGCTGCAGAATTCAACAAAACGATCAACTTCGATTTCGAGTTCAGAAGATGTCCTAAGTGATCGTCTTTTTTAAAGCCTTCCCAATCAGTTTTTCCGCTGGTTAGTCTAGCAGGTACATCTTTTTTAATTAGGCGTTCACTCATCGTTAGAATGAGAAGGAAATGATCGGAAGATAGATCAAAACTTTCATCAATTTTAATACAGTTGTCTGGTATTCCTTTTACAACAAAGAAATCGATCAGATCGGGTATTTTGTTGCTATCAGTCGGCCAATATATTGGCTTACCAGTTGAGTGAAAGTCGCAACTGTTTTTTTTTTTTTATAATTTGCACGTGTTAATTTGCACTAATTTTTTAGAACACGTACGTTTTTGTGTTGCATGGAAACGTTGTAAAGTGCTCTGCCTTTTTGTGAGACACATCTTGAACCCCAGAAGGTGTGTTTTGCATTAAAATCACTGCCAATAATAAAATTCAGTCCAAGACAGCTGAAAATAAATAGACGAGACATTGAAAGAGTAATGTCCATTTTTCACGCGTATAGTGCTCACTTGCATTGTTTCAAGCTCTATCATAATCTCTTCAGAGTGTTCGATGCAATCTTTCGACGCATCGACGATTTTTAAAGTCCTCTAGCTACGACTCGTATCGGTCTTTCAGATTTATTTTCATATGTATACCACTGGTTTTTTCAGTATTCAGTTTATTAGATACTGAGCGGTAACTGTCTGAGTCCTTTACGAATACTTTCCATTTGTTGTTGTTGAGCGATATTACTTCAAAATCGGATAGCAATAAAGGTTTGAGAAAAGAATGCAGTTTATTATAGTCTGCAATTCCGATCACGTATATTGGTGGCGGTGGTCGTACCTTATTTCGTGGATTTTCTTCGGCACGCGTGTTTATTTTGTCACGCTGTTCTTTACCTTCTCGTTTATTTTGCGTGTTTTCTTGCCTCGTTACCATTTGGAGCGAAAAGCCAGCTTTTCGATGTATCATTAAATGCTTTATGTTCTGCTTTAAGTACATTTAATTCCTTTCTTAGTTCTTCGCAGATAAGTTCTATTTTACTTAGCCTGGTCCGGAGTTCCGTATTTTCGTCCGTAAGGCTTTGAATTTTCTCTGAAGTCCGTTATTCGTGCGCCGACACTATCGAAGTCGCCGGACTTCTAGTTCCGCACGTTTTTATGGTAGATCTTGATGTTGGAGATCTAACTACCCTAGTACCTTTTTTTAAAAGGGTCAGATGAATGCAAAAAAATGGCTCTCCACAAAATCCGACCTCCGAAGAGGGTGGATTTTCCAGTGTACCTGGACTGCCACCTGGGGTATTTATATCTTTCGTTTTGTTCATTGCATATTTTTCTATACGCCATACTCGGTATACGGAGGGTGGATTTTAGTCGCCTCTTACGACAGGCATGCCTACTTCGGGTATATTCTAACCCCTACCCGAAGGGGGTTTTGATTTTAATGATTTCTTTAGCTTGGTTTACAAAATAGAGCTTCTCCATTAATAGAGCAATTAACATTTTGAGCGTATTTGGGGCACGTTATGGAGGACGATTTTGTTTTTATAATTTGCGCGCAACAAAGGGGATATGAATACCCTTGTATTATTTCAGACCGCGGACGTTTGCAGATAGACAGATAGAGAAAAAAAAAGAAAGTTTGGTGTAATGGTTTGAAACTCAGGTGGTATTAAGTTTCTGTAAACTCCAAGGGTAGCGTCCAGATAACTGGGGAGCATTTGCTGTTATTGTTATTGCTTATGATTCACAGTATTTTTTTCCGTCCTCCGGATGTCATCATCACGATCAAGTCGCACTTTCAGCCATATGACTTCTTTATTGCCAATGTTATGCCTTCGCAGTAGAGTTGGCATAAGCTTTCGCAATTGATCGACTTTTTTATTTATTTCATACGAAGTAAATGGATGATTCTTGACATCCGGATTTGAACCGTGAACCTATAGCGTGACAAGCGATGACGTTACCACTACATCATAATCATCCTCTAATGGGTCAGTTGGCGCACATTGTGCCCGTGGGAGAACTCGTGAGTTACACTCCGCATTCGCGTTGCAGTGCCTAGCCGTGTGTCCTACTGATATGGATTCTGGGACATTGATTTCTTTTGGCCCAGGGGCCATTCTCCTTGTCGAAAAAAAACCCTCGTGGGCTGTTGAACTAGAGAAAGGAAAGGAAAAAAAGATCGGTTTGCGGGAAATTTAACCAGGCGAGAGTGCACGTACTTGGTCGCGAAGAAATAAACAAAGCATACAGAGGTTGAAAACGATGCGTTCGATTTGAATGCTAGTCCGTGACTGAGCTTTTTAGACATTTGTTTCTATCTCTATCGAAATTATTTTTTCATTTTTCGGATAGTCGCTCGCTCCACCGTATTTTCGTTTTCAATTTTTTGGGGAACTATTTCTTTCGGTCAGTTTGGAAACTGACAGAAAACACCAGCCAGATTGTAAAATATTGAATTGTCATTGACATTACACGAGGTTCGTTATTTCAAACTTCGAACGAAAATTAAAAAGTCAAAATTTGAGTTTTTTTTGTAAAATTACATATTACATGCTATAAATACAATACTAACTAGCATCAAATATCTTATTGCAGAAATTTAGACAATATTACCCCACTAACAGACTCTAATGCAGACTGTCACTGTCCTCCTGATCTTTACCATCGCCCCGATGCCAACAGTTCGTTATTTTTCAAAGATGATCTCCGATCCATTGATTTTGTCTTAGCCTATAAAAGGAATCAACAAGTGCTTGTTGAAGCTGAGAACGAAGAAAAACGTAGAGTTTTTGAAGAGAATCTCATTAATCAAGGTCTGGAACTAGAGACAGAATATAAGGTTAAGGAACAAATCTATTTTGTGAAGGTAGCCATATTATAATTTTAAGATACTTTACATGACATCTACTTACAATTCCAGATCCATGCACCACTAGAAGTTTTGCGACGATATGCAGAAATTTTAAAACTTCGAATGCCAATGAAAGAGGTACTAAATAGCATTATTTAAAATTTACTGTATTCATTTTAATTCTTTTTTTTTTTTTAATTTTATTAAGTCTTTATGTAGGCTAAATATTAACGAAAAAACGAATAGGCTGAAAGATGCAGCGAAATACATGTCCAAAAAGGTCTGCTAAAATTATTAAATATTTAATAAAATGCTAACCGTCTTTTGTTTTGTGTGTTTTAACTAAACAGAAAGAGATTTAGTTATTCCTATTTAAGCGTGCCCAAAAATGTAGTATATCTATATGTATGTTATCATCGGAGACTATGTATAGCAATAAATTTATAATATTTCCCGTCCCATATACATACCTAAAAATATACATATACGAAGATTTGTTATGCGAATTTATATAATGTAATTTTTATTATTGTATAATCTATTCCCACAGGGTATATTCATTTTGATACATATATGTATGTACATACCTGTTCGATTATGCATTTTTTATATTTCCCACGAATTCAAAAGTTTGCTGAAAAAGGAAAAAAATTGAAAAACGCAAAGATTAAGATTTAGAAGAAAACTGAAGCTAAATTAACGTAAAAAAAAGATTTTTTGTCACCCGAATTTCTTCAATGAAAATGTTCTTGCAAGTTCAATTAATTTTCTCTCGATTTTTTCTATACACTGATATGTTGTTTTTCACGATTTATTCTTGTTCTTCTTGTTTTTGCAAAATAAATAACCGATCTTCGCAAAGACAATAGCCGTTTTCAATCTCTATAGTTTTTGGGTCTATTATGTCCGTAATTACCCCTCCTTATTTTCTCTTTCTTTTGATCTCATCAAAATTTATGACTTTAGCTAAAAAACATAGTTTTAGCCTCCCCCTTTTTTGTGGTAAAAATTTGTTCTCAATAAAATTTCAAAAATCGAAGGAAATTTTATGCCTATATACACTTGTGGTCATGTAATTAAGCCACAAAGCAAATACACCCTATTATTTCGAATAATATTTTCCTGTATCACTTTGTGCATACTTTCTTTAACAGTTACTAACTTACGTTATCTCTATATGAAAAACACATGTCAATCGAAGATTACAGTTCTTTTGTTTTCAAACAGTTACTTGTGATAATAAATATATTCGTGGACGATTTTTTATCAAAATGTGCTTCAATAATTTTTTTTACTTATTTGAAGTAATAAATTAATATCTTAACGGAAATGGGAAAAGATAAATCTTCTACACCATCTGAAAGAAAAATCATCTGGGAATGCTTCCAAAACCAAAAAAGTGTTACGAAAGTAATGCAAACCTTAGGTTTTTCGCGAGGTAAAGTGAGGAACGCAGTTGAGTTTTATAAAAAAAACCAAACTTTTGAGGATCTGCCCAGAAAAAAACCGCGTAAAACGACTCCAGCTGAATACAGGCAACACATCAGGCTGTCCAAAGCGGATCCCTTTTTAACATCCGTCAAAATAAAAGCGCAAATGGAAGTGGACTATGAGGTAAAAATATCGGCAAGAACCATACGCAGAAGATTTCAAGAAAAAAATTTGAATGGACGAATCGCGAAACGGAGACCAAACGTATCGAGAAAAAATATTGCACGAAGACTACAGTTCGCGAGGGAACATCGCCATAAGAGCAAAAATTTCTGGAATTTGGTCGTCTGGAGCGATGAATCCAAGTTCAACGTTTTTGGAAATGATGGAAGACCATACGTAAGGCGTCCTCCATTAAAAGAATTGGACCCCAAATACACAAACTGTTAAGCATGGTGGTTCTTCAGTGATGGTTTGGGGGTGTTTCACCTCATCTGGAGTTGGTCATATTATACAAATAAATGGGAAAATAACAGGTGAAATTTATAGGGATATTCTGAACAGTCATTTGAATAAGGATTACGCCGATAATTTGCCGCTAGCCTGGATATTTCAACAGGATAACGACCAGACTTCTCGGGTCGTGAAGTCCTGGTTTGAATCGAACTCCATCAAAGTCCTGGAGTGGCCTGCTCAAAGCCCCGATTTGAACCCCATAGAGAATCTATGGGGCATCATAAAAAGGGCGGTTGCGGCTAGAAAGCCCATGAATAAGGCTTCGCTTTGGAATATAATCCAACAAGAGTGGAATAAAATAACCCCTTCCCAATGTGCTTCGTTGGTAGGTACAATGGGAATAGATGTGCCGAGGTAATAAGGCAGAAGGGATTTCCAACCAAATATTAACTGCACAAAAGGTAAAACGTATTCCAAAATAAAGTAAATTAAATATAAATATCCTTGATTGCAGATGGCTTAATTATATGTCCACATGGTTTAATACAATGCAAACAAATATTTGCCAAAACTAATTATTTATTAAGATATATGTTCCAAATAAAATGATAAATTGAATTTCTAATATTAAATGTATATTTTGCTTTAACAAATTTATTTCGTTACGTGAATAAATTTCTTGATTTTGAACTAGTCTAGGTATGTATGTATGTAGCTAAAATAGGACATCATACGATCACATCCTGATGGATTGCAACTTTTTATGTTTATACATAATGCAGCGGTAATATTTCTTCCGATCTATTTCTAAAACTTTTATTTTCTCTTGTTTTCTGTTACCTGATGACAAACTTGAAAAAAATTAATTTTCGGTTTTTTGCCTATCTTAACAGGGACACCTGATTACCCTCATCTGTAAAAATAAAAGAAAAACGAATGTTTTTAATATTTTTTAATTGCTAATATTTTGTTATTATATTTTTTAACTTCAAAGAATTCATTTTTTAAGGGTTGATATATTTTTTTTTTCAAATGGCTTTAATAAGACGTCTATTTTCGAACTGTTTTCCTTCTGCGTAAACTTTTTGCGACAGCCATCACCAAACATTTTCAATTAGATTTATATCGGGAGTTAGAGGTGGCCAATCCAAAACATCCACATTGTTGCAATTTACGATTTTCATGGCGCTGAAGTAAATGTGGCTTTTTCTTCAGTTTTTGCCGTCTGTTTTCTCCTTTATTTTGCGAGCGGGCGCAGCAGAATTTGCAGCTTCGCGTAAAATGGACCTAAGTTCTCGTTTTGTTGTAGCTCTTGCTGTGCGACCTCTTCTGTTTTTCTGGATTTTTTAGAAAATTGTTGACCGTCCAAAGATCTCGATCAATTTTTTTTAGGAATTTCTCGGTTGGAATAATTTTCTTGCTTGGATGCAACAATTTTGCAAATTTCTAAATTAGTTAGTGTTTTACCTCGACCAATCTTCTTTAGAATGCCACAAAAACATAAACAATCTAATAAAGACAAGAAAGCAATAAACCGGATTAAAAATTTATTAACTTTAAAGGACCTTGCGATTTGAATGTTGTAATCAAATTGATGAGGGTAATCAAGTGTCTCTGTTAAAAAGCCTAAAAACCGATAATGGGGATTTCCCCTTTTTACAGCATTAAATTTTTTCAAGTTTGTTTGTCAAGGTAGCAGAGAAAAAGTGAAAATAAAAGTTTTAGGAAAGGATCCGAAGAATTATTTCGATCTAAATCACAACGATTTAGATCAAAATTTTAAATGAGGGTAATCAAATGGCCGGTAGTGTATATGTTACCTGTAATGTATGAAAAACAAGCATTTTGTAGAATGCCTAAGCAATCTATAGAATGCCTTACATTTTTAGGCAATTTATGAAATATATTTATGATTTCAATCTGTTTTATACTTTTTCTAGACATTTAGGCATTATATAGAATGTCAAAAACTTTTAAGGCAGTGTATGAAATATCGTTATTATTTTAATATGCTTTATACTTTTTATAGGCATTTTATATAATTTTGCGTTCCATAATTTTGCGTTCTCAAAGTTATTTTCAATTATGGAAGTCTTATTGTGTTTATCGTAACATAATCCGTGAACTTTGGTTACAAATGGAGACAGCCACACTTACTCTCGACTTAGGAAAAGTCGTAAGAACAGTTTTTCTGATAAAATCTTTAATAAATCGCACAAATATGCTTTGAGTAGAAAGATGTCATTGCATTTTCACAATGCCACTCCTACTTTATTAGAGATGGGTTAGAAGATATAACTTTTCTGTATGTTTTTAACAGATCTTTACTGTTCAACTTTAATGGAACTTAAATACATACTAGGAATATCCAACACATCCATTCCTAACCGTTTACATTGCAGAATAATATCGCCCATCACATGGAAAAGTGAGCAATTTAAATATGTGTTTTTTTGAAAATAAAAAAAAAAAATGCGAAAACCATTTTACTAATGTCATTTTCTATTGGGCACTTCAGATTTTCCAATTGAACATTAAACGTAAATTAAATGGTATTGGTGCGGTATTTGACAGCTATTCGTTCTTTTTTTTAATTTAATATGAATGCAGAAATTGCGTTAACCAAACTTAACATTGTCGAGACAGTACAGGAAGATGATAATAATTTATTCAGTATTAAATCCACGATTATTCGTCCACTAAAAAACACAAAATATGCCTTACAAAAATGAAGAGATGTCCTCAAAATAACAAATAGGTAACAAAGAAATTCAAATTTATTTACATATGTATGCAGCTACTTGTTTGTATATAATAACTACAACGTGCTTATCAGTTTTCGATAGACTGATTAGAAGCCTAGATATAGGGTCTAAAGTTCAATTTTATTTAACATTTTACAGTTTGTTGTCAATTTATCTCATAATTGTAAAACAAAATTATAAATGATTTTTACGTACTTTTTTTATGAGCTTTCGCATAAAAATAGTTTCGATATGATCAGATAAATTCTACATGCGATAATAGAGAAAAAAAACCTAAGCAATGTTATTTTCTAAAATTTATTATTACCTAAGTAATGTTATTTTCTAAAATTTATTATTGCGGATGGGTTGGAACAGCCTATGTATGCAGCAGGTACGCCAAAATTGAATTCAAAGTTTCGTAACTTCAAATCGCGTGTCGAACATTTAGGTATGTTACAGGGACGGAAAATAATTATTTTCAAAATGCGAGCAGAAAAAAAAAAACAGACGAGGGAATATTTTCATTTCGTATTCCAATGCACCAATATACAACATATGCATGTATGTAGGTATGAACTTCTGTGTCTCATCTCAACCGTGTTTTTGATTTTGTGATTTATTAAATAAAAATTTTAAATTATTTTAAATTATAGCTTTATATGTACTTAAGAATGTCTACATATACATATGTATATCTAGAAAATGCTCATAACTGTGAATTTTTGTTTTTATTGTAATTTTTATTTTTAAAAATTCAAGATAAAAATTAAATCATAATTTATATTTTTCAAAATTATTATTTGATTTTTGTCATTGATTGAACTTCCACTTTTAATTTGTTGTATTAAAAAATCATGAGAAGAAATACATGTTTTTTTATGGCAGACTGCTGGACCGATTTTGACCAAACTTCACAGCAACACTCGGGCCAATACCCAAGTTTGCCTGAAAATTTAAGCTCAATCGGTTCAGTGGTTTCGGAGTCCATAGCATATATACAAACATAGGTACATTGAGTTTTATATATAATACATATATAGATTCGGCATAACTTAAGACTTTTAAAGAATAGAGAGAAAAGAATAGATTTTGGCAGACTCAAATCGTCGTGCTAGTCCTTCATGGTGGCGAGTTCGTAATTTTAACAGCTCCTAACTTGGAGAGGCAGACGCCAGATGCTACGACGTCTGTTCGCCTGTTTTTGCATCCCAAAGCTAATTTCAAAAAATACATTTCGTTTGAATCTATTCACAATTTTTTAATTTAGGCTTTTAACAAACATTTTTGAAACCTCACCCTTTATTTTTTATCATTTAATTTTAATGATAGAGTCAAGGAAATAAAATAGATTAAAATTCGTGCAATGGTTAAGGTGACAAATGTGGTTTCTTAAGATTTTTACCGCTAGTTTATTCGATTTCGATAATTTATTACCGTCTGCATCCACACATATCTAAGGACCCAACTGTGGTTCTTAAGGTAGGCATTTGAGTAGGTAATTAGGTTGAAATTCGAGACAAAAAAAGTCACAATCTTCAAAACTCGGTAAGCTATGAAGTTGCATATGTCATATATTGTCCAGCTTCTGATTTCGAAGAAAATCGATCGATCCATATCCCAGAAAGAGCCGATCTTCAAAAGCCGGTCAATAATAAAAGCATCGTTTTATACAGTTTTTGCCAAAAACATGGCAGGCCATTTGTTTGCATACATTATACCCCCTTTTTTGGGCGCGGCCGTGGTGTAGTGGCAACGTCATCGCTTTTATCTCTATACTCTCTGTTCTGCGGAATTATACCCAAAGTCAGAATCAGAACTTTCATTCCATATTTGCGATAATATAATAAAAGAAATGTGGTATAAACATACATCTTTAAAAAGATGAATATTGTGGACGAATATGGTTTTTATAGTTATTTTCGGTAGTTTTGTAAGGGATTTTAAGAAGTAATAGTTTTATTTGTATACCCTATCCCATAGGATTTATTAGTTATTTTCATGCATAGTTTGTAACATAGAGAAATAATAACGATAGACACCCAACAATAATGTGATAAGCATTGATCAGTCATGTCCATCCGTCCGATTGTATTTCACCAGTTTTTGGACCTTACGTTTTGAGTCAAGAAGATTAAATAGCATATACATATGTATATTTATAAGTCTTTTAGAATCGAAGCAGTACAAATAAGGAAAGGTTAATATTTTGGTAGCAGTGATTTTTTGACTGCTTCTCGCAAATAGTTGTCACAACATGTTACCACATATACATACATATGTAAGTATGTGTGAAACCTTGAACAATATCTCTCTAATGCGCACCACCTTTAATCCGAATAAACTACTACGTATTCTATAATCCGAACAGGCAACAAAATCTGTATTTTATAATTCAAATTCCATGTTAGAAGGCTAACATATTCTTTTTATGTGTTAACCTTCTGTCACTCTGGAGATACAAATGTTTACTCATTTTCTCCTCTTTCGTTTTCACTTTCATCTTGATTTTCTTCTGCAACATGGAACACTGCAGAGTAGCCACCGTATCAGCTATGTTTTGTTAATAAAAAGCTCAAGATATATCTATATATATAATATATATATGTATAAAATATCCCAATTTACCCTAAATACCGCATATAATACTAAATACCTTATAATGTCCCCTATCACCCCAAATACCTCATTTAAAAGTAAATAGCCCAAAAAATATATATTTTTTTTTATTAAAAAACATTTTTATTGCACGTTACAAATTAAAATAAGGAGCACGACTTGGTCGCACGTACTTGCACCTACACCAACATGCAAAAAAAAAGCTGTACTCGAGTAAAACAGAAAACGTCGACCTTGACCTGCTCTGTTCACTGTGGAGTTAAAAGTGTGGAGATATCTCGTTTTTATTTCTAACAGGTTGATCAGTCTGAAGTAATTTAACGTGAAAACCCAACACTAGGGTCGTATTATTCCAGAAAAAATTTAACCATTTATTTATTATTTTATTCGCCTAGTAATTTTAACCCTTTAAAAATTAATTTATGGTCTGTGTGTTTTATTGTTTTATAACTTACAAAATATGTAGATCTAACAATAACATTTGTTGGTTTTGTAAAAATTACAAAAAAAAAATCCCTTTTTAATATGGCTTCAACCCTTTTTGGCATGCAATTGCTGTTGATGTAGCAGGTGTTTATTTTTTCATACCAATTTTTATTTCCTTAAATTTTTTGACTTTTTGTTCCCTAATTTTACACCCTTTCGATGTCAAAACTGCTTAATGGGACTTAAGTCCTGAATGTTCTCGGACCAATGGAGTGAATTTATACCCAATTCTTCTTTGTAACTTTGAACCTAGAAAAAGAATTGGATAAAATCGATTAAATACACCATAAAGATTGATAATATTATCACAATAACAGTGGAAAGTTCATGGTTTACTTACGGTAAGGTGCGGAATCGTCCTGAAACACAACACTCGTGTACAACTGGATCACTTCCTCTATAGTGGGAACCACACTATTTTTTATGACCTCTGTATTTTACAGTATTTATTGATCCAACCACCATGACATATTTGGACCTTTTCGAACGAGCTGCTATACATTTTCCCTTCAACCGTTCTCTAGGTTGACGTCGAATTGTGGTCTTTCCGTCTATTCTAAGAGTAGTGCATCTTTTACAACCTCTTTCACATTTTCGCTCGACATCACCACTTTCTTGATATTTTTTTTTTAAAGTCTTCGTTGAATCCTAATTGAAGAGAAATTTCTCTCATCGATTCACCTTTCTCCTTCACAGCCAGGATTTGGCCCTTTTCAAATTGTACTTTATGGTCAAAAAACAATAAAAAAAAACTTAGACGACTTCAAATCAAGGAAACCTCGGACAAAAAGGACTATTAAGAATCCTAATTATTCGATAATGAAAGGGATTTCCCCGTTCAATAAAAAAAACCGAAACAGAGCAGGTCAAAGTCAAAATTTCCTATTTTACTCGAGTGCGACTTTTTTCTTGCATGTAGTGTATGTATAAGAACATACATATGTATGTATATGTTGTTTATCTGCAAAAATTCAGATTTTTAATTAAAAAAAAAAAAAAATTAATTTGAAGAACAGATTTCTCCAGTTGTATTGAAAATTAAAAATAAATTGTACTGAAATGGATTGAATTGAATAGATCCCTGTTATTAGCAGCCTTAAGGAAATTTGGGTCCGACCGAATATAAGGAAGTGAAGTAGTAGTACCGAAAAATTGTGATTTTTGCTTATTTAACTCCCACATTATGATAATTTTTCTTTACTAGCATTTCAAATAAATTCTGAGAAAAAAAATCTATTATATGACTGGCACTCGGAAAAGTTCATTTATAGGCATTTATAAATTATAGCTTTATAAATTAGTTTATTGTACCCTCGTGCTAATAAAAAATATTCAAAAACTAAAATTAGTACGAGATATTTTAATTATTTAGCATTAAAATGGACTAAACTTGTAGTTTTAAATAAAATAAATAAAACTGCTAAATACAGAGAAATATCAAAATATGAGTTATACCAGACAACTTCTAAATTAAAGAGAACAATTTTTATTTATTTTTATTTCCTTAAAAAAATACATTTCCTATAACATTTTAGAACGGTGCGCGATATATTGTTTACCTTGCAAATCTTCAAAACAATCATGTTGTCTTAAAATTTTAATTTATAAACTATATAAACTATATGTAATTTATAAAATTGTTGGATAGATAATTTATTGTATTCGCAAATAATTCATTTAAATTATTTCGTCCATAATATTAAAATGTAATAGAAGTTAGGAATTCACAGACACCAGATGTGTAGTTTGAATTAAATCCTTCCATCCGTTTAGACTTCAGTCGTGCATATAAACAGACAGAATTGAGATACCCTCTTTGTTTAGTTCCTCTATTATAATAATGTCAAGTTTGATCAAAATGTCGAGATCGAACATTTTCAGGAAACCAATATTTTCCCTTAAAAATGCACTTTTGATTTGATAAATATGTAATCTTAATTATAATAATTATTTAGTTATTTTGCAAATTGGATATTATTATCGTTCCAAATTAATTTTATCACACAATAATTTATTATATATTTCAATATCTATCGCAAAAGAATTAGTTTATCATCGCACAAAAATGGATGTTTAATCGTAGAGAATACTGATGTGAAAAAAATATCGCTTTAACAAAATATGTATACATTCGCATTCTCTACAACTCCTTATATTGTTTTTTTTTTAAGCTACTTTCGGTGATGGTGATGATAAAGCCTATTTTCAATATCTTACCGGCAGATACTTCTGCCACTTTTAAGTAAACTCGGAATAGAAAGATACGCATATCATTGAATTTGAATTGAAAAGTTCAGAACTTCACGCCCATTTTATTAGGGATCGGTTAGAAGATGAGGGACAAGTTATCATGCGATCCGTTCTCCCGCCTTCCAACGTTTTTTAACAAATTGATGTCTGACTATATTTTAATGTGCTCCGAATAAAACACACATTTAGGTATATTAGTCAGTAGCTTCGTTTGGTCTTTGCTTCAAAACCTTATACTTTCGAAAAATTCAAGCAAATCAGATGGTCACTGGGTGACATCCTATTGCAAATAACTGGTAGTCAAAGATATATAAATTATGCATTTTAGTATTTATATATACATATATAAACATACTAGAAATTAACATTAATGTATTAATAGATTCCGGGGTTTGCTGGCGTACAAAAATCTACCTCAAATGTATATTCTCGACTGAAAGGCGTATGGTCATTTTTTTTTCGTGTAATTTATATCGATGAACGATATTTTCCAAAGAGATCACATCGTTTTACAGCTGTCTACAGCCGGGACAAAGAATATTTGTATAAAACTAAAATATATAATAAATAAGAATAGTTATTTATCATTTACGTATGTATATTTCAGATTTGACATACAACAGGAGTGCTTCTTTACAACAGCGGTACGGTCCAGAATAGTACAGTTCATTTTAGATAGGCAAAGGTTTCCTTCACGAAATAAGGATGATATGGCGTTTGGTATTGAAAGGCTTGTGAATGACAGAGTTTATTATTCAGCATATCCTTTACATGACGTAAATATTGAGTGTTGACCTTTAAAGTTAATTGTTAAAGTTTTAATAAAGCATGTTACGTTTTTTTAATATTTTACAGGGCGATATTAATGAAAAAGGGACGATGCGTGAGACGTTGTATACAAAATGGGCTTCTGTGAGTAAATGGTACCGCTATCAACCATTGGATTACGTTAAGGAGTATTTTGGTGTAAAAATTGGTTGCAATATTTTAAAATTAACACAATTGAACAGTCCTGTTAATATGTAATTTATTTAATTCACAGGTTTATATTTTGCTTGGTTAGGCTACTATACCTATATGCTAATGCTAGCATCTGTTATCGGAGTGTTCTGCTTTTTATACTCGTGGCTTACGCTTGACAAGTTCGTGCCTGTGTGAGTATTGACGTATTAAAATTGTATGTTTGCGGGATTTGATTGTATTTAGTCTTTGAATATTGATAATATGAAAACTAGGTACATACTCGTACATTAAATAACAAAGAAAATAAAGAGCCATTAAATTGTAGATCTATGTCTGGCGAAACAAAATTCGACCCCGAGACTTTGATCAATCTTGGTATTACTAGTAATGTCAAGTTTGATCAAAATCTCGAGATCGAACATTTTCAGGAAACTAATACTTGGCCTTATATGTAGGTGCAAGTAAAAATCTAGCAAACGAATGGAACCATACCCTCGTCTGCTTTGCTGAGTTCTCACAACCGCACCAACATGTGGCGCTTGGGACGATGATATCTGCTGATTGAAAATGGATGGTGATAACTTGGTAAAGAGATCTTCATTATTTTAATGATTTCTCAGTTTCTGGACAATGTAGAAAAATAATTTATAACTCAAAAGGATCGGAGATTAGTGCTGTAAAGATAAAAACATTTTTTTTCATTAGGCCAGTGCAAAGGAAAAAAAGGTACTTTTTCATAGCTTTCAATCATCTTTTTTCACCCGTTAGAGTTGGAATTTCTTTAAACCCCGTCCAATTCCAAGTTTCTAGGCCCAGTGGTTTAATGTTATGAATGAGTCAGTGAATCAGTCAGTGGGGTGCCTTATCAACAGGTAGGCCAGCATTGAATTCAAAGTCTCGTAATTTCAAATCACTGGTCAAATATTCGAATAGGTATGTTTCAGGGACGGAAAATAATACTTATCTTCAAAATGCGTATGTATGTATATTTATGTAGATTTTATGTTTTAAACATTTTAATCAAAAATCCCTCATGGATTTTTCTCAGAATCTAAAGTAAAAATCAGGTTATAATTTTAATTTTTTAATAATCAAAAATTCAGAAAAAAAAAAGAAATTCAGATCATGATTAATATTTCTAAAAAAATATTATTTGATTTTTGTCATTGATTCCTAACAATAAAAATCATGATATGACTTTTTCCTTGGATTCCTAAGAGTAAAAATCATAACTTGATTTTTTCTTTTAATTTTTTGTTTTAGAAAATCATGATTGTATTTTTTTTTTGAATCCGAATTTAATTCTTTCTTCTGATTTTTAAAAATAAAAATCTTGATCGGATTAACAGATATTACTCTTTCCATATAAATCGTAACACTTACCGTCCCCGATGTTTTTTAAAAAAAAAAAAATATATAAATGTGTTGGAAAATTTCAAAAATAAATTTCGTCTGAATCTATTCAAAATTTCTTAATTTAGGCTTTTAACAAACATTTGTGAAACTCCGCCCCTTATTTTTAATCTGCACTCCATTCAATTTTAATGGTGAAGTCAAGTCAAATACAAATTAAAATTTGTGCAAGTGACGTCAAGTGACGAATGCGATTTATTAAGATTTTTCAGTCTCACTCCGCATATCTTACCGCTATTTTATTCCATTTTCATAATTTGCATTTGCATCCACACAGATCTACAGACCCAATTGTGGTTTTTAAGGTAGGCATGTGGGTAGATAATTACGATTGGAAAAAAATATTTTTACAATTCTCAAAACTTGGTAAGCCATGAGGTTTATGTCATATGTTGTTTAGATGCTGATTTCGAATAAAATCAACCGATTCATATCCCAGAAATAGCCGATTTTCAAAAGCCGGTCAATAATTAAAGAACCGAATTTTTTGCAAAAAAATGGTAACCCATTGTTTGCATACATGTACACCCCCTTTTTGAGGGCGAACGTGGTGCAATGGTAACGTCATCGCTTTCAAGCTGAATGTTCACGATTTGAAGCTTAACATTTTTCATTTCATTTTGAATGCATTTTTATTATTTAATTCAGTATTTCTTACATGCTAGACAGAAAAACGCTTAAAACTAGCTTAACTACCTTATCTATCTTACTCTGATTTACTGGCCCCATGCGGGCACTCAAAGCTAAACTTAATGCTTACATTATGTCTTTCGACGTAACCTAACTTCATAACAAAATAGCAACTCCATATATTTACGAAAAACTAAGACATTGTTTTATTTTAATTTTTATTCAGAAAACTTAGTAATACTATAGTCTTATTTTGTTTTGTTTCATTAATCCTAAAAAACTTAAAACAACTACAAAACTACCTTAAAATAAATTGTAACCTACCTGACTCTAACTACTTAGTTAAATATGCACTTTGGGTATCCAAGTACTGTGTTAAGTAGTAGTGCAGTGCCTCAACTTGTGTCTCTGTTAGTTAGCTTAGTTTTGCTAATCAGAAGCATATCTCCGCCGTCGTACCCATTACGACTGGAGATGCGTTAGGCCCGGCAGAAGCGCATATATATGATTCATCCGTGTTCCGTGTTTCCCCGTCCAGCCACCATTTGGATGTAGATCCTTTGGATAGTAACGGTTTGTTTTAGAATGGGACCTGGTGAACTTTTTACCTAGCTTTATTTCTAGCAAGCCAGTTTTTTTTTTTTTTTAATTAATTGGAACTTGGGCAACTCCTATAGTTTGCGGTGTGGCTCGAGTTCCCGCGTAAGACACACGATAGTTGGCTCATATCTACTGTTCTATCCTTACACATCCAGGTTGCATCTCGCAGTTCGATGCGGCGTGCCCGAACCTCTGGCAGCGCACACATTGAAGAATGGGCTCGCTTCTCTTTACTTTTTTCCATGTTGCAACCTGCTAATCTAGGGCTTTGATTTTCCTTAGGCCATCCAGTTTGCTGTTGGGTGAAAGCTGAACCATGAATGACGGTAATTTCCACTGCTCCCTTTTGGCTTTTGCTGTGGTAAGCGGCTTGACCCCTACGAACTCAAAGCCGTTGCACTTCTTTGCTTTAAGCTCTTCTGGCTCGGTAGACAGCTTTTCTCCCTTCGGGGTTAAGGAGAAGAACTCCGTCGTCGAATTCCTCAACAGATTTTAAATTATTTTATACTGTTCCACTATAATGCAGTGGATAGCAGGCTATCTCCATTAAATCTTTTAACATAGAAATTATTGCCTATGGTTGACTTGCATACCTCGATTTTGTGCTTAAGTTTCATTTTGAAAGTTTTGGTTGGAGGCACCTTTGTCTTCATTACCTTCTGTTGCTGCTGTTTCTGCTCTTGTTATGATTGCTGCAGCTTAGGTTGCTGCTATTGCATCTTTTTGTTTTTGCCTGTTTTTGACTCAGTTTTTTCTTTTGCTGTTGTTGCAGCTGTCCTTGCTGTAACTGCTTTGGCTTTGGTTCTCTCATTTTGTTTGTCTTTCCGGCTTACGTCATGCAATTAATAATCCAATTAATTGCATTCAAGGCACTTCTCCCTAGGCGTAAGTTAACATTAAAAAAAAAAATCAAATTTTGATAAAAATCGTTAGTATTTTTCGAGGCAATGTTTCCAAAATCGGCCCATTTTTATTAGCCAAGAGAAGTTTTTATTTGCCTAAACATCATTTTTATTTTTATTTTTTTATAACAATTGCAATAAAGAGCACTACTTGCTTTAAAATTAAAAAAAAAGTATATTTTCTTAAATCCGTTAAAATACTAAAAATTTTATTTTGACCATATTCTAAAACTTTTATTATGATATTATAAAGCATATATCAAATATTGTTTAGATATTAATTTCGAACAAAATCGATTGAGTAGAGTACTGTTATACGTATTTTTTGGCAAAAACCTAGTACTCCACTTGGCGTACCCAACGATTTGGTTGAACGGAATTTACATGTAAAGGTTAGCTGTTAATAAGTACGTATTTACAAATAACCTGTTTAGTTAGTAGCAGATCAACTCAGCAACAGGTAGGGCTAGCACCGCGTTTTTAATCTGGCAAAATCTATTTTTTTTTCTCTCTAATATTTAGTTTGTTCCATTCCCTCTCCATCACTGGGTTAATAATCTTTAAAAGACATAGTCTTAAGTGATACAGAATATTTTTTAGAAAAAGTAAAAAAGTTAAGTAGGCATTAACTTGCTCTATGATTGGTCCATACAGTGTATAGATCTACACCCACTTTAGCAATAATAAACGCCAAACTCAGCTTAACACAAATATTTCTTGCATTTTTAAGCAATATTTATAAATTGAAGTATGGAAAATGATTTTGATTTCGTCAAATACACATTTATCGTCTGCTTTAAACTAATTTGTTATAGTGTGCTAATACTTTATTAGCATTCTACTAATTTTCATTGAATATATAGTCAACCTATAATTCTAATTAGTCCTATAAAGTTCACCCTGGGTTGTTACGATATTATCCCAATGGTTGTTTACATCGTATATATCGTACAATCAACATCCAACTTCCACACAACTAGTCTTATATTTGACCACAGGTTTTTAGTCGATAGCGTTCGATATCAGTACAACTGTCGATTGATGTATACACTTCATACAATTATCGCAAGAAACTATACGTTCAACCGTTGTATTGTGCATTTCCTTCTTACAATGTATTTTTCTATTTTTTCGTTTCTTATCCATTTGAAGTTAGGAAATGTAACTCTAAAAAAATTGTAATTTAACGTCAGAAAACTGACACTAAATTCTCTATAAATTGCATTTTGGAATTTAATGTCGGCTTTTAAGATAGTATCGGTTCTACAGCCTAATTTGTTTGAACATCAATAAGGGACTTCGAACAGTTTCCAGGCCGGAGCATTGATGTCCATTCACTCTACATGCCCTACGATGAATTCGAATACTTATGACTAGGTCGATGTCGATGTACAACCAATATACATAGTTGGTTGTTCTTCTCCACTCATCATCAATAAGGGACTTCAAACACTTTCCAGGCCGGAGCGTTGATGTCCATTCGCTCTACATGTCCTACGATGAATTCGAATACTTATGACTAGGTCGATGTCGATGTACAACCAATATACATACTTAGTTTTTTCATCCATCTTTGATAATGTCCATGCTTCTGCGCCCTATAGCAGGACTGGGATGATGAGAGTCTTATATAAAGTCAAGCCATATTAGTTGTTCGTGAGATGGCTGTTAAAAAAACAGAGTGATTCTTCGATTGAAATCTGCGCTGGTGTTATTACTCAAATTTACAGCGGAACCTAGGTAGGCAAAGTCTTTAACTACCTAAAAAGGTGACTATTGTTAAGTTCTGTTCAAGTCGCCGAAGTTGAGTGTCCTTTTTTGATGACTACATATATTTTGTTTTGTCCTCGTTAACCGCTAAACCCATTATCACCGCTTTTGTTGCAATACTCACACACGCAATACTGACAGCCCGCTGAGTTTTTCAAATTTTGTCAATGCTGTCGGCCTACGCGAGCAGTTGTACAGATTTTTGAAAAATCATACCTCTGATGTTAGCTCGATAACTTTGCACAATCAATCCTTTCAAGTATGATGTTAAAGAAATCACATGACAGCGCGTCACTTGTCGTAGTCCTTTTCTGACATCAAGGGCATCGGCGATGTTATTACCGACCTTGATGGAGCAGCGTGCATTCTCCATCGTCATCCTGTGCAGACGAACAAGTTAGGAAGGGATGACGAGACTAGACATAGCTCTGTATAGCTCGTATATATAAAGGCTAAGGTTCCATTTGTCAGGCGTAATTTCATCTGACCATATTTTACATATTTTACAGATGAGTTGATGATGATCCATACCAAATCTTCGGCTTCAGCAGCCTTATTGGATTTAAACTTAAATATTGATATCTTCACCTTACATTGGTCGGGTGGACGGAACATAGCACATCAGAGGCGGTATTCTTGATGGGTTACTGACAATGGTGCCATTGGTCATCGGCGATTAATGTTGGCGGCATTAGACTTTTTGAGAGGTTCTAGTAAATAATCAGTGATTTTCCAATAAAAACATTCTTTTTTGGTTTTTAACACTTTATTAGTCATCTAACAGTTACAATTTCATATTACAGTTTAAATGACCAACAAAGAAAATTGAGATCGGCAGAGAGAAGCTCTGTCTCTGTCTCTCCATACCCCGGTTCTCCAGCTTCTCATTCTTCCTCCGCTAAGCTATGGGAGAAAATTGAAATATGATGGGAAGCATTAACAACAACTTTAACTGATGCTATAGTATCTCAGCTGAAAACGGAGTTTAACAGCTTGTTCAACAATCTCACTGAGAAGATCAAAGTCGAAAATGATATCAATGCTAAGATCAAATCCATTGAAAATGAACAAGGAGAGATGCAGCAAGTACAACTGCTTGAAAATGACAACACTCAACTGAGACTCCAAATCGACTATCTTGCCCGAAAAAACATTCTTCATGGAATACCAAAGACCGCAGACAAAAACCTTAGTGATATATTCCATAATTTTTGCGCAAAAATCGGCTTTTCAACTGTAACACCAACTGATATTATTCGCAGAAGCAATGCACCCGTGAATAATTCTTCGAATAGTGCAATAATAGTTAAATTTCCGAATGAGCGACACGAGACAAACTTGCTAAAAAAAAGTGGTGGAGTACTAACAAAACAAACTCCAAATCAGTTACCGATATTGGTTTTGCGAGCAATAAATTTGTGCGCGTATATGAATGTCTTATGAAACATAATCAGGTACTTTTCCGGAGGGCCAATGAACTGCGCCGCAATAAATGTCTGCATTCAATTTTTACGAGGAATGAGAGGGTGTTCATCAAAAATACTGCCGATAAGAGACCTACTTGCATTGTGAACATGTTTTCTTTAGAATCGCTGTGCACTCAGTCGTTCACAGATCTTCGTGGAGTACACGCGTGTGTTTCGACTTGCAATAAGTGTAGAGTAATTCTTCAAGTGGTGTAAAAAACTTTAAATAATAAACGCCAGCTTGGCCTAGTGGTCGTGTTAGTGGACCGTCAGGCGGTGGTCACGGGTTAAATTCTTGCAAAGATCAGACTTCTGGGCGCTTGGTACAGCAACAGCAGCAGCAGCAGAAAAGAAGAGGCAAAGGTCTTCAGATGACGATGACCTATACCCATACGTCTCCAATGGTGGTGAAGGCCATTACTTAGGGGACAACAACAACTTCGCCGCTCTGGTTACGTCAGAGTCAGAGGACGAAGACGATGAGCTGGAGTGCCTTAACACCAGTATAAGGCAGCTCCAGCAGAAAGTATTGGTCATAAAAGCCAAGCAAATAGCAAGGCGGGAGAGGGAGAGACAGGCTGTGCTCCAGTGCTCCCAAGAGCAACAGCAAAATCAACAGACACAGCAAAAGCAGCCTTCACAAAAAACAGAGCAGCCGCAGCAACAAAAGAAGCTGCAGCAACAGCAGCAGCCAAAGCATAAGCAACAACAGCAGCAGCAACAACAGCAGCAGCGGAAACAGCAACAACAACAGCAGCAAAAACAGCAGCCGAATCAGCAGCAGCAACAACAGCAGCACAATAAGCCAAAGGTGCGAGTTCCACCAATAATAAATACAAGATGGAGCCATAGGCAACAATTTTTCAATTGAAAGGTTCAATGATAATAGACACTCCATCCAGTGTAACACGGTGGAGCAGTACAATAAAATAAAGAATTTGTTAAGGGACTCGACGACGGAGTTCTTCTCTTTCACTCCGAAAGGGATGGAACCGTCCACCGAGCCGGAGGAGCTCCTTAAGATGCTCAAAAAAATTAAGTGCTACGGTCTCACTTTTGTAGGGGTTAGCCTTTCACCACAGCAAGGGCCAAAAGGGAGAAGCGGAAACTACTGTTCTTCCTGGTTCAGCTGTCGCCCGATAGCAAACTGGAGGGTCTAAGGAGTATCAGAGTCCTAGACTACCAGGTTGTCTCATGGGATAAATTAAAGCGCAGCGAAAGTATTATTCAATGCGTTCGCTGCCAAAGGTTCGGGCACGCCGCGTCGAACTGCGATATGCAGCCTCGATGTGTGAAGTGTGGACAAAATCCCAAGACGGAGAAATGTGCTCTAGGTAAGGAGGAAGTGGCAGATAAGGGCCAGCTCACATGTGTGCTATGCAAAAACTCGGGACACACCGCAAACTATCGGGGTTGTCCTGAGTTTCAATGCATTAAAACAGCAAATCTGGCTCGTAAGCAGAAAAATGTAGTGAAAGTCCTACCAGGTCTAGTTCAAAAAGCAACCGTGACTCCTCAAATCACATACGCCCAAATGGCGTCTGGTGGGGGAAACACGGTACAGCAACAACCGAAGGTAGGTGCACAGGCCCCAGTGCCTAAGGCACCTGAGGCACAAGGCGACTTGCTGACCATCTTGCTCTTCATCCAGGGGCAGATGGGGCAGTTACAGCGCCAGGATCTACGCGCTTCTGCCTAGCCTAACGCGTCTTCAATCGTGATGGGTACGACCGCGACTGAAAATTCCTTGAAGATTCTAGCGGTGAATGTAAATTCATTGATTAGAATCGAACGAAAAGAATCGCTCTACAAGTTACTCGAACTCGCTCTACCCACCGTCCAATAGGAACCTGTCAAACGAGGAGATTGACCGGTACCTTAAACAATGGACAGTTCGATACCTCGGTATCGTCCAACTGACAACGTGTTCCGCAATGCAACAATCGACGCACTGCACATACAAAAAAAAGACTGCTTACAAGACTAAAAAACTTGTATAGGCAATTTACTGATAGACAAAACTCGGAGGTTAGGACGCTGAAATCGCTGATAAAGAACCTCCAAATACTAATTAGAGCAAATTGTAGGCGGTCGGCCAATTTGCACTGGAGTAACAAGATTCTGGCTATCAAGTCTGATAACCCGACTATGTTCCCGCAGATTAATAAAATATTTCGGAGGAACGATGTCAACGAACTTCCGTGTCTGAAAATCCCCCGAACAACGAACAATGAACGCTTACTTACAGAAGCAGGAATAGATCCAAGGGACGCTGTCGATGATGACGACTTTTTTGTGATCGAAGATCTGCAGAAGAAGGTGGAGGCTATTGGAACTATTTTCGAGGATGTGTACAAGGTAAATGCTAACATTCGCCCGAACCACGACCTGGAGAATAGAGTCCTTGTGTATAACTTCTACCTTCGAAATGATATAGAGCACTGGACATCAGAGAATACTGGTTTTACCGGGTTCAATGATGAAAACTTGGCAAACAATGCCATCGCCAATGAAAGGGTTCACCCCCCGTACGTATCGAAGGTAGAACTCCAAACGATCTTCGAATCATTGAGAAAGAAGAAATCAGTGGGAATCGATGGAATATCGAACATTGTGCTTCGACATGTTCCTCTAGGAGCGGTGGAAATTTATGCCACCATATTCAACAATGCACTGAATAAGGCCCACTACCCAGAGCATTGGAAAACAGCTGTGGTACAGCCGACCCCCAAAAGTGGAAAGGACTCCTTAAATCCGGCAAATTTCTGGTCGATAAGTCTCCTTCCGAAAGAGTGATCAATAGGGCCTTGATTAAGTGGGTTGGGGACAATAACATAGTTCCGGATAACCAATTCGGTTTCAAGGCGGGGCATGATACAATACATGCCGCGTCTACACTGGTGTCGAATATCCAATGGAACAAAAGCAAGAAACAATGCACGGGTGCCTGCCTGATTGACTTGGAGAAGGCTTTCGATACCGTGTGGTTGGAAGGGCTATTTTACAAGTTGAGCAGGTTGGGCATAAGCAAACCGCTACTGTGCATGTTTCTTAATATGCTCACCAGTAGAAAGTTCGTTGTGAAAAATGGCAATGTGACTTCTGCTGGGACGTTCGAAATTAAAAATGGTCTGCATGAAGATCAACCTTCCAAAGTCAGAAACCATTCTTTTCAGAACGCCGTTGTCTCTGGCCTCTAGGGATACCAGAAAGAATTGGCGAAAGTTCTCTATCGTTGGACAGCACGGGCGTCCACTTGCGGGTCAAAATGTGGTCAGATACCTTGGACTTTGGCTAGACCAATATTTATATTTTAACAAACATGTAGATGCTGCTCTAGCCAGAGCCCGAGCTGCCTTCGCCATTACAAAGAGACTTTTTTATAGCAAGCAACTCGATGCAGGGGTAAAGGTAATCTGCTACACGGCCCTCATTCGGCCTATGCTCGCATATGGATGTCCCGTGTGGTTCAACATAGGGGCAAGTAGGATGAAAAGGATTCGGGTGTTTGAGAGGGCCTGCCTTCGGGCTTGCCTTCATTTGTACAGAACACCAGAGTCTCAGTACAAAAAATTCTATTCTAATGAGGTCCTATACAACAGGGCGAATCTAATAAGAGTGGACAATTTCCTGGTCAAGATGACTCGAAGGCACATTGTAGATTGTTTACCTTTTTTTATTTTTTGTGCATTATATTTCTTTCTTTTTTGACTTACGGTATTACTGTTTACTTTTGTTATCTCTTCTTTTCGTCTTGACATTGATGATATTTTTTGAAGTGATGCCAATTTTTTTAATTTTTATTTAATACTTTAATTTTTTGTAATTCTCATTTTCGTATTAACTATAAATTATGAATTTTGTGGAAAATGCCGATAACCATTTTAAAATATTTAATACATTTAGGCTTAATTTTTGTTCAAGTATCTTTCTCTGAGCGGGTGTGGGTCCTTATAATTAACTATCTCAATTTCAATGGTTTCCAACCTAGATCCTGACAATTATAGTTATGGTATCCGAAGCCTGGCATCAAATGCATCGACTAGTAGTGTCACGTCCCAACTAGTGAGTTTACCTGGCTTTAGACTGTTAAGGAATGATCGCGTAGATAGAATTGGAGGTGGTGTCTATATGTATGTTAAAGTAAATATTACATCCAAATGTATCTACTCCTCAAATCCATCAATTATTCAATTTCTTTGTGTTGAGTTTAGAAATAATCTTGAGAAATGTTTGTTAGTTGTGCTTTACTGCCCCCCTTACAGCTTTAAAGAGGAGAACTTGAAGGAATTTGAGGATACTCTTTCGAAGTTGAGTACTAAGTACGACAATATATTAATTGGTGGTGACTTTAATGTTAATCTCTTAGCTAACAACAACACTACGCGTCTTTTTCATTATCTATAGTGATAAATTGGGTCTGTCAGTCGTTAACAATCATTATCCTACATATTTTCAATCAACCGCAACCCATCTTTGATTGATTTGTTCCTTACCAGTTTAAAGCGCCAATTACTCGACAATGATCAAGTTCGGCCTACTTCAGAGTTCATTCGTAATTTTTTATTTTGTTCTCTTGATATGCTAGTGAGACACAGAACAGTGAATCGTTCAGTTACAGGTCGTTTCGTAATATTAACTTCTCAAACCTGGATCGGGACTGTGGCCTCTTTAATTGGGATGAAATCTTTTATGCACCTGACAAATTAATTACAAAGTGCAGATTATATGACAATTATATTCTACTTGTAACCAAACGGATTAAACATAAATGTTGCCCCTGGTACAACAATTACATTAAAACATATACACATAATTCAATAGAAGACAATACACAGTATCTCGGAACAATGTCACGATGGTAGTACGTGGGGCTAAGAAAACACATTTACTTCAAAAACTCGACCCTACTCTCAGTTCCAAAACGCTCTGGATAATTCTTAAAGTTGTAGGTGTAACCGAGGATAAAAATAAATCGAAATGTTCGTTATATATGAAGATATGAATGTATTTTTCGTTCCTCATTCTAATGTTTCAAGGGCTTTTGAAGTTGATCCGCCTTCGCCTTTTATTGGATCAAGTCAATATTTTTCTTTCGACTGCATTGGGATAACGTTTGGATGTTATTCGATCGCTCAAATCAAATGCTATTGAAATTTCTTAACCTTATTTTACCTATGGTCCTAAGATATATGCTACATATATTCAATTACAGTTGTCAGTTTCCTGAATAGTGGAAAAAAGCCAAAGTAGTTCCAATTCCCAAAAAAGCGCACCCGTCATATCCGTCGGATTACAGGCCTATTAGTCTTTTGTGTTTTTCATCAAAAGTTTTTGAAAAAAATAATCTCCATACAGATAAAAATTATCTTATTTCGAATAAGTTAGTATCTGATTGGCAGTCTGGTTTTCGAAATAATCACAGCTGTGAATCAGCTGTCTTGAAAGTCACTTCAAATCTTCGTTTCGCCCTAGATTTCGGTGAGTTTGATATTATGGTTCTTTTAGATTTTACGAAAGCTTTTGACAGCATTGGTCATTCAATCTTGCTGAGGAAACTTAGAAATAATTGTAATTTTTCATCTACTGCTGTCAAACTGCTGCGAGAGTACCTTCAAAATAGGGTGCTGATGGTAGAAACTGATTGCGGAAAATCTTTGCCTACACTAGTCAATTCGGGGATTCCACAAGGCTCAATTCCAGGCACTCTGTTGTTTTCTCTTTTCATCAACGACCTTCCAGAATCAATTATGCATTGCAAGGTGTTAATGTATGCAGATGATGTCTCCATATGCTTTACCCGTCGTATAGGTCTAATGTAAGATTGTGTTGCTTGGGTAAATGAAGATTTAATGAGGATTCAACTTTGGGCCACTTCAAATAAACTTATGCTCAATCCCTCAAAGAATGTTGCTATGATTTGCTCTAGAACTCAAAATAATTCATCAGATTCTCCTCAAATTGTTCTTGATCGTAATGTTATTTCTTATGTCAGTAAGGTAAAATACTTAGACTACAGTGTTTTATTGTGATGTTCTTTCTGATGCGGTTAGAAAAATCTATTCTCAGCATGAAAAAGTATTTAGTTAAGAGCCTTATCATTCCATTCTTCAGTTTTAACTGTAACATATATCCTTCTATGGATTGTGAATGTAATCAGAAACTAAACGTAGCTTTTAATGATTGCTTGCTATTCATTCACAATATTCGAAGGTATGAGATTGTTTCACATTTAAGCTCAGATCTTTTGGGAATTAGCTTGGACAAATACTACTCATTTAGAAATCCCTTAAGATTGCACAGTATAATTCAAAATAAATGCCCCGAATACTCGTGCTTAAAGGAAATGGTGCATTTTACTCAGTCACTTAGAGGTGTATGTTTAATTTTCCCTGGCTTCTCTCACACAATTGCAGAGCGTTCCTTTATAGTGTCAGCAATTCGATTATGGAATAGTCTACCTGTTGAATTGCATCACCCATTTTTCACAGGAATATATTTCAACACTTCTCAACCAAATCTAAATTGAAATAATAATAATAATCTCATTCAGCTCGAACAAATAATTTTATTATACAATTTGTTCACAGTACTTTTTTGATGTTTTGGTGTTTGGGATATCCGAATATGTACCTTCGCAGCAACAAGGTAGTGATCCGAGTCATCCAAAATCCAAAATCCGAACATCCAAAATACTAGAGGTGTGACTTACATCAATCCCGACGTGATCAATCTGGTTAACAGTTATTTGATCCGGAGAGCTTCAAGTACCATTGAAAATATTGAGATGCGGGAATTGTGCGTTACCTGCAGTGATGTTTCACGCCGTTGCAAAGTCGATTAGGCTGGGTCCGTATCAGGAGGCGTTGTCGTGCAAGCTGTATTTTCCGATGGTATTTCCAAAGATGCCTTCTTTTCCAATTTCTGCGTTAAAATCGTCGAGGAGCTCATAAAAGCACTCTTTTGGTCACGTCGCTCTTATAATTTGTGGTTTTTGAATTTTGCCTTAAAGGAGATTGCCATCAGGCGTTCGCTCATATGCCTGAAGCTTAAGTCTTTTTGCCTAAGTCTGCATTTGACGTCAAATCCGCATCCAAATAGCGGTCACCATAGTAGATGTCACAGTTTGTAATCCTTTTTTTGCCCAGCATATCTAAGTCATTGGAACCGCTTTCTCTAAATATATAGATAATAATAATAATAGCTCTACATTGTCTATCTTGCCTCTTATAGAGATGGCGAATATTCACATTTGTTGGGTGCCGGAGCTTAGGGACATTCAGAGCTATAAAGTATTATATAAGTACAATTCCCTGGTACTTTTACTTAAATATTTCAAGTACCAGTACTGGGAATTGTACTTCTACTTACAATTTCTTCGAAGCTCTTGAAAAACTGGTAAGGGTAGCAAGGAATTGTACTTGTACTTAAAAAAAATAAGTACGAGGTAATTTTTTAATTTAATTTAAGTTCTACTTCAGTATCAAAATACTTAACTACGTTACAGGTCTGGGGACATTCCAGGGAATTGTAAGGTCGATGAACTTATCAGATATTGAATAACAATACCCATTCCACCAGATAAAGGTACGTTGGATACACCGATAGCTACATGTAAACTTTCATTAAAGCTGGATGCTATTGAGAAGACAAATCTTGGTGGACAAGTGGTACAACGTGTCTAACGACAAAACAGATTTGGCCTAAACTGTATCTGAAATGCTCTAAGAATTTGATTGCATATTAGCGCTGTAATTGGTGCCATTACTGAGCACTGTCTATAAGGCTTGGCTTTTACAGTATAACGATTACTGTAACTTCTACATGGACGAAGAAGAGGGGAAAACTATTCTCCATCTTTGCATCTAAATGCAGACATTAGAAGCCTCATATGCTTCATCAGAAGCTCCGATTGGTTCAACGAATAAATTCAGGTAATTTTTCCCCCAGGATCCATGTGGTATCACAATCACAAAACACAATCATTGTGTCGGCCTTTCAGATGGCAGCCACTTCAACCTTACCCAACCTAACCTTGTTCGGCCCAACCCAACACACTTCTTGGATAACGGTGATGTCTGTCTAGGGCCTCCGTTAATTGTTCGGCTGCACGTAACCTGTTAAAGGTCTGAACATTCCACGCGCAGATCCGAAGATCGTTGTCCTTATTGCACGTTTATTATCCGCCTTTGATCGCGACTTGTAAGTTTCTGCGGTCGGATTGTTTTGCCATAAGACACCGGATTTTGTAAACAAATTCTAATGAGACAGTCAGATCTTGATAATCTCTTCGCAATTGCTCCAAAACCCACGCCAGCGTCGCGGCAAACTTCTTCCGTTAAATGTTACTATGCGGCATTGTTGCTAGTTAAAATCATAATAAAAAAACTGAATAAAATTGAAGAGAAATTGCAGTATTTATACGATGCGGCTATACGACTGCAAACTAAAAAATCCGTTTTGCTCAAATTGCTTGTATATTGATCCCATAAAATAATAAAATAATTAGGGTACTATATCCGATTTGAGTTTCTTGTAAAGACCTTTTTTAAGGTGCGGTTATACTTTTGCGAGGCATTCTATATGAAATTTCATCTTCCTAACCCAAAATTTAAGGCCCACAAAATTGGTGACATAGGGACGGACATGTGCTGATCACAAATATCTTCTCCTCCACTTGAACAGTGTTCTTTGAAGTTAGTAAGACCCAGTAATGGAGTAGAAAGGTATATAGGGAGAGAGAGTGATGTAACGATGCGCGTTAATTTCAAATCTTTGTAAATTGTATGTAGGTTTATGGAAATACTGTGAAAAGCAAGTTATTCCACATTCGTGTTGAATGGCTAAAATCGATCTCGTAGGATGATTGGTGCGCGCGAAACCAACTTTTAAAGTACATGCATATGCTGAATGGGCAACACGTGTATCACGATTAAACAGACAGACTGGCGGAACATAACCATATATCCGAACATTTATGGCGTCAACGATCGATCTACAAGCTTGTCGCTGAACACGATCAAGTAAACTCAAGCCCAAATATGTGCGACATATTCAAGTTTCAGACGAACATAATCTATAGATTGCGGCCAAGTCCACGGGAGTGGAAACCGTTTATACGTTTTACAGCATCAGTAATCTGCTGGTTCCATCGAAGGTCTGGGCTAATATATGTACATGCCAAGCATTGGCAAACCATTAGATTCATAGTCATCAACTTCATCCATTCTGAGTTGACCAAGTTAGCATTCCGCTTGATAGACAAGAGACTGCACTACGTTTTTTCCGCGTTAAACTCAACTTGGAACGCAATTGATAACTGCATCAATGGCACAGTTGAGTTCGGTAGACATTCGCTGCCGCTGGGATGATTTGGGGCTCTTGCCGTGGTGTCGTTAGCGAATAGGCGAATAGGCACAGTCAAAAGTGTTGTCATCCGTGAATGAATAAATCGGATTACGATTACAGAAAGTAGGTCATTGATCTAAATCAGGAAAAGGGACTGAGCACCGGGTCAATTTTGTCTCTATGTTATTATTTCTCTATGTCACACTATAATCAATGCAAAGTAACATTAAAAACAAATAAAAAAGACAAATAGTAACTAAACACTCATATTACTTCTTTTTAAAACCAATTAACGAGTATGAGTGGAATAATAAGAATTTCTAATAATACCATATTAAATATAACTGGTATCGGAAAAATAATAGTAAACGTGTGAATATTTTAATAAAAATCTGAAAATATATGATTTTACCCAAACGTATACTGCTATAGCTGCAAATTGCATATCCAGGTTGAAAAATTGTTTTTCTATTCTATTGAATCACCTTAGTCGTAATGGCGAATGTTCTACGCGAATAATGATAGCACTGTTTCGACGTAAGTTAGCTTTTTCTTTGAAATGGCGGTGTAAACAGTACGAGATAAAAAAGGTTATTCCACCAACTTCTAGAGAAAAAAAATCTATAGAAAAGTTGTATTCCACATATGCCCAATGCTTACGGTTAATCCCGCATTCCACTTTTTCCACATACATTATTTGAATAAAGTTGTGCAATATCTTACTATACCTATAGTAAAACTAAAATACTAATACATGCACGTTTTTAATGTGTTATAAAGTTTATATAAAGACTAATTTAAAAAAAATAATACTGTGCAACGACAAGCGGGTGAAAATGCCAAAAGTTGTAGTTTAGCAACACACTCGACAGCAACCAGACCCATAATTATTATTTTCTGAGTTTCCTTTAACTAAATTGGGCAAAATCGTTAATTTTGTATTTTAACTTAAAATTGCAAATCTTTGATAAAGTTGCTTAGGCAACATACATTAACATTAGATTATACATAGGGCAAACATTTTGAAAAATTTTGTGTTTTGCGAGTATGGAGGATAACATCATTTCATTAGTAAATAAACCATTGGGTCTTTGTCGAGGCATTCCCTAGTGAACATGTATGTCTTTGGGCATTAAGTTTTCGAAATGCAACTGCTGAATTTTTTTTTTGGTATTGTACGCATTATTTGTATATAGGGCCAATTTCGTCCCATAATTTTCATGTTTTGTAGTCATCAGCAAACAACAGAATTCGAGGATGGAGGATAACATCCGGTAGGTCATTAAATTTCATATTATTTCCGTCTAGTTCGACTACTGCTACTATACAGACGTGTCTTAGATTGCTCTTATTATCAGCATATATGTATGACATTTGCTCTAAATGTAAAATCATTTTTTCAAGTGATGTTTTCATGCGGTGTGAAGTTTGTCAATCGGTTTTTTATACTCAATGTGTGAATATCGCCGACAGTGATTTAATTTTCATGAAATACAATAAAAACATCTTCTGAAGGTGCGATATTTGCTGTATAAATTTTGTGTATACATGTATGTCTAAAATCAAAGACTTGTTTCATTTCTTCAAAGAGAACAGTGGTAAATTTCATGAGTTTTTTTTTCAGTGCTAACGTCAATGACATCGACGATCGTAGAGTTACTCGCTCTTAAAATAGGGGAAAGTGCAACGAACTTATCGGACAAACAAAAGGTTCTCCGCTACTAACAGTATAAATTTTTCTTTGCTTGCTACATCGGGACTTTGCCCTTCGTTCAAATAAAAATGTAAACACTAAAAGCGCTTTGACCGGTGGTAAACATCCATCTTCATCATCATCTTCCATGACCGCTGCACCATCATCCGCTAGCAATACTAACTCTGGTAAGCAGAGTAAGAAAATTACTAAGGCTTTGTGCGGTGATAATGATAACACTACTGGTATAACATGTACTACCGCTTCTGATTTGAATTGCTCTCTTTTTCAGCCTGCTGGAACAGACGAAAGAGACAAAGAGAGCCCAAACAATAACAATATCACGTCTTCTCTTCAATCAGCTGTTTCCACTGCTGTTAACAATAACAATCAAATTAGTTCATTTTTTTAGTTAATTAAAGCCATCTTGTGATAAGATCTATAAATATAATTATGCCAGGGGAAATTTTAATGCTATGGCCGATTATATCAGTACAGTTCCTTGGGATTTTGTGTTTCGTGAAAATGAGATTTGTGAAGCATACAGCATATTCATGAGGACTTTAAGGGGTGCAATTGACCTCTTTATACCTAAAGTGGCTATTAAATAGAACTCTAACCCCCCGTGGTATAATAAAAATCTTTGTAACTTATGCAATAGGAAAAATAAAGCATATAACAATTTTCGAAACTCAAAAGACAACTTAGCTTTGAGGAATGACTATCTTAGGCTTCCAAAATAATTTTATGTTCTTAACAAATTCTTGTACAAAAACTATTTTTTTCGAATAGAATCTAACTTTAAGAGTAATAGTAGACGTTTTTGTAGTTTCATTAATAGCAAAAAGCAATCAAACGGAATTCAAAACTGTATTCACTATTCAAATACTACTTCATCTAATCTTCGCACAGTCTGTAACCAATCTGTTTATTCCCCTTCTTTCCCTTCAATTTCAGTCGACATTGGACGCTGGATATTAGCATCACGGATGTCGAAGAAGCTTTAAATAGTTTGAATTTGAATAAACAGCCTGGACCAAACTGGATTCTTCCTATTGTATTGAAAAATTGCTTACCGTGTCTTTTAGTACCATTAAAACTTTTGTTTAATGCTTTACTTGAAAAGGGATATTTTCTTAGCGATTGGAAAGCTTCTTATATTTCCCCCATCCACTAATCTGGTTCCAAACAAGAAGTTACTAATTATCGACCGGTTTGTAAGATATTGCTTATCCCCAAACTATCTGAAAAAATAGTGTGCATCTCTGAGAAAGAACGACAATTTAGAACAATTTCTCCATATCAGCATGGTTTCATAGCAGGCAGATCAACAACTTCCAATCTCACAATCTTGTACCACGAGATGACTAAACACATTGAAGGGGGCTATCAATGCGATGTTATTTACACTCATTTTTCAAAATTCTTCGACAAGGTAAATTACTTTTCCATTCAAATCTTTTAAAGTGGTTTGAATCATATTTAACGGACAGAACACAGTTCGTTCGCATTAATAATACTTTGTCTGATCCTATTCACGTAACATCTGGTGTTCCGCAAGGAGATTATTTGGGCCCCTTGTTCTTTCTCATTTTCGTTAATGATATTCCTGAATTTATCAAAAATTCATTCTGTTTGATATATGCAGATGATATTAAAATTGTTCGTTATATTAAATACCGAATGAGCTGTTAGCTTTTGCAGGAAGATTTGCGAAGATTATCCGAATGGTGTAATTCAAATCACCTTCTGTTAAATGTATCTAAATGTGAAAATATGTCATTTTATCGTACTCGCTCACCACTGTTCTTCATTTATAAAATAGGTAACAGACGTCTGGCAAGAGTATTTAAAAAGAAAGATCTTGGTGTTATATTCGACCCCAAGCTAAATTTTACTTTATATATTGACTACATTGTATCTAAAGCGAATTCAATGCTCGGTTTTGTTGCTCGGAACTCTAAGGATTTCAAAGATGTATACACCCTTAAATCGCTATTTTCATCATTTGTTCGATCAGTCATTTTTCATTCATTTTTAATGCATTTTTATTAAATTCATTGTAACTTATTTGCTAGACAAAAAAAAACGCTTAAAACTAGCTTAACTAACTTAACTATTCTTATTCTAACTTACTGGCCCTATGCGGGCGCTTTAAGTTAAACCTAATACTTAAAACTATGTCTTTCGACGTAACTAACTTAAGATTCTTTATTTATTTATTTTATTATTCTATTGGCTATTACTACTAAGAAAAATGTTTAATCAAATGAAAAAACTTAGTATATGAACTTTTTTTTGTTTTTAATGTTCTTATATATAAAACTTATAAACTACCTTAAAATAAATCTTAAGCTATCTTATTCTAAATTAGCCTATCTTATTCTACGTAAATTTTTTTTTTTTTTTTTTTTTTATCGAGTGCTGTTTTTTTTTTATTTTTTTTATGTTTTTTGTGTTTTTGTGTTTTTTTTTGTATTTTTGCATCCAAGTGCTGTGGATTTTTTTTTTTTTTTTTTTTTTTTTTTTTTTTTTTTTTTTTTTTATTAAAATATTACTTACAACCTATTTACATATCACTACCTAAACCTTAAAACTATGTAAGTCGGCCATGGACAACAAACAGCCAACCTCAAATATGCAACAGGCTACCCTGGATTAGGAGGAAACGACGAAGGAGTTTCCTCTCTTTCGGCTAGCCACCAAAAACGACCGTACTGACGTTGTACGTCATAAATATCGCGACCCGATACCGCCCTACTAAACCGGAGCCGCTCCACACTACCGTGTGCAACGTCTCTGTCGTAGTTGAGTCGCCTATCCACAGCTGTCCGAGCAACGTGGAAGATTAGCGGCACTGCCAATCTGTCCTGGATCAGACCTTTCTTATCAAAATAGAGGAACGCCTCTGGGGGAACAAAGCCGTTAAGGCGCACTCTCTCATGATACTCGTAATTGGGGTAATAAGCCCCGGAGATCAGGTTGTTCGTCGAGCTCATTGCTCTTGCAATGTGCCTTCGAATCAGCTTGATAACGAAATTATCCACTCTTATTAGGTTAGCCCCGTTGTATAGGACCTCATTGGGATAGAATTTTATGTACTGGGACTCTGGTGTTCTGTACAAATGAAGGCAAGCCCTCTCAAACACCCGAATCTTTTCCAACAAGCTTGCTCCCACGTTAAACCACACGGGGCATCCATATACGAGCATGGGCCTAATGAGGGTCATGTAGCAGATTACCTTTACCCTTGCATCGAGTTGCTTGCTATAAAAAAGTCTCTTTGTAAGGGCAAAAGCACCTTTGGCTCTGGCCAGAGCAGCATCTATATGTTTGTTAAAATATAGATATTGGTCTAACCAGAGCCCCAGGTATCTGACTACACTTCGACTCGCAAGTGGCTGTCCGTGCGGTCCAACTATTGAGAACTTTCGCCAATTCTTTCTGGTATCCCTAGAGGCCCCAGACAACGGCGTCCTAAAAAGAATGGCTTCCGATTTCTGGAAGTTGATCTTCAACTTCCAGTCATCGCAATATCGCTGAATCTTATCGAAGTCACGTTGCAAGAGAATTGCAATGACCTCGATTTTTGGTCCTGATCTGTACGCGATCAAGTCGTCTGCGTACGCTATGGCATGGTGTAGTGATCCTATCAGATCGCTCGTGTAAATGTTGAAAAGGATCGGTGAATTAACCGCACCTTGTTGCAGACCATTTTTAATTAGAAATGTTCCAGTAGAAGTCACATTGCCATTTTTGACGATGAACTGCCTACCGGTGAGCATGTTATAAAGTATGTACAACAGTGGTTTGCTTATGCCCAGTCTGTTCAGCTTGTAGAAGAGTCCCTCTAACCATACGGTGTCGAAGGCCTTCTCCAAGTCAATCAGGCAGGCACCCGTACATTGTTTCTTACTTTTGTTCCATTGGATGTCAGATACCAGTTTAGACGCGGCATGTATTGTATCATGCCCTGCCTTAAAACCGAATTGGTTATCCGGAATTATATTACTGTTCTCAGTCCACTTAAGCAGGGCCCTATTGATCACTTTCTCGAATACCTTGCTGATGTTCGGAAGGAGACTTATCGACCGGAGATTTGCCGGATTGGAAGTGTCCTTACCCCTTTGGGGATGGGTTGTATCACTGCTGTTTTCCAATGCGCTGGATAATGTGCATTATTCAGCGCATTGTTAAACAGAGTGGTGTAAATGTCCACCGCTTCTAGAGGGAGATGTCGAAGCACAATGTTCGACACTCCATCGATTCCTACAGATTTCTTCCTCCTCAATGAGTCGAAGATCGCTTGGAGCTCCACCTTCGATATGTACGGTGGATGTACCCTTTCATCGGCGATGACATTATTTGCCATGTTATCGTCATTGAACTCGGTAAAACCTATGTTCTCGGATCGCCAGTGCTCTATATCATTTCGAAGGTAGAAGTTGTGCACAAGGACGCGATTTTCCAGGTCGTGGTTCGGGCAAATGGTATCATTCACCTTGTACACTTCCTGGAAAGTCACTCCTATAGCCTCTACCTTCTCCTGCGGATCTTCGATCACAAAGAAGTTGTCATCCTCTACTGCGTTATCTGGATCTATACCTGCTGTTATAAGTATTCGTCCATTGTTCGTCGTTCGGGGGATCTTAAGACACGGAAGGTCGTTTTGATTATTCCTCCGAAATATTTTATTTATTTGCGGGAACATACTCGGGTTGTTGGATTTTACAGCCCGAATTTTGTTGTTCCAATGCAAATTTACAGAAAGTCTGTAATTTTCTCTAATTAACTTTTGGAGGTTTTTAATCAACGATTTCAGTGTCCTAACCTCCGAGTTCTGTCTGTCAGTAAACTGTCTGTACAAGGTTTTTAGTCTCGACAGCAGTCTACTTTTGTGTTGGTGTAGTGCGTCAATTGTTGCATTGCGGAATATGTCTGCGTTGTCAGTATGTTGATACCGAGGTATCGTATTATCCATAGTTCGTTTAATTGTCTCGTCCATTTGTTTTAGGTACCAGTCAATCTCCTCGTTTCACAGATTCCTATTGGACGGTGGGTAGAGCGAGTTCGAGGAGAGTGCTCTTGTTAAAGTTCTGGAGAAGCGAGTCCAACGCGTCCTACTATAATTGTAGGAGTACGTTTGGACAAACTCCTCCAACTCCGCAATTTCGTTGGGAATCGTTATTACGGCACTGAGTCCGCAATGGTCACTGTCATACGCAAATGTGTGCAGGCAGTTTATAGTTTGTCGGTCCATGTCGGTCAATTGTAACCGTACGTCGAACAGCATAAGATCCAGATAAGAGCCACTTCTAGGAAACGACGGACTATCTGTTGCTTTCAAATCGAGTTTATACTCGACACTGTGCCGACCCCACCAATTGAATAGTAGGTTCCCTCTAGGATTAGGTGTGTTGTTTCCCCAATCTCTATGTTTGGCATTGAGATCTCCGGCCATGATGAAATAATTCTCCTCCGACTCCAGCCTTAGGAATCGAAAAAGTGTCTCGAGCTCTGAAATAAATAAAGTAGATTGAGTAGCTTCAGGTGCATAGAGTGCGACCAAGTACATCCTCTTTCCACTACGGAGAGGGATGCACACGATACACGCTTCCAGCTCCTGGAACCTTCGCACTTCACCGCTGTACATTACTTTAAATTGCAATTGTTTGCGTATGAAGATCGCAACACCTCCTCCTTGTGTAGAGTTGCGTCGGTCTCTTCTGACAATACTGTATTTATTGTGCCCCAATTTGTGCTTCTGGGATAGCTTTGTTTCGCTAACCATAAGCACATCAGAGGTTTGGTCTTCAAGCAACTTAAACAATACGGCTCTTCGCTCGATCCTAATCAGTGAATTCACATTCACCGCAAGGATCTTCAAGGATTGCTCCTCCATGTTCGTACCCATTACGACTGAAGGTGCGTTAAGCCCAGCAGAAGTGCGTAGATCTGGTCCACCCGCTTCGCCTGCTCCTGTACCTGACGTTGAAGCTGCTCCATCTGCCCTTGGATAGAGAGCAAGATGGCCAGCATGTCAGTTTGAGCCTCCGGTGCTCTAGGCGCTGGGGCCTGAGAAGCAACCTTCGGTCTTTTCTGTTCCGCGTTTCCCCGACCTGCCGCCATTTGGGCGTAGGTCACTTGGGGAGTCACGGATGGTGTTTGAATTGGAGCAGGTGGACGTTTCACTACAACCTTCTCCTGACGAACCAGATTTACTTTCTTAATATACTGGAACTTAGGACAACCCCGATAGTTTGCGGTGTGTCCCGAGTTCCTGCATAAAGCACACGAGAGCTGGCTCTTATCTGCAACTCCATCCTTACCTAGAGTGCATTCCTCTGCTTTGTGGTTCTTTCCACACTTGACACATCGAGGCTGCATTTCGCAGTTCGACGCGGCGTGACCGAACCTTTGGCAGCGAACACATTGTAAAATGTTTTCGCTCCTTCTTAATTTTTCCCAGGCGACAACCTGGTAGTCTAGGACTTTAATACTCCTTAGACCATCCAGCTTGCTATTGGGTGAAAGCTGAACTAGGAAGAACGGCAGTTTCCGCTTCTCCCTTTTTGCCTTAGCTGTGGTGAATGGCTTGACCCCTACGAATTCGAGCTCGTTGCACTCTTTCTCTTTAAGCAGCGCAAGGAGCGTCTCCGGATCAGTAGACGGGTCTATCCCCCTCAGCAGCATTGTTTGCCGCTTTTCCCCCTTCGGGGTGAAGGAGAAGAACTCCGTCGTCGTGTCCTTTAACAAATCTTTAATTTTTTTATATTGCTCCACTGTATTGCAGTGGGTAGCGTGCCTGTCTTCATTTAATCGTTTAATAGAAAAATTGTTGCCTATGGCCGACTTACATAGTTTAATGGTGTCCATAAGCTCAATCTTGTACGTATTTATTGGCGGTACCCTCGCTTTTGTCGTCGTCTTCGATTGTTGTTGCTTCTGCTGCGGTTGCTGTTGTTTCTGCTGCTGCTGCTGTTGCTGCTGTTTCTGCTGCTGTTGTTTCTGCTGCTGCTGCTGCGGTTGTTGCTGCTTTTTCTGCTGCTGCAGCGGTTTTTGCAGCGTTTTCTGCTGCTGTTGTTGTTGTTGCTTATTCTGCTGCTTTTGTTCTTGCTGCTGCTGCATTAGTTGTTGTTGCAGCTGGCCTTCTGGCTGCTTCTCTTGCTGTTGAGCGCGCTGGAGCTCTAGCTGCCGCTCCCTCTCTCGCCTGGCCATTTGTTTGGCCTTTATGGCACGCACCCTCTGTTCGAGCTGCCTGATGCTGCTAGTCAGACTCTCGACTTCTTCTTCTTCATCATCCGATTCGGAGGACGCCAGAACTCCGAAGCTATTGTTCTTCTCTCCAACGTAGTGGCCTTCCCCACCGTCGGAGATGTAAGCTAATTCGACAGAGTCATCGGACCTCTGTCGCTTTTTTTCTGCTGCTACTCTTGTTGTTGTGCTCGGCGCCCCTTCACTCACTCCACCGGGCAGCTGTTCAGTTGAAGCTGATGTGGAGGGACGCTTTACAAGGTTGGGAGAAGGTTTTAACTTCCTTCTCCTTTTCCCTTTACTTGCGGTTACCACTGTTGCTGAGTGGCCTGCCTGCACTGCATCGGATGATGCTGTTACCCCACCAGCTGGTCCCGCTATTGGGAGCGCGGACCGCTCACTATCCATCACCTGATTCTTCTTGTCTAAACACTTTTATTTATTTATAAAAAAAAAAAAAAAAAAAAAAAGACTTTCTTAGAGTACACACGTGTTTCGGCTTTTAATTTAAAATAATAGTGTTCTAAACTACAAGGTTAGACAGTATTTCTTCAAGTGACGAGTTAGCCTAGTGGCAGTAGTAGTGAACCGTCAACACAAGGGCCTGGGTTCAATTCCCAGCCAGGAAAAAATTTTAACTTTGTTCGATCAGTCCTTGAATATTGTTGCACAGTTTGGAACCCTTACTATAATGTTCATTCGATCAGGATTGAGAAAATTCAAAAGCGTTTCACAAGATTGGTCATATACCGTTTACATTGGAATATTCGAATGCCATCCTACAATGCTAAATGTTAGCTAATTGATCTGCAAAAACTTGAGATTCGACGGAAATATTTTTCAGTTATTCTTATAAGAGACATTATAACATCTCACATCAACTGCACCTATCTATTGTCCTTAGTATGTGTATGTGATCTCATAAGAGGATTACGAATTCGTAGGTTTTTTCAAGAAGCCTTTCCTAGGACTAATTATTTACTAAATGAACCTTTTTAACGATGCATCAGAGAGGCAATTCCTTATTCAATCACATTGACTTCTAAAGTAATCTGTGTAGAGAAGCTTTTAAAAAGCATTTAATTTTTACATTAGTTAGATTGGATTGTTAGAAATTATGTACTTTACTTAGTCTATAAGTTGGTATATTGAAATGTATTAACTGTTTGATGAAATAAATTGAATTGAATTGAACTTGTGTTACTACAAAACTATCATTGAAACCAATGCTGATGTTGCTGATATGGATTTTATTGCCAGGCCTCCTGCTGCTCCAAACTGTGCTATTTCGAATAAAACCCCTGTTGTTGCTGACTGTGTTTCTCATATAACGTATGCTTCGATTGTTTCACCTGCTACTGTTAGTGGATCTAGTGCCTCAGAAAGAAATACTCCTGCCAATATCATTTCTCCTGAACCGGATGTAGTTGTAATTCCTAATTTACCTGTCGATGATGTTAGTAGGATAAATTCAAACAGAAGATCTAGTAACCGAACTAATGTTATTGTTGGTATCAGTGAGCAATGTGATGCGTTTAAAGTTGTCCGGAAACTGGGATGGTATCACAATTCAAGTTTCCATCCGAATACCACTACTAATGATATACTCGTATATACCTACATTGCCTCGAAACTTCATGCTGATTCTTCGCTTTTCTCTTACTTTAAGCTTGTTGTCAATGGACGTGCGCAAAATATAAAATTCTTGAATTTCAACTGTCTTAGACTCTGCCTATCTTAGATGTTGCAATTAGCCAGCGATTTGACTTTGAATTTTTATGTTCAAATCGTCTACTGCGTTATTTTTCGCTGCCAAAATGGTTCGTTCGCTCAAGCAAACATGGTTTTTGTAATTTGCAACAATATTCGGGAACACTTTCTTTCGACATACGCTTCCTTTTGTGACGTACTTGCAAACGTATTTGATGGCTCGACGGAATTGCAGTACTCAATATAGCAATGCGTTTTGAATGTTTTGGAAAGCAGCGGCGAATACGGAATAATCCAGCTGTTGTCGACTACAACGTCCTTATTTTAGTCTTTCAACGTTATCGTTCTGTCCTTATCCTCTCCAGAGTTACGACGATATAGGGGGTAACCGTCGTTGCCTGTGATTGTGTCAACCAACAAAGCACGCGGATAACGTTTGGAGCATTTATTTTTGATCATGCACTGTGATTCCCGGTTGTGATCGCCACACGATCTATGAATCATATTCAACGTCACTACTTCATACAACTGTGGATCTGTTTCGAGATCAGGCATTTCTGCGCAAATGATGGCGTCAATTTCATCCGGTCTTATTTTCTCGACCATCCTAAGGAGAATATGCGCATGAGGCAGGCTTATTTTTGCCACTCCACAGTGTGCATCCACCGTCGCACGTCTCGGAATACTTTACAATGAAGTCCATGAGCGCCGTGAGTTTTTGCTTGAATACTCGTGCTGTAATGCGTGGCGATCGCTGGGTGATTGACCGGGTAGTAACAGCTGCGTGATTTCGATCCATTTTGGGTTGCTAGTGAAAGTGATGAATAAGTCTGGTCGACTATAATGTCGCACGTATTATCGCATCTTGCGCGTATTCGTGCATGTGCCTCGGGCTTCCAACATACGTCGCTAGCAAAATGGTAAATCGGCCGATATTGTTTGCATTTCCATCTACATTAATGGCATCACGCAGATGAATGTATTCTTCCGTACGCGATTTTTGCTGATTTAAACGTATACATATGTCAGACGTTCCGTTTCGATTTTGACACACAAACATATCAACGGCGAACTGATCAAACAATCTGAGGCATTTCAATATGTGATTGACCTCGTTTCGACGGTGCATCAAACGGTAGGCATAAAAATTCATCGAGCTGACCTTTTTGTTTGTTTCTTCACCTGCAAATGAATAATGAACTTTTGTTAAGAATCGATTTGAAAAACGATTAACAATATTAATCATCTTGATCAAAAAATGATATCCATTCTCTTTTCGGCAAAATATCAGCGAGACACCAAATTCTCGCCAACAACCACAATGGCAACTTCATTCAACGTCGGTGCATTGAAGCCTCTTTCATGTTCGCCTATTGGTCTTTTGTCTGCTCTGATCACTATTTTGTGATCATCCGAAGGCATAATTTCTAGTGCAGTCTTGAACAATTTGATCAATTGATTGTGTTCATGTAAGAGTAGTTGCAGTTGCGCAATAATCTCATGCTTAACCGCACGACTAATGGCACAACGCTGACTGATTTCATCATCAGAATTTCCAAGGAAATAAATCTGAAGAAATTTGTGATCAGCATTCACTGGCGGCAATAATGCTCCTGCACGATGGTGAATTTGTCCTTGAATCTGTAAAATTGAAGACAAATTCTTGATTTATGAGCCTCGGTGAAACGTGGTGAATCGTTGATGTTTGTTTGTGTGATGTCTTTGTGTATGTGATGTGTGTTGCAGTCGAAAAAGAATTTACCTTAAAAGTTGTATTAAAACCTCGTTCTTCGATAATAATCGCCCCAAATGATGTCATTTGGAAGGAGCTGTTGTACTTTTGTATATTCTGCAAGAAATGCTTCGATCGAGGTTCTTGGCTAGAAAGAAATGATGCCAGTGACTCTGGTGGCAGTGTCAATTATGGTAATTTGATCTTTTTGCTCGCACAACATAACCTTGGCGGTTCGTGTCGAAACGTCAAAGCATTGCAATGCTGACAAACAGTGCTCATTGTTCCGAAGTCGACTGATACATCCGCGGCGTAATCGACTGTTGGGTCGTATCTGAACGTGAAACGTTCATTTCGAATTGTCACGTTTGGCCGTCTGTTTTGTCGACGTTCCAAATTATTTTGTGCGGATGCTCCAACAGAGCGAGTCGAACTCGACTGTATCCATTGCTTCGGTCATAATGGATCGCGCTTACGAAATTCTTATTCGATTTGACTCCAAACGCTGTCTACACTCTTCGTCAGTCTCATTGACTTTATGTTAATGTAGTTGGTTTGCGTTGTGCGTACGCCGACCGATATTTCGACGCCTCACTGGTGTCATTTTTCTCAAAGAAATAAACCACGAACTGAAATCAATTGAATATTTGCAACACACCAAATTGTTGAATTTGACTGTTTTTCACTATATGATCACCACCGATAACACACTGAAATATTGCTTTCAATATACAACGCGGAAATTGTTGTTGTTATGAAAACATGTGACAGCAGAACTATCAAACTCCTCCTATCAACTATCAAACTCCTCCCCCCAAATTTCCGACTTTTCCGGTGGATTTTCCAAAACTTTTTTTCATACAAACCTTGTCCTAACAATTACGGACACTAAAGAAAAAATCAGCCAAATCGGTCGATTCAATTCGTCACAAAGAAACTCTTATTGAATTTATGTTCTATAATTATTTAAGAGATGATGAAAAATCATATAAGTCATTTAACTTTTCGAAAGCTGATTACATTGGACTTAATTATTACCTGTATTCGTTTGATTGGGTTAATGAATTTAAGTATTTAGACAATGTATCATAAAACCATTTTGTTGATATATTGCAAAACGCTGTGAAAGAGAAATATTCCCAAGGCCCCATGGTATAACAGGGATCTAATGTATTTAAACAAATTGAAAAATAAAGTGTTCAAGTTACTTAAACTCTCTAATACAGATGTGACTATTTCTATTTTCGCAAGTTACGCAAAGATTTCGTGGTTTTAAGCAAATTCTGGCACGGAAATTATATCGTGAGCATTGAAAGTAAATTAAAAAAAGACTCCAAATGTTTTTGGTGCTTTGTTAATTATAAACGAAATTCAATTGGTATTCCAAAGACAATGGTATATAAAAACGTTGAAACAACTCTTGATCATTTTGCGACTTTCTTTCAATCTGTCTATTCCGATTCTGCATCTAATAATCTCTATGAACCAAGCTCAACATCCAAAATTGATATTGGTTCCATGAAGTTGGATTTTGAAGAGATTTTATCTGCTCTTAGTAGAGTTTCAACATGGCTTTGTATCTCGACGTTTGACTACATCCAATTTCGCATATTTTTCATCTTATGCTATAAACGCTGTTCAAAGTGGGTATCAAGTTGAGACTGTGTATTCCGATTTTAGCAAAGCGTTGGTTTTTATTCCGCAATGTTGAACTGGAATTCTTCTTTTTTACTGGGAAGGGTCCAACGAGTACAAATTAATAATTATTGCTCAAGATCTATTAAATGTACTTCAGGAGTTCCTCAAGGAAGTCATTTAGGGTCCTTGTTATTTATCATTTTTATTGATGACATTTCTTCGCACATACAATTTTGTAGATTTTTAATGTACGCTGATAATATTAAAATTTTTGTGAAAGTAAAATGTATACACCCTTAAATTGCTATTTTCATCATTTGTTCGATCAGTCCTTGAATATTGTTGCACAGTTTGGAACCCTTGCTATAATGTTCATTCGATCAGGATTGAGAAAATTCAAAAGCGTTTCACAAGATTGGTCATATACCGTTTACATTGGAATATTCGAATGCCATCCTACAATGCTAAATGTTAGCTAATTGATCTGCAAAAACTTGAGATTCGACGGAAATATTTTTCAGTTATTCTTATAAGAGACATTATAACATCTCACATCAACTGCACCTATCTATTGTCCTTAGTATGTGTATGTGCTCTCATAAGAGGATTACGAATTCGTAGGTTTTTTCAAGAAGCCTTTCATAGGACTAATTATTTACTAAATGAACCTTTTTAACGATGCATCAGAGAGGCAAATTCCTTATTCAATCACATTGACTTCCAAAGTAATCTGTGTAGAGAAGCTTTTAAAAAGCATTTAATGTTTACATTAGTTAGATTGGATTGTTAGTAATTATGTACTTTAAGTAGTTTATAAGTTGGTATATATTTTTTGTTGTAATTTGCGTCTGTGAAAGTGGATATGAATACCCTTATACTAATTTTAGGACACGGACGTTTTGTGGAAAAGGAAAGAGACAGAGAGAAGATGGATTGGTGTAGTTGGTTTGAAACTCAGGTATTATTACCTAGTTTCAGTGAACTCCAAGGGTGGCATCCAGATAACTGGGGAGTATTTTTGTATTGTCGTTGCTTATGTACTGTCGTTGCTTATTATGTCATCATTACGATCAAGTTGCATTTTAGCCATATGACCATCCTAATGCCAGTGTATGCCTTCGCAGTAGAGTTGACTAAGCTTTCACTATTGATCGCCTTTTTTATTTATGTCATGCGAAATAAATATATGATTTTTGACAACAGGATTCGAACCGTGAACCTGTAGCGTGATAAGCGATGATGTTACCACTACACATTGAAATGTATTAACTGTTTGATGAAATAAATTGAATTGAATTGAACTTGTGTTGCTACAAAACTATCATTGAAACCATTGCTGATGTTGCTGATACGGATTTTACTGCCGGACCTCCTGCTGCTCCAAACAGTGCTATTTCGAATAAGACCCTTGCTGTGTTTCTCACGTAACGTATGCTTCGATTGCTTGTTGAATTGGATTTCTTTTTTTTTACTGGGAAGGGTCCAACGAGTACAAATTAATAATTATTGCTCAAGATCTATTAAATGTACTCCAGGAGTTCCTCAAGAAAGTAATTTTGGGCCTTTGTTATTTATCATTTTTATTGATGACATTTCTTCGCACATACAATTTTGTAAATTTTGAATGTACGCTGATGATCTTAAAATGTTTCTAAAAGTAAAATGAGTTGGGGATTATCTAAAAGTTCAGAATGACATTTCGTGTACCTAGAACGGCATTGTTTTAAATATAAATAAATGCTTTGTGGTTTCATTTTCAAGAAGCTATTTTCTTTTTTCTTACAACTATGATACTTTCTTCAGTCTAGTCCATTGAATAGACTTCATAAAGTAAAATACCTTGACGTCATAATGGATTCTAAACTGACTTTCAATTTTCACATTGTCTTCATAATTGTCAAGGCCAATTCAATGATTGGCTTTATAAAAAGGAATGTAAAGAGTTTTACCGATCCACACACGCTTGTTATTCTCTTATTTTCTTTAGCGAGATCGATACTTGAATATGCCGGCGTTATATGGAATTCTGATTATCAGCTTCACTCTGACCGTGTGAGAAAAATTCAGAGGCGGTTCACAAGATTATTTTTTTTATAAAATGGGTTGGCAATATTCACTTCTATGTGTAAGCTTCTGGGTTTACTTAAGCTGCATTATAGACGATATGCTTATGATTTAATGTTTGTAAGGGATTTGCTATGTTATCACATTAAAAGCTCTTATGCCAATTTATGCTCCCGAAAGAGCGCTTAGAGGTAAACCATTTCTTTTCCTCTTGGGCATCGGACAAACTACGGCCTGAAGGAGCCTATTATAAGGAGCATAATCTCTTTCAACGAAATATGCAATATTGTTGACCTATCTTATTCGCGGGATTGTTTCTTAACGCTTTACGTATTAATTGTACTTATGTATCTATTTATTATTTATTTTAACTATAATTGTATATTGTTATTAAGTTACTCTGTAATCTGTAAAGCTATGCTTGTGGATGATTAAAAAAAAACCGCGATCCCGAGTGAATATGTATGTCTTTGGGCATTCAGTTTCCGAGACATACCTGTTGTGTTTTTTTTTTATACCACTAAAAAGTGATCCATTAACGCTTTACGTTTTCCATCGTTAATCTTTCACTTGGGTATCCTGCGATAAACTCTATCAAATACCTTATTGAGATCTGTATAAAAAAACATCAATCCTTCAGTTATATTCTTCGTAGTACAATTGTACGTAGTACATTCAGTTAGGTTTATTTCTTAGAAACCCATGCTATTCCGGAGCGATAATTATTGAGTAGTAAAATTTTAAGTTGTCCGTTTTAATGGGTGTATCTACTCCAACTAATCGCTACCATTATTTTATTAGAAATAACTTAGCACTACGATTGAATAAACTTGATTCACTGTGATTTCAGTCAACTAAACGTTATATTTTTGTCAACAAAATTCTATGACTCTATGTTTGTGTGTTTAATATTATCGCATTTTTTGTACTGAATAAACTTGTCATAAAAGTGTTATATAAAGGGTGACCAGATAGCAATGGTATAGAGCGATGTTAACCGACTTTCTGTGGTTACTCGACAACATCGATATATTCGAGCTGTAGTTCCAACAAGACGGTGCTACATGCCATACAAGCGACTCAACGCTCGAAGTGGTCAAGGAGAAATTTGGAGACTGGGTCATCTCACGGCGAGCGTTCATCAATTGGCCGCCGCGATCATGCGACTTGACACCCCTCGATTATTTTCTCTGGGGGAAAGAGCCACCTACATTCGATTACTTTTTTTTCCCAATTCTTGGCATTCTAGCCATCAGTTTTTGAATTATCGCCTGTGGTATATTGCTCCAGCAATTCAATAGTACATTCCACAACGCAGATTCTGATGATAGGCATTGATTCCAGACCCTTCTATCCAGCTCTTCCCACAACAGCTCTATAGGGTTTAAATCTGGTGATTGTGGCGGCTATGTCATGATTTGTAAGATTTCTTCATTTTCGCTCTGTTTCAGGTAGTCTTGACAAAGTCTTGACGTGTATTTAGGGTTGTTGACCTGCTGAAATACGAATCCTTGGCCAACTAATCTTAGTCCGGAGGTCATAGCGTTTTCTTCTAACAGCGCTGCGTCGAACAAAAACTCTCCGTTTTGTGCCAAATACCTCGAACTTGGATTCATCACTCCATAAAATTCTGTTGAAATCTTCTTCCGTCAAGTCTTTAAGCTTTATGGCCCATTCTACCCTTTTCTGCTTGTTTTGTGGTCGCAGTAGGGTTTTTCGAACAGCAATTCGCCCAAATAATCCAGAATGTCTTAATCTTCGTTTGACCGTTGTCAAGGACAGCGGTTTATTCCATGTTTCTTTATTTCGGCGCTTATTTCGGATCCTTTTTTTTGTCTACTTCGTTTGCTTGTTGTGATTATTAGCCGAACACTTCAAAGTGTGGCTTTTATGTAAGACCCTTCCAATTCAGGTCTACAAATTTTGGGATGTGAGTACCCTTTTGATGTAAGGAGTCATAAACAAGTATTGAATCAACAACCAAGAGTCATAAAATTTAATAATTATGGAAAACCTAATCACAATAAACCACAAAAGCGTTTTTTCCCACATTTGTAAACAAAACGCCCACTGTTCAAAAACGTGGATGTAAAATCCGGCTTTTATTATCTGAATGTGTTGTGTATTGTTCAGGTAGAAAATGTAGGCAAAAAAACTCAATGTAATTCATAAAATTCCATGTCCATGGATGAATCAAGTCAGTTGTCTAGGTAGGCCTCAAACGTTTGACTAGCATTGTACATAGGAAACAGACAAAATTTTAGCGTTTATTTCTTTCAAGTAAGATTTGCTCAAAACCTTGTCATAACACCTGAAAACACTTTTTTTGTTAAAGAAACAAGTATGAAACCCATTATTTGATGATTAATTTTAAAAAGTTGTCTTTTTGTTTCTTCCGTCTTGTTATATAAATTACATAATATAAAAGATCCTTCTTATCTCAATAATCTAACGAGGGTACCATAAATTTATTGCAGAAAAGATGTGTGCTCAAATAATTTAGATGTGAAAATGTGTCCACTCTGCGACTGGTGCAATTTTTGGGATCTTAAGGAAACTTGTTTCTACGCTAAGATTACTTATTTAATTGACAACCCTAGTACAGTGTTTTTCGCCGTATTCATGTCATTCTGGGCGACTTTATTTTTGGAACTGTGGAAACGATACTCTGCAGAAATTACTCATCGCTGGGATTTAACGGGTTTCGATGTTCATGAGGAGCACCCGAGACCACAATATCTTGCTCGACTGGAACATGTACCAAAAACAAGAACTGACTATGTAACAAATATAAAAGAACCAATCGTCCCATTTTGGCGAATGAAATTGCCAGCAACTATTTTTAGTTTTTCTGTTGTGCTCTTATTGGTAGCATTAGCGTTTGTTGCGCTGCTAGCAGTTGTAGTGTATCGAATGTCTATGTTAACACTTTTAAAAGTAGGATCGACTCCTATGACAACATCCAGTGCAATAATGTTAACCACTGCGTCGGCTGCATGTGTTAATTTGGTTCTTTTATATATTTTAAATTATGTAAGTAATTCAGTTGAGGCGGTCGGAACTGTATTAATTTGTATATTCTTTTTATTCTAGATGTACACACATTTAGCAGAATATTTAACGGAACTAGAATTGTGGCGAACACAAACACAATTTGATGATTCATTGACCCTTAAAATTTATCTTTTACAATTTGTTAACTATTATGCTTCCATATTTTACATAGCATTTTTTAAAGGAAAATTCGTTGGTCATCCTGGTAACTATAACAAATTATTCGACTATCGCCAAGAGGAGGTAATGTTTTTTTACAAACTATTATTTAGAAATTCAAAACTCTTTCTCTAACAGTGTTCTGCTGGTGGATGTCTAACAGAACTTTGTATACAGTTGGGTATTATAATGGTTGGGAAGCAAGCAATGAATTCTATTTTAGAACTTATTATGCCCATTTTTTGGAAAAAAGTCCAAGCAGTGAAAGTTGGGCTGTCACGGTTGTTTAAATCCGGCCAGACTGATTCTTTAAAAGGTCGTGATGAAAGGTGGCTAAGGGATTTAAAATTGCTTGATTGGGGACCAAGAAGTTTGTTTCCCGAATATTTGGAAATGGGTAATGGTTCTTTAAAATTTGATCATATTTGTATATAGGTATAATGAATTTGGTTTTTGTATTTCCAGTGTTGCAATATGGCTTTGTAACGATATTTGTTGCTGCATTTCCACTCGCTCCAATTTTCGCACTACTTAATAATATTCTCGAAATGCGTTTGGATGCTAAAATTTTGATAACGCATCATAAACGACCTGTGTCGCAAAGAGTACGTGATATTGGCGTGTGGTATAGAATTCTAGACTGTATCGGAAAGCTAAGTGTGATAACAAATGTGAGTTGAAAGAATTCAAATGTGTGTAAGTGTGTAAAAAAATAAACTTTTTTGTCTTACTAAAAACGCATAGCATAGTTCGGACACTTGTGTAGTATACGTAGTATACGGCAGTATAGATTTTTCTATCCAATTCTTTAACATCAAATTATTAAGCGCCTGTACGAGTATTCAATTACGATTTTTGAATACCACTGAAGGAGTATTAAGGTCTGCTACTTGTCCTTTGTTCTCCATCTCTCCCTTCATAATACCTATATTCACAAATAAAATGTGCGATTGCTAACAAAGCTGATAAAAATAATGCATTCATAAACATATGTACATAAATCAACAAAAAAAAAAAAAAAAACAAATTTGAAGGAGGTAAAAGTGAATGGAATATTAGGGTCAATCAATGAAAAAATGTAAAGAGGCTAGTGCCTAGATGTTAAGGTTCAATTTTCCAAATATTTTTTTACTAGAGGATCTGTTCAGCGCTGGAAAATAAATTTTTTGTTTTATATTGATATCTAAGGCATTTTCAACATATGTAAGGAAGGCAGTCAAATTTTGGTCATACATGCTCTTGAAGGTTTTTTAACCCTTTTTAAGAAAAATACAATATTTCGTCTTATCGATTTTGTCCAATGTACGCGATCAAGTCGTCTGCACGCTATTGCATGGTGAAGTGATCCTATGAGATTGCTTGTTTAAAAGTTGAAGAGGATCGGTGAATTTATCACATCTTGTTGCAGATCGTTTTTAACTTCAAATGTTCCAGCAGAACTCACATTGCCATTTTTGCACAAGGAACTCTCTACTGGTGAGCATATTACAAAGCATATACAATGGTTTGATCATGTCCATTCTGTTCAGCCTGTAAAAGAGCCCCTCTAACCATACGGTGTCGAAGCCTTCTCTAAGCCAACCAGAGAGACACCCGTGCATTGATTCTTGCTTTTGTTCCATTGGATATCCGGTACCAGTTTAGACGCGGCTTGTATTATATCATATCTCACCTTAAAACCGAATTGGGTATTCGGAACTATTTTTTGTCCTTAGTCCATTTAATCAGGGTTCCTCGGTGGATAAATCGTGTTCGAGGAGAGTGCTCTAGTCAAAGTTATAGAGAAGCGTGTCCAACGTGTTCTACTATCATTGTAGGAGTACGTTTGGATAAACCCGTCCAACTCTGCAGTTTCGTTGGGAAATGCTATTTCTTCACTGAGTCCGCAATGGTCGCTGTCATACACGAATGTGTGTAGGCAGTTTAAAATTTGTCGGTACGTGTATAAAGCTTTTTATATATTCTGGCCCACGTCGGCTATGGCGGTGTTGGTCTGACGATGGCAAAAGTCATACTTGTCTGTTCTGCATACATGCAATAAAAAAGTCCGCTTATAATAATACATATGTGTTGGTGCTAGCACGTGATTTTCACTCTCTTGTCTATGAATTACTGTTCTTAATCTGCTACAACCCGAATAGCTATGATAGCAAATTGTGATGTTTGAGAATTGACCGAGGAAGAAAGCATCCAGGGATACCTCAGTTGGTAGTGTTGGTGGCTAAAACCATATCTATCGCAAGATCGTTCCCTGCCCTTGGATCAAATGTTTTCTTCTTTATGCAATTCTCCAAAAATAATCATTCTTTACATTTGAAATTCAATCATTTAAATGAATGGTTGGCACGGCTGATATAAAATTTTTAATGATAAATTAATAAAAAATAATCGACAAAAATGTGCCGGATTCGAACCCACGACCTCGAGGGTAAGAATAATTTGTACAGTGTCTTAGTCACCTCGGCTATGGCGGTGTTTGTCTGGCGATGTCGAAAGTCATATTTGTCCCTTCTGCAGACATGCAATAACAAAGTCCGCCTGAAATATTTACCATAATTTATATATGTACATACGTATACGAGCAGATGAGATTCGTACTAGAAATCTCTATTAAACAAGATTGTATATTCGTGAAAAGGAAGGAAGTGTGTTAAATCACACATTGTACTAGTGGAAAGTAAATTATAGCATTGTAAGTAAATAAATATTAGCAATAAACTGAAGTATAAAACTAAAATTAGTTTCGTTTGTTGTTACGTTTTCTTAAAGAGACGAAGGGATGTTTAATAATTTCAACCTAAAACCAACAAAACCATAGGGATAGGGTGTAAATAAGGCACAAAATATCTGCAGGCAGATCTTAATACTCAAAAATGGTTTCGACTTGTAACTTACGAGTACAATGGATGCTCAACTCAAAGTTTCTTGAAGAGAATCTAATAGGTCGCCATTGCTATAAGTTTACTATATTACATAGTGTGGGTCAAACAAAAACAGAAATTAAATCCTGGGTTGTAATATTTCCTTTAAAGGGTTTTATTATAGCATTCACATCTGATATGATTCCTCGCCTGGTTTACCAAACACTTGTTTCCGAGGATGGAACACTAAATGGTTATTTGGATTTCAGTCTGTCGCATTTTGATGTACGTGATTCAGAAGCACTAAGTAAGCTGGCTGCGAACAATGCAAATATCACAATGTGCAGGTAATATAAAAACATAACATTATTTAACAACAAATCAAATGGTATAATATTTTTAGATATTCTGACTATAGAGAGCATCCGTATACAAACAAAAATTATATACTGACTAATATGTTTTATATAATATTAGCCGTTCGCCTTGCATTTGTTGTGTTATTTGAGGTAATAAGAAAAATAATTGCATTTTAAATTCATATAATTTGTACTTATTTTTTCTTGCACATTCAGAATTTTGTTGCCTTGGTCATGATATTGGTGCGTTGGTGTATTCCAGATATGAGTATAGAGCTTCGTGATAGAATTCGCCGTGAAATTTATATAACAAATGAAATTATAATAGAGCAAGAAGCATCTCGCGCAAGAACTGGTAAAGTATATAACAAAAGTGCAAAACATAAGCTTTCATTATCCTTGTAATCTTAGAACGTGCCAAACGTCAGGACTCTTATCAACCTAGTGAAAACATAGAACCAAATTTTAAATTCTGCAAAATAGAAAAACTAATGAGCGGTAACTTATCTCAATCTCAAATGGATCTCATAATACACGGACAGGATGAACCAACCGGTATTAGTGGTGTAAATAATTTAGCCCATGACATAGAATCAAATAGAGGAGCCTAAATTAATTGATTTTTATAATTTGTTTTTTTTTTTTTTTAATTTAAAAAGATGCACTTTATTTATTTGTTGATGTGTACTTTTTCTATTGTGATATATAAATAGACCTATTGTCACTAAAATTTTTGTTGTAACAAATTTTGTATAATGAAGAACAGCATCAAATTTAACTCTTTGTATAGGTTCAACGTTTTTTTTTTTGATTGTGTGATTGAATAGGATTTTTTAATTTATGAATAGTTTGTTACGCTCAAAAGTGCGTAATTTTGACAAAAAGAAAGTGTTTTAACTGTGTTGAATAAAGTTCCTATGATTGGTTATGATTTGTTAAATTTTGCTGTTTTACTTAAAGTTGACATCTACTAAAAAATGTTCTTTAAAAAAAATCGTATGTATTTCAAGCGCTGGAGAAGTATTTGAGTGTTTATGACAGTTTTTTTTTTTTTTTGCCGAGAGCAGGTGAAAAATATTCTAAAGACACCATAAGGCCCGACCGCGCGTGCTTGTGGTAGTGTGAGATTTTTTCTCACTAAAAAAACACCTCTCTTCAAGAATAATACTACAACCAAGCCGACGCTTATCCAGCAGTTTAATTTTCGCTTATGAGACACGTGATTTTTGGAAAAAGATGTTCGTATGTAATTAAAAAGAATATACTCGTAGCACTTTAGGCAGGTTAAATTCCAATGAAAGTTCCTGCGGTTTTCACGACCGGCATATACTATGACTCGAGGTCAAAAGGTTTTGTCCTTTGCAGACGACGAATTGAATTGTTCGCGTCAAGCAGTTGAATGACGGTACGGTTAGAATGGCCGTGAACACCGATCTTTGTGTTTACGAGCAAATTTTGTTATCTCTTAGACGACGCTGGGAATTCCCAGATCCCGATGAATATCTTCGTTACGTACGTACCACGGTGCGCTAACGATCGTTTTAAGAACTTTATTTTCAAAAGATGTTTCTATTGCTTTTCCTGGTACAACCCCATAGTTGTTGGCCATACGTCCACACTGGCTTTAGCACCTGCTTATAGATTAGCTCAACTTCGAATGTTTTCCGAGTAGCCAGTACATTTGTCGGTATTTGTTTTCGAGTTCGTCGCGTCTCTTTTTTACGTTCGATTTCCATTTAAGCTTAAGATCTAGTCATTCCTAGATATTTTGCTTCGTTCGCGTACGGTATTTGAGCCGAGTTATACAGGTAATCTATCCACTTTTTTGTAGGTAAAGTTGACGTGAGTAGATTTGCTTTCGTTCAGCACAATACGCCAAGAATTCGTCCAAGCGTGGACTTTTTTTTTTTTTTTTATAATTTGCGCGCACCAAATGGGATATGAATACCATTAAATTATTTCAGGGCACGGGCGTTTGTGGAAATTGAGAGAGAGAGAAAGAAAGATTGGTGTAGTGGGTTTGAAACTTAGGTGGAATTAAGTTTCAGTAAACTCTAAGGGTGGCGTCCAGATAACTGGGGAGCTTGTTTGTTTTGCTTTTTGTCGTTGCTCATGATTCACAGTATTTTCTTCCCTCCACCTGATGTCATCATCACGATCAAGTTGCATTTAAGCCATATGACCACCCTACTGCCAGTGTTATGCCTTCGCAGTAATCATTTCCGTGCTAAATACGAAAAAGTCTGTGTGAGGTATGATCGTAAGATTAGGAAGAGTTGCCATGGCAGTAGTCGTTGCAATTTATACTTCAAGCCTTTGTGCCAAACTTTATCGAAAGCTTGTGAGACGTCAAGAAATACACCACAACAAATCTTTTTTCCTTCGAGAGTTTTCTAGATCACGTCAGTTATTTTGTGGACTTGGTCGACTGTAGAATGTTTGATTCTAAATCCAAACTGATAGTCAGGAATGAGACGTTTTTTGTCGATTACGGGTTGTAGTCGTTTAGAAAGTAGTTTTTCGAATATTTTAGTAATTAACGGTTCATTTTTACAAAATGGTGAACACATGTGTAGGTGACGTCAGCACAAAAGAATTGAGCCGTAAATGCTTTTTGCTTTTAACTAACAGAACTTTGAAAATGAATCGACTGCATTTGCACTTTATTTTGTCCGACAGTGTATATAAACAAGAAGGTAAATATTCCCTTATTTGACCAATTTGGCTTAAATAAAATTGCAACATTTTTAGAATTTAAATTCCATGAATATTTTGATGGATTGATCCTGAACAACATTTTAAAACCATTAGAAGTTGTTATTGATTAAAAGCAAAGATTACTGATTGCAAAGAAGAAGTAGAATTGAATTTACGATAAACAAGTCCCAAGATTGGAGTCCTAAATATTCAAGAACAAGAAATGTTTGAACACATGAATCAAGAAGTATAGTCAGCAATTATAAAAATAATTAAGGAATATTCAAATGTGTTTTTTCAGGAAGGAGCAAATTCATCTTTAACACATGTATTATAATTAAACATGCAATTAAAACAAAGAGTATATCCAGAGATATAGAAACACCAATTTGAACAGCAGATTAGTGATATGCTTGGTTGGTTGGTTTTAGAGGGTGAGGTTATGCTCTTCACTTTGGCTTCCATTGGGCCCGTTGTGCTCCCCTCGTCTGACGAACTGTGAGGAATAGTACGGAATTATGCGTTGAGAGGAAATGTTGGTAATGGGATCATGGGAAGTATCAAAAGTAAACAATGTCGTATAGTGATCGGGGAATCGTATTGTTCGTCTAGCGAACTCCAATATATCGCCGATTCCTTTCTTACTGAAGTATGTAAGATCCGGTATCCTTGGGGATTCCAGTATCTTCAGTCTTAACCTCGCTGTTGCAGGGCAGTGGCAGAGGAAGTGTTCTATATCTTCCTCCTCCTCCTCACAGTTGCCACAGATTGTTGTATCAGCTAGCTCGAGTCTGAACGAAGGTTAGGTTAGGTCAACGCAATTAGACCAATAATAGGTCCATTGTGGTACCATATGGGTTTGAGACGTGGCCTCTAGTCTACTCGTTGAACCATTTGGAGCTACTGATGAAGCGTAGAATGCACCTAACATCAATATTGTAGCATAATAATAACTACGCTCCTACGACTATGCAACAAATTCCGAAGTGTCTTTTTATTCTGGCAGAATTTTGGTCCGAAGTGTCCTTTCATTCGAGGTTCGTGTCTGCGGTTTCCACAGTTCGTGTCTACGAAAGAGACGGATAATATCACGGATGAGAGGGAATTATAACTGCAAGAATGACTGTCATCTTGGAATTATTAAATCAGAATTTTTCTTGTTCCAGTGGTCGAAGAATTTTCTAAAAGTTTCTGGCTAGCAAAAACTTCTGCTATATAAGGACAGATGGCGATTGAGAAGGGGCAGTAGTTTTAAAACCGTGGCGAAGAGATTAGAAAAGTGATAATGGGCGAAGTTGTAATTTTGTGATAAATTGAAAGTTGAGAGTTAACAAGAAGAAGTAATTAGTTTGGATTTGTGAATTAAGTAATTGAAAGGAGATAAGTGATTTGAGAGGAAAGAGACATTGTAGGAAAAAAATTGCGGAGAATAGTATAGTGTGAACCTGAATTATTCTATAGACTAGAAAATAAAGAACAAATTTAACAGAATATTGTTTTATCTACTCGAGCCGTAGCACGCATATTACAATATTATTCAGATCATTTAGGTCATTTTAAATAGAAGGATCATAAGTGGAGTTTCCTTCTTTGGGAGAGAGGTGGGCAGGTGCAAAGAAGGTGAAGAATAGTCTCTTCCTGCTCCTCGTCCATGCAGCTTCTGCAGAAATCGTTAGAGACGACGCCAAGCCTTGTTGCATGCTTGCCTATTAGACAGTGTCCAGTTATGACACCTATAACAGCACTAATATGCTTACTATTTAGAGAAATCAAATTCCTAGAGCGTTTCAGATCCAGCATAGGCCAAATCTGTTTTGTCGCTAGACAAGTTGTACTCCTTGTCCACCTAGAAATTGTCTTGTTTGTTACCAGGCTTCCCTTATTGCCATTATCTCCGCCTGGAACACGCTACAATGGTTTGGGAGATGAAAAGAGAGGTTTAAATTAAGCCTATTAGAGAAGATACCACCAACCACCCCGTCGTTAGTTTTTAAACCGTCGGTATAAAAATGTACCGACTTATCTTCCGTAAAACCACCTTCTTCCCAGAATTCTCTGGAAGGGATGGTAATTTGGAAGTTTTGTCAAAATTTAACTTGGGCATGGTGATCATTTAGTCAATGTCTTCAGGTAAGATATTAAACTTATTTAAGATGGAGGCGTGGTCATATACTTTTTTGGACCACTGTGAAGTAGTTTTAAGGCGAATAGCTGAGTTAGCTGCCATTTGCCTGCAATAAATGTCAAAGGGTGTTAAATGAAAAAGAATGTATATAGCTGCGGAAGGTGTCGTCCGCAGTGCTCCGCTAATGCACAGACAAGCTGAACGTTGGACTTTGCTTAATAACTTCTGGTTTATTGCCTTATCCAAAGCAATCCACCAGACAACTACCCCGTACATAAGGATCGGTCTAATGGCCGAGATATAGAGCCAGTGAGTTAGTCTGGTTTGTAAGCCCCATTTGCACCCAATGACTTTTTTGCAAGAGAAGAGTGCGACAGTGGCTTTCTTAACTCTTTCCTGTATATTAGGTTTCCAGCTTAGTTTCCTATCCGAAATAAGACACGGGTATCTTACTTCGTTCGAGAAAGTTAAGCTTGTTCCATTAAGGGATGGAGGGTCAATAGGTGGGATTTTATATATCCTTGAGAAGAGAACTAGTTCGATTTTGTGGGGGTTCACTCCTAGACCACATCGAGCTGTCCATCTAGATAGCTTATTCAAGGCGTTTTGGAGGAGCTCTTTTAACGTAGTGAGGTGTTTACCGGAGACTGCTATAGCAACATCGTCCGCATAAGGGATAACTTCGCAACCCTCAGCTTCCAGGATTAAAAGTAGTTCATTGACCACCAGATTCCAAAGAAGTGTACCCCCTTGAGGGGTACCCCTACTGATATATCTTCTGACAGATGACCCACCCAGTTTTGAGTTGATGATCCGACCATTAAGCAGTAAATTAATCAGCTCACCAAGTGAACTACTCGTATCTATCTTCAGATTTGACAGTGCTTTGATTATCACAGATGAGTAGACGTTGTTAAAAGCGTATCTAGAAAAGCTACCACATTGTACTCCTTATAATACATGGAGTATTCGATCTTATTGACTAACGTATGCAATGCTGTTTCTACTGATTTGCCCTTACAGTATGCATGTTGAGCCGCAGACAGTTTTAGGGTGTCAATACTATCACGTAAGTGGATATCATTAGATATATAGACTAATAGGTCCTGATGTCTTTTAAACTGGCATGTGAATATTTATCAGCTTTGGGTATGAATACCACATTGACTTCTCTCCATATATGAGGAATATAGACCAGATTCAGACAGCTCTGAAAAATATTTTTTAGAACTGGCAGGGTAATGTCAGACGACATTTGCAGTTCAGCAGGTGTTATGCCATCCGGTCCAGCGGATTTATATGGTTTGCAAGTGCCCAAAGGAGTTTGTCTTGCGCAATCAGACTTGTAAGGTTGGTTTTTTGTGCATTTGACTTGATGTCAATATTGTTGGCAGTCAGGGAATTACTTGAGAAGCGTGTATCAATTAATAAATTTAGCGTATCTACACTGGAAGTTGTCCAAGACCCATCTGTTTTTAATAAACATCTGGGCACTGAAGGATTTGTCGAGAGGATTTTTCACAGCCTAGACGACTCAGAAAATTCTTCTATTTTACCACAAAAGAGTCTCCAAGAACTACGTTCCAGTTCCTGATCATTTGATTAATGTTGTTGGAGACAAGGGTTATATCTAGAACCTCCTGACGGTTTCTAGTTACAAATGTAGGTTCGTTACCGATGTTGCACAAAATGAGGTTAGTTTTTAAAATATAGTCAAAAAGCAACTCACCAACTATGATTCCCGTTTTACTTTTTCAGCGTCTGCAACCAGTCTTGCCATATTGGGTCCAGGAAGGTCTATAATATCGTGGGCGAGATAAGCCGATGATAGATAATAGGAGCGTTTGCTTGTTTCTAGCAACGCTACGGTTATATACCGATCACTGTAATTGGGAAGTAAAATTACTTTAAAGCTACTTTTTTACCAATATGCACGATCTAGGTTTACCCTTATCCTTGACATACAGGGAATAGTATCCAGGAGTCCTGAGTCCACAAACCAAGTTGTTGACAACCCAAGGTTCTTGGATCAAGACAATCACTTCCCTATCTTTTGAGAGACGGCGAAGAAGGCCAGAAGCAGAGAAACATCCACCATAGTAGTATTCAAGCTCTCCGAGTCTGGGGACAAGCCAAGTAGTTCATCCTCACTCAAAGGTGTTTCGTCTGAAATATCAACCATCTCCAAGTCTGATAGCGAACCGTCATCGACTAGAGATGTTTGTATGGTAGACTGAGAGTCATCATCCTCCATAAAAGGGAAGGAGATTGATTTATCAGTGTCTTTAATACCTATAATAGGGTCAGAAGGGTGAGGGGGAAGTTTCTCAACAACCACCTCGTCCTTTTTGTAAAATTTCAGGGTAATGACATCGAACCCATAGCTAATAACACCTTCAGTCTTCGCCAAAGAAGCAAGAGATTCCTTATTGATAACAATTAGCGCGCATCTGTAAAGGCCACTCTGCTCCTCCAGCTTGGCGGCTTTCTAGTTGTGAGTAGGAAGCGACGGGTTGCTGATTTGGAGGATCCGGATAATGTCCTCCGTGTTAGAGGGTTCGACTGGGATCCAGATGCGAGTTCTTGGTCTGCATGGGATATCCTCCCTAGCTACAACCTTAAGCTTAGCACCAGGCCAAACCTCCCCTAGTTTTCTAATCACTAGCTTATAGAGATCACAGGATCTCTTGTCAGCACAAGCGATCAGCTTGATATGGCCCTGATGCGAACCGCCGTCACGACAGTTGGGAGGAGGGCTGGGATTTTCCTTCATGATGTGAAGGAAGCAAGTCGCCAGTTTGGCTGGGATCATCATCCATTTATCTGGAGTGATTGTACCATCAATATCGTTCTTATCGATGACAGCCAGTGTAAACCTGTCTTTGAGTACTTCAATGTATGACTTGTAAACAACTTAATCGCCGTGCTACAGACCGGTAAACAACTTAATCGCCGTGCTACAGTCCGGTTTTAAAGGATGACCGGTCTCATCTTGAACACTTTGTGTATTGTTGTTGGTATTACCGGTAAATAGCTTGATCGCCGTGCTACTGTCCGGTTTTAAAGGAGGATCGGTCTAATCTTTTTTACTTTTTGTGTTAGTTTTAGTTACTTTGCTTTTGTTCATGTTCCCACGAGTAAGACGGCATGGAAAATGTCCATCCTTGCATCCGTGTGTACGGTTTACTATTTGCTCACACTGCCACTAGAATCAGGTTGATTACTCTTTAGCTTCGGACCTTCCTCTGGAGATCTTACAGCTTGGATGACCCTGCTGCAATCGCCCTCTAGCATCACTAGATCCTACTGAGCATCCCTACCACGACAAGGTAAGTAATCGAAGAAGATGAGTCTGAACGAATGTTTGTTGAAATTGATGTGCCCTGTTAAAAGTCCCACCATTAATCTCAATTGTGTTCTGCTTCAGTTGAAAACTCTTTTTCTGTGTTGTTACTCGATTCAATTACAACCGATTTGGCCACTAGATTCATCCAGTAGTTATTGAACTCCTGTCGTATCTTCTCATTGATTATTATTTTAATAGTTGTCAGAGGATCCCCAATTGTCTTTTGAGGATTCAGTTCTATGTTACTCGCTCCTTTCCTTCCCAGTTCATTTGCCTTTTCGCTTCCCTGTACACCTTCATGCCCCGGTACCCATGTAAGGCAGACTCTATTGCTTGCGCCTGGCAAGTAAGTTCAATTTAATTTTGTACCCCCTTACTAGTCGTCATTTCGGCATGGGGTTTGTGAACGCGCTACTTGCTGCTTTGCTGTCCGAGCAGATGTCGATTTGCCTCTCTTCATTGGTGTCTTCTGTGAGTATTTGAGTTGCTTTCATAATTGCATAGACTTCTGCTTGGAACACCGTTACAAATGGTTCTAGGTGATTAGCAAGTTCAATCGGTGGGTTAGCGCAAAAGATGCCAGCCCCTGATACCCCTGATATGTTAGAGCGGTCTGATTATAACGATAACCCACTGGAGTTTCTTGTCGCTCTTTCATACGTCCAATATTCTCTTGTGGGAAAATTGTTTCGAAGTTGTTGATTAACGTATAAGACTTTTCAACAACATCACTGGGACAATCGATGATTACCAATCTTATCATTTTGGTAATTTGTCGATGTCCCGTGTTTGCGCCTTCGTTGAAATGGCCGATAGTTCTAAACATTGAGCTTGAAAGACCGGTAATCTTCTTCGCTTCGAGGTGCACTGGTAGGATTCTTAAGATCGCTTGGTGTTAAGGATAGTGCTCCTGTGATACCCAAGCAAACCATACGTTTCAACTTTGTTAGCAAGTCTCTTGCATACTTTTCGTTTGTCACTGATCAACATACAACCATTTTATTTGGTTTTATTTCTAATCCACTCTCCGCCGCCCAATTCTTTGTGATTCGGAGAGTGTTTGAAAGCATATGTTCTAGAAAAGTGTCTCCAAGGTTTCAGCTGCGGTTGCCAAGTTAGTGCCCGCCTGTAGAAGCTGATAACTTAGTGGTTCCTTGGACAGGATCTTCTTTAATCGCGCTGCTCCATTGTTATCGTATACGTTGGTGCAGAATGTTTTCCTTGATTCCCTTTTGGCAGCCCTGGTGAGCTTCTTGAAGCTTCTTTTACTTTCTTTATAAGATCCCAGTCTGCTCCTTCGTTTGTTCTTAAGGCTTTCTTTAGGCGTTGTGTAGCAACCCTCCTTGGTTAGTGGAGGCCGCCGTTCCACCATTTTTGCTTTGCACTTGTAGGTACCGGTTTCAGAGCACGGGCGGCAACAAAGGGTTCTATGATACACTTCTGTACTTTAAGGACTTCTTTGTTTAATTGGTTAATCTCAGTATACACCCCGCGGAACAAAAAAAGCCGCATACGGGTTTTCCATTTTTTTGCGCTAATTACCTTTAAGGGATTCGCCGAATTATATTTTATTGCTTCGGGGTTAGGTAATGCACATTTTGGAATGTGTCGGAATTCATTCTGGCAGTATTTAACAGTGCGTGCAGTTGTACTTCTTAAATAAAAGTGAAAAGAGTATATCGCGATGTCTAAAAGGGTACAATTGAGTAAAGAAAATAAGGCAATTATCGTCGCCTTATCCAAACAGAATCAGTCATTTCGTGAAATTGCTCGACAAATTGGATGCAATGAGAGTTCTGTAAGAAGATTCTGTAACAAATATCGTCGGGATCACAATCTGGACAGAAAAATTGGCACAGGATTGAAGAGATGTACCACTGTTCGGGAGGACCGGGAACTGAAGAGGCTAAGCTTGAGAAACAGGTTTAAAAATGCATCGGAGTTAAGAGCTGACTTGCGAGAAGCTACTGGGCCTGAAGTTAGCGTCAGAACTATCCAGAATCGTCTCAACGAGATGGGTTTGCTAGCAAGGAGACCAGCGAAAAAGCCACTTCTGACTAGCAAAATGAAGAAAACGCGCCTTAGCTGGGCTAAGGAAAGGCAAAACTGGAGTGTTCAAGATTGGTCAAATGTGGTGTTCTCTGATGAGTCCAAGTTTAACCTAATCGGACCGGATGGGAAGCAGATAATTCGTCGTAGAAAAGGGGAACGCTACACCGACGAATGCATAGCTCACACCGTAAAACATTCTCCTTATGTTATGGTGTGGGGATGCATCACCGCAATCGGAATTGGATCTCTAATTATGCTCGAGGGCACTGTTAACGCCATGCAGTACAAACAAATTATCGTAGATGGTGTTGTACCGAGTATGGAAATGATAACAGCAGAAACATCAAAACCAATTTTTCAAGATGATTCAGCACCTTGCCACCGAGCAAAATCTGTGAGTAATTCGAGGTTTTTTTTCATATTTATGGGTGTTTTGAAAATCTTATGATTTTAATTTTTAAATTTCCTCCACAGATTAAAACTTTGAAAGAAGAATTAGGAATAGAATCCCTAATTTGGCCGGGAAACAGTCCAGATCTCAACCCCATCGAAAATGTCTGGGCTCTTATGGGAAAGAAGATCCAAGATAAAAAACCAAAAACCATGCAGCATCTAAAGAGCATCATTGAAGAAGTGTGGTTCAATGAAATTAATAACAATTACCTCGGTAATCTCTATGCCTCCATGCCAAACAGGGTTCATGACGTTGTTAGGGCGAAGGGTGGTGCTACGAAATACTAGAATCATTTTTTTTGTAAATATTATGAAAGTCTTAAATTATGTAAAAAGGTTTCTTAGTTAATAAAAATATGAAAAAAGAAATTGCTTTTCAAATTGTTGGTCTTTTTTTAATTTATGTATATTGATAGTACTTGGGTAATATCTGATATTTTGTAGTCTGATCTTCACGATCATTACTTTTTTTTCAATTAGGATACGAAATGTATTGTCAAATTGGGGAATGTGTTAATTCAAATGTTAAACATCAAAAATACAAAGTTAATACGAGTGATTATAGATTTCTTCCATTTTGTTAAAAATTACCATGTGCGGCTTTTTTTGTTGCGCGGGGTGTAGTTCAGGGTAACCCTGAGTTGGATAACGAAGCTGACTTGGTGGAAGCCGCATATTGCTTTACCCCTTTGTAGGACTAGTGACCTCAGCGATTCCTTTTCGAGCTCTACCACGATCAGTTGGGCTTTGCCTACCTGTTCCACTTCTCCGTCTTTAGGTCTTTGTTCTGCAGCTTCATCCTCGCAAACAGCGTTGCGGGTTCCTCGAAAACCCTTGGGTGTTCCTATTGTAGACCACCATCTCCATACGACTTCGTGTGACGAGATTTAATAGGTGCGGCTGCCTGTCCTCTTAAAGTTGACGGCCTATTCGGGTCCTTGGAATTTGACTGTCCTCCTAATGTCTTCTTTTTTTAAATGTCTATAAATTATAATTTCCTTAAAATTAAACCATACATTTTGAAGTAAATCGCCGGTGTTTTAATTATAAATCCCACATAAATACGAGTAAGACCACGTTTTCAACTTATAACGGACATTTTGAGTTTAAACGAATGTTATTTGGATTAAAGAATGTAAGAACATATTGATTCAATTAAGAAAATGTTGAAAGTGCAATTAGATAAAAGAGAGTTCTTTAAAAAAGAGATAGCATCTTTTGGGTATTATGACAAAAGGAATAAAGCCTAATCCAATAAAATTGAATCGATACATAACTTTAAGATTCCAAAGACTACGAAATAGATCAAGCCATTTCTTGGTATTAATGACCCCCTCAACAGCACCAACTACAGAGGCATTTTCTAAGTATCGTGTACAAGATTTAATCTGCCAACCTGATTGGGCCCTATCAGTGCGGGTTAGGCTAGGAAAGTCCACAATCGATCAAATTTTCACACTTCGGCAGATCCTGAAGAAAAATCAAGAAGTCCAAATCGATAATCATCATCTCTTTATCGATTTTAAGGCTGCCTACGATAGCATCTATAGAGACGAGCTACATCGATCCATGTCTAGTTTTGAGATACCTGCCAAACTCGTGGAGATAGCTCGCTGTTCCATAAAGGTCGGTAACGACCTTACCGAGACCTTTGGTGTCAAAAAAGGATTTAGGTAAAGTGACGCGCTGCCTTGTAACTTCTTTAACATCATACTTGAAACGATGGTGCGAAACTCAGAAGCCAACACCAGAGGCACAATATTTCAAATATCTTTTGTTGTTAGGGGCTTTGAATACCTTGGCTCTGCTATAAAATCAAAAGAAGAATAACTCTTGCCAATCGCTATTCTTTAGGCTGAACCTTCTCAGTAATCTCAATTGAGTAGTAAGGCCTTATCTCGAAAAACTAAGGAGATTAAATAAGACCTTGATCGTCCCGGTATAGACTATATCGAAAGCGGAAGTAGATATCCTTAGTCGTTTCGAAAGAAAGGTTGTTCGTAAGGTATTCGGTCCCGTTTGCATTAACGGGCTTTGAAGGAGGAGATTCAACGACTATATGAGCTATACAGCGACATTGACCTAGTCAAAAAACTATGCATTGGTCATTTGTGATGGCTAGGACATGTAAAGCAAATGGACACCAACGCTCTGGCTTGCAGAGTCTTCGAATCCAACCCAGATAGACAGCGCAGTAGGGGAAGTTAGGTGGCACGCACAAGTAGAAAGGGACTTCAACCAACTTGTAGTACGCAGATGGAGGCAGTTGGCTAAGGACCGGGTTAACTGGAGAGGTTTGTTGGTTGAGGCCCAGGTTAACCCAGAACTTTATCGTAACCTAAGTAAGTAAGATTATTAAAAGCAGTTAAGACTCTAAGTTCTTAGAAGACAAGGACAAATTAATTAAAGTACGAGTAATAAACCAAACTCAGAAGTTACTGAACTGTATATGCCCAACTTGAAAGAAGAAATACGAAATTTACAGAGAATTGATCAGTTTGCAATAGAGCACAATTTTACAAGGTAACAGAAATACGCACTTATCCTAATTAGATATTACATATATCTACGAGTAATTACATATGTAGAAATATGATTAGCGAATACACAAATTATGTATTTTACAGTAATTGATCAACTTATAAAACATGCAACGATGCATAATCATGCTTCATTAAATAAACATATTAAAAGTAAAATGAACGATAGATAGGAACGATTTAAATACTTTAGTACTATCAGCATTATCAATTTGTAACAAAACACAGGTAAAAGGCCTTTAAATTTTATTAATGTAAAAATAAAAGAGGAAGAATATAATCAAATAATTGAGATATTAAAAGGAATAAAGAAAAATATATTAATCGAAAGAATAAGCAGAGAGAACATATAGATATAATATACGAGTATAAGAACCATTATGTTAAAGCTAGATATATAATTTAGAAAGCATTTAAGTTGAAACCAAAGTATAACAAAAGCTTGAGATACAGAATTTAAATCAAGGAGAATATATAATGATAAGAGACTAGGACGTTCAAGTAATAAACAGCTATAAGAAATTACTATCATACATAACGTTAATTTGCAGTCATGGACATATATAATTTAGATATTATTCAAGAAATATTAACTAAACTGTAGATAACAGTGTCCCTCAATGATACATAACTTCAACTTGTTATCTCAATAAGTAAAACAATTAATTCCATATGATCATAGCAAGAAAAGCGGATCCTGCATACACCAACTTAACTGAATTCATTTCTAACACTATGTGCGCATAAGGATTGCAAATAAGTAGATGTAGTTGCTACCGACTTTAGTAAAACCCTCGATAAGATCTCCCACGGAATCACCATTTTTAAACTTAAAGCTTTTAGCTTTCAGCCCTGTTTAATTGCGTGGAACAAATCCTATCTTAAAGAACGGCAATACCAAGTTCTCTTTAGATGCTCAGTATCCGACCCTTTTATAGACACATCTGGAGTGCGTCAAGGTAGCCATCTTGGTCCTCTGATTGTCATTTTGTCTATTAACGGCGTTGACAGTATAATCGACTCTTATTTATCTGTCTACGCTGATGACATGAAACTCCTGGTGCTTTCATCCCCCGCTGACTCTCGCCCACTTCAAGTTGATTTGAACAACTTTTCAACCTGGTGCCAAACAAATATCCTTGAGCTCAATGTCAGCAAATGCCAAACCATTATACATCCTCGAAAGTATCTTCCATCAGTCCCTAGATCCTATCTGATCTGTGACGAGTCTGTCCCTTCCGACTATTTATTGTGTGATTTGGGTGTAATATGTGACCGAGAACTAATTTTTCGCTGTCATATTGATATCATTATTAGCAGAGGTAACTCCGCGCTTAGTTTTGTGAAACGCTGGTCTAAGGAATTCTCCAACCCTTATGTTTCACATTTGTTAGACCAATATGAGGATCGTTTAAAATTAATAAACGTACAATCACTCGAAAAACACAGTGAAATTGTCAACATCCTCTTTATACATCAGCTATTAGCAAGAAACATCGACAGCCCTGCCCAGCTACAAATGATATCCCTCACACCAACACTCGCAATCTGAAATCTGCACCCCTCTACGGCCTTAACTTTCACCACACCAACTATGGCAGTAACGAACCTATGTACGAGTATGTCTAGAATGGTCAACAGTACAAGCTACTTCGATTTTCAGTCCAGCAAATTTATACTTCGATAGTCCTTCTTAATGCCACCTCCTCTCCCTCTCCACATTAGTTTTTTTTGTTTAGTTTTTAAGTTTTTTTGCTTAATTTAGGTTAAGTTATGTTAACACGCAACCATATTTGCCAAGTGGCAATTTGTCGTTTTCCTTTGAAGAGTTGTTCCGCGTATATCCATCCGGATCTCTAACGAAGGGTCTTTAAGAATATCACTCGCAACTAATAATTCTCATCGAAGATAAATGCTGTCAATTACAAAAACACTTCGACATTGACTGGTTTAAAACGAACTGTCACGATTATTTTATCATTTAGTAGTAGTGATTATTTTGCAATACCTCTAATGACGGCTATGGGGTGGCTTATTCTTTCTGAAAGTAGTAGTGTTATTAGGTATTCTTTCGCTACAAAAAATACCAATAATTTTACGTTCCGTTCGTTGCGTAGTCCAACAAATATCTTGGTTATGTTCTCTTTTCCCACAAAATCGTTTTCTTTGCTAACGGTTCCTTTGGCAGTACCGAACCACTAGTAGGCCAGGCAATTTGAAGCAATTTGCTTTTAAATGACCAGGCATGCCACAATTATAGCAGCGCCTATCATTATCGAAAAGGGGACGCTTGTTGGAAATTGAGTTCGATTCCGTTTTTCTACTAATAAGAAGCTCTCTGAATTCCATGCGTGAACGCTCGCGGATGTAAGACAGGCCATCTGTGAGGTTCTGTATTGTCTTCGGTATAACAAATGTAAGATAGTTACGCAAACCAATGTCGGAGATACATCTTATAACAATTTTTACTACTGTTTCCTCCGATAAATCGAAAGACAATCTATTTATTTGGGACACGTTCTCCATAACAAATTCCGCGTAAGTAGGGAACGATTCGCTTCCTACATTGACCACTCTCAATAACTCGATTATGTTTGAAGCTCTAAAGAATGTGTAGGTATATGAGAGATGCTGACATGCTTGTCATACCAGGCCCTGCTTTTACCCATTAAAGCAGCCTTAACCCTTGAAATTATGTCGTATTCAGCAAGATTATCTCAAATCGCTCTTGATTGAACTCCATTTATTAATATCTATCCTAGAGTGATAAGGGTCAAAACAAGGAAAACCTACCGAGTCGTTAATTTCCTGACGGTGAGTTGCCCCCAGTAGATATTTGGTTTATAGCATCAACCGTTATGACCAATCTCTCCGGGTCTCCACTCTAACCGTTAAATAGATTGACGGACTCACCGGTTTTGGTACTGTAACCAGCTGAATAGCACCTTTTTTTCCGGTACAGAGTGCACACACCAACAGCAACGGTAAATACAACGCCACAATAACAAATCGCGACGAGTCATTCTACTGTGAATCACGCTTACGCACTTCCAAAGAAATAAAAAAAAATCGCCATAAATAAAAAAACGAACTAATTTGTTTCTAATCGGCTCTTGAATGGAGATAACTTTCGAATCTATTTTATTTTATTATTATTACTTCTTAATTTTACAAGGATTTCTAAATTAATTGTGTGGCTGTTTTGAACATCTACATATGTACAACATTAAAATAATTTTGGATTGAAAACAGAAACATTTGTCAACATCAATATCTCGCAAAAGGATGAATTAAAAAAAAAAAACAACATTATATTAGTAAAAAATGTAAGACTGCCCATTCCACAAAATTAATATTTTATTTAGTTTGGAGGTTGTACATACATATGGACTCGTATGTTATTGTAATATGCGAGCTACGGCTCGAGTAGATAATACGTTATTCTGTGAGATTATTTCTTTATTTTCTAGTCTATAGAACAATTCAAGTTCACACTCTACTATTCTTCACAAATTCTTTCCTTACAAGGTCTCTTTCTTCTCAAATCACTTTATCTCATTTCAATTACTTAATCACAAATCCAAACTAATTACTTCTTCTTGTTAACTCTTAACTTTCAATCTATCACAAAACTACAACTTCGCCCATTATCACTTTTCCAATCTTTTCGTGCGGTTCGAAAACCAACTGCCTTGCTTCGATCGCCATCTGTCCTTATATAGTCGCATTTCTGATAGCCAGAAACTTCTAGCAAATTCTTCGACTACTGGAACAAGAAAATTCTGATGTAATAATTCCAAGATGACAGCTGCAGCCAATAATCTCTTGCGGTTATAATTCTCTCTTAATTCCGCGACGTCGTCTTAGACATAATCCGTACACGAACCTCGAATGAAAAGACACTTCGGAATGTGTTGCATCTTTTTGGGGCGTAGTTATTATGTTACATTATGTTACATTATTTTTTCCAAATATCGTACTAGGCATACATGACCAAAACAAACCGTATGTTCATTATTGTTATTATGATAAACATATGTACTTACTGAAAAGCTATTAGCTTCGTATTATATTTATCTGGAAAAATAATAAATTTCTTTACTTCCTTGTGTTTAGTTCAACTTCCATAAGTATTCTTACAATTTTCAGGAGTTTAAGTCTAGATTTATATAATTTATGGGTATGCCACAGACGGGTACCATTTTTGACTAAGGTCAAGGTGGATCGCAACTTTATCCGTAAACCCATAAAGCGTCCCACTTTTCGTCAACAATATCTACCTATGAAGAGTCTGTAAATGGATGCGTGCCTTCTGATGGATATGTTCGTCTGCTATCGTTTTATCGGAATATGGAAAATAATAAAAATGCCCAGATTTACTCAAATACAACCAAAATAAATGCATAAACGAATTGCATGAACAATCGCAATAATTGAACTAAAAATATGTACTTACCAGTGGCGTGGGGTGAAATTTCAAAAATGTTTTATTCAAGACTTATCATTTTGGTGCTTATTCAAAACACAGACTTAAGATATGCAATCCAAGCCACCTTTGTTATACTTTAAGTCATTGGAATTTACGTAGACAATGAGCTCATCGCATAAAAAAAAAAGCTTCGAAAGAAGCCGTTCTGGGCAGAGTAATCTATATAAGTTATTGATAACTCGGAGCATTGTTAAATATAAACAATTTAGCAATTACAATTATGTACTACCTATTTGTACTCTAAAGCTATCCTACGATTCTTTTTTACGAATTACTCTTTCATAAAAATTTTATTTATTTTTAATTTCTAAAAGAAGGTGCTTTTCGATAGATAAAAGTGCCAGGTCTGAGAGTCTTTCTTCTTTTTGGGAATATCTTAAGTAAGTGTGGACTCTTTTTAAAGTCGAAAAAGATCTTTCGACGGAGGCCACAGTCAAAGGCAGGGTTAAAAAGATTTTACACAATGTTAGAGTTTGAGAAAAGTATCTCTAAGCATTTCTGTATTAAAATGCTTATAAAGTTGAAAAACAGCAAGCATCAAGCCCCCTTTAAACTTTGAGTTCATTTTTTAAAGTAGTAAAATTAAAAATGCCAGGAAATAGGGTTATTAAGGAAGATATTTTGTCATCCGGCATTGAATTAGAAAAATATTCATATTTTGATTTGTTTAATAAATCAAAGAAAATATATGAACTAAATGAACCATACCTATTCTTAATTTGACTTGTAACATTATCTATAATTGCTACGGCTATAATTTGTTTTTGAATCAATATTAAGTAGTCGGCATTTGCGTGGAGGTTCTGAGCATATGCGCTGAGTATACGCGCTCATAGATTGAGTCAAATGAGTTTAAAAATTCAGAATGAATCCATGACTCAAAACTCTAGATCTCTTGCTTCGCAAGCTCTATGTCAGTTTGTACCCTATTAAGAATGTGCAGAACGGTCTTGGGTGCCTCAGACCAAATATGGGTGTTATATTCCAGTTTAGGGCGGATGAATGCCTTATAAATTGGGGCCAGATAAGACGGGGTGAAATATTTCTTGCACCGTTTAAGGAATCCTAGACATTTTGCAGCATTTTGGCGATCACGAATATGTAGTCGATCCATCGAAGATGGTTATTAATAAGAGCACACATACCAAGAATGGCAAAGTTTTTCGGTTTCAATGATGCAAGTACCATCCATGGATAATGGTTGTGGGTTTCGGTTTCGCTTGAGAGAGAGAAGGCAGCATTGTGTTTCGGAAGCATTAAATTCCACACTGTTGGTTGAACCCCATTTGATTATGCTGTCCAGGTCTACGGCCGAAGAGCTAGGACGTGAGTTAAGGAACGAATATGAAAAACTGAGGGTACTGTCAGAGGGAATGAACAAGACATCATTTATTAAAATAAGAAAGAGAGTCGGAAACAAAACAGAGTCTTGGGGAACATCAGAATTTATTTGGTGAATTGCAGACTTGAAGCCGTCCAAGACAATTTGTATTGAACGCCCCGAAAGATAATTTCTAATCCATTGAAGAAGAGACTCATCGACGCTATATGCACGCATTTTCGGCAAAAAAGCCTGATGACAAACTCTGTCAAATGCCTTTGAAAAATCAAGCATAACTATCTTAGTTTCGCCGAAGTGATGGAGAGATTGGTTCCAGTTCTCGGTGAGATATGCCATCAAATCACCAGTGGACCTGTTACTACAAAAACCATACTGCCGGTCATTAAGGAGTTTTCGTGAATCTAGATGTTTCATAAGCTGACGATTTATCAGCGTTTCCATTACCTTGCAAAGAAGGGAGGTAAGTGGAATGGGTCGGTAATTGGACGGGGAGACGGGGTGGACCAATGCTGTTTTCCATCTACTCGGAAAGTGCCCTGAAAAGTAGGATAGACAGAAAAGCTTAAGCAGAGGTTTTGCTAGCGTAGAAGAACACATCTTCAAAACTATGGGGGGAATACCATCTGGACCAGCGGATTTGTGTATGTCAGGACCTTTGAGTACTCCTGCAACTGTACGAATGCGAAAAGTTTTGTAGCATAGAAAATTGTACGCTCTCAAATATAAAGCATTATCTATCAGCGTGGAGTTGGCTGCAAAATGAGCAGCAAGCAGAATAGCTTTGTCTGAGCTGACAGCTGGAATGTCATTGCAATGAGCGTGGGGATGGCAGACGAGGCAAAATTTTTAATATTTTTGACGAATGAACAACAATTTTTACTACCTTTGGGCATTGTAGGATTTTTTGCCTCAATTTTTGGTCATGTAAGAATTTTACACGTCGAATATGGGCATTGCAGTCTTTCTGGTTTGTTTAAACTTCTTTCGGTTTTCCTCAGATTTGTTGGCTTTATAAAGCGGCCCATACACACAACACTTGTGTGCACACTTGTGTCGGTGTACTAAGAAGTGTGCTGTGTATGGGCTGGTATGCACACCGATTTCTCGGTGTTAGACACGGTGTGGGTAAAATGAAAATATTTTGATTTTTGGTGGCGGTGTCTCGATCGGTGTGATGTGTGTGGGGCTGTGTGTGCACACTTATGGAAAATATCAGTTGCGGTTGGAACGTTGTGCTGTGAATAACGAGGAAAAATGGCTATACGCGAGTGTGACTTTTGGAGATCATTCATTGATCTTTACAGATCTTAACAGGCAGGTTAAATGCAATGAATTTAAGAATAGGGATAAAAAGAAAAAAGCATGGGAATATATATACTAAACAAATACAAAGAAAACTACTTTTTTTTTGTTTTGGTTTATTTTTATATTTTCTTTTTGTTATTCTAATAACAAAAAATGATTTCGTTAAACAATAATTTGTTTGACTAAATAAAGATGAAAAAGTAATTTATAATCACTTCTTTACTTGGATATATCCTTTGGGAGATTTGATAATGGTTTCACAGGTTTCTGTAAAGTAAACAAAGTGACGGAAATCCTTTCATGAGGAGAGATTGCATCGCGCATGTGGGTGTCACTCTTTTCAATTATTGGTTCAACTAAGGTCCAAAGTTCCTAGTATGTCATAACATTCATCCTTAAAAATTTGTTTAAATGTCCAGCCGAGTTATTTTTGAATTCTGCTAGCAGGGCTAAATGCGAAAATTTGTTTCTTTTCAAGAACCAGGCCTTCGACCAAGCTTTTTTTTTTTTTTTTTCTTTTTTATCCGTACACGAAGTGATTATTATCGACGCGCAAATCACCGTATCGGTATCACTCTCACGACTCATGATTTCGGCCTTCTCGTTATGAAATCTGACGAACAACTGATGTGTACGAATCGGTGTTACGTGTGTTGTAGAAGGTCACGCCGGTGTCGTGACCTTTACAGCTCTGGTCAAACCACAAGTTTGCCTGGTTTTTAATACTCTTTATTCTGTCTCGTGAGGTCTCTATTCTTCGCACAAAAATCATTCCAATGATTTCGTTTTCTATTTTGTTACTTCTCTCTTATTTACTTACTCTTAAAATTTTATATTGCCTTATGCCAATGGTTTCCATATGTGTGTCGAAAACACCATAAACGCTTGTACATTGTGTATGTGTGTTCTCTTTCACTTGTGAAGTGTGCCAGATATTCTACAATATTTCAACCCTTATTTAATTTCATTACTCACTTCTCTCAGTCAGAATACAAGGCCATAGCTCGAGTGATTTTCGTCATGCCCTTTCTGGTAGTATATCTCATTCGCATTTCATATGCATATCTCGAATGAATGCAGATCTTATATCTCGAATTAATACTTGCTGTTATTTACTTTGAATGAATCAAAAACACAATGAGTGAGAGCTTTTCGAGAACTTCTCGAGATTTTTAAGTGTTGCGAAATAAGATAACGAGAAGACGACTACTATGGACAAAAGCATTACAGCGATAATTCTACTCATTTTTTATATATTTGCATATTTTTTATGTAAATAAAATAACACTTTTTTTGACTAAAAACAAAAACAGTGCATCAACACAACATTGCAAATTTTTTTCATTTATCCGTATCTCGAATGACCATTCGATTCTTCAAATCATTCGAATACTTAGGAGTATGTCTCGATTCTTCAAATCATTCGATTATAACCATCACTACCTCCCACCATTTTCACGTGGTGAATGGGATATGAATACCAAATGGGATATGAATACCATTAAATTATTTCAGGGCACGGGCGTTTGAAGAAATTGAGAGAGAGAGAGAAAGAAAGTTTGGTGTAGTGGGTTTGAAACTTAGGTGGTATTAATTTTCAGTAAACTCCAAGGGTGCCGTCCAGATAACTGGGGAGCTTGTTTGTTTTGCTTTTTGTCGTTCCTCATGATTCACAGTATTTTTTCCCCTCCACCTGATGTCATCATCACGATCAAGTTCCATTTAAGCCATATGACTACCCTACTGCCAGTGTTATGCCTTCGCAGTAGAGTTGACTAAGCTTTCGCAATTGATCGACTTTTTTATTTATTTCAGACGAAATAAATAGATGTTTGTTGAGATCAGGATTTGAACCGTGAACCAAGAGCGTGACAAGCGTTGATGTTACCACTACACCACGGCCACCCTCAAAGCTGCGATCAACAAGTAAATCCGTTCTGTTTAGTTTTTAATAGTGGAATGCACCACTGGAAAACGAAATGTGAAAAACTGATTATTAGATTTAAGATTACTATTAATTGAAATTTAATTGCTCGAGAGGTTTCTGAAAACATAAAGTTAATCGTTCCTATGTGAACGAACTTGTTTAATAAATTTGAAAAAAGTAGTTGTAGGTTCAAGTCCCACACAGAGACAATAATTGTAATATTTTATAATTATTATAATTATAAGAAGTAATAAATAAACTAAAAGAAACGCAAGCGGGGCGCTTTCCATTATGCCTTCCCGCTAAAAAGTGTTCTAGTGCAAAATGGCCATCTAAAAACAACAATTAAAGTAGGAAACAATTATTAACAGAGTTATGAACAATTAAAGTTTGTCAAAATAACTCTATGCCACAAGAAAATAATTCCCAAAGCACTCTAATTCCGGAAAGAATATCAGTATATCAGTTATTTAAGGCAGGAAGCGGTGATTAAACAGTACGTTGAGTGGCCCGCATGGCGGGTCAAAGGGTTATAAATTAAGGGTGTCTCGACTGACATGGGCACGGCCTTCGGCCTCACATGCAGGTGCTCAGGGTGCCACTATGCGTCGTGGAATCAAATCGCCTCCTTGTCGTAAATGCATACTTTTGGGGTTTAGAGTTTTTTTTTGGGAATTTGCTTTGGAAAACTGCAATTTAGCTGAGTATATAAATAACTAGGCAATTTAGCTGAGTATATACCTAGAAAAAAAGTTGATTTTAGTTTTTTTTCCAAAATATTAATTATTTATAACTTTGTTAATAATAGTTTCGATTGAACACTAAAAAATTCTTAAATTTATTTTTTAAGGTTGTAAGCACCGAAAGTAATGCTTCCGACCCGATCCATTGTGGTATCTCCGGAAATTTAAAATCTCAACGCCCTATGTATTTCATATAAACCACTAGAAAGTTTAAGATGCGAAAATTAGCTGGTGGGCACTTATAAGTCACGAGAAAGTTTGATATCTCACTTTACTCATTGATTTCTGGATCGGGGCTGTCTGACAATCCTATGACTCTGCGTTCTGAAAGGCTTTTGATAGGGTTGATTATGGTATCCTTGGTATGAAGTGAAGTTTATATTTTGGGTTAAGTGACCAGTTATTTGAGTAATCTTTTTCAAAGGCTATCAGAAGGTGCACATTTTTCAGAAATAAGGTGTCCGCAGAGGGTGGGCTCCGGGGTTCGATTCTGGGCCCTATTCTTTTTTGCGTCTCTTCACCTCTACAAGTTAATTTGTTAAGACCTCTTGGAATATCAGAAGACCTTTACTATAGGGTAAATGCGGTTCTCGCGGCTTTACATAGATGGTCAGTGGAAGACGGGCTAACCATAAACCGATCTAAATGACAATTACCGTTTCCGGTTTTCCGCGTGTTTAGTATTTGACGCTAAATTCTAACGAACAGAACTTTCGAAACCAATGTGGATTGGTTTCCTCCTACATCCTTGACATTTTTTGCTGCCAGAGACGCATTATGTCCCAATTTAAATTCATTAGGACAGAGAACTTGAATTGCCGACAGCATGTTAAACAATTACGGGAAAAAAATAAACGTAATGAACATTAAAACTCTCACACGTCAAACGTTATATTTTAAAAAAAATGTACCTTTTGGAATAGCTATTCACTCAAGGACTTCTTATTTCAGATTGAGTGCAAATCGGATATTTAGTTGAGCTACAATCTAATACTTTATGGAGTCTATCATCATTATTTCCCTTATGTTTCAAACTACATATATACTCGTAACTATCAAAACTAATGTACATTAATAGACAGCTGTAGTACTCAGGTATTGTTAAAATAAAATGGTATCGCAGTTGTTCGTGATGTGGATGTTACATTTTCCGTACAAATACAAACTACAATTTTATTGCTGATTTCGAGCAGCGTGATGGGGGGAGGTTCTTTAAAACAATTTTACTCTCTGAGGCTTGTCATACATTCGCGAGATGAAAAACAGTGAAAAACTTATTGATGTTTCTTCGGATTCAAAATCAGAACTCTCCACTTAATACTAGAACGTACTTTCCAAGCATGGCATTATGTAATGTATGGACGAATTTTTAGTTCAAAATTTAAGGTCCAATCATTGGTGATATACCGATATACGGACAGACGGATATGGCTAGATCGATATAACTTTTAATGGCGCTCGCCTTAAAGCCAATTAATATGAAAAAAATAGAGGGCAAATGTTTTCACAAATCTCAACTGTTATTTTCTTACCCTGTTTTTACTATACAAAACTGTGCAAGATTAGGATTGTTGTGCTTGCCTCACCTATTTTATGCTTAATATTTGATATCAGAAATGTCATATTAAGAAAGAGAAACACTATTAAAATAGCTACATACATACGTCCTTTTTTAACACTCGTAGATACAGCCATATCTTTAGTTGTTATGTTTCATACTTTTATGTATATGTAAATTATGTACTTATAGTAGTATGAGAAATGCAGGTGTAGCACTATAGCTAGTAGTACTATAGCTATAACTTCGGCAGCGATGGCTAAATTTATCCAGTTTTCAATAAAATCTGTGGGGACATAAAAGTCCTTTCTAGTGTTGCCGTAATGATGCTTTTGTATCAAAACTGATACTTATTACTTCTCAATATTGATTATACACAAAATTTTTGATATATGACAATTTTGCAACTTTTCACTTTTTGCAGAATAAAAAAAAAATATTTTTCTATTTTCGGAATGTCATATTCAAAATTATATTTCATAGGCTCGTCTTTTGCAATTGTTGAATAAGAGGGAAAGTTAATTGGACACTTCAAGTACCTAAACTTTAATCCAAATTTAATCCAAATGTAAACTGCGAACATTTAATACAGGCACACATACTTAATTTATTTATTATTTACATATTCTTAGAAAATGGAAGTGTGGTAATGGGGTCGACATACTGTGTCCGAAATAAAGTATTCTATTTGTTCTATACTTAAGACGTAAAGAAATGTAATTTTCTACATTACGGTTGTGCAAGTATCTGATTGTATGTTTGTTGATCAGTGTGTGTGCATCCTCTTTATCCTTTTTATCCTTTTTTATTCAGATAACTTCTACAAATTCGCACCTATTTGAATGAAATGATACATGAAATAGATACATATATATACATGTATATGTATGTATATATGTTCTTCGTTCATTTAGTCATAATGAACGTAGAACAGAATTGGTGAACAATTTCGTCTACAGAATGACGATTTTCAGCAAGATCGAAACAGATATTTGACAAATATTTACGATTAGGTATTAAAATAGGTCTACTACATATTTTACTTGCTGTAAAAGTGTCATATTTTATTCCTTATTGTAAAATATTTTGACATTGTACACACGGTTGTCAAGTTTTACATCGATGGCTGGAAGAAAAATTACTAGGCACTATTTTAATGCAATATTTGATTATATCATACTTACCCGCAATGTTTGCATTATCGATGTCTATATAATGATTATAATGCTTTATATACAAATGGCGTATTTTATTGAAACCGCTGAATAATTATATTATTTAGCAGTGGCTTTCTGGTAGAGATTTTACAGTAATTTTCATATTAAACATGGAAGTCATGTACGGTTCCACATAATAATTTTTTTTTTTTTAAATTTGAAGATCCTTAGCGAAAATATTTTTTTATTGATTACATTGAACGTTTTACTTAAAATTACGATTTTTAAAGATGCGATAGTTTTAATCCTTTTTTTTGTTTCTTGTGTTATACTTTTTCTCAGGCTTTTACGGCAACACTGGTTCTTTGTCGGAAATTTTCCCAAATAACGTATTGCGCACACTCATAATTTGTAAACATTTAGGGGCTGTTGACACAAACTTATGTATGTTTGGCTTTTTTCTTTTCCCTGTCAGCTGTTGTTACTGTCGAAACATTTGTTTATTCATCTCTTAAAACTAATTTTCTTACTTTTATAGCGTACGATGGCAGTTTACTCTTAAGGGTTGTTAGAGAATGTTGTCCAAAATATAGTTCCATTAGTAAAATAAATGTATCATGCATTCAAGCGTTTAAATGTTTTATTATTATTATTATTTTCCCTTTTCAAAACATAAATTAAAACTCCTGAATATTAGGTTAGTATTGCCTCTGCTTAAATTGCTTACCTTTTTTTCAAATAATCTTCCGTATTTTTTTTGCAAGTACTATTCGTTTAATTAATAAGTGCTTTAAAATTGTTAAAAAAAAGACTGCCTTATTGATTTTTATTTTTTTGCAACCAATTCGAGACAGTCGTCAATATGTACGTACATGCACATATGTACGGCATACAAAATAAAATAACATCTATTAGTATATACTTGACTGCTTCATTTGAACTTTTTCTTTCAATATTTTTAAATTTAAAGATTTAAGTTCCTAAAAATGGGCATGATTCATGAGAAATTTAACCGTAGGTTCTAATTATAAATTCTTTTGAATTAATAAGTTTGACATTTAATTTTATTTAGCAAATAAGCATACAAAATAAAATATCACGACATACGTTTTTGTGTGATTTATTTTGAAGTTTAATGTTTACGATGTGCAAACATAATATACATACATAATATTGTCGCCCATAACAATAAAAGTTTAGCCCTACTTTTGTTATTCTTTGGAAAGCTGTTGCCGTTCATCGATTGTATAACTGGAACAATATTAATTAAATCAAATAAAGTTGTTGGATCAACAAAACAAATATTTATTGCTATCATTAGTCATCAAAAGGATGTATGGCAGGTTTCCTCAGTCGTGAACCAATGTTAGCAGTATGACGATAATTGGTTGGAAAAAGTTTCTATTTACTTACGTTTTTTGGTGCCTTATGCTGAAGCTATTCGCATGATTCACCACAGAAGTAGTAATTAGTTACCGAAGTCAACTTTTAGTCTTATTTTGTTGACACTGCAAAATTTTCATTTCAAAGAAACATACTACATACATACATATGTACATGAGAAAATGTCGTAACTCCAGTTTCTGGTGATAATAGGGTTTCGATGCCATCTGTTAGCAAATCTGTTAACGCACCATTGCAGAATGAAGTGCCCGACTGGGTCGCACATACATACATCCACCTACTTATATGTTGTTTATTTGCAAATCACTCAGATTTAAAATTTAAATAAGTAACGAAATCATTAAAAATGAAATGAATATTTTTCAATTAAAAACTCTTGGTATCACATAATCTATGTCAAGTATTGTTCAAATATTGATCTCGAGCAAAATTGATCGAGTCGAGAAATAGTAAATTTTTACAAACCTGCTAATAAGTATAAGTACCGTTATACGATTTTTTTGCCGAACACCTTTTGGGGTTAGAATGACAATTCCGATTTCGCTTCTAATTGTGAATTCATACATACAGACATACAGACAGACAGACAGCAGTGCAAGACCCACTTGTTTGAGATTCTCCATTATAATAATACCAAATTGATTAAAATCCCGAGGTCGATAGCGCGAAGCTTATATGTATGTATATGAAGTTTTCCGTGCTTGCTCAAAACTTAAGACCCAAAAGTGGTGACATACAGACAGACGGACGGACATGGCTAGATCGACATTTATTACCTAATTATTTCTCCATTTTGGAAATTTTCTTTTACACTTCCGTTTGGAAGTGATAGTATAGCACACTATCCCTCTTCTTCGAACCCATCCCTAACAAAGTGGACGTGGCGTTCAGAACCTTTTGGCTCAAATGCAATGAAATCTTTTTAAGCAGAGGATACTTTCTCGATTTTTAAAAAGATTTTACCACATAATTTGTGGCTAAGACTTTCTCTTAGAAGAAAGTAGGCATGACGGTCGCCATCTGCAACCGAAGGTCAAGGATTCTGGTGAAAAATTCACAATAAGATCTAATCATCACCATAAATAGTTTTGTGAAAGCAAAATACGTTTCTTTGAAGAAAACATCCCCAAAAAGTGGATGTGGCATTATATAAGTATGGACGAATTATAGATGTGAACTTTTATATATATGTATATTTCGTTAACGTGATATTTTTCAGTTTTTAGTAAACATATTTATGAAATAGCATTTTTTAAAAAGTGGGCGTGCCTGTTAGCAGATTTCAAAAATGTTTATACTTGTATTATTTTGGGTTCTAAGAAGATTATATACTAAATTTCATCTTCCTAGCGCAAAACTTAGGTGACATACGGACGGACGGACCGACATAAGTTTTAATGCTGATTAAAAATAGGTAAAATTTTAGGGGTGTACCGTTAATATTTCTCTTGTTACAAACTACATATGTATCAAAATTAATATACCCTATGGGATAGGTTACAAAAAAGCATACAGAAAAGTTACAATCCGTCTGGAACGGGTCGTGTGATATGATCCCTTATGTTCCAACACATCCCTAGTAAAGTAAGTATGGTGTTGTGAAATTGTTGATTCAAATGCAGAGATATCTTACAACTCGAAAGATGTTTCGTAGATTTTCAAGTGATTTAATTATAAAAAAGGACTTGGCCGCGGCTTTCAATAAATGTAACCAACATCACCGTAGTGGCGTTTTATTCAAAAGAAGTAGATTTTGCATTTTCGAAGCTACTTATGGTTATGGCTAAGTCTTATTGCAAATATGTAATCAGAGGTAGTGAACTTCGGTTAAAAATAGTGATAACCACGCCCACTTTCTTTCAAGAAAATGGTGTGAAAATTATTTTCTAAAAAAAAAACTCTTAGAAATTGCGGAAATATCCTCCGAATATTCATACAATTCGTTCCAGACGGATTGTAACTTATATCCTTATACTATAACAGTATGTTTATACCCTGTTCCATAGGGTATATAATTTTTGATACATAGAGAAATAACAAGGAAAGGCCTTCAAAAGTATTTTTTTTATAATTTTCGCGCGCCAAGGGGGATATGAATACCCTTGTATTGTTTCAGGGCATGGGCGTTTGAGAAAAGGGGGAACAGGAAGAAGCCTGTGCACGTTGGCCTTAAATTTTTGAAGGTTGTAGTGAAGAGGAAATACAGAGCCTGGTAGATTATTCCACATACGTGTCGTTCGGCTTATAAACATACTATCGTATTTAGGCTTAAGGGTGAACTGATGTGCATTCAAAGCCTGAAGCGTGTTGCGGGTGAAATTTTTAAGGGGAAGAATGCAAGTGACTATTTCGCTAGAGCATTTTTCATAAAAAAGCGACAAAATAGGGAAAGACACGAGACATTTCTACTATATTCGAGTGAGTATATGAAGTACACAATGTATCTATCACTTATAAGTTTTAACGCCCTATCTTGAATGTGCTAAGCAGTTTTGGGTGCACCAGATCTCGAATATTTGATCTTTCCATCGCAGATGGTTATTAATACACATACCGAGAATTCAGTTTCAGCGATGCAAGTAACATTTATGGATAATGGTTCAAGGTTTTGGTTTCGCTTGAGAGACAGAAGACGGCATTGTGTATAGTGCTACGAGTATATTGTGACAAGTGCTATTTTACATCTTCTCGGAAAGAGCCGAGAAGAGTAGGATAGATAGAAAAGCTGACGCGGAGGTTTTGTTAGCTTGGAAGAACATTTCTTCAGAACTGTGGGGAAAATACCATCTGGACCAGCGGATTTGTTTCTGTTAAGACCTTCTAGTACTCCTGCGAACGAGTACTTATCGCATGGAAAATTCGTCGCTCTCGAGTACAGGCGGAAACAAAGCATTATCTGTTAGCGTGGAGTTCGCTGCAAAGTGGGAAGCAAACAAATTGGCTTTGTCTAAGGACCTGGCAGCTGGAATGTCATTGTAAACGAGCGTTGGGACGACAGACGAGGCAGAGTTTTTAATATTTGTAACGAATGACCAAACATTTTTACTACCTTTGGGACATTGCAGGATTTCTTGTCTCAATTTTTGGTTACGTAAGAATTGTGCACGTCGAATATGGGCATTGCAATCATATCTGGCTTGTTTAAACTTCTTTCGGTTTTCCTCAGATTTGTAGGCCTTATAAGACCTAAAGCTTACTTCCATCAACTTGATAGCCCCATTACTGTCAAAAAACCACGAGTTTGACTTAGGTTTAATGCTCTTTATTCTGTTAGGAATGTAACTTAAATACCTAAGAGTATAGTGTCAGTGATCATATCAGCAGCGGCATCCACATCATTATCAAAGAAGCATAGCGACCAGTTAAAACTCCTAAAGAAGGTATTAAGGCCGCTCCAGAAGACTTTGTCTTATTGCCATACTTTTCTTTAATGGTCTTTTTCTTTAACTGTGTGATCAGAATACGAAAATTTAGGTGATACGACATTATGGTCAAACCGGCCTTGATTCGCTAAAGTATATATGGTGTGTTTATCAGGGTGCGAAGTAAAAATACGTTCAGAGTGCTGGCGGAATGAATTTCAATATCCGGTATACGTGTAGGCTCATTTACAAGCTCGAGTATTGTCTGACCAGAATGTTGGAGCCAATCCGAATTATGTATATTGAAATCGCCCGCAATAACGATTTCAGTATGAGGGTATAGGGAGACAATTCGAGTGGTGGAATCGGACAGCATATCAAATTCGTCAAAAGTTGAGTTGCTGTCCGCAATAGGGCTTCTGTAAACAAAGTAGTACTGAATTAGTTGCTTACGGACATTGAATTTTACCCATTTGAAATTGTCGCATTTGAATTTTATTAAAAATTTGACTTTTTTAATTTTATTATATACATTCATATATATTTGTGATCAGCATTAAAAGTTAAGTCAATCTAGCAATGTCTGTCCGTCTGTACGTTACCAGTTTCTGGGCCTTAAATTTCGAGCTAGGAAGATGAGATTTGGTATATAAGCTTTTAGGTGTAAACATTTTTAAAATCCGCCCACTTTAAAAAAAAAAATATTTTTTTTTTCAATATTAGCTTCTAGAAAACAAAATACGGTTTTTTGATATTGGGGATAGATTGGGTTCAAAAGGGCTAGATTAATTTTTTTTTAATAATTTGCATTTAATATTCAAATTAAAGCATACACTAAATCAGTGACTTTCTTATTTGTGTGGTGATGGGGTCGACGAACTTGCTATTTAAGATTTATTTTGTGAGTTTTTGTTTAAATATTATTTTCTATACTCATATATAAATATATTTAATTAAAACTTAAGTAGTATTATGTAGGTAATTACTTTGCTTCATGATTCGCTCGAGGACAGGGATGGATATTAGTCGGAAAACTGTTAACTGCTCAGATCATTATTTGTCATATTTGTTGACTTCCACAACACATTTTGTACCAATTGCTTGGATTCTGTGCAATGGGATTCCAGGACCTTTATTAAGTTCAAATCTTATAATTTCTTACTTGAATCGAATTTCGAAAATAGTTTTACGCAATATACCTACATATATGGACAGGCCTTCATTCGATATTTTATCCTTGAAAATATCATGCAGTGCTCGAAACGTCCAATATTCCAGCAGTGTATAGCTTGCTGCATTTTGTTCTACTCGCTATTGGTCAGTGGTCCGTACTCTGCGCCACAATGCAATCGATATATGCACGAGTATGTACTCGTGTTTGACGGCAGCCTGACTACCAACGTATATAGCTTTCGGTAGGGAGTTTGGTCGTACTTGAATGTCTTACAAGTCTTGCGGATTAGCAGTTTTCGATTGGAAGACAGTAACAGAGTCCAGGTAAAGGACTATGATGAATGTATTTAGTGACAACGATCAGGCATTTTGTCTATGAACCACCGTTGACTATCTTGATGAGTCTACACTTTTCGTGAACACACACAGAATTCCTTAAGGTTGTATGCACTGAACCATTTGACGCTTTTAATTACTCTTATTCTCTTCGTCATGCCAACTGAAAAATAAGGTGTCAATTGAAAATTTGTATTCTCTTAGTGGATTCAAGTGACACTCAAAAAAGTTTTGTTCCCGCATTGAAAGTACGTATAATGTTACAAGTACGGAAACTGACCTAAAATAAAATAAGATGGCAATATGTCGCTTCGTCTATGAAAATAATATTGAATAAATAAATTAAAGAGTTTAAGGTGTAAGGGCTCGCTTAGCATGTCTGTCGGGCATGATCGTACGACTCCTATGGTTACTATTGGTGACGGTCTATAAAACCTTTTTAATTAATTAATGTTATCCTCGGCCGCTTTTTGGTTGAAACACCCTTCTACTTCAGGTATCTCTAACCAGTTTGATAAAATTTAACGCGACGGGGGTAAGTTTTAAAATATTTCAAAACCGACTATATCATAACACATTCCTAACCGAAGAAGGTTTCTCAGTTTTTTCTGCCAGTCCATCAGCAGATATTTTCGAAAATCAACTATTACCCGGATAGGACTCTAACGATCTTTACCAAAATCGATAAGTAGTTATAATTTTTGAAAAAAAAAAAAAACGTAGAAAAAGTTTTTAAAAAAATATTTTGTTTTACTAAGGGCAATTTTTCTTTCAATGCATTTGTTAAAGTTTTGTTTAAATTCCCAATCTGAGACTGAGACAATCAACCAGTCTTGAATTTATGCAAAGTCATTTTTGAGTGTCATAAATGTATATTTCCGTTTTGAAATGCTTTCTATAAGGATCACAGTCTTGCGTTTAAGACTTCATGCAGCCATAATTTAGTGCATTCTATAACCTTGAATGAAGCAAAAGATTTTCACAATCAGCGCCTCCTTCCATTTAATGGAAGCATTTTCTTTTATTTCGGTGCATTTAAAACTTCATCGTTAGCTGAAAATGCATAAAAAGGATCAAATTGTGCTTGCAGTACTCCGCCACCACAGTAGCTTTTTCACATGTATCGCAGCGATGGTTTCAATCCTGAAAACCTCAATTTGAATTTCTAAATATTGCTAAGTATTTTAACACGAAAATTAAGCTCAAACCTCAAAAACGAAATTTCTGTGAGGTGTCCCTGGCCGAGATTGGGAAGTATAAAATTGAAGTGTTAGGAAATAAAATAATTATAGAAAATGTACATACATAGGGACTTAGAACGAGGCTCACGGTATTCGATTCTCCTTAGAATATAATAAATTTTTAAAATTAGCATACTCGTAGTTAACCACTTTGCAGTGCGTGACCCATTTTTTCCTGACATTTCCATGGCGGAAAATAAAGCTTCTGAAATTGGAATAAACGCTAGCCAATCAATTCCAGCATAACCCAATGTAACTGTTTATTTTTGGAATTTTGCAAAATTCTTTTCAAAACAAAGCAACTGAATCAGTATTACGAGTTATTATGTGCTTAATAGTTGCTTTAATTGCGTATTCCAAAATTTTCGTCATTCTCGTGTTAAGCATAACTTTTTATATTTTTGGTATTCAAGAAAGATCCTATCACTTTACTGTGAAGTATGACTACAACATTTACTGTAACAAATCTTAGACCAAAATTTTGGTCAATATGGATTTTATGTTAAAAATAGAGTGATTTTCGTCATTCGCTTATTTTTTCACTGATAATAATATTGAATAAATAAATCAAAGAGTATAAGGTGTAAGGGCTCGCTTAGCACGTCTGTCGAGCATGATCGTACGACTCCTGTGGTTACTATTGGTGACGGTATTTAAACCCTTTTTAATTAATTAATGTTATCCTCGGCCACTTTTTGGTTGAAACACCCTTCTACTTCAGGTATCTCTAACCAGTTTGATAAAATTTAACGCGATGGGGGTAAGATGCTTGGCTTTGGTTTTAAATTATTTCAAAATCGACTATATCATAACACATTCCTAACCGAAGAAGGTTTCTCAGTTTTTTCTGCCATTCCATTCCATTTAACAAGTAACAACTCTAACACGAGCGCTACGCCATCAGCAGATATTTTCGAAAATCAACTATTACCCGGATAGGACTCTAACGATCTTTACCAAAATCGATAAGTAGTTATAATGTATGAACATTTTTGAAAAAAAAAACGTAGAAAAAGTTTTTAAAAAAATATTTTGTTTTACTAAGGGCAATTTTTCTTTCAATGCATTTGTTAAAGTTTTGTTTAAATTCCCAATCTGAGACTGAGACAATCAACCAGTTTTGTATTTATGCAAAATCATTTCTGAGTGTCATATAAATGTATATTTCCGTTTTGAAATGCTTTCTATTAGGATCACAAAATCCGGATCTCCGGCCAACATTTCCAGCGCCCAATTAGCGAACACACGGCGTTGTCTATGGTCGTCCGGCTTCAATTCTTGCGTCAGCACAATCTTATACGGATGTAGGCCCAAATCCAACCGCAAAATAAGCCCGGTTGACTCTCTGGCGATGCCCAATTCAACTGATCGGCGCCGAATCGACATTTCTGGGTCTTCTCCGATGCTGGCCGCTACGGCGGCTATGATTTCTTCACTTCGCACCGATCTCTATCTGGTTGGTGGTTAAGGTCCAAAAAAAATGTACTCACGCTCAAACTTTTCCACGGTGCGACGAATTGCCTGCACACTGAAGCCATGATGACAACCGACCTCACGACTAAATTCACTTTGCGTATTTACAAATGAGCTGGAATTTCGATAATAATTTTTAATAATTTTCACACGTCCGAGAAGCTTCGAACGATATGATGAAATGACAAACCTTACTGAATACTTTGACAGCTAGATGTCATTGATAGCTTTGACAACTGCTGAAACATAACAATTGGAAAAAACTCTCATTGCTATCTGGTCAACCTTTACTATATACATATATCCTAAGCGATAGGGTATAACCACATAAGGCAAAGTTGAAATCTGTTTGGAACGGATCGATACCCTATCCTTGATCTTCTAAAACATCCCTAATAAATTGAGCGTGACGTCCTGAAATTTTGAGTTCAAATTCAATGATATGCGCATCTTTCTGTTCAGAATATTCTTATTCCTAGAGCATTCAGACTCGATTTTCGCTCTATTGTATTGTAACATCACCTAAAAGGATGCTACAATAATGTAGAATAATAACTACGCTCCTCCAGCAGATTCCAAAGTGTCTTTTCATTCGGGGTTCGTGTCTGCGGTTAGTCTCCACAGTTCGGATAATATCACGGATAAGAGAGAATCATAACTGCACGAAATGATTGTCATCTTGGAATTATTACATCAGAATTTCTAGGTATTTTGTTCCAGTGGTCGAAGAATTTGCTAGAAGTTTCTGGCTATCAGAAACTTCTGCTATATAAGGACAGATGGCGATCGAGAAGAAGCAGTTGGTTTAGAACCGTGGCGAAGAGATTGGAAAAGTGATAATGGGCGAAGTTGTAATTTTGTGATAAATTGAAAGTTGAGAGTTAACAAGAAGAAGTAATTAGTTTGGATTTGTAAATTAAGTAATTGAAAGGAGATAAAGTGATTTGAGAGGAAAGAGACCTTGTAAGAAAAGAATTTGCGAAGAATAGTATAGTGTGAACTTGAATTGTTTTATAGACTAGAAAATAAAGAAATAAATTTCACAGAATATCGTTTTATCTACTCGAGCCGTAGCTAGCATATTACATTGGTGTCAGAAGCGGGATAAAACTTATTCTGTGAATAACTATTTCCGTGGTGTGAAATTGCACAAGAAAAAAAAAAACGATTTCTGTGTTGAGTTAATTAGTTGCGCAAAATGGGTCGCAAATTGGGAAAACTAACTATAATTCAACTAAAGGCAGAACTCAGTAAGCGGAACCTCGACACAACTGGGGGAAAAGATGCCCTACTGATTCGTTTGGAAGAAGCAGTATCGCAGGAAGGTGAAAATCCGCATGACGTAGAGTTTGACGTGGAAGAGGAACCAGCAAGTACAGCAGCCGACCCGGGTATAACAAGTCTGCTCCTGCAACTTAAGTTAGTCATGGACGAACAAAAGAAAGCAATAGAAGACCAAAGGAATTCTCTAGAACTTAAGCTGGACGAACAAAAGAAAGCAATGGACGAACAAAAGAATTCTCTAGATGCTCTGGAAAGCAAACTTGATGAGCAAAACAAGAACTTGGAATCCAAATTCGAAGCGATTGAAGAGAAAATCGAGAAGGTCGAGACGCAACTCGAAAAAGTCGAAACTAGATTCGGTGAAAACTTTGAGAAGCATGAAACTCTATTCGGGAAGATAGAGACTCAGTTTGAAAAAGTAGAAAAGCAAGTCGAAAATCTTGCTAAGGAACTCAGAAACGTGAAGAGACAGAAGCACGGGAATATTCCACTGACGGTCTGAGAAGAAAGGAGATGCAGCCTCCTATCTTCGATGGTCAAACATCATGGCCAATCTATAAGAGGCAATTCGAAGCGGCCGCAATGACCAATAGCTGGGACGATGAAGAGAAATCTATTGCATTCACGCTTGCATTGAGGGGTCCAGCTGCGGACCTCTTGCAGACCATCCCGGAAGATAAACAGCAGAACTACGATTCTCTGGTTCAGGCTATTGAGATGCGGTTTGGGGATGAACACATGCAGCAGGTGTACAGGGTTCAGCTGCGTAGTCGAGTCCAGAAAAGGGGGGAAACGCTCCAACAGTTGCAAGCGGATATAGAGCGACTAGCCCATCTTTCATACCCTAAAGCCGGTGAGGAGCTTATCAACGAAATGGCGGTGGAAGCTTTTATTCAGGCCATAGAGGACAGACAACTGCAAATGGCTGTAAGGATGGCTGAAAAGCGAACACTCCCCGAGGCATTGGCATTCGCTTTGTCAATGAAGGCTGCGGACCAAGCATACCAGGCAATACACCGTGTCAGGGAAATGTCCGTCGTGGAATGCTCATGCCAGAGAACAGCCGTCATGGATGAAGACAAAGCTCGCGGAAGTCAAATCCGTTGCTGGAATTGCAACCAAACCGGACACCTACAACGGCAGTGCAGAAGTGCACCTAGACGAGGAAATTGTCCACATTGCGGAAGTAGGAGAAGCAGAGAGGAAGCATCTGGCGGTGATAACATCCATCCTGTCAGTCAGACTTCCCCAGAACCAGCAATCGGGAAATGCGTAAGGACCAACTTCGCGGGGCAGAAGTTGGTTACTGGAATCAAGGTCCCCAGGACCACCATTCAAGTTTCGCAAACCAAACGGGGTAACAAGAGCCTGACAGTGGAGGCACTAATCAACAAGAAGAAGTGCGTAGCCACCATCGACACAGGCGCCACTGCCTCCATTGTAAGAAGAGATATCGTCAGAAGCGCCTGGTTGCACAACACCAACAGCTACTGCCTGAAGACTGCAACAGGGGAAATGGCGAAGGTGTTTGGAGAAGTTCGTCTTGCGATTACTCTGGCGGGACTGACGTTCTCCCATGCGTTTCTGGTGGCAGATATATGCGACGAGTGCATCATCGGAATAGACTTCATGAAAGCAAATGAAGTAATCTTGGACATCGGCATGCAAGTACTGAGGTATCGAAATGTGGAGATTTCGATGGTGTACGGAAACGAGAATGCCGTACCTCTCAGGACAGTCATCAGCAAAGACGAAGTTTTGCCGCCGTCTTCAGAGACAATCATTTGGACGAAGCTTTAAGGTAATCTTGGGAGCCACCGATTCTACATAGTAGAACCAGACCCAGAGAAGAATTCTCAAGACTACATCATGGGAAAAACGTTAGTCGAACCAAAGAACACCATGGTTCCAGTGAGAGTTTTGAACGCAAGACCACATACTGTCAAACTAATGCGAGGGGAGGTGACTGGAAAATGCACGCCGATTACCGCCGTCGCAACAATATCTGAACGTGATGCTCCAAAACCTCTCCCATCACCTTGGACAGCGGAAACGAGAGAGACGATTCTCCAGTCCAGTGAGCTGAATCAGGAGCAGCGAACTATGGCAGAGAATCTTATCAATGAGTACGCTGATGTATTTGCCTCACAGGACGGAGAATACGGCCGAACACACCTGGTACAACATCGAATAAACACTGGTGATACTAAACCAATTCGTCAGCCTGCTAGGCGCCTTCCATTGGCAAAGCAGACAGAAGTTGCAGAGACGGTGGCGGCAATGGAGAAAGAAGGTCTGATTGAAAGTTCCAAAAGGCCGTGGGCATCACCGGTTGTACTGGTTTAGAAGAAAGATGGCAGCATGCGGTTCTGCGTGGACTATCGGCAGCTCAATTACGTCACCAAGAAAGATAGCTATACTTTGCCACGGATTGACGACACGTTAGACACACTATTAGGAGCCCGATGGTTTTCCACTCTCGACTTGAAGAGTGGCTACTGGCAGGTACAGATCATTGCCGGGATCGCAAAGAGCCTGCACCAGTTGACGGAAAAGGGGAAACAATTCAAATGGTCAATTGAGTGCGAGAAGAGCTTCAAGGCACTTAAACAATGGCTATGCGATGCCCCGATACTAGCTTACCCCACTCCCGGGGAAACGTTCATTGTGGATACAGATGCTAGTAATGTCGGGGTAGGAGCCGTACTCTCCCAGGTGCATGAGGGCCAAGAGAAGGTGGTTGCGTACTTCAGCAAGGTGTGCTCTAAGCCAGAAAGGAACTACTGCATGCCAAGGCGGGAACTTCTAGTTTTGATCTTGGCTACGAAGCATTTTCACAAATACCTCTATGGGAGGAAGTTCGTTCTTCGCACAGACCATGCAGCCTTGAAATGGCTATTGCAGTTCAAGAGTCCTGAGGGTCAGGTCGCAAGATGGATTGAAAGGCTGCAAATCTACGACTACGAAATACAGCATCGTAAAGGAAAACTCCACTCTAATGCGGATGCACTGACCCGGAGACCATGCAGAACGGATTGTAAACATTGTGCGCGTCAGGAAGAACGGGAGCTGGTTTCCATCCAAAGAATGAAAGCCGAACCTATCGCCGGCTGGAGCGTAGATGAGATCCCGAACGCTCAGAGGGAAGACCCGGATATCGAGCCGATTCTGGCCTGGAAGGAGAACATGAAGAAACCGGATCATCAGGACATCTCTCACAGAAGCCCGACCTTAAAGGCATATTTTGCTCCATGTCCAAGAAGGTGTTCTGAGAAGAAAATGGGAATCCTCCGACGGAAAGTCGTTTGTAATGCAGCTTGTCGTACGGCGGACGAGGGTCAAGGAGGTGTTACAGGAAATACATGGCGGGGCATCCGGAGGCCACTTGCGAGTGAATAAGATGCTAGAAAAGGTACGAGAACGTTTTTATTGGTTAAAAGCGAAGGAAGATATCGAAGACTGGTGCAGAAAATGCGACGTGTGTGCAGCTAGCAAGGGTCCGAGAATCAAAACTCGAGGTAAGATGCACCAATACAACGTGGGAGCACCTTTTGAACGAATCGCCATTGACATCGCAGGGTCCTTTCCGGAAACCGACAATGGTAATCGGTATATACTCGTAGTGATGGACTACTTCAGTAAGTGGCCGGAATCGTTTCCGATCCCTAACCAGGAAGCCAGAACTGTGGCGGAGCAGATCGTCTACAATTGGATGAGCAGATTCGGTGTGCCCTTGGAATTGCATTCTGACCAAGGACGGAACTTCGAGTCAAGAATCTTCCAAGAGATGTGTCAACTACTCGGAATCAAAAAGACAAGGACAACCCCGCTTCATCCACAGTCGGACGGTATGGTGGAGCGTTTCAATAGGACTTTGGACGAACATCTCTCGAAGGTCGTAGGTGACTACCAACGGGATTGGGACCGGCAGATTCCCTTGTTTTTGATGGCCTATAGAAGTGCCGTGCATAGCACTACTCGACATACGCCGTTCGAAATCTTATTTGGTGGAATAGCTCGTTTACCCAGTGAGGTGAAATTTGGATCTCCTACCAATGAGCCCAGAAATGAAGAAGAGTACGTGGCGGACCTTAGGGAAAGGCTTAGGGACATACACCAAAGGACCAGAAGCCAGATTAAGATGACGAGCGACCGCATGAAGACCAGGTATGATGCCAAGGCAACAACGTCAGGATTCAAGAAAGGAGATCTGGTGTGGCTGTATAATCCCCATCGCCAAAAGGGGAAATCACCTAAATTGCAGCAGAACTGGGAGGGTCCCTATAGAATAGTAACCCGCATCAACGATGTTGTCTACCGCTTCCAGCGAGGACCAAGCGCCAAAATGAAAGTGGTTCATGTGGACCGACTGAGTCGATACAATGGCCGAAATGAGGATGCACTTGTTCGGGACGAACACGTCTAAGAGGGGGGCAGTGTAGCATAATAATAACTACGCCCCTAAAAGTATGATGCAACAAATTCCGAAGTGTCTTTTCATTCTGGCAGAATTTTGGTTCGAAGTGTCCTTTCATTCGAGGTTCGTGTCTGCGGTTTCCACAGTTCATGTCTACGAAAGAGACGGATAATATCACGGATGAGAGGGAATTATAACTGCAAGAATTGGAATTTCTCTTGTTCCAGTGGTCGAAGAATTTGCTAGAAGTCTCTGGCTATCAGAAACTTCTACTATATAAGGACAGATGGCGATCAAAAAGGGGGCAGTAGTTTCTAAACTGTGGCGAAGAGATTAGAAAAGTGATAATAGGCGAAGTTGTAATTTGTGATAAATTGAAAGTTGAGAGTTAACAAGAAGAAGTAATTAGTTTGGATTTGTGAATTAAGTAATTGAAAGGAGATAAAGTGATTTGAAAGGAAAGAGACCTTGTAAGAAAAGAATTTGCGAAGAATAGTATAGTGTGAACCTGAATTGTTCTATAGACTAGAAAATAAAGAAATAATTTCACAGAATATTGTTTTATCTACTCGAGCCGTAGCCCGCATATTACAATATATAATACATTTGGAGTTCTATCGTTATTATTTCTCTATATTACAAACTATGTATTAAAAACGTGCCCTCATCTTTTAACCGATGCATAATAAAATGGACGTGGCGCTGTGAACACAGTGGCATCTTTCTAATCACAGAATATTTATTTTTCTTAATCAATAATATATTAAAATATATTATTAATTAATGAATAAGAGCACTAGCAGCGAAGAACTATCGGCTTTTTGGTAAAAAAGTGATATTATAGCTCCATTCTAAGTAGAGATAACTTCTCATTAATAATTTTTGTATTGGATCGGGTAGGCTCTTTTAATATTTCTATGATATTTAGATTTTAATTCAGGTGTTTCAGTAATTGATTTGTCGAGAGGCGGCGGGAACCAAGCAGGTGACTAATAGTGAGGTTACTTTGGCAGGTGGAGCATTTCGGTGGTGATGCTTTTTTGAAGAGCTTTTGATGTGTCAGGCAAGTATGTTCCACTCGGAGCTGAACGAAGTTAGTGATCATTTCCTTGGAACTGTTTGCGGGGAAATTCGGATTTACTTTGTTCGGATTAATGGATTAATTGTTGTATAGTGGTGATGATGCTGTTTTCCATGAATTTTGTTTTGTATTGGTCTTTGCAGGTCCAGTTGGGAATACATATCAAAAGTATAGACTGGAGCTATGCGAATGCTATTGGCAGCTTTGTCAGCCAGTTCATTTCCGTGTATTCCCAAATGTCCTGGACACCACATGTGCTTCAGTTTTGATGTTCTAGTTATAAGCGCATCTCTAATTTTTGCCTTATCGCGGATTGGAAGAATGGCCTTTAGGACTGAGAGACTATCCGAACAGATCGTTCATTTACCTGAAGTGTTGGAATATTTTTTTAAAGCTTCAGCTGTAAAAATTAAAGTTGTGGTAGGTAAAATTCCTTGTACCAGTATGTTGTATTCTTTTGAAACAACTGAAAAGGTTGTATTATGCAGGGTTTTAGAGCCGTCAGTGTACAAGAGTTTTCAACCCTTCATGGTGAGCTGCGATGAAGTTTCGGTGAAGATCTGTCTGTAGATTGCTGTGTTGGTGTTTTGTTTTTTGAGGTTATACAAGCTGAATACTATAGAGCTGTATTTGGTGTACCGTTTGTATGACATTTCCAGATTTTTGCCTAGGTTCAAAAGAGTATTGAGTGCGGAAGGGATGTGTCTGATTCGTTTATGGGAACGAGTCTGGTTTATCTTTATCAATCACTGATCTAGTTTGAAAAGTTAGCTTAGGTAGCAGTTTGGCGCAAACTTCAATGTAAAGCTCTTCTACTGTCGGTAGTCCGGCTTCGGCGAGGAAGTTTCTAATTGGGCTAGTTGGGAGAACATGTTGATTTAAAGATGTTTTTCGTTGACTTAGGGCAGAAACCATATATAGCTAGGCCATAATGTATCTTAGTAACGACTAACATTTTTGTAACATAGCAAAAAGAATTAACGTAAATCTTACTTTTTTTTGAGGAGATATACTTAATAATACTTAGTCTTGCTGCTAGAAATTTTTTTAAATTCTAACAATATGGTTTCCAATTTTATTTATTATATTATTAAAAATTAGTCCAAGTATATATTATATTAAGGTTGACAACATTTTCAATTTTGGTATTATTAAGTTCCAAATTAATATCACTCGTATTGCAGTGTGTTTTTCGACATATAATGAATAATTTTACATTTGTTGAGTAAAAGGTTTGATCCAGATATACTGGACCAATCCTTAATTTCCTTTAGTAGGTTTGAAAACAAAATTGTGCTTTCTTCTAGATCGTTGTGTTTACAAAGAATATATGCATCGTCAGCATACTTATACACAACGATCTAGATCTTTGAATTTTGAAATGACTGTGTTAAATTAATAGAAAACAATGACAAACCAAATTACAGAGAGCGGTGATACTTGGGGGATACCGTTGTCAAGTAGAACTATTTTGGAGAAAATTGCTTTAATTTTCACATAGAATTTTCTGTTTGTTAAAAAGGATATATTTAAATATTTTGTGATCAATTTCCCATTGTTTTAATTTGTTTAAAACAAGGTGAATACCTATTCGATCAAAAGCTTTCTCGAAATCCAGTACTAAAATCGAGACGTGAGTTCGAGCGGTGGAGAAGGATACACATGCATCATTTTTTCGGTTTGAAGCCAACTTGATGGATACTCAAGACTTTCTATTTCTAGAATCTTTGATATACATGGCAGCAGGAATAAACGAGTAGGATGGTAACCGTCGATGATATCAATGTCCTTTATGGGTTTGGCGATGGAAACAACAACTGCTGATTCCCATCTTTGTGGATTTATACCACTATTGAAAACGTTGTTATATAAATTAAGGCATATGGGCATACCCAATAATATTGCAATAGACAGGCAAGATGTGTGAAATGCGCTGAAAAACAATATACAACACAATGTACAAAGTCCCAAAATGTGCAGCCTAAATGCGTGCACTGCCATGGAACTGCAGAATATCTTAAACCGAAAACAAAATTCTTGATAAAAAACAAGAATCACCAGAAAATATTAAAGTAGATGTGGAACTATCAAAACTATAGATTAAAAAACTCATTACAAAAGAAAACAAAAAACAGAACGCTAAAGAAACCAGAGCGGCAGAAAAAGGACCAAGCAATGACACGAATCAAACACTACAACTGACCCTTAATCCCGTATGACACTACATTTTTTTAATGCGCTGAAAATGAAACTAGAGCAGTGCAACAAATTCACTATTGAAATTCGCCTTAGGTGTGAGTGCGTACGCACTAACCTTATAAATGTGAAAATGCCAAAAAATGTATTAAAAATGTAACTGAAACTACATTTTTCAGCCACTGGCAGCTTTTTTTTGACATTTCTGCATTTTTATTACCCCTTTTTTCAATTACGCCACTTCTACAAACTAGAAAATCCGTTTTTTATTGCTCAAATTTCCAAACAAAATATCAGGTAATTTTTTATACTTTCAATTCCTTATTATTAATTACTTGATGCCATAAAATAATTAGGTAATTCGAGGTTCACTTCCATGAAAAGGAAATGTGTTCTTTTCGCTTATTGTACGTTTTTAGGTTTTTCTTGCGTTAGTAGCATTTGCATATGTGTAGAGAGTATCCCTACTCACTGTAAGTAGATATACTCTGGTAGATATACTCTGATTATGACGTTGTTTTGCAAAATAACGGCTTCTCTTTTCCTAAAAACTTGTTGTCTCTTTCATCCAAAGCTGACATTTTAACATGATTTAATGCATTAAAATGCGAAAAAAATGTAGTATCATACGGGCTTAACCAAACCTAATGCACTAGATATGTGACTTCAAAAGTTAAAAAATACCAACGACAAAGTATCTATCTAATCATGGATCAAAATCTTAAAGTGATATTCTGGAATGCAAATGGTCTCCTGCAACATCAACGGGAATTGCAGATGATTCTTGAAACAAATAACATAGACATTTGTCGTATCTCAGAAACCCATTTTACAAAACACACGCAAACAAAATTTAAAAACTACAAAATCTACCACACCACTCACCCTGAAAACACAGCTAATACCAGATCTTTTTTTTTTTTTTTTTTCCCTTGAATATTTACAACTGTCTAATTGTTTTATAGAATTGGAATCTAAATATACTGTAGCATAATAATAACTACGCTCCCTAAAAGTATGATGCAACAAATTCCGAAGTGTCTTTTCATTCTGGCAGAATTTTGATTCGAAGTGTCCTTTCATTCGAGGTTCGTGTCTGCGGTTTCCACATTTCATGTCTACGAAAGAGACGGATAATATCACGGATGAGAGGGAATTATAACTGCAAGAATGATTGTCATCTTGGAATTTTTCTTGTTCCAGTGGTTGAAGAATTTGCTAGAAGTTTCTGGCTATCAGAAACTTCTACTATATAAGGACAGATGGCGATCAAAAAGGGGGCAGTAGTTTCTAAACTGTGGCGAAGAGATCAGAAAAGTGATAATGGGCGAAGTTGTAATTTTGTGATAAATTGAAAGTTGAGATTTAACAAGAAGAAGTAATTAGTTTGGATTTGTGAATTAAGTAATTGAAAGGAGATAAAGTGATTTGAGAGGAAAGAGACATTGTAAGAAAAGAATTGTGAAGAATAGTATAGTGTGAACCTGAATTGTTCTAAAGACTAAAAAATAAAGAAATAATTTCACAGAATATTGTTTTATCTACTCGAGCCGTAGCTTGCATAGTACAATACGTTGGACCTTTGTCCTTAAAATTACGTCACCTTTGTTTTAAAATGAAAAGAAAAGAATGATCGGCACAGGTGGGATTTAATCCACCCGAAGCGTTGGGGGTTTTATTCACTCCGAGCCCCCCTTTTCGCTCGTTGTTGTCGTCTTATTTTGTGGTGCGTGCAATTGTTTACATTCATGCATACAATGGATTTACAAATAATACAATTTGCATAACATATTTGCATGTTTAAGAATAACATGTAATATTTTTATAAACGGATAGTAATTTTAAGGACATACATAAGTTAACAGATGTGGACATATTACTACTGGAAAATTAGGTCGGTAGGTCTTTTACGTTTAAGCCTTGTTCTTCTTGAGGTTTCTTGGACGAGTAGAGTGTTGACTTCGCTGTTGGAATATGCCAGAAATTTTACAATGTGTCTTGTGCTGATTTTTTGTATTTCATTGTCGACAGTATTGATTATTGATGATGATTATGCGTTGGAAATAGTACTTAGAATTTTTGTTTGCTATTTTTGTATGATATCTAAAATTGATTTTTTTGAGGTTCCGCAAATTTGAATACCATACGTGCATATAGGCTTAATTATACTCTTGTAAATGAGTAGTTTGTTATTTATGGATAGCTAGGATTGAGGTCGTAATAGCCAATAGAGTTGACGGAATTTATTCTTTATTTGGTTGCGTTTCTGTTGGATGTGTTGCTTCCATGTTAAATTGCTGTCTAGATGAATCCCCACTTGTACCGTCTTGTCTTCGTTAATCTTTATATGCCATTTGGAGAACCACTCTGTCGTTTTTTCCAGTGTTTTTTGTAATTGGGAAGCAGTAGTTGATGCCTTCCGGAGTTCAGGAGTATTGTGTCGTCGGCAAATGTTGCAACCATGGTCGTTTCTCTGTTGGAAGACGGAATGTCGGCTGTAAAGAGAAGATAAAGGAGGGTCCCCAGAATACTTCCTTGAGGTACTCCTGCATTAATTAGGTGAATTTGGAAGTATTTGTCGCCATACCTTACATAAAAACATCGATCTTCTAGATGATTTTTTAGTAGCAAAAAGTAGTATTTTGGAATGATTTTGCTAAGTTTGTATAAAAGTCCTTTATGAGAGACCGAGTCAAATGCTTTCGCAATGTCCAGGTAAACCGCAACACAAAATTGCTTTTCATCGATGGATGTTGATACTCGTATTTTGTTTGCCATTTGCTCAATAGTTGAGTGATGTCTTCTAAACCCGAATTGATGACAGAGAATAGCATTAGATTGTGTCAATATTGGTCGAAGTCTCTTTTGTAGGAGTTTTTCAAATATTTTGGAAATTAAAGGGAGTAGACTGATAGGTAGCGTCCTTCCCTGACTTTGGAATAGCAATTACCTCTGCGACTTTCCAAAGTTTTGGAAAGTGTTTGAGATGTTTTGTCTTCTTTACTGTGTGTCTTATAGCCTTCCATAGTGAATAATTTATCTCAGGTATAGGGGTAAGATTTTTTTAAATAGTTCGCCAGGTTAGTTTCCTGGGCCTCTCTTAATTTTCTTTTGAGTTCTTTGGTTATATTATTTAACTGGGTTTTGTCGTTTGATGCTCAAGTCATCTGCCACCTTTTCCTTAGTTTCCTCTTGGTAAGTATAAGTTTTTTAAAGACATGAGTTGATGAAGAGTTGTTAGTCATTTGTTTTATTATGGGCGTTGCTCTGTATGTCCCCTCGTTTATTGTATCATTAAAGTATATTATGGCCATTTCAATGTCGTTTTGTGTTTTAAGGGGGTTGCTAGTGGATAAGTTAGTGTATATATATTGACGAAAAGTATCCCAGCCAGTTATAGAATTGTACAGTTTAGCAGATTTTGTTATCCTCTCGAGGTGAGTAGAGTATTCTATTATTATAAGAGAATGGTCTGATGAAAGATCGAAGGAGGATTTCATTTGTATTCTGTTCGTGCTGATATTTTTGACGATGCCAAAATCAATGAGGTCGGGTTTTTTGGTCCTATCTGTGGACCAGTAGGTGGATTCCCCGGTACTAATGTGCTTACAGTTGTTTTCATTGATTCTGTCCAGTAGGTTATTACCCGTTTTGGTTATTAGTCTTGAGCTCCAGTCTGTGTGCTTAGCGTTGAAGTCACCTGCCACTAAGAATCGACTTCCCAGGGATTTGAGGTAGTAGTCGTATTGGGAGGTAGTGATTTTGAGTTTCGGAAGCCAGTAAATTTAGGATATTACCAAGGATCCATATGTTGCCTTTAGTTTTACCGACGTTGATTGTATATGGTCAGTTCGGAAGCTGAGTTCAATATATTTTATGTGTTTGTTAATTATAATTGCTGATCCCCCATGCCCAGTTCCATCTGGGTGATTTAAATATTGTAAATTTCTTAGCCAGGGAAATTGACGTGCTTTTTTGCAGTTAGGTGGGTTTTAGAAATTAGCATGATGTCAATTTGGTTGTCTATTAAGTACTGCCTTAGTTCCAGGCAGTATTGGTGGAGTCCGTTTGCATTTCATACAGTGATTTTTAAGTGGTTATGATCTACAATCATCATGTTTGTTAATTAGAAAGGTGAGATCATTTGCAAGGTTAATTGTTTCATCATTTCTTTTAATTTGTCAGATGTTTGTTCTGTATCTATAATATATTTTGTGTTTGTGGTGGTAGCAGAGATTCTACTGGTTTTTGTGCAGGTATTTGTTTATTTTGTTTCGTTATTGACGGTAATTGTGATTGCGAGTTTTGTTATGGTGGCAAATTTTATCAGCGTCAGCATAACTTGTGGTAGTTATCAGTGTCGCGTGTCTTTCGTTTCCGCTTGATGAAGCTTCGGCTTGAATGTCTGCATTTGTATTTTCTCTTTGGCGTGGTGGGGGGAAACTTTGTATTTTGAGGGTTTTATAAACTTCGCATCCTTTATAGTTAGCGGTGTGATTGCCTCCGCAAAGTGCACATTTAGGGTTATTGTCTTGTTTTGTCAGTTGGCAGTCGATGATCTTGTGTTTCCCTGCACATTTAACTCAAACTGGGTCCATTGTGCAGAAGTTTTTAGTGTGTCCATACGAGTATCTTTGGCAGTTAGTGCATTGAGATATTTCTTTCTTATAGTGAGGAGTCTCAAAGGATATTTAACAGTTGAGTAAGCTCGTAATACTGTATATATCTTTATTGTTGTTACTGTTTTCTAACTCGACTGTGGAGAGGGGAAGTGGTTTTTTGGTGTCTATTTGTTGCATGTTATGTACATATGTGAAGTACTTTACGTCCAAGCTCTTCAAGTTCTTGCTTGATATCGTTTGGCTCGGTTGATGGGTGCATACTTCTCAAAATTACTTTAAAACCTCTCTCTTCTTCAGGTTTATATGTGAAGTATTTTTTTTCTTTTTTGTTTTAGCATTTTCACGATTTTTGTGTAAAAGCAAATTCGGCTGCTGGAACTCTTACTTGGTTCTTTGACAGGACTTTTAATTCATATTTCTCTTTTGCCTCCACGTCAAGAGCCTTTGTTAGTGTTTTGATGCACTCGACTTCTTGGACGTAGATTGGTGGTGGTTTGTTTGGTTTTCGGGTGGGCTCGGATTTTTTCCCATTAATTTTGTCCGGATTTCCTCATTACGTCATCATCATTTACAGCAAGGGTATCGAAGCGGTTTTGGGAGTTGTCTTGCTTGGGTTTACTTAATCAGTAGTTAAGTGTAGGCTGGTCCCTCGTTTTAGGTTTCTTTGTTGATGAGTCTATTGTTTTATTTGGTGAATTTCTTGTTTGTTTATTGTTAGAGTTTGAAGTTGTACTGTCTACTTTCGTGCGATGATTGGTGTTCTTTTGTTGTTTGTTTCATCTGTTTGAGCCTTTGAGCTTGATATAAGTGGTGTTGTTATGATTTGTCCTATATTTTTTGTCATGGTTGGTGTACTATTTGCTGAAGCAAAAGTTGTGACAACGCTAGTTGATGTTAAAGTTGTTGTTGCCATAGTCGTAATGATATTATTTTGGAACCTAAGTTCCGGGAATGCGATCTTTGGACACTCATCTTTCTTGCGATGTAGAAATCAGGAGGCCCTGAAATTATGCAATCAAGTGAGCGTCCTTCTTCGGGAGCTTTTTAAAGGGTGTTTGACTCTGCTTAGCGTAGAACTACACCATTTTAAAAAAGATGGATACCAGATCTATTTGATTTTTTCATAATCAAAAATTTGTCAAGCAGTTACATAAATATAGATTAATTCGAGTATCTAAGCTCTGATCATTCACCTATAATTGTCCAAATGAGTGAACATATACAAATATTGAAACCTTAAAAAATAATAGAACAGATTGGCAAGCCTTCAAGCTGAACTTAACAAGCAAAATAGATTTAATAATACCTCTTATAACCAAAACTGATATAGAAAAAGAACTGCATAAGTTGGTCAGCGATATTCAGTAACGGCCTGGGAAAGCACCCCTGCACTAAATAGAAAGAACACAAAAAGAAACTACACGAAAGAAATAAAAACTTTAGCAGCAGATAAAAGACGAGCAAGAAGAACGTGGCAGAAAACAAGAGCTCCACAACAAAAAGCCAAGCTACTGTCAACACGTTAATAGGACCTTCAGAAAAAGAAAGCGAAGAAATTCTGCTCACAACTCCTAACAAAATATGCAACTTAATTAAGCATGAAATAAATGCTAAGAAAAGTCCTGGATATGACCTTATACCTGGTGTCGTACTAAGGAACTTACCAAGGTAGGTAATAATTAAAATAAAAAATTTAATAAATGCCACATCTAAGCTTAAATATGTGCCTAGTTTGTGGAAGGTTGCTGACGTTCTAATGATTCCCAAACCCAGTAAACCGCCAAATGAAGTGAGCTACAGACCTATATCAAAACGCAAAACAATTGAAAGGAAAAAGCTGATTCCGAACCATCAATTTGGTTTTCGAAGGCAGCACTCTACGATACAACAGGTACACAGAATTACGAATAAATTCGAAGAAGTACTAGAAAAAAGGAAAGTTTGCTCGGCTGTATTCTTGGATGTGGCGCAAGCCTTTGATAAAGTATGGCATGAAGGAGATGCATGTTGCCAAATCAGTATGCTTCCATTCTTAAATCGTATCTAGATGGAAGACATTTCAGAATAAAACAATAGAATACAATATATACTAGTGATATTGCGAAACTAGAAAACCATACTGTGGCAACATTTGCAGATGATACTGCAATACTAGCGGTAGGAAGATCCAATGAAGATTCCACAGAAAAACTCCAAATTGACGTAAATAAAATCTGTGAATGGATTAAAAAGTGGAGAATCAAATTAAACGAGTCCAAGTCAGTCCATGCTGACTTTACTAATAAAGAAATTGAATATATACGAATTATTATAAACCAAAAAAAAGTTCCATGCGCTAATACAGTGAAATATTTGGGTATGAAAACAAGAAGAGTTAGAAATCAAATATAGAAAACTGCACTGGCTGATAGGAAGAAACTCATCCGTATCAATTGGAAAAAAATGCTTTTATATATAATTAAACTCTGAAACTAACATGGACAAATGGAATTCAACTATGGGGTTGTGCCAAAAAGACAAACATAGAGAAAACACAACGATTCCAAAATAAGGTGCTTAGAAATATAGTAAATGCACCTTGGTACCTGACCTGTACTGACCTGTGTAAATTTGGAAAATTTAAAACATGCAAAAAAAGGACACAAAAAAGCTAGAAGAACATATAAACTATGATGCAAGAAAACTACTGCATAATGAAAATAAATTCGAAGGCTTAAAAGAATAAAACCTCTCTATTTAACTTAATATAAGAAAAATAAAAATGTATATACTTACTCGTACATATAAATGCATACGTATAGCACAGTCGAATCAAAGAGTCACCGGGGGGTGAAACTCATTCAAAGGATTTTTTTTTTTATATTTTCGTACCACCGCGTACTACAATAATTTTGTGCAAAATTTCAATACTGTAGTGCAAATGGTTTAAGCGTGTGACAGACAAATGGACAGACAGACGTCGTGTTGAATCCAATAGTGCTCTGGTTGTACCATTCTTTTACGGAACACTAACAAGATTTATTTCCACAGCTCTCTCTCTTTATAGATCTTAAGATTTTGTTCAGTGAGAGTCCATGTCTCGAAGACATATTTACTTTATCGCTAGTAGAATGCACTCTTCGAAAATATTGACTACAGTATAGCACATTGGTATCCCCCATAGTTCTGAAGATGTGTTCTTCTACGCTGGCAAAACCTCTGCTTAAGCTTTTCAGTCTATCCTATTTTTCAGGGCTCTTCCGAGTAGATGGAAAACAGCATTTGTCCAGCCCGTCCCTGGAAAAAGCCGAATCTTCCTCTCTGTCCAATTACCGACCCATTGCACTTACGTCCCTTCTTTCCAAGGTCATGGGAACGCTGATAAATCGTCAGCTTATGAAATATCTAGATTAACGAAAACTCCTTAATGAACGGCAGTATGGTTTTCGTAGCAACAGGTCCAATGGTGATTTGATGGCATATCTCACAGAGAAGTGGAACCAATAAAAATTAGAAATTACCTTTCGGTGCGTTCAATACAAGTTGTTTTGGACGGCCTCAAGTCTGCAATTCAATAAATAAATTCTGGTGTTCCCCAAGGCTATGTTTAGTGTCCGACTCTCCATCTTATTTTTATAAATGATCTCTTGTCTGCAACTTCTAATCCAATCCATTTTTTCGCTGACGACAGTACCCTCAGTTTTTCATATTCATTCCCTAGGTAGGTAGGTAGGTAGGTGTGGTTGTGACAGTATGCTATGCTGAAACATAATTAGCGCAGAGGTACCGTTTTAATACCACAACTCAAGTGACCTAATTTGTTGTAAAAACTGACGTTGGGCTTGTGGGAAAGGAGAGAAAAGATTATTTAAATCCACCCCGTGGCATTGAGGAAACTGATGATGTACCCGATGCTTGTCTCCGCTAGCTCACTTATATTATCAAAAAGGTATACGGTGTCTGACCCTTCTAAGGGCCTGACACTTACAAAGGAAGTGAAGGATTGTTGCAGGCTCGTTGGCCATATTGCAGCTACGACAATGTGCATTAAATGTAATGCCCAGTCTGGCTGCGTGGACCCTTATGGGCCAATGGCCAATGCTAATTGCCAGAACTCTAGCAATATCTGCCCGGTTTCTGTTTAATAGCTCTTGTGTTCTGCGCCAGTTATACTTGGGCCACATCTGCTTGGATATGACACAGTTCTGCAAACCTCGCCATCTATTACCAGCATCTGCAAGGAAATGAGCAAAGATTCTACCCTTAAGAGCCCCTAACGGAATGTTGACATCCAATGTCTGAATGTTGACATCCAATGTCAACATTCCGTTGTTATGTTATTGTGATTATGTTATTGAATGTTATTATGACCAGGCACCCAGATGAGGCTGATCCTAGACCGATGACCGAGTGCGGCAAGCTCCTCCTTGCATTGTTCAACAAGTTTGGAGGAGGAAGCCGCAGATACGATGGCTTTGATAGCGGCCTGGCTATCAATGAAAATGGCTATGGTGTTAAGTTGTATCGATGTATGTTTGAGGAGACGGCACGCCTCACGTACAGCAAGAACTTCCGCCTGGAATACGCTGCATGAATTGGGAAGACTGAATGAACTAGAGATATTGAGGGATTCAGAGAAGATTCCCGCCCCTACCCCGCAGTCCATTTTCGACCCGTCAGTAAAAATGGTTGTTTTGAACTCGTTAGTCACCGTGCCCATTTCCAATCAGCCCTGGAAGAGCGTGACATCATTGCGAAAGTTTTCCCTAGGAGTTATGTAGTCGGTCGGATTTGCCGCCAACTCCCGAGGTAGCAGATTAAGGATGCTGTTGTGGCCGTAGAGACTATCGCACCAGCTACCTATTTCTCTTAATCTTTATATGGTCGAGTGGTATAAGGTGAAGGATTACGTTCAAGGCTTCAGTTGGGCATGTTCTCATCGCCCCTATAGCACCTAGAGCCGCAGTCCTTTGTACTTTGTTGATGAGTTTGGTAATGTATGCTTTCTTAACCGCCGGCCACCAAACTAGCGATCCATAGGAAAGTATAGGGCGCAACACCGCAGTATACATCCAAATGACCATCTTCGGACGGAGTCCCCATTTCTTACCGAATGTTTTGCTACAAGCATAAAAAGCCAAACAGGCTTTCTTTACTCGCTGTTCAATGTTAAGCTTCCAGCTTAATTTAGGGTCGAGTACCACACCTATGTACTTAGCATTAGATGATAACGAGAGTGATTGGTTATTAAGTAGTGGAGGCGTGAAAGCCCGTATTTTGGTTTTTGTGGTAAAGAGCATCAGTTCAGTTTTGCTCGGATTGACGCTAAGTCCACATACAGTGGCCCATGTGCTAATCTTATCCAAGGCACCTTCCATAATCTCACTGATCACAGAAGGAAACATCCCCGATACCAACACTACCACATCACCCGCATACGCGACAACCTTGACTCCGTCTCGGTCAAGCCTACACAGAATTTTGTTGATTACCATAAGCCAGAGAAGAGCAAAGATAACCCCACCCTGAGTTCCCCTTAAAACGGATATGGTGGAAACACTCTTACCGAGTGTCGATTGAATGATTCTGGTTTTTAGCATAGTCACTATCCACTAGCTAATAAACTCCCCTACACCCAGTTTGGACAGAGCTTCCTGAATCGATTCAGTACTAACGTTATTGAAAGCACCTTCAACATCTAAAAAGGTGGCAAGAGTAAATTGTTTGTCACTACAAACAATTTACTTATTGTATTATATATATTGTATTAAATATATTGTCTTTTCTATCGTACGCATAACTTCGTGGAGCGCCGTCTCAGTCGATCGCCCCTTAGTGTACGCATGCTGAGATTTTGATAGAAGCGATTATATTACGGATGTGAGTATCTAATATACGTTCCAACGTCTTAAGGAGGAAAGATGACAAGCTGATGGGTCTGAAATCCTTTGCAGATTCATGCCCCCGCTTCCCCGCTTTTGGGATAAACACAACACGAACACGCCTCCAACTCAGGGGGGCGTGGTTTAGAAGAATACAGCTCTATAGATCGGAACTAGCCAAGGGACCACCTGATCCAATGTTTTTTGCAGCATTACCGGGAGTATGCCGTCAAGTCCAGCCGATTTATAGGTAGGGGATCTGAAAATGGCCCAAGAGGTATTAACCTCTGTAATTGTTGTCTTAATGTCATTCCAAGATGAGGATTGCACATCTTGAGGACAATTTGAGTGAGTAATCTCATTTTTGCACCCTGGAAAGTGAGTTTGCATTAAAAGCTCCAGAGACTCACTAGAGGAATCCGTCCAAGTCCCGTCCGGTGTTTTGATAAAGGATGGACTGAAGTGTTCCTTGGATAGGATCCAACTCAGTCTGGCAGAGTCCTTAATGGTTTCAATGGACTGAAAATAGTCCATCCTAGCCAGAGACTTGGCCCTTTTAATGGTTTTCTTATATTCGTTTAGGCAATCCTCATATGGTTGCCAAAGCTTGTGTCGATAGCAGACATTGAAGATTTCTCTGGTAATCTCCCTAAGATTAGAAAGATCTTCGTTTCACCATGAGGGAAATTTTTTCTTACTGAATTTAATAGGGCACGAAACCTTAAAAGCCGTACCCATTAATCAGAAAAAAGATGGACGATCGGATACCCGCCAATTAGTTACTCTGTCAATATTGGTCTTGAGTGTAATGTCCAAGACTTCCTCCCAACCTTTTTTAGCTAGGATGCAGGTCCTAGGTTTATTACTACACTGGTTAATGGTATTGTAGAAGATTTTGTACCGGTTGTCCTTCAGCCCTTTAACGACTGAACCTTTCACCCAGGGCTCCTGAATAAGGCAAATGTCGATGTCTTCCTCGCCTAGGAAAACACGCAGATTATCTGACGCACTCTTCGAGTGGCGCAGATTAATCTGTGCGATCTTCAACATTCGGAATGGTGGAGTTTGTAATGGCGTCGACAACCATGTCCTCCGACAACTTGTCGGTGCCATCAATTTCCCCTATCTCGTCGTTAGGACCAGAGGGGCGAAAAACCTTGATTTTGGCATGCCTTATGCCAAAATGCAGCTTATGATGGTCCCTTGCCACCTCGGAGAAGTGTCGCGTCATCTGGTTTGCACTCGCACTTGGTCTTTTTTGCCGCGTGATTGGTCTTATCTAGAGACCTGTTGCGCTTGTTAGTAATGGGTACCTTCTTCTTCGGTTGTTGTTTTCCAAGGTGGGCGATATACTCATCGACCACAGCTTGGTACTTAACTTTGTCCTCTGCATCTTACTCATGAACGCAGCCGGCAGCTTCATTTTTGGCAATCTTGCCGAGAATGAAACGAGCCATATTGTACTTGCCTTTCATGAGGGCGCCCTATGATTTTTTCTTGTTAGGCGAACCGTTGCCACTAACTTTAGTGGACTTGATTGCCGTTTTGACAGTGCGTTCTGTAGTTAACTGGTGAGCCGCCCCCTGTGCACCAGAGGGAGTACTGCTAGTACTGGCTGCGGCTGAGGGGAAGACTGTCGACTCCTGACTGGAGGCCAACAATTCGTCTTCAGATGAGGGGCCAATGTCTGGCGTCCTCTCGACCTTGTTTTTTTTCTTTTTTCCTTCGTTGTTTTCTTTCTTTGGATTCATTTTTTGGTGCCACGAGTAAGTCCGGAAAAGAGAGTCCATCCAGGCAGAGCCGACATACCAAGATAAGGCATTTATACTACCGACCTCGCCAGGGCATTGATAGGGACCGTTAACGACCAGCACCTTTAGTCACCAGCTGGCCACGAAACCATCGGCACGGGAACCTCAACACCTTGGCTTAAATGAGATTTATGGTTTACTCCAACCTCGTCCTAATGAACCACAGCGCACGATTGAAGCATGCGTGTAAATCCTTAGCTGACACTAAACACCCGAAAGGTGAATAGCCATTTCCGGTGGGCGCCCACGGGGAGGACCAAGGACGAGGATTTTGCCCACCGTTATTCGTTCCCTAACTCACGTCCTTGCTTTTCAGCCGTAGAAGGGGAACGGCAACGTATGTTAAACACATTAAATTCCGACCTGTACAGCATAATCAAATGGGGTTCAACCAACAAAGTGAAATTTAATGCTTCCAAAACTCAATGCTGCCTTCTGTCTCTCAAGCGAAACCAAAACCTTGAACCATTATCCATAAATGTTACTTGCATCGCTGAAACTGAATTCTCGGTATGTGTATTAATAACCATCTGCGATGGAAAGATCAAATATTCGAGATCTTCTAAAATGGTGCAAAATGTCTAGGATTCCTTAAACGGTGCAAGAAATATTTTACCCCGTCTGATCTGGCCTCAATTTATAAGGCATTCATCCGCCCTAAGTTGGAATATATCGCCCATATTTGGTCTGAGGCATTCAAGACCGTTCTGCACATTCTTGATAGGGTACTGAATCGCGCGTTAAAACTTATAGCCGATAGAGACATTGTGAATTCCATACATTCACTCGAATATCGGAGAAACGACTCATGTCTCTACCTGTTTTATAGTTTTTTTTATAAAAAATGCTCCAGCGAAATAGCCAGTTGCATTCCTCTCCTTCAAAATTTCACCCGCAATACGCGTCATGCTTCGAATGCACATCAGTTCACCCTTAAGCCCAATTCCGGTCGTACTGTCAAATATAGGGATTCGTTTATAAGCCGAACGACACGAATGTGGAATAATCTACCAGGCTCTGTATTTCCCCATCACTACAACCGTCGAACATTCAAAGCCAACGTGCACAGGCTCCTCCTCTGTTCCTCTTCCCCCTTTTCCTAACGCTCGTGCCCTAAAACTATTTAAGGGTATTCATATCCCCCTCGGCGCGAGCATTATGATAAAAAATGTCCACTTTTGAGTTTTAATTTCTTAATAGAAACTGAAAAAAATTGGTAAGATAAAATATTGTACATGTTGATATTCTCTACAATTTGTCTCTGTATTATGTAGGATCACTTTTAGGGCGTTTTCTTTTCGAAAAAAACCCGATTTTGATTTTCTAAAGCTATTTACGGTGGTGCATACGTCTTATTTTGCAAATTTGATCAGAAAACGTGAATTTTGGTTACAAATATTGAGAGACACTTTCCATTTTCTTCTAAGGAAAAGTCCCTAAAAAGCATTTTTTCTCATTAAGTTACTTAAAAATCGATAAAATATCTTTTGAGTTGCAGGCTATCTTTGCATTTAAATATAAAATTTCACAACGGCACAATTGTTGAAGTTAGCACTCTAGCTAAAGACCCCTTACCACTGGTGGGGAGTCTTAAACTGAAACTTCTTAACTTACATTTTTTTCACGACTGTGGCATTTCATTTTATTCACTATTTTAAATACTAAAATATTGTTTACTTTACAAATATATACAACTCTTAAATTAAAAAATATGAATTGGTAAGTCAGCAGTTATAAGTACATTTATTTTTGCTTAACTGGGAACAACATTTTAAATACAAAACGTGAGTTGAAAATTAACAAAATAGTAAAAAAATAAATAAAACAGAAAACTGTCTGCTGTCATCACAATGATATGCTTGGACCACCTTTCAAGAAACGCCGAAATCGGTTGCAGTAAAACGCCTATTTGCAGGCATTGGTGGTAGTTCTTAAGCCTGGACCTGTGTACTGTTAAACACTCATCGTTTGCCGTAGTCTATAGTTTTGATAAGAATTGTGTAAGAGGAAAATTTATCCATTATGGTGTCTTTCTTTATCACGTCGTCGGATGTATTTTTCTTTATCTATGACAATACAATTGTTGAGTCCGTCCATGCGAACATCCTCTGTGTCCCAAATATCTGCTTCACTTGTTTGTGAAGTAGGGCATTATTAGAATAAATAAAGTAGTGATTAAGCTATAGGTAATTCCATGATGAATCGGATGTACTGTTGGCTTATTGGGTAAATATACTCATTTTTGATGTCCGTTATCCATTTGTTCAGAATTTTGATATCTTCATTGTCCGATTTTAGTATGACGTGTGGAATGACAAGCGGCTTGGAGATGTTCCTAGGGCTTTCAAACAATACCTCTGTAATGTTTGTAACTGGAATGAATGCTGCGTTGATGCTACCAGAACTGCCTCTATATGATGTGATTGTCATCGAATCTTGTTGCTGCAGTATCAATATCCCGTCATCTTGCAGTGATATCTCCCGGACCTGTCTGCCACAAATAAAGTATACATCCTGTCCAAAACGAAAATCCAGCTATTACCATTGATGACAACTCTTTCTCATGCGTCAGAACTATTTCACATCTGCTGACATTGAACCGATGAATAAACATAGGATGCTGTTGCTGGCATAGATATCTTTCGCTGGTTCTTGTACACTTGGCTAGTTCCTCTTTTGTTGTTTTGTGATAGGATTCTCGTAGTAGATTCACTGTTAGATAATCCAGCGATGGCTAAAAAAAACGTATTCATTTCTATGGGGAGTCGGAACGGATATAACCTTGAACAGGTCAAAGTCTTCTGTGTTAAAAGACACTTTAATGTGCACCCCGTTATTCTTGCCCTAGGCGTCAGAAGTTTGTACAGTCCTAACAAACTCAAATGCGTTTCATCTTCTGCTACAGATAGCTGCGGAGAAGTTTCTCTGATATTATCCCCAGAGGGTTAATTTTGGCATGATGTAGATCAGTCGGAATATTCAGTAGAGAATTTTGCATTTGTTGATAATACAGCATTGCTGACAATGCAAAAAACTTCTTTTCTGCATCGTTGTGGTTATTTGATTTTCAGTATTTTTCTGTAAAATATTGCTCGTTGATTCTGCTACCAAAGTCTGATTTTTTATCAACTCGAGTAGGTGATTCTCATTTGATTGTGTTTCCTGAATTTGTTTCTCATAGTCTTTAGCATATGACTCGTTCAATACCCCGAACAGTTTGATTGTTAGGGTACCAATAAAGTCAAACGGAGATAATTTGGATTAAGCCTTGAGTGAAGCAGCTCCTTGATTAAGCAGAAAGTCGTTGTTGCTTTTTATGTTCCTCAGCTGCTGATTGAAATGATGAACTATATTGTCAGTTAATACGTCAGACTTCATTTTACAAAAGTCAGTCATATCCTTTACGAGTTCCTGGAATCCTTCAAATTTTGTCCAATAGTTGGTCATATAATAATACACAATTATTTTCCAGTAATAGATTGTCAGATTTACATTAGAAATCTTCACAAAGTAAATTCCTGGGCGGTTTTGAACGAAGTAATTTTTACGGAATCAATTTTTTCGTCTAAATTCAATGTGCGACCCTTTCCCAGAACCATCATTACTAAACAATCATATGATGCACGTGTTCTGGCAGCAATTTGGTGAAAACGTTGTTGTACGGTAAAATGTACTGATGTTTTTCGTTAGAGGTTATGCTGGCATGCTTTTGACGACGTCCAACAATTAACATTTTGTTATCGTTCAGATGAGGATTTAACGACTTGCTTGCTTTTTTAGGGATGTCATTATGGATGGAAACATCATTTAAGCATCGCATTTCCTCTGGAAACGCATTCAGTTGCACCGAATGGTCCCAACCCTTTTTGCCTCTTCGTCGAGTGTTAGCTCTCATGTCCGCCTGTTTTTTTTTAATCAATTATTTTTTTTTGTTTCTATTATCTTTATTAAACTTACATATAAGTCAAAAATGACTAAATCAAACTTAAAAATTAATAGGTTTTTTATTCTACCTTACTGGTCCTTATGCGGGCGCTCTAAACTTAACTACATCCATATAACTACTCGTATTGCCTTTTGGCCTAAAAACTATTTTACGAACTAATCTTACATATTATTATTTACCAGGAAAATATATACATATTATAAAAAAAAAACTTGGTATCATTATTTTTTGATCCTGCCCGCCTGTCTTTCCATGATGTGTACTGTTAAACACTCATCGTTTGCCGTAGTCTATAGTTTTGATAAGAATTGTGTAAGAGAAAATTTATCCATCATGGTGTCTTTCTTTATCACGTCGTCGGATGTATTTTTCTTTATCTATGACAATACAATTGTTGAGTCCGTCCATGCGAACATCCTCTGTGTCCCAAATGTCTGCTTCACTTGTTTGTAAAGTTTTGCGCCCCACATGGTTCCAGCTGGGTGTCGTAAGATTGTTTTTGATGGGTGTAATCTTTGTTTTGGACTACAACAATGTCGTTTTATATTCTGTGTTATTGTCAGTGGTTCTTGCATATACAACGGCTGCGTAAGCGCTTTCAGAGGTATCGCAGAACCCATGTACATAATTCGATCCTTTGGTTTTTGTTGGTACCGATCCATCTTGGAATGTTTATGGATTCAGAATTTGGGAGTTCATGCCTAGATCGATCCACTGTTGTAGCTCATCTGTTAGTGGTTCATTCCAGTAAGTTTTTGCCTTCCAAATCCGTTACGTAAGTACCTTGGCAGTGATTGTAACTGGCCTGAGCCAAGAGTCTCAAGCTGAGACATTTGCAAATAAACAAAATACTCGTATATGTAGGTGTAAATACGTGCTACTTACACTTGAACTTGTGAACTTTATTTCAGATGGTCGGTACTAGTAAGTTCAGTTACGAGTATCATGGGAAACTAGATGTTTGATTTGTTTGGAAATGTTTGAAAATTGTTTAGACTTTCAAAGGATGCTCTAATAAGAATTGCTGTTCTTTATTCATTAAGTAAATCACTTCTGTTTGGTGGTAAAATTTTTAAGCCTTAGAAATTCTTTCCGGAATTTTAAGTGATTCACCTATCTAAGTTGGGTTTATACATATACGAGATGTAAATGTTATAATCTTCTATATCTACCGGTGTCCTCGTTATTATTGTCAAGTTAGGGGGAAATTCGTGGAATTGTAATACATACATATGTAGTTGGGTTTGAATAGTAGAGGAATTCTGGAGTTTTTTTCTTTTTCTAAGACCCTATCTTTAAGGTTTATGTTTCATTAGTTCTAGACCGACTAATCCGTCAAAATAACTGTAATTTTTGGATATTACAAAATCAATTATTTCATTAGTATTTAATTCTTTGAATGTTGGTATTTCTATCTGTTCGCCAAGCTAGTGTTTGTTGATTTTATGGATTGGCTATATTCAGAGATTGTATGCTCGGGATTAATGAAACTAGACGATGCTCCTGTGTCTATCAAAAATTTAAGTTTTTTCCCTGAGGCGGAAACTATATGTACGTTGGATAAAAGGCTCGACCTTTGATTATTTATAGGTATTAAGGAAATCGACTTATTCTCCGAGGTAGTTATTCAAAAATTGTTGTCATCTATTTCGTTGGTTTCATCCAGTGGGTTGTTGTCTTCTTGTGGTAAATAGTGGTCTAGTTCTAAAAAGTTATTGGTTGCTTCATTAGGATCTTCTTTGTTCTGCATGAGACCTGTTAATATTGTATACTTCTCTCATAATATAATTTCTAAGGGGTGGGTTAGTATTGAACCTATTTAAGGAGCTTGGCTTGAAATTTTACTGATTGAAATGTATTGAGTTACCACTCGCAATATTCACTGGTGAAGAACGTGGTTGAGGTGTATTAGGTGGTTTTGACGTAAAAACGATTCTAGTTAGAGGTATGTGTAAGGAGTTGTTAATCGGGTGAATGTATGAGTGTAATACCTGATCTGTATTACTGTAGGGTTGCATGATTTTGGACTTGTTTCCAAGGTTATTGTAATGTGTAACGTAATTTTGATTTTAATTTTAGTTTAGGTTTGGATTTTGTTTTAAACCGTACGAGTAGTTGTTGTATGCAGTTTCGAAATTATGTGACTTTCTTTACCCAAAATTATTGTATTATTTGCAGAGTTTTGATTCTGTCAAGAAAGGTTTGCTTTGTTGAAAGGGCTGTTTTTCTGTATAGGAGGAATAATGGTTCCTGTGTTGGATTGAAATTAATGGGTTGTTTGTCATTCATTGTGTATTTTATGTAATACGGGTTCTGCTCTTTTATGTAGAGTCCAAAAGTTTCGGGAAAACCACTTAGTCTCATGGTCCTAATGGTGGAACACATGAGTTCTTTTAGGTCAGTAGGAAAGTATGTATTTAGACGCATGTCGGAATATAATTGCGACTTAGATGGTATGACATTAGGGTCCCATTTGTGAATGTGTAAATGATTATTTAAAGTAGATAAAATGCATATGCAAATCTTTGATTAACGATGTTTCTTTCCTCTTATCAGAGTAGTGAAGAATCAGGTTATTTTTTATTCTTAACCAATCAAGACCGGTAACGACTATGTTTAGCACTTCGTTCGCTTCACTAGTTATTTTATTTTGTCAGTAGAAACTGGTCTACATTCGCTGGTACGCACCACTGAAAAGTTATTAGAGTGCAAGGAGTTTACCAGGTTGCCTTCCTTGATACTGAGGACGCTTTTAACAACATCGTATCAGGGACGATTTTACGTGCATTGACGAACTCTAAGATAGGGGCTTCGCTTGACTTACTGATAAACCAATTGTTAAGCAATCGAATTATCAGTACTAAATTGTAAGTAGAGGAACACCGCAAGGCGGTGGTGTCTTGTCCCCCTTCTCAATCAAATCATGTGGTGCATGAGCTACTACATATCCTGGAAGGGAGGGTGGCTGCAGGGTGATCGCTTATGCAGACGATGTTTCTATAGCTATTCTAAAGGATTTGCTGCAGAATGCCCTAGCTAAACTATCCAAACGGGCTAATAAATATGGACTGCGGGTAAACCCTCAGAAAACTGAATTGGTCCTCTTCACCAGAAAATATAAAATTCGTTACTTAGCCCCTACTAAACTGAATGGAATCAGTCTCATTTTTAAAGACAAAGCAAATTACCTGGGTCTTATTTTGGATAGGAAAATCGTTTTGGTGGCTAGTTCTATCCAAAGCTATACACCCGAACCAACTAGTGAAAATACAGAGATCAGCTTGTCTGTGCATTAGTGGTATACTTAGAACCACTCCACAATCCTTCAGAACCTAGAATTCCTTCTTGAAAACACCGACTACACCCTCCCCAGGTTTTCTTTTAATAAAAACTTCAGGGCCACTATTCCATCTAAACAAGACTGGGAGGGAGACGTGACCCCGGACAAAAAATCCGTGCATTTCTACACGGATGGTTCGAAGACAATCAATGGGGTGGGTGGCGGGGTTTTCTCTCGTTGATCTATGCTTCTCTTTCGATGATGTGGTTATGTGTATCTTAAACTGGAATGTGTCAGCTGAGGGATTCTAATGCATTCCCGGAGTTTTGATTGTCTCCTCCTTATTGAAACTGGTATTACGCTGATTATGTGTGTCCAAAATTGATTCGAGAAGTGATCTATGGCTTGCTGCTCATTTTCGAAGATACAAACCGCCATCTCTTATAACATAACTTAACTAATTGACTTCGTGCTTCCTTATATTCCTTTAATGTATTATATTTCAATAATTTTTGACAATCTCAGAAGCTATCGGATACCTTTGTTATTCATCGGTAGCTAGCTGTTGCAGGATCCTTACGGCTAGGTATGGTGCTGATGCTGTCCCATATGTGACTGTTGTGCGTTTATACTCCACTATTAGTTGATAGGTTTCATTTAGCCATGGGATACATTGATAATCTTGATGTTCGCTATTGAGTCTTATCTGCCTATACATTATTTCAATGTCGGCAGTGAAAACATACTTATGAGTTCTCCATCGCATTATAATTATTGTCTGAAGTCTGGGGCCCACCATCATCAATTGATTCAAGCTTACTCCTGTGGAAGTTTTTGCCGGGTGTGGACTATCGTACTTATTTCTCTATGTTCAAAACTAGCAAAACTATGCATCAAAATTAATATACCCTATGGAATAGGGTATATTTTTTTCGGATTTTCTTAATTAGCATATCCAACAGGTCCTAAATCATTTCCAAATGTTTTTAATTTGTTATTTTGGATGTCGAACTAAGACTTATTAGGTACACAACTAAGTTCTCAATAGACGGCAGCTGAAGCGCATCGAGAGCTCCAAAACATTTTCGGAGATGCTGCTCTAAGTGAAACAATGAGCCGTGATTGGTTCCGTCGCTTCAAAGACGGTGATTTCGATGTTGACGACCGTCCGCGTGGAGGAAGGCCAAAATCCTTCGAAGACGCTGAATTGGAGACATTGCTCGATGAGGATCCGCACCAAATGCAAGAACAGCTTGCTTCAGCATTAGGAGTTACCCGTCAAGCCATTTCCAAGCGATTGCATGCGTTTGGAATGATTCAAAAACAAGGAACTTGGGTTCCTCATGATTTGAAGCCAAGGGACGTTGAGCGTCGTCTTTTCGCCTGTGAACAACTGCTCCATCATCGTGACGGGTGATGAGAAATGGATTCATTACAGCAACCGAAAGAAAAGAAAGTCATGGGGACTGCCCGGTCATGCATCTACGTTGTCGGCTCTGCCGAATATTCACGCTGCGAAGATTATGCTGTGTATTTGGTGGGACCAGGTCGGTGTCATTTATTATGAACTGTTGAAACCCAACGAAACCATCACGACTTCAATTGCTGCGATTGAGCCAAGCACTGTGCGAAAAACGGCCACAATACGAGCAGAGGCACGAAAAAGTGATTCTACCCCACCCGCCATATTCCCCAGATATTGCGCCTTTCGATTATTACTTGTTCCGGTCAATGGCACATGGTCTGGCTGAGCAGCAGTACCGCTCATATGAAGACATCAAAAAATGGCTTGATTCGTGGATAGCCTCAAAAGATGAACACTTTTACCGTAACGGTAGTCGAGCTCTGCCAGAGAGATGGGAAAAAGTTGTAGCTAGCGATGATTCATTTTTAACCATTTTTTCACAATAAAGTTGCATTTTCATAAAAAAAAACAGCGAACACTTAGTTGCGCACCTAATACATTTTACTTATTTTCTTCCCAGTTCAAGAGCACACACCGACTAATATGTTAGCGAATTATTGATCTTCATATACATCTCACAAACCCAAAAAAAAAACAGTTTCCCGATAATGTTTGAACATTCAGAACCCATCCTCAAGTTCTTACTACAGTCTTGTCCCAACACCCCTCCAGAAGCTTCTAGATGACTTACGGAGTTGAAATTTTACAAATTTATAGCTCGGTTTATCTGAACTCAAAGAAGTCAGATTTTTAAATTTTTATACCCTATCTATATTGTACATTAATTTTGATACATATAGGTAGTTTGCAACACAGAACTATTATAACAATAGTCCGTTAAAGTATATTTGTACATATGTATGTATACTTGTTGTCAACATAGAAAATTAAGTCAGTCTGGCCATGTCCGTCTGTCCGTATGTCACTAGTTTTTGTGCCTTAAATTATGAGCTTGGAAGAGATAATTTGGTAATAAGTTTTTTTAAAACCCAAAGTAATAAAAATGCACAAATTTCCTAATTCCGCCCACTGATACACCCATTTTAAAAAAATGCCCTTTTTCAACATTTTTACTAGAGGCTGAAAAATATACCCTTAACGAAATATATAAACGTTTACGTTCTCTTCAATTCGTCCATACCTTGCATAACGCCACGTCTTTACTTGTCTACTTGTCTTTAAAAATCCTAATATTGTTTTTTTAAAACTACATTCTTACGGTGATGGCAAAACAGAATTTATGAGTTTCGGTAACCAATAGTTATAGCCACGTCAATTTTATTATAAGAAGAAGTCATAAAATCAGTGTTTCTGATAAAATCTCTTAAAAGCCGCGAAAGTATTCTCTAAATGGGAGGATACGCATATCATTGAATTTGAATTAAACATTTTAGAAAGCCACGCCCACTTTATTAGGGATGATTCGTTTCTCTCTAGACGGATTGTAACTTTCCTGTATGTTTACTGTCAAAATATTACGTATTTTTTGTCTTTTTTTCTTCAAATATTCAACGTGCGTACGTTTTTCCATACCTCCCGAGAATTCCCCGCATGATTTAGGAAGTTGGAACTTCGTGCACTCTTAGAATGAATCTTAGGGTAAAATCCTTCGTCACCACAATTTCGATGTTCATAGTTTCCTAGGTTACGGTGTTACAGAGTAATTTTTCTTCTCTCTTGTGTATATGCATATGAAGGTATAAAGCAAGTTTAGTTGTTAATATAATAATAAATACAGAACTGCTCACAAATTCATTACTTAGTGATAATAAAATCAATTTGCAAACTTTCTGACCATAGCAAAAAACAAGTTTCGCTGGTAAAACCATGACGCGCATAGAGGAAATAGGGTGCGAAAAACTGAGCTGAGAAACTCAGAAATAACTCATTTCTCACTTCGAAAATATTTTGCTCACTTAGAAATAAATTCTGGTTCTGTAACTAGAAGTTAGGAAATTTGTTTGCATCCTCAGTTTTTCAATGGAATTATTTGAAAAAACCGTTACTTTAAATAAATCAATATTTTATGCGTGAATGTGGAATTACATAACTGCCTTCTCAAACTGATGCGGTAGCAATTTATGTGTAGCTGTGATGAAGCGATGGCGGTGGTGTCGAACTAAGGAAGCGCGAAACGATGAGCTGGCGATGGTGAAGAGCACAAGCCGGTTGTTACTTGCATTTATTAGTTTTTCATATTTTATCGTTCATGTGCAGAACACATTAAAATATCTTTGTCAGTGCAACTTTTATAATATCTCATATACCTTATGTATGTATGTATGTATGATGTATTTATTTCTTATATGTAAATTCATTAAACAAGCAAATAATTTAATCAATGTAAAACAGTTCAAGTAGCAACAAAATATAAGAAAGGTTGGTGACATTCTGTATTTATATACAAGTAAAAAATAGAGTTGAATGCCACTTCAATTAGTTAAAGTAATACAAACAACATTTGTGGGTGGGGTGACCCTTTAAAAATTCAAAGTAAAAGAAAAAAAATAAAAATAAACTTTAAACATTTCAAGAAACATAATAAATAAATAAAGTAATTTAATTCGAACAAAAAGAAAAAAAAAAATAAAAATTATAGTAATTGTAAAAAATGCAAAATGAGAATGGAAATAATTAAGACGAAGATTAGACCAAAACATCAGAAATACGAGATTCTAACGCAACATAATCAAAGCTGAAGAGCCACAATTTTACGCTTTTTAAAAACATTCCAGGTATTGTTATTGTCCTGATTGACTCAGGGAGTTCATTAAATAACCGATAAGACAAAATTGAAAAAAAATTTCGATATGCAGTGGTTCGGAAATAGGGTACAGATAAAAAGTTTGAAAGGTTTCCACGAAGATTATAACAAGAAAATAAACGAAAATTAAGATTGCCAAACTTCATAAAGAAAATTTTTAATACCTTAAAACAATACAAATGACGAACAGGAAGAATTTTCAGGGCACAGAACAAAGGAAAGCTAGAATGTCTACCAGATTTTCGACAAATTTTTCTTAGGACATATTTCTGCAAAATTAACAGTGGTTGTATTTTATTTCGATACACACCCCCCCAACAAGCAATTCCATATTGCAACTTGGAATGGAAAATTCCATAGTAAATTATCCTTAAAAGCTTGGTTGAGCATAAGTTACGCAGATAATAAAAATGTCGAAGGGTGCATCGGAAATACTTTTTCAAAGTATCAGCGTGATTCGCAAAACTCATCCTAGAATCGAGGGTAAGCCCCAAATATTTAAATTCGTCAACACTCTCTACTTGGAAACACTTATCACTACAGGTTAGATTATTACAAAAAGAGGGAAAGGAAAAACCAGACGAACAATAGCAATTAGACAGTTTATATTTAAGACATTCAGGTGCGTGGAAGTACACATTTGCTTCCAAGTTGTATGCAGAAGATAAGCCGAAGAACATTATCTTAGTTTTTGAGCTTATTACTAAATTATGTTCAGCAAACCAGTGTCTCAATAAACTTAGATCCCAATTAACATCAGAAACTAGGTCTAAAGGACTGTTTAAGTCATAAGTGAAACCAATGTCATCAGCAAAAGCTGTTGGTGAACCCTTAAAACTAAGAGCAAAGAGTGAATTGATATAGACCAAAAACAGAATTGGACCTAAAACGGAACCTTGAGGAACACCGAGGTTAAAGAACATTATATCGCTCCTTATATTATCTATCTTCACTCTTTGCGACCTGTTTTCAAGATACGACCTAAACCAGTGGAGCATGAAACCACGAAATCCAGCTTTTTCCAGTTTCCTCAATAAGAAATTATGGTTGACCATGTCGAATGCTTTGGTAATGTCAATAAATAAACGAGCCGTAAATTTTTTCCCATCAAGGTGTGACATTATTTGGGAGCAAAACTGTAAGAGCGCATCTTCCGTTGATTTGCCTCTTTGAAAACCAAATTGAACTGGATTGAAAAACTTAGTTTTCTCTAAAAAAACTCACTATTCTATTCTTCATTAGTTTTTCAAAAATTTTACTAAAAACAGAAAGAAGTGAGATAGGCCTGTAGTTACTGATTACTGAAGTGGAGCCTTTTTTGAGTAAGGGAATGACATCTGCACATTTAAGACCTTCAGGAAAGACACCTTCAAACACGCAACGATTAAAAACAACTGCCAAGACATCCGCTATGAAACATGCAATTTTTTTAAGTACACAATTTGAAATACCATCAGTTCCGCATGAAGTCGAATTAGGTAAAGTACCAATAACTTTCAAGATTTCAAGAGAAGTTATAGGCTGAAAAACAAAACTACTACTATTTAACGGTTCAGCACGTCCACAAATGGAAGGACAAGTACAACAAATCGATTGGACAGGACTCGGTTGTAGACTGCAGCCAACATTAGCAAAATAACAATTAAAAATATCAGCAATAGCGAGTTTGTCATATACTACAGAGTTATCAACACATAAAACAGTAGTTTTTTAGAAGCCGTGGATTTATTCAGTAAGCTATTTACTACTCGCTATTCATTTTTCAAATTTCCCTGTGCAGAGATGAATTGAGCACGGTAATAGTTATCGCGGCAAATAGGAATCTCTTTTTTTAATTCTAAACACAATTTCTTATACCTTCTTTTTAGACCCTGGTTATCAGGATACTTATTGCACTTTATTCTGAGTTTGTTTTTAAATATAACTTTGTTTAATAGTAATCTAGATATCCAAGGTTTAAGTCTTTTAATTAATTTTTTGGAAGGGAGAAATGAGGAACAGGATAAGATATGTTTCTTAAGAGAATGAATGAAGATTGTATAAGCGGTAGACGAATCGCTAGAAGCATAAACATCTTCCCAAGACTCATAGCGTAAATTATTTTTTAGACTACTAAAGTCAACTTTCACTCTGCTTTGAGAGGAATTAGAAGATCCACAACCTCTGGTTTCTAAGTTAGGTACTAAGAGTCCCGTCATACAGTGATCAGTAATTTTCAAATCAAAAAGACATTTTACGCACTCATTGAGTGCAACATTACTAAGACGCCCAAAAATATGATCTAGACAGCTCCCCGAAGCAGGCCTAGTGGGCTCATTAATAAAGCACGCTAGGCCGTGCGAAGCAAGTAAATCTAAGTAACTAGAGACGGTTTCATTACCATCCAAAATGTTTATGTTGAAATCACCTACAATAATTAAATTTTTCGAAATTTCCCTAGTTAAGAGATCAGACAACTCATTTAAAAAAGTCAAAACATTAAACATATGCAGTCTATAGACACATAAAAACACATACATTACATGGTTAATTTCAACGGAAACCTTTAAAACATCAGCACTCAATAAGTTAACGCACAAGACATCAAGAATCAAGTGGTCCCCTTTCACAAAGCAACCAACTCCACCTGCAGCGTAATTTTCATTTGTTTTAGCAATAAACTTGAACCCGGGAATAAAATAATCGTTAATCTCTAATTCATAGATCCAAATTTCAGACACAAAAACAATATCTGGAACGCAAGCAAGAGAATCAAGGTGAGTGACAAGACCAATAAAAAATTTATCATTACAGAAGGAACTTTCTTAAAGACATTATCACAGTTGTAATCACTTAAATTAGGGGTAGAAAAATCATCGATTAAATCTGTATCAAAATTCATTAAATAAAACAGAAATCTAAGCACTAAATGAGTGCAAGGTCATTAAAAGACTTAATGGCAATGACTTTTCCCCCCTCAACCTTTCTCGTAAGAATTTGATTATTGTTAAACCATACATATTTCCCGCCTTTCTGTTTCATTGCTTCTTTCGTCTTCATTAAGAGAGCCTTCGTAAACTTCGTAAGAGCCCTGTTGATGAAAATTGCGGTACCACACCCTTTTCTGCTGCTGCCGCTGCTGACGAGAGGATCAACGATACCAGTGGCATATGTGTTGAGATTGTTTTTATTATTCCTCTTAGCGCACATTATTCTCCTATACATGTAATACATATGTACATCATTTGGACACCAAATGAGAAGTCAACTCCAGAGTAAATATGTGACTTAATCATAAGTCCACAGGCCATCAGTGTATAACTGACTTTTAACCCACCTAGTTAATAACACCATAATTTGATTGTGGACTTATGACTCACCCAAATGGATTTTATGCAGGGTCATAACCTCACAACTTTAAGAAAGAAGTGGGTCACAAGCTATTGCACTTCTCTGCTCCGTTATGCTTTTCCCCTATATGAAATTCAGCGACTCAAGGGTAATAATTCCACAATATACGAGTGTATATAAATCGACTGGGCTGGTTATAATTCAAAAGAAATTACATGTGGACGTATGACTCTATTTTGTGGGTCATAAGTCCACAATCAAATTATGGCGCCATGAAATACGTGGTTCAAAGGCACTTTACTACAATATGGTCCTGTAATTACCTAATCCCTGTACCACAACATCGCAAATATGCATTATTATGCATGGCTTTGTACACTAAACTTCAACCAAAAAGACCTCTTAGTCCCCGTTTGTGATCGCAGAATAACACGATATGGCTATCAAGGCCATACGAATTAAATTAATTTAAATTCTTTTGAACCAACTATTTCCAAGGAAACATTTACTTATCCCACCGCATGTTGAAACTTGAACTTAATTATTCGTTTTCTTTGAAATTAAAATCTTTCTTTTATTTTCTCACTGTGCTATGAGATCAAATTTCAGTTTATGATGAGAATATTCTTACTGAACAAAGTTACAGAACCCGAATTTCGATGTGTGTCACTTATTTCCAATCAAAAGACAATATTTCATTTTGAGTTTTTACAGAACCTAGGGAGTTTAGGTTCGTGTGACTGCCTAACCACAGATATACTTAGACCAGAAGTATGTCCATTGTGATACTACAAGGATCTAGGTATTCCGTAGAAACTACACGCAAAACCAATTGCAGATCCATATGAATCGTTGGAGGCACCTGACATCCATATTTGCTAGATCACCAATATTATCCAAGAGGTACGCTCCCAAGAAGAAGGCCGAATAAGTGCGGAGAAGATGAACAGTTATTCCCTCCTCCTCCTCATCATTGCAACTCCTATATAAATCATTTGAGAAGATACCAAGCCTTTTGTCGTGTCGTCCTATAAGGCAGTACCCAATTATGACATTAAGAAACCAAACTGCTGGAGTGTTTCGGATATAGCTCAGGTTAAATTTGTCTAGTAGCCTGAATAAGTGCGGAGAAGATGAACAGTTATTCCCTCCTCCTCCTCATCATTGCAACTCCTATATAAATCATTTGAGAAGATACCAAGCCTTTTGTCGTGTCGTCCTATAAGGCAGTACCCAATTATGACATTAAGAAACCAAACTGCTGGAGTGTTTCGGATATAGCTCAGGTTAAATTTGTGTTAACCGCAATTAGGCAGAAGACACTGCATAGTGTCTTCTGCCTAATTGCGGTTAACTAACAATTTACATGTAGCGAGAGGCATGCCTAGATTCCCCTTTTCCTGTAGAATCCGTAAATTAGTGCCATGCCTGGAGAGTTCATTAGCGATACAGTTCCCCGGAATGTCCCTGAGCGCATTTGTGAATTCCTTGCAGCGTAGTGATTTTTTTATTGTGCGCACCAGTGAGTGGAGAGCTGTTTCCATTGACTTCCCTTTACAGTGTGGTTGGACGCTGACAATAAGTTCGAGTCTCTGTTACAGCAGATGTGTATATCATTCAGTCTCTCCAGATAGGCCCTAAAGATAGCCAAGGAAGTACTATATTCGAATCAGTCTGGATTTCGGCAGGATTATGCCATTCCGTCCTGGTGACTTAAATGGCTTAAAGCTGCATATTGCCCAGAGAATTTCAGTCGTTCTGATAAGACGGTCGGAGGTATTTGTTGGTGGTATGGTAATACTATTCATAGGATTTGTAGTAGCATTGAAACAGCCAGAGAAGTTAATATTCAAAAATAAATCAAGATTCCTCACTAGAGGAGGTCCAGGATCCATCTGATCTTCTAAAATAAAATTTAAAATAGTGAAGTGGGTCTTTCCAAGCCTAGTCGCCTTAGAGGTCTCTTTATTTTACTGCTATAGCTGCAGGTAATCAAGAAGAAACAGAAATTTGATCAAATTTTGTTATTGCAGCTAAAATAATTAATAATATTCTTTTGTCATTATATATAAACTCTAAATAATAAATAATCTTCCATAATTTAATATTGAAGCAATAACAAAGCAACATCACCAATATGATTTAATAAAGAAGTTAATATTCCAGCATAAAAGTCTCCAGGATATGCGTTGGGTTTTCCTCAGTGTGAATTTATAGGTTTTGAGGATCTCTTTGTATGAGTTTCAATCTAGAGCGCCCGTTGAATCTGTGGCTTTATTGAAGAGCCGACTACAGTTCTTCCGAATGAAGCTGTAGTCGGAAACAAACGCACACCATCAAGGTTGTTTGGGTTTGCCTTTAGGTATACCTGCTGGGCAAGAGGTCGCCATGGCTTCATTCAAGGTGCCTTAACTTTCGGATAAAGTTATCGAGTTATTGAGTGTATTAAGGAAGATCTGGATATCTAGTAATCGAAGACCTGCTGAGTGTGTTCCTATAAATAAATCAGTCGGGCTTCCTACAATGCCTAAAGACTGGCTGGTGTGGAGGATAGTCATCTATATCAAATTTGATATGCATATCTATGGTATGAGAAGGAGTGTTATTTGTATACTCCCAGTTTCTGACTATATGTGCAATGTTATCAGGGATCAGAGTGGTAACTAACACTTCCTGTCTATTGTTAGTAACAGCCTAGGTAGTCTTTGTACTGGTGTTACAGAGAGCAAGGTTAGTACTTAAAATATTGGTACAACATCTAAGAATGAGCACAGTTCTTAGTGTCTCTGAGTGGGCGCTCGTTTTCCCCAGATTGTCCGGAGGAAGTTCGCCTTGATAGTTGTCGGCTAGATTTCCTGATATCAGCCAATAACTATTGGGACCTTGTTCCAAGTTGATTGCAACTATATCTCGCTGTCTTCCTCGCTTTTAGAGGTTAATCTAAATTAGGGTGGCCGTGGTGTAGTGGTAACATCATCGCTTGTCACGCTTTTGATTCACGGTTCGAATCCTGATGTCAAGAATCATCTACTGATTTCGCATGAAATAAATAAAAAGGTCGATCAATTACGAAAGCTAAGTCAACTCTACTGTGAAGGCATAACACTGGCAGTAGAGTGGTCATATGGCTAAAATGGAACTTGATCGTGATGATGACATCAGGAGGACGGAAAAAAATACTGTGAATCATAAGCAACGACAATAATAGCGAAAATAAACAAAATACTCCCCAGTTATCTGGACAGCCACCCTTGGAGTATACAGAAACTTAAACCACCTGAGTTTCAAACTACACCACTCTGTCTTTCTCTCTGTCTTTTCCCCCTTCCACAAAACGCACGTGTTCTAGAAATTAGTATAGGAGTATTCATATCCCCTTTAACACGTGTAAATTATACAACAAAAAAAAAAAATCGCAGCATCAGAACTACAATTAAGTTCACATACGTCTACTACGGTAGTATTAGCCTCCTCCGTGTCTGACGAACCCCAAGCTAAAAGGGCGTCTATTGTAGAGGCGTTACGTCGTCCTTCACAAGAGTTCCCTTAGTATTAGTTAGAATTGGAGCGGGATTGGGGGGAACTCCAACCGCTGGTGTCTCTATGACAGAAACGCTACGTTCACTAACCTCCCTTTCCAATTCCTCTTCATCTTTATTATATACTTTAGGAGTAATGACCCTGAAACCATTGATCTGACCATGGGTTTCGGCCAGAGGATCCAGGGATCGATCACCATAACCGCATATCTAGAGTCTTCTCTCGGCCAGTCCAGTTTGTTGGTCCGAAGTTGGGGATTACTGATCCTTATTATTTCCAGAATCTTTTCGGGAACGGAGTGTTCCGCAGGAATCTAGGAGAGTGTTCCCGGTCTGCTAGGGATCTGGTCTCTTCACACGACCTCGAGGGGTGCCTCCTTTATTACATCTGCCCATACTAGCAAGAAGAAGAGGTCCGCAGGCCTTTGGTTGGAGCAGGCGATTAGATTCACATGGGCCTGATGCCATCCGCCATCGCGGCAGGTAAGAACTGGACCAAGATGATCTCGAAGGATTTTGGAAAGTTAGCTAACATTCTAACTTCCACTTTCGTCCACTTTTAAGGTGAGATGCTGCCATCAATGTCGCTCTTATCTATAAATGCTACCACCAGATGGCCCTTGAGTATTTCATTGAATTGTCTCTAGGATACAGAGACAGTTATCAGGAATGCCCCTTTTGCATTCCTGGGAGATTCATCCAACGAACGTTAACGTTTGGACGTGAAATCCCTATTGGATGAGTCGTATGTGGAAAGTTTTCTCACATGTGACAAACATCAGAGAGTAAAAATCAAAAGCTCCACAATCCATAATCCATAAGTAAAGTTCTGGCCGTAATTTTAAATATACACGACGTGTTCGACATTACACTTGAAAAGTGTATATGTACATACAACATCCATACATACTTGTGTTTCTGAACCACAAACACAAAAAATTTTTTTTTAAATAGACATACATATTTAAAAAAGCTGACGCTCTCTTCTCTTCTTTGTTTCTTTAATTTTATGCTGAGTGTTGTTAAATATCAGCTGGCAGTTGCCCAAACTTTTCGAAAAAGAACGCAAAACGTGTGCGCATTTAATTTTTGTTTTTTCAATCAAAAGCCCATGAACTCTAATAATTTTGATAATTTTCATCTAGATTTGTGTAACATCCTCATTAAATATTGACGGCCTTCAGATGACTGCCGAAGGTCAAGACTATGAATATTTGAGCGATTTCGAGTTTTAACATCGTCAAATTCTCCAGAAAGTATTGCAAAAATCCCCAATAAACTGTGATGATTCAAGCTAATAACCTTTACAATAAATATACATACTTCCATTTTCCTTAAGAAAATAATCAACGTAAGCTATCCCTACTACATACATACATTCTTTAAAAAAAGATGGAGGGGAGAGTGCGATGATTCTCCTCTCTAACGGCTACAGCAAATGATAACACATCTTATAACCAATTGATCGATATAAATCTTTGAGCAATTCCCAATACATAGACTTATTTGCGTAAATATTTCCGTCTACGCGAGACATTCTGAGTCTATATTGGCAAGAAATTTAAAGTTAGGGCCAACAACAAGAGTCTCCTCTGCTATCGTGTACACAAATTCAATTCAGTACGTGATCTTATCGGTTCTTGAACGGTTATACTCTTTATTCTATTTTTTATTAGAAGTCCCGACTCATTTGTTTATATTTTGTTTAGTTAATAACCTATTTGTGCATATAGATATGTGAGTATTTATTAGAAAACTTATTTTTTAATTTCATTATTCTTTTGTTTCAAACGTTTGGTGTCAATGCCGAATGATATTTCTTTGTGTACTTTGAGTGATCTGTGCAGTGTTGCGAAATCTAAAAATAATTTCGCTAAATATGCGAAAAACATAAAGTTTCTATGAAGGAACAACAATTAATTAAAAACATCAACTTAAAGATTTGTTGATTAATATGCGGCTTGTTTATCGAAAATAAATTAAATATATAGCGTTCGACATATGTACATAATATACAAGTACATACATTTCTGTTTTCACTTTTAATTGCCATTAATAATTAACACACATTTGTATGTCTTCAAATGCACCCCGAATGCAGTTGGTCATTGTTCATTTAAAAATTTAAATAAAATATAAACAGTTGAAGTTAATAACTCGCGTGATCAAGTGCAAAGAATATTTCAAAGTTGACAGTTTTTTCTTGTTTTCAAATACCTAACCTTATGTAAAATATAAATAAATCACAAAATTGTGCCTAGTAGCATGAGCAGCTTTGGTACAGTCTGTTACGTGCATCAAAGTTAGCGTGGTGTGTTATTTACATAATACATTTTGTTAACAAATTAATTCATGTGTTGGGGCTTATTAAATACCACAGAAATCATTACTTTAAAATAGTAATTGTATTAAAATTTTGGGCATTACTTGACATTTGCTTGACGCAAATTTGTCATTTAAATTAGAAATCAAATGAAAAAAAAAATTCATATTTCGTGATGTGCTATTTAACATATACGTTAAACATGCATGACGTTCAAATTCGCGGGCTGTCACATCACTGCAAGATGTGCTAGTTCCGGCAGATGTTAATCGGAAATCTGTGTGAATTTGAAGTTTTTGAGGCAATTGCTAGGTTGGTTGATCTAGTTCCAGCAAGTGTTTACTCTTATGATTTTCATTTGAAAATTTTAAATTATCTTGCTGAAGTCTCGACGCGGGATTGGGTAACACAGCCATTTGCCAATAAAATTTTCTGAGAGAGTGCTGTCAAGGTGCTGAATAAAATCTATCTTAACACTTGCAAAAAATATATTGATTGTCACATATGATACATGTGTCACGATGTGACAATTCGGATCTGAAGAGTTAGCATATAAGCTAAAAAAAAAAACTATGCGCGTATGAATACGATCAGTATGAGGTGCTAACAACTTTTTTAATTCCGCTAAAATATCATATTCGAGGAGTCATACAAAAACTTCAATATTTTACTGGCAATAAGACGAAAATGTGATCACTTGATTCTGTTTAACACACAGGGCCATTTCATGTTGACAAACTATGAAGAAAAATTCTCAAAAATGAGTAAATTATAATAATTTTATTATAGACCTTTTTTTTCATTTAAAATAAAGGTAGTATGTTGAATAGCAGTAGGTCTTTCTTTTAATTCATCAATAACTAATTCTAACACACCCAAGGTGCTGGAATTTACCTAGCTTGAGTTTGAAGAACTTCGTCCCCAAGAATGTACCAGCTCATCATTTTAGGACTTGTCCACAGGATCTGCTAACATTCTAGGAAATTACTAATGCATGTTGATAGAATTACAGTAAGTTCTGTAAAAGTAAATGTTAAGTTAAAAAATAATACTACACGAAATGCAGGGAAATATAGAATGTTATCTGGGTGCCCACGAATGAGGCAGCTTTATTAATGTTTTGAACTGTACTTACTAAGTTCTGCTGGACAACTACTTTTTATTACACCGCGTCCAGGGTAATTTGACAAATTTGCTACAGCTTACGTAAAAATTTGTTGTGTGGTTTGTTTGGCTGTTTATCTGTACTGGCAACTGCAACTTTTACGACTGGTTGAGTTTACTTAGGCTGTATGGGGTTATTTATAATATGAGGCAACACACAATAATTTACTCTTTACCTAAAAACACACCCAACGATTTTTTTTAGTTTGTACTAGGTTTTGGCAATAAAATTCGTTAGAATTAGGTTGACTTGAGGTATACGCTTGTATTATTTATTTAATTTTAATACAATTTTTTAATTTTAGCAATGGGGAGAGGCTACAAATGCGTTAAGTAATCTAGAAAGCACTTCGCTTGTTCCTTATTATAATATAATATATACAATCGATTTCTGCCTATCGGGTCTTTCTTCTCCTCTCCGTAGCTGGTACAAATTACCTTTTCCACAAGACCCAGCATAAATACGTCCTACCACCATCAAGCTTAATTGAGTTCCGGTCCAAATTTCGAACTACATGAAGGCAGTCTTCGTCAGCTTATTTTGAATTGCCAAGAAATACTTCACCATGATAGCAATATCGGTTCCTTTAGAGAGCCTATTTTCCAAAGCTGGAGCCAATGTATGTGGGGACAGAAATAGACTTCTGCGGTAGTAACATAATATAATAGGGTAAACTGCTATTTCTTGGCGCTTGCATAAATTATTTGCACATGAAGTAAATATATTCGTTTTAACTTTTTTTCCTACTACTTCCATTATTTTTCTACCAATATTCCAAAGAATCTATACCTTTCTTTTGTTACGATACCGGTGTATATACTTTTGAAATTTAAGTAATGAAATTTTTTAGTGTTGCACATCCCTATTTGTTATGATGGGTCTGGGCACTTTGGTCATTATTGGCTTCGTGCGTCTCCTATTATTTTAGGGATCTGATCCGATATTACTTTCCAGTTCATCAGACTGGTTTTCACGTTTTCGTTGCTTGATAGATACGATGATTAACTTTTTATTCGTCATGCTGTTTCTAGAACAGAATTCCCTTACTTTTTCGACACGATCGATTTTTAATAATTGAAATTTAATTGCAGACTACAAAAAAAGACTATAGTCACATATATTGACACAGCAGATTAAGAACAGATTATCACTCTTTATATCGAACTCCGACCATATTAAGGTACGAGTATACGTACGTCATATGCTGACCCCTGCAAAGCCCCCATCTTTGGTACATGTTTAAAAATGTTTAATGTACGCGGAGGATTTGAAGATTTTTGCATGTGTAAAAAATGTAAATGACTGCGTTAATATACAAAAAGACTTGAATAATATTGTTAAATGGTGCCAAGATAATTTTTTATAACAATTTTTTATACAATATAATAAATTTTTTTCTTTCCATCGTATATTAACACCTTCAGTATATGCGTACACTATTTCTGGTGTAAGCCTAATTAGGCAATTTGAAGTAAAAGATCTTGGAGTTATTTTTAACACAAAGTTAACATTTTCTTGTCATATTGATTATATTGTAGCAAAGGCCAACTCAATGCTTGGATTTCTTAAGAGAAACTGCAAGGATTTCTCGAATCCCTTTACTATTAAATCTGTTTAAATGTACCTTGTACGTCCCTTTTTAGAATATGCTTCGATAATATGGGAACCACTTTATGAAGTTCAGAAAAACCGCATTGAAAAAGTCCAAAAAGCATTTACTAAATTTTTAATACGACAACTTAATTGGAATCTGGATGAAATGCCTTCATATTCCACTAGATGTGCACTGTTTGGTCTGGATATGCTCCAAAAACGACGTAATGTTCATTGTGTAATGTTTGTTTACGATGTTTTCGCGTATCGTGTTAAATGTCCTGAAATTCTTGAGTTAATTAACATTTATGCGCCAGCGAGAATAATTCGATCTCGACAGTTTTTTTACACTAAAAGGCATATCTACAATTATGCAGCAAATGAGCCAATCACAAGATGTGTTAAATTATTTAATTCTCTTGGTCATATTGTTGACTTAAGTTTTGATAGATTTAAATTTAAAATATTATTATTAGAAAATGTAACTATTACATAATGTACTTATTATGAATTCTGAGAAATCTGTTAGAGTTAAGCGCGGTAGATGAATAAACAAATAAATAAAAAATTGTTTTGCCCGTAACTTGAGTTAGATATCTTTTTAAAGGGCATAATTTGCTGATTTCAATATCAGACTCTTTTAAGAAAACGCCCCACAAAGTGGGAGTGGCATTATACAGCGTATGGATGAATATATAAAGAATGCGTCTATATATTTTGTTACAGCAATATTTTTCAGTTTCTTACTAAAATATTGGAAAAGGGCATTTTTTTGAATGCGGGTGTATTTTGCAAATGTTTACACTTGTACTGCTCCGGGTTTTAAAAAAGCTTTTATACCAAATTTCATCTTCTTAGCTCAAAATATAAGGCACAGAAACTGGTGACTTACGGATACATACTATGTATCAACATTAATATACCCTATAGGATAGGGTGTAAAATGGCGTATATAAAACTTGAATTTATTATTGTAACTCAAAATATTATAATTTAAAATGCAACATGTACATTTGATAGTTATATTTGTTTAGGTGATATTATCATACATACATATCGTACGTTGAATACGAAATCCTTGTTATTTGGGCCTTTTCTGCGTAGCAAAACCCCATATATCTCTGAAATCATAAACAGTCGCTGTTAACAAGTTGAATTAAATAATAATAAGGTCCCTAACTAGTTGCAAAATAGGCATTTTAGGATTTTTCTCATCATTCGGTCGGGAATAGCGAATTTTCATTTTCGTTTTTCTCAGAAGTAGAAAAAGTGTAGATAGGGTCCTTACGCAAGCTAAGGCAGAATACATATGTACATACATGTATATACGTATATGTATATATGTACATATGACGTAAAAGTAAATATGTTTGACTTTGTTTTGCTTTAAATTAAATTTCAAAACATTTCAGTAAACTGTAATTAGTGTTTAAGGAACTGCTATATGCGTTTAACAGTCGTGGTACAATTACTTGCTCTTTCTAATTGAATTATTTTGGCGTCCACAAAATGTGGATCATATGTTTGTTGTTCATTTGTCGTTGTCTCCAAATGCGAAACATAACAAATTAAAAGTAATTTGTTGAATTGATTTTGCAACGACAACTTCACTTTTCTATTTCTTTACTTTATTTGTACAGAAAGTACATGATGAGTTATAAAAAAAAGTCCACAAAATACCAGCTTCGTTGATTTGCTTTTGATTGTATGCGTCAAATGTGATTTCATTACTTGATAACTACCAATGTACTTTGACAACATGAATAAGAATAAGTCTAATGAAAATGTATTTCCATAAATTTTCCATGAGATGATTTCTCTCACACTGCTTATAAGCGGTTGGTTCCTGATTTGTTTCCATGCTTTAGATTATGATTCAATTGTTGCCTTGCTCTTCTTTGTAATGAATGAATATTAATTTGTTGCAGACGTGTACTTGGTTGAAATGTTTGTCGTAAAATTTTGTTCATCTAATATTGTATTTTTATGAAATATAGTAAGCAATTTGAAATATTATCTAAGGCATGTGGTTCTGGAAAAAATAAAAATATCATATGTATAACAATTTTTTGCTTAACCCGTATCGTACTAAATGACAATAAGTCCTCAAAATACGTAATTATAGAAACACTTTGCTTTGAATACCAAAAGAGTCGTCTGCCAATAAAATTGCAATAGTGTTGGGCTTTGTAATATGACATGAAAAACTCTGTCTATGGTAAAAATTGCAAGAACCATGAAATTGACTTTTTTTTTAATTTTCCATTGATTAATAACAATAAATTTCTGATAAGAAATCAAGATGAAATATTAATTATTCTTTATTCAAAGCTTAAAGAATAGAATGCGTTATTAATGTAGATGTCCAGGAGAGCCATGATCATTTGTGCCCACTGCGCAAAATGTTGTCCAGTCGCTTAATGTGCTACTGATAAAATTGAATTTAGTTATGTATACCTGGAAACTATCTGGGAAACTATCTGGAAAACGTTGAAGAGATATGGATTGGCTCCGAAATTTGAGGCTGCTCTTCTCAAATTTCAACTTTTTTAACGTGGCATTTCAGTTTTAAGAGATACCATCTGAAAGTTGTCACAGCTGTTTCTATTTGATGTTCAGCTCCACGTGGCTGTGACAACATTTTTATCAGTGATACATATGAAATTATATCGAAACATTGGTCTCGAATTATTGAATTTAGCTACTACGTTGTGTTCTGATTTCGAGTTGAAAGTTCTTAAGTTGGTCGGAGCGAAAATAAAACATCTCAGAATTAAGCTTTTTTGTTATTAGATGTTCTCTTGTTCTTTACAAGAAGCAATAACAACGGGCGATAATATTTTGTAATTAAACATAAATACTGTAGCATAATAATAACTACGCTCCTATGTTTATGCAGCAAATTCTGAAGTGACTTTCCATTCTGGCAGAATTTTGGTTCGAACTGTCCTTTCATTCGAGGTTCATGTCTCCACATGTCAACGAAAGAGACGAATAATATCAGGGATAAAAGGGAATTATAACTGCAAGAATTATTTCTCTTGTTCCAGTGGTCGAAGAATTTGCTAGAAGTTTCTGGCTATCAGAAACTTCTGCTATATAAGGACAGATGGCGGTCAAAAAAAGAACACAGTTGGTTTAGAACCGTGGCGAAGAGATTGGGAAAGTGATAATGGGCGAAGTTGTAATTTGGTGATAAATTGAAAGTTGAGAGTAAACAAGAAAAAGTAATTAGTTTGGATTTGTGAATTAAGCAATTGAAAGGAGATAAAGTGATTTGAGAGGAAAGAGACCTTGTAAGAAAAGAATTTGCGAAGAATAGTATAGTGTGAACTTGAATTGTTTTATAGACTAGAAAATAAAGAAATAAATTTCACAGAATATCGTTTTATCTACTCGAGCCGTAGCTTGCATATTACATTGGTGTCAGAAGCGGGATAAAACTTATTCTGTGAATAACTATTTCCGTGGTGTGAAATTGCAAAAAAAAAAAAAAAACGATTTCTGTGTTGAGTTAATTAGTTGCGCAAAATGGGTCGCAAATTGGGAAAACTAACTATAACTCAACTAAAGGCAGAACTCAGTAAGCGGAACCTCGACACAACTGGGGGAAAAGATGCCCTGCTGATTCGTCTGGAAGAAGCAGTAACGCAGGAAGGTGAAAATCCGCACGACGTAGAGTTTGACGTGGAAGAGGAACCAGCAAGTACAGCAGCCGACCCGGGTATAACAAGTCTGCTCCTGCAACTTAAGTTAGTCATGGACGAACAAAAGAAAGCAATAGAAGACCAAAGGAATTCTATAGAACTTAAGCTGGACGACCAAAAGAAAGCAATGGACGACCAGAGGAATTCTCTAGAACTTAAGCTGGACGAACAAAAGAAAGCAATGGACGAACAAAAGAAAGCAATGGACGAACAAAAGAATTCTCTAGATGCTCTGGAAAGTAAACTTGATGAGCAAAACAAGAACTTGGAATCCAAATTCGAAGTGATCGAAGAGAAAATCGAGAAGGTCGAGACGCAACTCGAAAAAGTCGAAACTAGATTCGATGAAAATTTTGAGAAACATGAAACTCAGTTCGGGAAGATAGAGACTCAGTTTGAAAAAGTAGAAAAGCAAGTCGAAAGTCTTGCTAAGGAGCTCAGCAACGTGAAGAGACAGAAAGCACGGGAATATTCCACTGACGGTCTGAGAAGAAAGGAGATGCAGCCTCCTATCTTCGATGGTCAAACATCATGGCCAATTTATAAGAGGCAATTCGAAGCGGCCGCAATGACCAATAGCTGGGACGATGAAGAGAAGTCTATTGCACTCACGCTTGCACTGAAGAGTCCAGCTGCGGAGCTCTTGCAGACCATCCCGGAAGATAAACAGCAGAACTACGACTCTCTGGTTCAGGCTATCGAGATGCGGTTTGGGGATGAACACATGCAGCAGGTGTACAGGGTTCAGCTGCGTAGTCGAGTCCAGAAAAGGGGGGAAACGCTCCAACAGTTGCAAGCGGATATAGAGCGACTAGCCCATCTTTCATACCCTAAAGCCGGTGAGGAGCTTATCAACGAAATGGCGGTGGAAGCTTTTATTCAGGCCATAGAGGACAGACAACTGCAAATGGCTGTAAGGATGGCTGAAAAGCGAACACTCCCCGAGGCATTGGCATTCGCTTTGTCAATGAAGGCTGCGGAGCAAGCATACCAGGGAATACACCGTGTCAGGGAAATGTCCGTCATGGAATGCTCATGCCAGAGAACAGCCGTCATGGATGAAGACAGAGCTCGCGGAAGTCAAATCCGTTGCTGGAATTGCAACCAAACCGGACACCTACAACGGCAGTGCAGAAGTGCACCTAGACGAGGAAATTGTCCACATTGCGGAAGTAGGAGAAGCAGAGAGGAAGCATCCTGTCGGTCAGACTTCCCAAAACCAGCAGTCGGGGGATGCGTAAGGACCAACTTCGCGGGGCAGAAGTTGGTTACTGGAATCGAGGCCCCCAGGACCACCATTCAAGTTTCGCAAACCAAACGGGGTAACAAGAGCCTGACAGTGGAGGCACTAATCAAAAAGAAGAAGGGCGTAGCCACCATCGACACAGGTGCCACCGCCTCCATTGTAAGAAGAGATATCGTCAAAGGCTCCTGGCTGCACAACACCAACAGCTACTGCCTGAAGACTGCAACAGGGGAAATGGCGAAGGTATTTGGAGAAGTTCGTCTTACGATTACTCTGGCAGGACTGACGTTCGCCCATGCGTTTCTGGTGGCAGATATATGCGACGAGTGCATCATCGGAATAGACTTCATGAAAGCAAATGAAGTAATCTTGGACATCGGGATGCAAGTACTGAGGTATCGAAATGTGGAGATTCCGATGGTGTACGGAAATGAGAATGCCGTAACTCTCAGGACAGTCATCAGCAAAGACGAAGTTTTGCCGCCGTCTTCAGAGACAATCATTTGGACGAAGCTGGAAGGTGATCTTGGGAGCCACCGATTCTACATAGTAGAACCAGACCCAGAGAAGAATTCTCAAGACTACATCGTGGGAAAGACGTTAGTCGAACCAAAGAACACCATGGTTCCAGTGAGAGTTTTGAACGCAAGACCACACACTGTCAAACTAAGGCGAGGGGAGGTGACTGGAAAATGCACGCCGATTACCGCCGTCGCAACAATATCTGAACGTGATGCTCCAAAACCTCTCCCATCACCTTGGACAGCGGAAACGAGAGAGACGATTCTCCAGTCCAGTGAGCTGAATCAGGAGCAGCGAACTATGGCAGAGAATCTTATCAATGAGTACGCTGATGTATTTGCCTCACAGGACGGAGAATACGGCCGAACACACCTGGTACAACATCGAATAGACACTGGTGATACTAGACCAATTCGTCAGCCTGCTAGGCGCCTTCCATTGGCAAAGCAGACAGAAGTTGCAGAGATGGTGTCGGCAATGGAGAAAGAAGGTGTGATTGAAAGTTCCAAAAGTCCGTGGGCATCACCGGTTGTACTGGTTAAGGAGAAAGATGGCAGCACGCGGTTCTGCGTGGACTATCGGCAGCTCAATTACGTCACCAAGAAAGACAGCTACCCTCTGCCACGGATTGACGACACGCTAGACACACTATCAGGAGCCCGATGGTTTTCCACTCTCGACTTGAAGAGTGGCTACTGGCAGGTACAGATCCATCCAGAAGACCGGGAGAAAACCGCCTTCACCGCAGGAAATGGGCTATGGCAATTCACGGTAATGCCATTCGGGCTGTGCAATGCTCCGGCGACTTTCGAGCGATTGATGGAATGTGTCCTGCAAGGGTTAACATGGAAAACCTGTTTGGTATACTTGGATGATGTCATCGTCGTAGGAAAAACGTTTGCGCAACACCGAGACAATCTAAGGGATGTGTTTCAAAGGCTTCGAAGTGCCCACCTGAAGCTCAACCCCAAGAAGTGCGCCCTGTTTAGAGCGGAAGTCAAGTACCTGGGACACATAATTTCAGCGAAAGGAGTGAGAACCGATCCGGAGAAGGTCGAAGCGGTGAAAAACTGGCCAGTCCCCAAAGACAAACACCAACTAAGGAGCTTCCTGGGCCTAGCCACCTACTACAGACGGTTCGTGAAGGATTTTGCCGGGATCGCAAAGAACCTGCACCAGTTGACGGAAAAGGGAAAACAATTCAAATGGACAATTGAGTGCGAGAAGAGCTTCAAGGCACTTAAACAACGGCTATGCGATGCCCCGATACTGGCTTACCCCACTCCCGGGGAAACGTTCATTGTGGATGCAGATGCTAGTAATGTTGGGGTAGGAGCCGTACTCTCCCAGGTGCATGACGGCCAAGAGAAGGTGGTTGCGTACTTCAGCAAGGTGCTCTCTAAGCCAGAAAGGAACTACTGCGTGACAAGGAGAGAACTTCTAGCTTTGATCTTGGCTACGAAGCATTTTCACAAATACCTCTACGGGAGGAAGTTCGTTCTTCGCACAGACCATGCAGCCTTAAAATGGCTATTACAGTTCAAGAGTCCTGAGGGTCAGGTCGCAAGATGGATCGAAAGGCTGCAAATCTACGACTACGAAATACAGCATCGTAAAGGAAAACTCCACTCTAATGCGGATGCACTGTCCCGGAGACCATGCAGAACGGATTGTAAACATTGTGCGCGTCAGGAAGAACGGGAGCTGGTTTCCATCCAAAGAATGAGAGCCGAACCTATCGCCGGCTGGAGCGTAGATGAGATCTGGAACGCTCAGAAGGAAGACCCGGATATCGAGCCGATTCTGGCCTGGAAGGAGAACATGGAGAAACCGGATCATCAGGACATCTCTCACAGAAGCCCGACCTTAAAGGCATATTTTGCGCAGTGGGACTCCCTCCATGTCCAAGAAGGTGTTCTGAGAAGAAAATGGGAATCCTCCGACGGAAAGTCGTTTGTAATGCAGCTTGTCGTACCGCGGACGAGGGTCAAGGAGGTGTTACAGGAAATGCATGGCGGGGCGTCCGGAGGCCACTTGGGAGTGAATAAGACGCTAGAAAAGGTACGAGAACGTTTTTATTGGTTAAAAGCGAAGGAAGATATCGAAGACTGGTGCAGAAAATGCGACGTGTGTGCAGCTAGCAAGGGTCCGAGAATCAAAACTCGAGGTAAGATGCACCAATACAACGTGGGAGCACCTTTCGAACGAATCGCCATTGACATTGCAGGGCCCTTTCCGGAAACCGACAATGGTAATCGGTATATACTCGTAGTGATGGACTACTTCAGTAAGTGGCCGGAAGCGTTTCCGATCCCTAACCAGGAAGCCAGAACCGTGGCGGAGCAGATCGTCTACAATTGGGTTAGCAGATTCGGTGTGCCCTTGGAATTGCATTCTGACCAAGGGCGGAACTTCGAGTCAAGAATCTTCCAAGAGATGTGTCAACTACTCGGAATCAAAAAGACAAGTACAACCCCGCTTCATCCACAGTCGGACGGTATGGTGGAGCGTTTCAATAGGACTTTGGACGAACATCTCTCGAAGGTCGTAGGTGACTACCAACGGGATTGGGACCGGCAGATTCCCTTGTTTTTGATGGCCTATAGAAGTGCCGTGCATAGCACTACTCGACATACGCCGTTCGAAATCTTATTTGGTGGAATAGCTCGTTTACCCAGTGAGGTGAAATTTGGATCTCCTACCAATGAGCCCAGAAATGAAGAAGACTACGTGGCGGACCTTAGGGAAAGGCTTAGGGACATACACCAAAGGACCAGAAGCCAGATTAAGATGACGAGCGACCGCATGAAGACCAGGTATGATGCCAAGGCAACAACGTCAGGATTCCAGGAAGGAGATCTGGTGTGGCTGTATAATCCCCATCGCCAAAAGGGGAAATCACCTAAATTACAGCGGAACTGGGAAGGTCCCTACAGAATAGTAACCCGCATCAACGATGTTGTCTACCGCATCCAGCGAGGACCGAGGGCCAAAATGAAAGTGGTTCATGTGGACCGACTGAGTCGATACAATGGCCGAAATGAGGATGCACTTGTTCGGGACGAACACGTCTAAGAGGGGGGCAGTGTAGCATAATAATAACTACGCTCCTATGTTTATGCAGCAAATTCTGAAGTGACTTTCCATTCTGGCAGAATTTTGGTTCGAACTGTCCTTTCATTCGAGGTTCATGTCTCCACATGTCAACGAAAGAGACGAATAATATCAGGGATAAAAGGGAATTATAACTGCAAGAATTATTTCTCTTGTTCCAGTGGTCGAAGAATTTGCTAGAAGTTTCTGGCTATCAGAAACTTCTGCTATATAAGGACAGATGGCGGTCAAAAAAAGAACACAGTTGTTTTAGAACCGTGGCGAAGAGATTGGGAAAGTGATAATGGGCGAAGTTGTAATTTGGTGATAAATTGAAAGTTGAGAGTAAACAAGAAAAAGTAATCAGTTTGGATTTGTGAATTAAGCAATTGAAAGGAGATAAAGTGATTTGAGAGGAAAGAGACCTTGTAAGAAAAGAATTTGCGAAGAATAGTATAGTGTGAACTTGAATTGTTCTATAGACTAGAAAATAAAGAAATAAATTTCACAGAATATCGTTTTATCTACTCGAGCCGTAGCTTGCATATTACAATACATAGGGAAATGCGAGAGAGTTGACCATGGGGGCGATAGTTCATTTTCGGATTCTGGGGAATTATTCGCACAGCCATTCACTTGTACTATTGGTAAATGTTCATTAATTTTCGGACGATTGTAAATTTTGTTGGGGTTTTTTGCATTATGTACAAATGCCCAATAATGCCCACCCTCTATTTTAAGAACCACTTGATGAATTTTGATCAAATTTAATTTGTTAGTTTGAAACATTATTTATATTTATAAATAGCATAATATATAAAATATTATTTTTAGTCTCTTACATACAAGAAAGTTACAATCCATCTACGACAGACCAGCCCCTATTCCTCATCTTTTAACTAATACCTAATAAAGTGAGCGTGGCCTTGCAAAATTTGTAAGCACATGCCATGATATCTTTCTACACAGAGGATATTTCGCGATTTCTAAGAAATTGTGTCACAAACCAACTGTTACAAATTTCTCTTAGCTGAAAGTGGGCGTGGCTCCCAAAATTTGTAACCAAATAAACGGGTGTTGATGAGATATTCACAATAAGACTTAACCATTACCGTAAACAGCTTCTAGCTTTCATTTTCTAGCAAAAATTGTGAGAAAAATTTAATTTTTTGAAAAGTGCGAGTGCCTGTGGGCGGGTTTGAAAAAAATGTTACACTTGTACTGCTTCGCATTCTAGAAAGTTTAAATACCAAATTTCATGTTCCTAGCTTAAAATTGTAAGTCCAACAAGTCGTGACATATGGACAGACGATCACTAATTTATACATGTATTTTACGTATGTCACGAACTATGTATCAAAATTAATATACCCTGGATAGAGCATAGAAACATTCAATAAAGTTACAATCCTAGAACTGATCGTATCTACTATCCACTTTGCAACTTGGATAGTTCGCTGGGAGATTACCTTTGCAGTTTGTGCAAGTTGCTGAAGTTATTTTATTTAGCAGTCGCACTCTTCCGAGAGAAATTTACCGGCATATTTTATGCACTGCGACTCTTTTTGAAAATAAGTCTACGTATGACTGAAGCCTTGACAGCGCTTACACTGAGGGATCGATCTTACGCATAGCTTCGATTTTGACCTCAATGTTTAGAGTAGTTTTAATATTGTAAATATCGTCTATATTCTCATTCTCTCGCATAAAAAGCGGAAGTCCGTGCCTAACTAGTATTTCTGAACTCGTTCCGTTCTTGATAGTATTAACGGCTTCAAGAATTATCAAGCTTTTGGCATGAAGATCGGTTATAATATCTTCTTTAGAGCACGAGGGGTGGCAATGTAAGTTGTTCTTTTTTTTTTTTGTTAAGAAAACGCCTTCAACAAGTGAGCGTGGTCATTTATAATGTATGAACGAAATGTAGAGAAAGTTGACGCCTACATATTTCACCCAGACAATATTTATCAGTTTTATATATTTTACATTGGGAAAAACTATATTTTTCTAAAAATGAGCATGTCTGTGAGCAGACGGTCATGGCTAGATCGACATAACTTTTGATACTAATAACAAATACATGTGTATATATATTTTTGTGGGTCTACCGTTATTATTTCTCTATATTGCAAACTATGTATTAAAATTAATATACCCAGGATAGTGTATAAAAAGCAGTATAAACATACCTACATATCATATTTATTATAATTGTTGCGGAACCCTCCACACATGAAGTATTTTTTATGCCTGACCGTCTTTATTTAATGAAGAAAATATTTGATCTTTAATTTTAATGCCTCAAGAAATCGTTTGTTCCTTTCAGTGTAATCAAAGAGCAAACTAAAAAAAATCGGAGCCATGGATTTCGACAAAATTCTTGAAAAGTGCGGAGATTTCAATCGGTACCAATTCATGATTCTGGTACTTTTTGGATTGATTAACGTTATCATATCCATGCACTATTTCACACAAACAATCATAAGCTTCGTTCCAAATCATTGGTAAATATGAGGAAGGTAATCGAAAACCAAAATCATTTCCTTATTTTTCTTATTTTCACTTGCAGGTGCTACCATGAAAAACTAGAAAATAAATCATTTACTGAAATTGCTGCAATATATTCCAAGTTTGATGATCCTTCATGTACAAAGTTACAAGATGTCGACGGTTATAATGTAACTGTTAGCAATGAAACGTGCACCAGATGGATTTATGATTACGATTACGGCTATAGAAGTATGAATACCGAGGTAAGATATTGAACAAATTTTACTATCGACTACAGAATAGACAATTCTTTGAGTAAGATCTGGTAAGCTATCATATACAATGACTACGGTTATAGTGACTACTTTTTGCTGGTTGGTTTCGTTATAGTAGGTTTACCTAGGTAGGGCTGTCAGATTTAACGACCTCCAGTTAGGACTGCAGGCCCTTGACTGTAGGTAACATTTCAACGAGGTAAAATTTATCGGAAGTAGCTAGAGCTACATACCCAGTATATCCATATTTTTACTGGGTCATTAATACATAATTTTAGTGCCAAGTTACAGTTAGAATATAGTTTATTATATAATTTTATCATTTAAATCAAGAATTCAATAGAGAAATACGTATAGTCCAGTCAAATTAGAGACCTTTTGGAAGTGATTCCGAACATACTGGAGATGCTAATTCAGAAAATCAAAAAAAAAAAACGGTTGAGAATTTGCCGTCATTTTACAAAGTTCTGCCGTCATGCAAAAACAAAAATAATACATAAGACAAGGTCTTCTGAGTAGTTCAACACCCACCGATACCATGATTTGCATTTTTGATATAACATAAATATAGCAAAATATATTGCACGATGAGAGTTACGATTGGCGACTTCTGCAATGCAATTATTTTAGAGTAAAAGTAGGCTCTGACTTGGACTTAAATAATAATAAAATGGAACATATTGTCAAAGTTCGGTGTATCTTTCTGATGATACACGAAAAAGTTTCCAGAATTTCGGGAAATTGGTCCGCCATGTTGCTATTTTTTTTGGATTACTTAGTATTTTATGGATAACTTGCGAAAAAAATGTCGCATTGTTATGGTATGCATAACAACTGCATATCTTTTTACCTGTAAGGCTCAATTAAAGTGATAAAATTATTTTACAGTTATCTTTTTTACTTGTATTTCATATCTGGAGTTTGTGTGGTATTTATCGTCGCAACACTATAAATTGCTCTATATGATTAACGTGTACAAATAATTTAAAAACAATTTTAAAGCGTTCGTGGATCAAATTATGTTTGGCCTTACAATGCTAGTATTTCTTTCGATGATTTGAGTTTTAAATTGGTTTTAAACTACTAAGTAATTTATTGCTACTTACATACGAGTATTCTACTGTAAGCGCTATTCTAATGTTCACACAGCACAAAGTGATTTGGCATTGGCAAATCTTATCTGCTGATCTAAGAAAGCTGTGAAAAATCTGAGAGGTGGATGGACAGATTGCCAATATTTTCATATTTTTTCATAATTGCGTTAAATTTAATTAAAACAAATATATGATTCATACTCTTATGCTACGAGTACTTTATAAACAAATCCTCAATAAACAACAATTTTTTAGAGCGCTTTTTGTTTTGCCGTTATAAGCAATACTTTTATAACTTTTATTATTTATTTTCATAAAGCGTTGCTTTTGTAAATACTTTTGTTTTATAGTGCTTTTTGTGTTGCTATTGTTAAAGAGCAATGATTTTATAACTTTCATTATTTGTTTTCTGTCTTTCTTGTTTTATTATTATAGAAAAGGATCAAGTTCAGTCAAAATCATAAGTAAGGATGTAGGGAAATTCGTAGACGAAGAATGTTGTCTGCGTAGGGACAAATAGGTATTTGTCGAAGTTATTGTAGGTACTTTTTTTAATTATGCGGAATTACTGAATGGCTTACACCTAATTTGAATTCGCTAACTCGATTGAATTACAAATTATACAAGTTTGACATTGGCCAACAAAACAGCAGCTGCAGCACTGATTTCTTCCTATTACATTCGACGTTCAACGTTAATTTGTGTTTTTTTTTATTTTCCATTCTATAAAATTAGTTAAAAGTGTAGTGATAGCAATCACGCAAAACCGAAAGAGAGGGTTGTCTTAAGGGGAGTCTGTAGCGTGTGCAAAAATGGCCATTTTTGAAACCCATTTTCTTTTAAACCGCTAATCGAATCACTGTATTTTTTTTATTTGTAAAGCTCTGTTATGCTTTATCGAATCATTTTAAAAAAATCGCTGTATTTTTTTTTATAACAGCTGTTCAAAATTCGATACTTTTTTAACCATACTTTAAAGCCTACAGGTCGGTACTGGGTTATTTAAATTTGATAATCTTCGATCAACTAATTCCTTTATTCAAAACAAAGAAAACAAAAAAAATTAATGAATTCTGATAAGCCGTTGGCGAGAAAACGGGGCAAATGCTTAAAAAACATGATTTTTCACGAAACTAGTTTGTTTACAACGACAATGTGTCAGCTGTGCGTCATTTCATTTGCAATCTTTTGTTGATAGATTTTTCTAGTTTTTTTTTTTAGGTGTCGAAATGTTGCGATTTTTGTATTATTTTATCCAGAAAAATATAAATTTTAATAATCAGTCGAAAACAAAAAATTGATTTTTTTTTCACCCTACAGCTCCCTTAAGAAAAGTCTTCGTGTAATAGCGGATATTTAGTCTGTGATTATCAGCTGCTGTTAAATTTATTGTATCCAATTATTTTGTTTACTCTTAGAACAAAGTATATAAAAAAAACGTACCAAAGTCAGTTTACATATAAGTACATATATGTGAGACTTCAGGCAATATTTAATAACAAAAAAACAAAAAAGTATGGTAGAAGAGGGGCTTTTGATCATCTAGGTTTTTTTTTTTGTAAATATTGTAATATGCGAGCTACGGCTCGAGTAGATAAATCGTTATTCTGTGAGATTATTTCTTTATTTTCTAGTCTATAGAACAACTCAAGTTCACACTATACTGTTCTTCGCAAATTCTTTCCTTACAAGGTCTCTTTCTTCTCAAATCACTTTATCTCATTTCAATTACTTAATTCACAAATCCAAACTAATTGCTTCTTCGTGTTAACTCTCAACTTTAAATTTATCTCAAAATTACAACTTCGCCTATTATCACCTTTCCAATCTCTTCGGGGGGTTCAAAACCCAACTGCAACTGCCTCTGATAAGTCCAAGATGACAGCTGCAGCCAATAATCTCTTGTGGTTATAATTCTCTCTTAATTCCGCGACGTCGACATAATCCTATTCTATCCATGGACACGAACCTCGAATGTGTTCAGAAGGAAGACACTTCGGAATGAGTTGCCTACATCTGTGGGCGTAGTTATTATGCTACATTATGTTACACTGCCCCCTCTTAGACTTGTTCGTCCCGAACAAGTGCGTCCTCACTTCGGCCATTGTATCGACTCAGTCGGTCCACATGAACCACTTTTATTTTGGCCCTTGGTCCTCGCTGGATGCGGTAGATAACATCGTTGATGCGGGTTACTATTCTGTAGGGACCCTCCCAGTTCTGCTGCAATTTAGGTGATTTCCCCTTTTGGCGATGGGGATTATACAGCCACACTAGATCTCCTTCCTGGAATCCTGACATTGTTTCCTTGGCATCATACCTGGTCTTCATGCGGTCGCTCGTTATCTTAATCTGGCTTCTGGTCCTTTGGTGTATGTCCCTAAGCCTTTCCCTAAGATCCGCCACGTACTCTTCTTCATTTCTGGGCTCATTGGTAGGAGATTCAAATTTCACCTCACTGGGTAACCGAGCTATTCCACTAATCAAGATTTCGAACGGCGTATGTCGAGTAGTGCTATGCACGGCACTTCTATAGGCCATCAAAAACAAGGGAATCTGCCGGTCCCAATCCCGTTGGTAGTCACCTACGACCTTCGAGAGATGTTCGTCCAAAGTCCTTTTGAAACGCTCCACCATACCGTCCGACTGTGGATGAAGCGGGGTTGTCCTTGTCTTTTTGATTCCGAGTAGTTGACATATCTCTTGGAAGATTCTTGAATCGAAGTTCCGCCCTTGGTCAGAATGCAATTCCAAGGGCACACCGAATCTGCTAACCCAATTGTAGACGATCTGCTCAGCCACGGTTCTGGCTTCCTGGTTAGGGATCGGAAACGCTTCCGGCCACTTACTGAAGTAGTCAATTACTACGAGTATATACCGATTACCATTGCCGATTTCCGGAAAGGGCCCTGCGATGTCAATGGCGATTCGTTCGAAAGGTGCTCCCACGTTGTATTGGTGCATCTTACCTCGAGTTTTGATTCTTGGACCCTTGCTAGCTGCACACACGTCGCATTTTCTGCACCAGTCTTCGACATCTTCCTTCGCTTTTAACCAATAAAAACGTTCTCGTACCTTTTCTAGCGTCTTATTCACTCCCAAGTGTCCTCCGGACGCCCCGCCATGCATTTCGCGTAACGCCTCCTTGACCCTCGTCCGCGGCACGACAAGCTGTATTACAAATGACTTTCCGTCGGAGGATTCCCATTTTCTTCTCAGAACACCTTCTTGGACATGGAGGGAGTCCCACTGCGCAAAATATGCCTTTAAGGTCAGGCTTCTGTGAGAGATGTTCTGATGATCCGGTTTCTCCATGTTCTCCTTCCAGGCCAGAATCGGCTCGATATCCGGGTCTTCCTTCTGAGCGTTCCGGATCTCATCTACGCTCCAGCCGGCGATGGGTTCGGCTCTCATTCTTTGGATGGAAACCAGCTCCCGTTCTTCCTGACGCGCACAATGTTTACAATCCGTTCTGCATGGTCGCCGGGACAGTGCATCCGCATTAGAGTGGAGTTTTCCTTTACGATGCTGTATTTCGTAGTCGTATATTTGCAGCCTTTCGATCCATCTTGCGACCTGACCCTCAGAACTCTTGAACTGTAATACCCATTTTAAGGCTGCATGATCTGTGCGAAGAACGAACTTCCTCCCATAGAGGTATTTGTGAAAATGCTTCTTAGCCAAGATCAAAGCTAGAAGTTCCCGCCTTGTCACGCAGTAGTTCCTTTCTGGCTTAGAGAGCACCTTGCTGAAGTACGCAACCACCTTCTCTTGGCCATCATGCACCTGGGAGAGTACGGCTCCTACCCCGACATTACTAGCATCTGCATCCACAATGAACGTTTCCCCGGGAGTGGTGTAAGCTAGTATCGGGGCATCGCATAGCCGTTGTTTAAGTGCCTTGAAGCTCTTCTCGCACTCAATTGACCATTTGAATTGTTTTCCCTTTTCCGTCAACTGGTGAAGGCTCTTTGCGATCCCGGCAAAATCCTTCACGAACCGTCTGTAGTAGGTGGCTATGCCCAGGAAGCTCCTTAGTTGGTGTTTATCTTTGGGGACTGGCCAGTTTTTCACCGCTTCGACCTTCTCTGGATCGGTTCTCACTCCTTTTGCTGGAATTGTGTGCCCCAAGTACTTGACTTCCGCTCTAAACAGGGCGCTTTTCTTGGGGTTGAGCTTCAGGTGGGCACTTCGAAGCCTTTGAAACACATCCCTTAGATTGTCTCGGTGTTGCGCAAACGTTTTTCCTACGACGATGACATCATCCAAGTACACCAAACAGGTTTTCCATGTTAACCCTTGCAGGACACATTCCATCAAGCGCTCGAAAGTCGCCGGAGGTGAAGGCAGTTTTCTCTCGGTCTTCTGGATGGTGAAAAACCATTGGGCTCCTGATAGTGTGTCTAGCGTGTCGTCAATCCGTGGCAGAGGATAGCTATCTTTCTTGGTGACGTAATTGAGCTGCCGATAGTCCACGCAGAACCGAGTGTTGCCATCTTTCTTCTTACCAGTACAACCGGTGATGTCCACGGACTTTTGGAATTTTCAATCAGACCTTCTTTCTCCATTGCCGACACTGTCTCTGCAACTTCTGTCTGCTTTGCCTATGGAAGGCGCCTAGCAGGCTGACGAATTGGTCTAGTATCACCAGTGTCTATTCGATGTTGTACCAGGTGTGTTCGGCCGTATTCTCCGTCCTGTGAGGCAAATACATCAGCGTACTCATTGATAAGATTCTCTGCCATAGTTCGCTGCTCCTGATTCAGCTCACTGGACTGGAGAATCGTCTCTCTCGTTTCCGCTGTCCAAAGTGATGGAAGAGGTTTTGAAGCATCACGTTCAGATATTGTTGCGACGGCGGTAATCGGCGTGCATTTTCCAGTCACCTCCCCTCGCCTTAGTTTGTCTCGCGTTCAAAACTCTCACTGGACTCGACTCCAGTAGATGTAGTTTTGAGAATGCTTCTCTGGGTCTGGTTCTACTATGTAAAATCGGTGGCTCCCAAGATCACCTTCCAGCTTCGTCCAAATGATTGTCTCTGAAGACGGCGGCAAAACTTCGTCTTTGCTGATGACTGTCCTGAGAGGTACGGCATTCTCGTTTCCGTACACCATCGGAATCTCCACATTCCGATACCTCAGTACTTGCATCCCGATGTCCAAGATTACTTCATTTGCTTTCATGAAGTCTATTCCGATGATGCACTCGTCGCGTATATCTCCCACCAGAAACGCATGGGAGAACGTCAGTCCCGCCAGAGTAATCGTAAGATGAACTTCTCCAAACACCTTCGCCATTTCCCCTGTTGCAGTCTTCAGGCAGTAGCTGTTGGTGTTGTGCAACCAGGAGCTTCTGACGATATCTCTTCAGGCGGTGGCACCTGTGTCGATGGTGGCTACGCACTTCTTCTTGTTGATTAGTGCCTCTACTGTCAGGCTCTTGTTACCCCGTTTGGTTTGCGAAACTTGAATGGTGGTCCTGGTTGCCTCGATTCCAGTAACCAACTTCATTTCCCGACTGCTGGTTTTGGGAAGTCTGACCGACAGGATGCTTCCTCTCTGCTTCTCCTACTTCCGCAATGTGGACAATTTCCTCGTTTAGGTGCACTTCTGCACTGCCGTTGTAGGTGTCCGGTTTGGTTGCAATTCCAGCAACGGATTTGACTTCCGCGAGCTTTGTCTTCATCCATGACGGCTGTTCTCTGGCATGAGCATTCCACGGCGGACATTTCCCTGACACGGTGTATTCCCTGGTATGCTTGGTCCGCAGCCTTCACAACCTGCTGCATGTGTTCATCCCCAAACCGAAACTCGATAGCCTGAACCAGAGGGTCGTAGTTCTGCTGTTTATCTTCCGGGATGGTCTGCAAGAGCTCCGCAGCTGGACCCCTCAGTGCAAGCGTGAGTGCAATAGACTTCTCTTCATCGTCCCAGCTATTGGTCATTGCAGCCGCTTCGAATTGCCTCTTATAAATTGCCCATGATGTTTGACCATCGAAGATAGGAGGCTGCATCTCCTTTATTCTCAGACCGTCAGTGGAATATTCCCGTGCTTTCTGTCTCTTCACGTTGCTGAGTTCCTTAGCAAGATTTTCGACTTGCTTTCCTACTCTCTCGAATTGCGTATCCACTTTTTCAAACTGAGTCTCTAACTTCCCGAACTGAGTTTCATGTTTCTCAAAGTTTTCATCGAATCTAGTTTGGACTTTTTCGAGTTGCGTCTCGACTTTCTCGATTTTCTTTTCGATCGCTTCGAATTTGGATTCCAAGTTCTTGTTTTGCTCATCAAGTTTGCTTTCCAGAGCATATAGCGAATTCTTTTGTTCTATTCTAGAGAATTCTTTTGGTAAGTTGCAGAAGCAGACTTGTTATACCCGGGTCGGCTACTGTACTTGCTGGTTCCTCTTCCACGTCAAACTCTACGTCATGCGGATTTTCACCTTCCTGCTTTATTGCTTCTTCCAGACGAATCAGTAAGGCATCTTTTCCCCCAGTTGTGTCGAGATTCCGCTTACTGAGTTCTGCCTTTAGTTGAATTATAGTTAGTTTTTCCAATTTGCAATCCATTTTGTGCAACTATTTAACTCAACACAGAAATGTTTTTTTTTTTTTTTCTTTTTTATTGTGCAATTTCGCACCATGGAAATAGTTGTTCACAGAATAAGTTTTATCCCACTTCAGACACCAATGTAATAGCTACGGCTCGAGTAGATAAGACGTTATTCTGTGAGATTATTTCTTTATTTTTTAGTCTATAGAGATAGAGCAATTCAAGTTCACACTATGCTGTTCTTCGCAAATTCTTTCCTTACAAGGTCTCTTTCTTCTCAAATCACTTTTTCTCATTTCAATTACTTAATTCACAAATCCAAACTAATTACTTTTTGTTGTTAACTCTCAACTTTCAATTTATCAACTTCGCCTATTATCACTTTTCCAATCTCTTCGGGCAATCTCTTAGTCACATTTCTGATAGCCAGAAACTTCTAGCAAATTCTTCGACCACTGGAACGAGAAAATTCTGATGTAATAATTCCAAGATGACAGCTGCAGCCAATAATCTCTTGTGGTTATAATTCTCTCTTAATTCCGCGACGTCGTCTTAGACATAATCCTATTCTATCCGTGGAGATGAACCTCGAATGTGTTCAGAAGGAAGACACTTCGGAATGAGTTGCCTACATCTGTGGGCGTAGTTATTATGCTACATTATGTTACAATATCTATGGAATTTCTATTCTTCACAAAAAAAAAAAACTGTATTTAATGCTTAACGCTATGCAACTGAACAATGTAGATAACTTATGAACTCATATTTGTACCTATGGAGACGACGTCCCGGGTAATGACTGATTTGTAAAATTTGAAGGCGACGGCACCTGTTGTTTGACGATTCGTTTGAGTCATGTGTTCCCCTAAGTTTTGCGTCCTTGGGAGTTAGCAGAATGATATGTTAAAGATGTAGCGTTGGTGCTTAGGTGGCCCTGGTATATATTCTGCCTGCTTCAGAGTAGGCATACTGCCCATAGGAATGGATTCTGGGACATTGGTTATATGGGATCCTTTCTTGATTTTCAGATTGAGGAGGAATATTGTAGCTAGTGTCAAGGAAACTATGGACAAAAGAGAGTAAATAATAAATGGATAATTTTCCTTTTCTGCTTTTATTGAACTGATTTGCTTAGTGTTGTTTTTCATTAGTTCCAATGAGAGTTCGGATCCTTCGGAGGATAAGTGCAATAAAGGTGGTGAGGCTTGGACGTGGGCTATTTCTTCTGATATGTACTTTTGGTTGTTAACTGCTATTGTAGAGTTTATAAACTTGATAAGGTGTGTTCCTTGTAGTGTCCCCTTCTTTCTTATAATATTGTCATATTACTGTATACATGTATATTCCTTTTTATTGGTTTTTCAATAAGTTTTTCATAAATTATCTCTCTAATTTTGGAATGTTTACAATGTATACACATCAGCAAACTTTAAAGGTTGAAACATTTCTTCTATAAAACATTTCCTTACCTTTTGTTTTCAGACAGCGCATAATTTCTGAGAGAGTAGAATGGAACCTCTGTACTTGGCCGTTCACCTCGCTTTTTTATGGGGGTGTTTTAAATATCTGTAATTTCAATTGATCTTCCATCATAAAGAAAATAGAAGCTGAGTTAAGATATTTTTCGTTGTCATTCACGACGAATTCTGGTACTTCGAAGAAGAACAGGAGTTCTCTAAGAGGCATTCTTATATCCTCGATCGCTCTTGATTTTAGTGGTCTTGCTTGTTCAAATTTAGAAAATTTATCTTGGGCCGTTAGAACTAGATTTCTGTCTGTTGAATAAATATCTATATGTAAAATATGCCCGGGATATTGTAGGATTGGTGTAGATGTTATGAAAGGATTATTTGACGCTATATCGTATTTATTCTCTTTACATATGGAACATTGATTTATTTGATTTCGGAGCTTATTTTCGGAAAATAGTATTTTTCCAAGGTTTGGCTTTTATTCTCTCTCATTGGAAGTGCGATGAGCTCTTTTGCGAGTTTCTATAATGATGTTCTCTTGATCAGATTCGTTTCTAATATCCTCGACTTGTACTTGAGTGAATCTTATTCTGTACCTGTTAAAGTATAGAGGTACAATATCCTGAATTACACCCATGACTTCTTCTCTAGTTATTATTCCATTTAGGATGTTCGGGTTTAGGAATCTTTTGAAAATTCCAATCAAACTCTCTTATTCTGTGATGATGTTTCCAGTGAATTTGGGAAAAGGTCTTTGAAAAATGTGGTGTGACCTTTTACCAATCTTTAGAATGAGTCGATTACGAAATATATTTATATTGAATTTACTGCTCTATTTGGCAGGGGTCTTGACAAAGACCCCCGCGTAGTCTGCCACGACATTTTTTGTCCAGGTTTGTAGAGGATTTCATGATCATATTATTAGAGGATTGCTTTCCATCTCTTCATTTTCACGTTATTATTTTTATTGTTCAACGTGGATGGCTGATGATCCGTGAATATTTTTACCTTATGAGATCCGTAAAGGAAATTACGAATTAATTTCGATGCCCAGAGCGAGCATTTCCTCATCATTGGCCGCATAGGCCTCTTCTGTCTTGCTAAGTGTTCTAGATACAAATAGTATAGGTCTTTCGTCCTGCTCCAAGACTGCTCCAAAAGCATAACTTGAAGCGTCTGTCGTTAAATTAAATTCTTTATAAAAGTCGGGATAATCTGGGAGGAGGTCATCATGGTACGGTACTACCCTGAAAGCCGTAGTAGTACCCTGAAAGCCGGAGAAAGGATAGAAGATCCCTTAAAGTTTTTGGAAAATTAATTATTGCTTGAACTTTTGTTGGGTTGATGTTAATGCCTTCAGAAGAAATGACAAATCCAAGGAATTCTACTTCGTTTTTAAGGAAAGTGCATTTATCTTAGAACCAGTGTCAATTAATACTTGTAATATTTGTACGCTTTTCGTTCTGCATTCGAAGTGCGGCACGGCAATCTAAAAAATGAATATGTGCATTCCGTTAAGTATTGCTCATATTCATTATTCTCGGAATCTCGGATTTGCTAAATGGGTGCGTTGTATTAGCCATAGTTTTAATGGTAATTGGGATTAAATGGCGGTTGCTTGTATGCATTCTGGTTCATATGGTAATTTAAAATTGGTTGTTGGGGTAGGTATGCTAGCTAAGAATAATCCCTGAGGGCTATTGTTACGTATGTCTGATTTATTATATTTTTTCGAGAAGGAGCTGGGGATATGACCTGATTATGGGATCCACGAGATGGAACACTGTGAGTGATAGCGTATTGTGTTCCATAATTTTGGTTCTCCAATTTAAGGCAAAGATGTAGTTCATGTAGTAAATCAGTAGGCTCTCTTATGCCAAGGAGTTTTGGCAGATCGCCTCTCAAGCGCCCGACAAATATATCTAGGGCCTTGTCCCTGTACGATTGAGTTAGTATTGTTAAGGATTCATTACTGACATCCACACAGTCTTTCTTGTTTAATATCAAAGACAAATGAGAATAACACCGAATGATAGAATTCTTGAACCCTGTGACGTCATCTTGTCCTCGAGTGTTGACAGATCACGCTTGGCTGTCCAGTGCGTCGTTAAGCATCAAATGATGCACTTCCAATCCAATTGGGTATCTTTTGATTCATACGTCGACACATCGGCTTGGCCTGTAATTTTATTGCGTATAACGGTGAAAATATCGAAATATTTGGGGATTTCAAATATTTCCTGGAATTGAATTCTCCTGGTTGGCCGATAAAATCTTGTAAACATCGTAAAACGTTTTGTATCTTCTCTAGTTCGCTTAAATCTTCCCGAAATTATGGGTCAATGGTTCGATCCGTTCAACTAAAATGGTCGGTATAGGGGTTAATTATTGATTGAACTCATTGCCGTCCTTCGTTAACAATTCCCATTATGAAGGCATATAATGCTTTGTTTGCAGGACTTTGTTGTGGTTGATAGTGGGCAGCATTAGTTATGTTAATAGTTCATTATACTCAAGTCAACACAAGTCAATACAAATGTAGACGGAAAATTAGGCTTGCGCGATTTCGCTCACATAGGAACAAATTTAAAAAAAAATGAATGAATATACTATATGGTATCAAATGTGTATGATAGAATAAAAATGTGTAATGTAAAATATAAATGTAAAATACAATGTTTATTTCGGTGTATCAAAATATTCTTATTTATTCAAAGAAAATGTTAGCCATTGGCTTTTTGCCTACTTCATTTAGTTAAATAATTCGATTAAAATATATTTCAGTTTACTATATTTTAATTTATTTATTTATTATTTTGTTCGTTTTCTTATTTCACTTAAATTTAATTAATATGCTCTCTTAGTCTTTAATTTTTACTTTTTCTCAAGAAAAACTTTAATTATTTTCTGGTTTTTCACTTTCATAATTTTAATTTTGATTAAATCCTTAATCTAAATACTGTCAGTCTGGCTGACTCCTTTTTCTCCAACGCTGATTGGCTACTGAGAATCTTCTTTTCCTCAGGACTATAGATGTAGTCGCTTCACTATATTACTAGTGACACACGATTTAACGATTTATTTTTTATCTATTATCAAGCGGACTGTAACTTTTTTGTTTTACTATATTTTTACGGTTAAATTTTAGAAAATTCACCTCGTTTTATTTAGAAACGGTTAGAGATAAAACGGAAGAATTTGCAGACAAGGGAGGGGATCGTTGTTGTAAAGTGCTAGCACCTATTTATTAAAGAGCATTATTACGATAACTACATACATATGTACATCGAAACGTCGATACTTCAAGTTTCGTTCTAATATTAAAATGAGATTGTTTGTTTGCGGATTTTAAGACGCTTTATTGCGCCATCTATGATATATCATCACATATTCTAAGCCCGCTTTCACGTAACTGATAAAAATAGAAAAGACGTCATTGCTAAGTAACGCTGCCAATGTCCAGGAACAATAGCGAGCCATAATATAAATACCAATTCCAGACAGTAAAATAGACTTACTCGCGTTACTAAATTAAGTCCCAAAGTACGCATTGATGGTTTTATGTATTCGAGAAATAAAATCAAATTTAAATTGAAATGAGTTACATTATTAATAAAACTGGTTATTAATTTAGTTTTACTCATTGTATAGGTATGCATTAGAATAGAATAGAATAAAATAGAATCTATTAGGTCTCTCCTCTCGCGAACGTTAAACGAACATTTAAAAGTATAATTGCCACGAACTTTTCTTAATTGAACAAGTTGGTCTTTAGAAATGGTATAAAATTGAAGATTCCTATCATTCGTGTGCCCTACAGCATGAACAACTGGGAGAAGTTAAGCCAGCGGGTGCTGTTAACACCAAATATTCCGATTATCCAATTGGGTGTATTGGTTTTGGTACATTGTTTATAATATAGAAAAGTAATAACGATAGAACCAACTATATATATATGTATATATTTTTGATCAGCATCGAATTATCTGGATCTAGCGGTGCCCGTCCGTCCGTCTATCGGTCTGTACGTCACCAGTTCGTGGGTATTAAATTGTGATGTGGCAAGTTGAAATTTGCTATATTAGCTTTTTAGAACTCGAAGCAGCACACAAACACATTTAAACATTTTCGATATACGCCCACAGATACCCCCACTTTAAAAAAAACCTTTCTTCTTAACAAAATATATGGACGTTCACATTCTCTACACGCCCACTTTTAGGGGGCGTTCTCTGCAAAAAATCCTGGTATTGGACTACAGCGTAAACGGCTGAACGGATTTTCTTTAAAATTCATATCTGGGGTCTGTGGGCTCACAAATCGAGGCATAATTGAAATTTTCATACTAACCTCAAAATTACCGGTACTTATGGCATATTTTAAGAAAAATCGATTTGCTCGAAAACGGCTCTTACAATTTTGATTTTGATTAATGGTGCACATATGCTATAAGGAAGTATACTACGTTCTAGCCAAAAAATACTTTACTTATTGACAATATTTGATATATGCAAAGTCAGGAATTTCAAAAACTTCCGTGAAAGCAATGATTATACTACACGTAAGTTAAATTTTGACAAAAACTTCCAAGTCACCATCCCTCCCAAAAAAAAAAAAAAATATTTTAAACGCTATTATTTCGAAAATTGTTCTGAAAAATTTTATTTGTCGATAGTGCAGTTGATATCCTCAGATAATTTTTTATGAATATGTCATATAAAGTTTTTACCTACCAATGACAAAAAAGTGCCTAAAGGTCATTATTTATTAACAGGAAGCTAAAAAGTAAGTCTAAAATTTAAAGACTTAAATAAATAGTGTATCTTAACTCAAACAATTAACTTACTATTAGAAGTAATACATTTTTGCATAAGTGATTAGGACGTGGTTTATATGAGCAAATTTTACTGAATTATGAAATAAAAGTCATTCGAATTAATTTTTAAAGAAAAAATTTACCTTTATGTGTTCATTTGAATGTCGGTGTGCACGAAATCAGCTAGCATTAGGATAAATTGAAGTACAAAGTTGTAGTCAACTTTAACAACAGAACATGTTGTTGTACATATTTATAAACCAAGTTTTTAGTATTCATGGATTTCGCGCAAACCGGCATTCAAATGAGCATCTAAAAACCGATTTTTCAAACAGAACTGTGCTTGAAAGGAGTTGATTTTGGATACATACATATGATACATAGTATGTAGGTAACTTTTTTTTTTACATAGTTTGTAACATAAGCAAATAATAACAATAAACACTCAAAAGTATATAATATTTGTGATCAGCATTGAAATTAAAAGACTGTCCCTAAATATGTTAACAGTTTTTGGGTCTTCGATTTTGAGCTATTAAGATGAAATTTGGTATATAAGATTTGTTGGACCCGGAGCAGAATGAATATATGTATGTATATACATTCATAAAGTCCGCCCACAGCCATGCTCACTTTTTTAGAAAGAAACCCTTTTCAAAAATCAATTTACTAAAAACTGAAATATATCGCCTTATATGCATCGATATTCTGTACCATTGGTCCATACATTAATGACACGCTTTTTGGAGGCTTTTACTTCAAAAATCCTGACATTTATATAGCTTTTTTAAAGCTATTTATGGTAATGGATAAGCTTTCTATTCAAAATCCCATCAGAATCCATGAACTTTGGTAACTTTGGTTAGTTTCAATCCGTCTGCAATGGATTTTCCAACAAATCCCTAATAAAGTGGGCGTTGCGTTCTGAAATTTTCCATTCAAATTTAATGAAATACGTAATTTCTAGTCAGAGTATACTTCCGTGACTTTTATTGTAACTTATTAGAAAACTGATTTTATAAGAAAACACCCTCAAAAATAGGTGCGGCATTATATAATGTATGTGCGAATTTTAAAGAATTTGAACGTATGTATATTTAATAAAAGGCGATGTTTTTCAGCTTCTAGTAATAGCTTTTGTTAAAAAGTGGAGATGTCTGTGGGCGGATTCCAATTTTATTTTCGTGTTAAAGGAGAATTTTACGAATGAATCGCCACTCTTAGTCGGCAATCCAATATTGTAACCAGTAACCTAACTTTTGGAGATTTTAAATGAAGAATTCGTACCTATTAAGGGATTCATTGAGATACTGCAGCTTGATAACGGTTTTATTAATTAAACATATGGCTAAAATGCAATTTGATCGTGATGATCACATTAGGAGGACGGAAAAAAATGCTGTGAATCATAAGCAACGACAATAATAGCGAAAACAAGCAAAATACTCCCCAGTTATCTGGACAGCCACCCTTGGAGTTTACAGAAACTTAATACCACCTGAGTTTCAAACTACACCACTCTGTCTTTCTCTCTGTCTCTTCCCCTTTCCACAAAACGCACGTGTTCTAAAAATTAGTATAAGGGTATTCATATCCCCTTTAACACAATTAAAAACTTTTAGCTATTGCCGTTTAAGAGTTATTATATGATAAGTGATGTAGGAATGCTAGGAATGAACCACTCTGCATAAAATGGCAATATTTAAATAATAAATTGTGTTCTTTAACAAAAATATATAAACATTTATAAATTTGTGTATTTCAGTTGAACTGGGTATGTGATTCCGCTTATAAGGCACGCGTGGGCCAGTCTATGTTTTTTGTTGGTTCAGTTGTTGGTACTTTATTTTACGGTCTATTATCCGATAAAATTGGTCGACTTCCTGCACTGATATTTTCCAATTTATCGGGTTTCGTTGGAGATTTCGCCACAATCTTCACTACCACTTTGCCAACATTTACATTATGCAGATTCATCTCAGGTCTTGCGGCGGACACAAACTTTTACTTAATGTATATAATGGGTAAAACTAAATTAATAACCAGTTTTATGAATAATGTAACTCATTTTAATTTGAATTTTATTTTAGTTCTCGAATACATAAAACCATCAATGCGTACTTTGGGCCTTAACTTAGTTGTAGGTCTATTTTACTGTCTGGGATTGGTATTTACACCATGGCTTGCTGTTGTTGCTGGACATTGGCAGCGTTACTTAGCAATGACGTCTTTACCAATTCTATCAGTTACTGTATTCTATTTCATTATACAAGAAAGCGCACAATGGCTTGTGACACGTGATGATCTAGATGGCGCAATAAAGCGTCTTAAAAAAGTTGCCAAATTTAATGGCAAACAAGTTACTGATGAAGACTTCAATGAATTTCGAAAGTACTGCGAAAAACAACGAGCCAAGGAAGGCGAGAAGAAGTCTAACTTAATTGATATGTTTAGGACACCAAGAATGCGAAAGCATACTTTAATATTATTCTTTAAATCGTAAGTATCTTCTTTTGTCGAATATTTAACTTATCATTTAAGTAAGAATTCAAAAAAATATATCAAAAAGTATTATTCAATGACCCTGTCAGGGAAAACAGTACGCGGAAAAGCGCAGTATGTATGTATTATACTATTCGAAGAACCATCACGAACATACATATATTTAGTACCAACAACAGAATTGATTGATCCAATTTTTGGATCTTAATTTTGAATTTAGAAAATAAAATTTCAAATTGAAGAATGTATGTATGTATAAGCTTTTAGGTACCTGAAGTTATCGTTACCGATATATATATCGCCTTAATAAATTGACGCTGGCGCTTTACAACAAAGATCCCCTCCGTTCTCTACAAATTCAATAATAATTCAATCTAATGCATCCCTAATACAAAAGGTGCGGGATAATTTCACAACGCCATTGATTGAAAAGCAATAATATCTTGATATCGTATATTTAATCAATTTTCAAGTAATTTGATCGTAAATCTTATTCAAAATAAGACTTATCAATCAGCGGAAATTGAATTGCAAAAAAGGAAAGGCAATAAGATTACATACTCAGTTTTTAGCTAAAAATTCGAATACCGATTCTTTCCTTATTAGCGTGTTAAGTCGTTTTAAATATATATAATGACATGAAATTAAATTATATATATGTACATGTTGTAAAAGGTTTTCCAACTTTCGAAAATTGTATATTTTCTGGGGTATGGAGGGAACAAGTTCGTGCGACCCAGTCGTGCCCTTTAGTTGCTTTCATGTAATAATGAAATGGAAGTATAGTGATGGTGTCAAAGTCCGAAGTAAGGTCACACTATAGCTGTACCATACGCAAAATTTCTATCTATTTGCCTGTCAGTGTGTTTGTTTGTGGTATGGTTTTCCGCTTCTTAGTTCGCGATAAATTCTATAAAAGAATATACCGATTTGAATGAATATTTTTGCAAAATATTATTCTGAATCTCGCATATGCAAAATCATTTAAGCATGGCTGGTTGACAAAAAATAAAAATACATTTTGAAAACAAATAATTGAACGCATAGTAGGTATAGCACATATATACATATATGTATCTACATACCTATTTGAAGGTATTATAAATAATTAGTAATTTTTTTGACATTATAGAAGACGATCTGTGAACAAATCCTAAGACCACCAGTCCTACCAGTCCCTTACTATCCCGTCTTGCCTGGAATTGCTGGAAAGCCTTTCCATTTCGTTGGAAGACGGTAGTTTGGCATGTTTAGAACCTTAGTATACAATCCACTTGCACCTTCAGTATTCTTCTGCAGAGGAAGTAGAGAAGGTGCAAAGTTATCTTGATGTAATACATTATCAGCATTTCAACAACCCCATTCTTGGGGTTCATAGAACAGTTCGGAGCTTCGGAGACTATTTCAAATATTTTGCATTTGGTTTGTCTAGAGTTCTATTGACCATACAAGTATACAAGTGGATAATCATTAGCTGAAGAGCTTCAGATGTATATGCAGGCATAACTTTATCGTCTGCATACAGTAAAGTCTTGATGCAAGTCTCTGCTTACTCGGCACCTTTTGGTGATAGTCATTCAAATAGTCGATGCAAAATGCAATCAGTCTTGGACTCAGCGTGCAGCTCTGTTTTAGACCTGATTTCACCTGAAACATCTCGGATCTTACATCGCAATTCCGCACTGCTGCCTACGTACATATATGTGCAGAGGTTTGGATAGCCAGTCCAATCTTTTACGATATTCCCGTACAATTTATAGAATAGAGTGTTTCGGTACACTGTGTAGAAAGCTGCCTTAAAATCAACAAAAGAAAAAAAACATAAAGCTTTTCATTTCGACTGAGAAATGATGCTGCAATGCTCGAAGTCGGTGCTCTTTCCTTCTCTTTTGCTCCTAGATCTCGTGAGAATACTTCGTTTTGTTCTGAAGCGTTTGTACCCTTCTTGCTTTGCTGCGTGTGATGATTATTTTTGAAGGAGTATGCCAATTCTTGTGCTAATCTGATAAAAGCTTTTGTAAATATTCGCAATTTTGTAACATTTTTGCTTAAATGTTTGCACATATTTGGAGGCATTCCTGATTTTTTTTTTTAAAATCATACAAACAAATTCGTCAAGTGCGAGATGGCTCCCGTGCGGTTAGTATTCCGTACCGTTATCTTATGTGTAGACTTTTCCTCACGCGGCTCGCTCGTGAACCACGAAAGACAGTTTGATTAAATTGAAATAAAGTATGGTAAAATAATGGTTTTTGAGGTTTTTTGCGTCAAAAAAAAAAAAAAAAACAGTTCAAAAGTGTGACAGATGTGTACATATGTCCCTTCTTGCGGAGAGCCGGATAACGTGTTGAATTCATTAGTGTTCCTCATACAATTCGAGTACGGACCACTACAAATTTATTATTTTTAGACGAATTTAGAAAAGAATGAACATCTCTCTACCTATACGAAGCACAATTTTATATACGCACATCAATTGCACAAACTTTGAGAAATTTAGTGCACGACCCCGGCAAATTTTGAATTCCTTGACGTCAGTAGTGGGTAAGAGCGCAATACGAAAAGTACATTTTTTCACGTTTCCACCTCTCGAGAACTCTGACAAACATCGGAAAGTTAAATTGTCATGAGAAGCTGCTCTCCATCGAACAAATTAACTTTCCGAAATGGCTTAAAACTATAAGTCCCTCCCTTTCGTTTGACACACAGCACGAATGGCAGCGAGAAGCTAGTCGAGGTCCATTAAGGCACCGGATGTATTTTGTGTGTCGAGTTAGTGTGAAAATTATATTTCACTTCAATAGATATTCTCAGTGGGAGTGAAATGACCATCCAAGATTAAAAAGACTGGCGAATGGCATCGCTGTCGAATGCAATGCAATCGTATTATTTGTAATTCGTTCGTACGTACCTATGTATATACTCACATCTCAGCTTGGTTGTAGCGTAGCAAATTGAATTGTAGTTTAAAATATTCACTAATTAATAACCTAATCGATGGAACAATAAATTCAAATCGAATAACTCATTGTGATTGTGTGGCATAAATGCGTTATAATGTTATAAATGCTCAGCTTTTGTTAGAGCGGGGCGTAATATTTAGTTATTCATAAATATTTTGATAGAAATTACTTAATCAAAAAAGTAAACAGCATTGAAATCGATTCAGCTGTTCACATGTACTTTATTTGATTTTATTTTTTAATGTTTTTCTTCGCTTAGGAATAAATCGTTTTAAGTTTGTAAAACCCAGTCATGAAGTGGGCAAAGTTTAGGGAATAGTTAAAGAGTAAACAGATAGGTCTCCGCAACTGTTTGGTTGCAATTGCTACTGCCATGGGAGATCATGTGATATAATGATGGACGTTAATTCTAAGTTTCTCTAACACCGATAAAAGCAAGTTATTCCACATTTATTTTGAATGACTAGAAATCGATATCCTGTGGTGATCGGTTTTCGCAAAAGCAAACTCTAAAGTGCATGCATGTGTAAAATAGGCTACACGTGTATTACGGTGTAACGGGAGGGGGAGAGTGGTCATGGTGTAGTGGGTAGTGTATTAGTTTGTAACTGCACAGGTTCGAACCCGAGCAGAAAAAAAAAAACTAATAAAATCTAAGTTTCTTCAACCACTACACCAAAAGGAGTTTCTGCCTGGTAGTACAATGGACCGAAAATCGAGTCTGAGTGGAATTTGAGAATTTCTTTTTAGCAAACAAAAACAAAAAAAAGGATAGGCGGAACACTACTGTAAACTTCTTCCTTAAATTTGTGGTGAAAATACCGATATACACATACATATGTATGCATATAGATTGATCACCGATTAAACAACTCGTACAAGCATGTTGGTGAACACGATCAAGTACACTAAAGCATGTAATTGAAGCTCCCGAACTTTTCATCGGCGCTTATAGATGTTATTACTGTTATCAAAGAGCCTCTTTCAGTAGACTTTTTTTTTTTTTTTATAGCAATATTGTGCATTTTTGCTATTTACTCTCCACAGTGTAAAAACTTTTTTTGTATACTTTGTAAATTTGATAAGGTGAAAAATTACATTCACACATACATACATACACATATGTATGAATTGCAATATAATTAGATCGATAAACAAATCAAAATTTCCCTTGTGAAGATGCTTACTGTCGCCGGCCGTTGATGTGATCATTATAAAAAAGTTTAGCCAATACCGTCCTGCGCAAAACTTATTAAAATCTTCTTCCTAGAAGAATAAACTGGGACATGACCAATCTCCGGGAAAGTTGGATCTGTTTCTAATTATGTTTTGTTTACCAGCTTCTTATTTTGACTCTGTCTTCAGAATTGTGCTAAACCTGTACCAATTGCAATTATTTGTATTTTAATTGCCCAGTACTTTAAACTTACTAGAATATGACGAAAGGAGAAAAAAAAAAAAAAATATTATTAATGGAAGAAAAATATGTACCATGTGCACGAGTATTATTCTGCAGAAAGAGACATTCAAATTGGTGCATTTTCGCATAACTTATCTTGCACAAAAGAGGCGAAAAGAATGCTAGAGGCGGACCACAGATGGACAGACGAACACACTTAAAACCGGCATTAGGAAACCCACTTATTTGACATTTTAAGTAGAGTAAGTACATTTAAAATCTGATCATACTTTAATTTCCTTAGAACATGGAAGTATCATAAAATAAAATGCACCAATGTACTTGCTGAATGTGCTGTTCGTTCGTATATTGTTCGGACTTAAAATGTATACAAAGTCGAAAAGAGGAGACATTTTCAAAATATGGTTTAAAAGCATAAACTTGTTTTGTTGACCCTATGTCCAAAATTTAAGTGCCACGTTCACATATTTCTAAAATTATTTAGATATCAATTTTGAAGTTAAGAAATACGCTAATAAGTTAAGTACCGTTATTCTAATTGTCTTATTGTAAACACCCATACCAACTCAGAGAATATGCAAAACACTAGATTATTAAAATTAAGGATTTCTTATACTACAATTATTCTTTAGGAGTTATATACGTAAATGTATCTGCATTTTAATTGAAATAATGTTAAATGTTCTTTCAGCATGGTTATTACACTGTGTTACGATGCAGTCTCCCGAAATGTCGAGGGAATGGGACTGTCACCATTTGTGATGTTTTCACTAAGCGCCTTAGCGGTTTTGCCTTCAAGTGTCCTTTTGATATTCCTTCAAGATAAAATTGGGCGCAAAGGAATGGCTTCCTCATCGCTTTTAGTGGGAGGCATTTTTACAACTGCTGCTGGAATTGCCATTGCTTATCAGCAGCATAATCATAACGCGACATTGTTAGCCTGTCTGACAATCGCTGCTCGTTTTGGGGTAGCAATTTCTTACGAATCCGGCTCACAATACGCTACCGAACTTATACCGACATGTGTTCGAGGTCAAGGTGTCGCCGCTGTGCATGTGGCAGGCTTTGCGGCGTCATTCCTAGCGCCTTACATTTTGTATTTGGGAACCTACTTTAAAGCAGCACCGTCGATAATTCTGGGAGTCTTATTCTTTTGTGGAGCCTATGTGTGCCTTCTTTTGCCGGAAACTTTAAATAGGTAAGACATTGATTTCCAACATACAAATTTTAAATATTCATTTAAATTTCCTATTACTTATTTTTTCAGAACTCTTCCAAAATCCTTAGAAGAAGGTGAAGTATTTGGAAAGGGTGAACATATGTTAGATTTCCCATGCCTATCGAAGAGGCGCCGGGGTGCTGAAGATTCGCCAGAACATTCCGAAGCGGATGTAACATCTGTCTAGCAGTATTCAAACATAAATATTTTATACGTAGCATATGTATATCTCTCAGTTTAGATAGAACAAATGGGAGTGCTTCTGGTTTATTTCTTTAGGGGAAAGAATATTGTACAAATATTCATTGCAATCCAAATAATGCTCATAGTTTTAAAAATAAAATGTCCTTAGTATATCGCTCTTGTATATTTTGTATGGTTAGTTTGAATTGTATGTTATTTATATTTTGTCGTACTTGTATGTATACTATTGTTACAACACATATGTATGTAGGTACACTTTTTTTTTTACTGTATTTAAAAGAACATCTTACATTTAACTATAAGTTATGGAAAAGTTATAAGTATTTGTTATGGATGTTACCAAGAATTTTTTTAATTATAAAAGGGTAATTTTGCTGATATTCATCTGATACTCGTACATTTTACCATTGTATATGAGACTTATCATTTTATCACTTAAAGAAATCTACAATGTCACCTCTGTCAGCAGAACGTTTCGGGAAGAACTGAGAACGAAGAAAATCTCCATACAATTTACAATAATAAAAACACAGTAGCCACGCTTGAGGTGGAAGAGAGAGATAGATGAGAATGCTAACGACGTCTTGACGCAAGATGATTCAAATCCTTGACGTCTGTGAGGCTCCAGATTCGCATGTTATTAAGCGTCGTTAGTTTAGTTAGGACTAAACTAAAGTAAAATCATAAAACTGTTGAAAAGGGAGAGGTACAGTTGTTATTTAATAAAACATGTTAAGGGGCTTATAGAGTTGGCCACGGTGCAGTGGATAGTGTGTTCGCTTGTGACCCGAACTGTGCAGGTTCGAGCCCGGACGGGGGACAGCAACCACAGCCACCCCATGTATGTATGTATGTATGTACATGTATATTTGTGATTAGCATCAAAAGTTTTGTCTATCTACCTACATATGTCCGGGTGTCTGTTTATACGTCACCAGTTTTTGGGCCTTAAATTTTGAGCTAAGATGAAATTTTGTAAATAAGTTTTTTAGGATCCGAAACAATATAAGTGTAAACATTTTTGAAATTGCTCAATTTAATTAAAAACTGAAAAATATTGCTGAAACCAAATTTATAGATGTTGCCGTTGTCTACAATTCGTGTATACAATTCGTCTATACACAGCCACGCAGTTCTGAACTTTAAGTGGTTCTCTCTTTCGGCCTACAAACTTATGAAACTTCTGAGATTAATAGTGCAAAGGTTTCCTGCAAAAAGTTATGGAACACTGGTTGGTTTGGAGTGACCCTCGATGAGATACTTCCAAACCAAAAGTAGTACCATTGGGTTGGCACTGAGTATGGGCGGGTGTTTGACACGGCCTACTTTTCATAATGAAATTTTTAATTTTAGCCTTGCAGGGGTTTTTGAGTTCATTAAGGTCATTAAAAAGGTATTCACCTAGTGTAGCTTCTCTAATGTTGATGAGTGCGGGACATTGTCACAAGAAGTGACAATCATCTCATCTCTACAGCTCCTGCAGTAGTTATTGTAGGGGATGCCCAAAGTTTTGACGTTAGATAGTTTCCTCTCTTGTATTTCAGAAGTCCGTTAGACCTTTTTTGATCTAGAACTGGCCACAGTATTTTGACAGTATTACAATGCTTCCATCTATAGTTCGCTTTGTCTAACGCATCACCGTGGATAAGGCACTTAGCCAAAAACATTGGGGCCTCGATGTCGGTTATGCCTGTGCTGTTCCTACCGGAAGAAACTTGTCGGGGTAGGTCATCAACTTAGCAATTACCCGAATGGCAAAGCGTGAGGTTGTACTGTCCACAGCCTTAGATCTTATACTGTTGAATGTTGAGGATTTGATGGCGAATGGTCGATATAAATAAATATAGTATTTCAGTCTGGGAAAGCGGTGACTTCGGCTTGCGAAACGCAACAACGATACGGAAGGTCAAAGAAGTGGTCCTCTGAAAAGACTCCGCCCGACTTCGTCCTTAGTTTTGGACCTACTCTAACCTGTCGGGTATTGAGTGTTTAAAACCCAAGATAAAATTTAATTCGGTGACTCTAGGGAAATGACGGTACATCAATAGGATACTGACATGGCCAGTGTGTTGTTTTCTCCATTGCTGTGAGTCCTTCAGTCTGAATGCTGAGCTGGCAGTCAGTTGTTTGCTGACTATATCGATGTAATGCACAGAATGGCTTGGAGCACCGCAGCTGGAGAGGTTCTCAGTGCACCGCTGATACTAGGACATGCTATTCGTTGAGTTTTTTTTCAATAACTTCAGGTTAGAATTCCTCTCCAGAGCAGTCCACACCATATGACAGAATTGGCCTGCCAAGCTGTGCATTGTATTTGACTGTAAGTCCCATGTAAAGTATATCGCGTTTTTGCATGAGTATAGGGCAACTATGGATTTTGTGGTACGTTTAGCGATATTTTCTCAATAGTTAAGCGAGTGGTCAAGCTTTAGCCCCAAATAATTAGTGCTATTTGAGAGTCTAAAAGTGGAAACTCGGTTTATATTTCCCAGTGAACAGGACTAGCTTGGTCTTGGTCTGGTTAGCAGTGAGACCACATCTGTTTGTCCAATTGACCAATTTGATTAAAGCAAATTGCAGGACATCGGCAAGTGTCTGCGGGTACTTGCCTGATACTGAGATAGCGATGTCGTTTGCATAAGCCACAACCTTACACTCAGCGTTCTCTAATTTTAGAAGTTCATTGAGAACCAGGTTGCAGAGCAGATGTAAAACTTTAAGGAGTCCCCCGGTGTGCTAGTCTCTTGATAGAGCTGCCAAAAGTAGTATTGATAACTCTGTTTTTGAGTATGTGGTCTTTAGTGCAGCAGATAGGCTCGTAAATGTTTAGCCTACGTAAGGCATTGATAACCGAATTGGTTTCAATGTTATTGAACACTCCCTTCATGTCAAGAAAAGTCACCAAGGTGAAATCCATAATAGAGAGGATTGGGATTTAGATAGCAAGGTGGATCTCCTTCGAGCCTTTCTGACCTTTTTCTTAAATATCATTAGGCTCTCCTTGTAGGTCTCCCAATCCAGAGGTAGCCTCGTTGATTTAGCTTGAAGATCTTTCTGCTCTTGCAGCGTAAGAATTTTGAATTCGGCATTCTAACATGGCAGTCGTTTGCCTACTTTTCTTCTTGTTGCTGGAGAAGTATCTATGAATGCTGAATTAAGGGCAGAGGCAAGAACATTCTTGAGGTTATCTAGATGCCGTTGGATGGCTTAGCGGAGGGAATAGCATTATGTTTGTCTCAGTTGAGAACGATTGTCTTTCAGATAAAGCCCAATTTGAGATCCCAGAGTATAGATGCTGATAGTCAAAGGTGATGTTTATCACCATTTGTCGGGTTTTAGTAATATATATTGGACTACTTCCTTTGTAGCATACTACACACAAGGTTAGTGCTAACAAAATACTCGAAAATAGACTCATCTTTCCTCCTTACACCTTCCTCTTCCCCTTTGATTAGGCATTTTGATGGTGCGAATTAAGGGTTTTTATATGGAAGGTAACTTGATGCCACCGAGATGTTCATTTCTTTTAATTTTAGCAGCGTTACTGCAAGTTCTTTAGTGCTGTGGCGCGGAAGATAATTTGGATTTAGAGATTTTTTAGTAAGATAGAACATATATGATACATAGACAGGAGCCCTCAATCCCCAGACGATGTCGTTCGGTAAGCACGGTTCTTGAATGAGGGCGATGTCAAATACACTTTCAGTGAGGCGATGAAGATTAATGTGTACTAGTTTTACTATGTAGTTTTTTGGGGATGATGGGTCATCATCGGGAGGAAATGCGTGGGGAGGTGGGTTCCATTGGTTTAGAAATTCCTACCGTGTTAGATAAGTCTGTTCTAAAAAACGTCATTTCTATATACTTAAGACCCTACACGATCATAAATTCTTTGCATGAAGCAAAGGAAGAGATTTGGCGCTGAGAGTTATAATCAGCGAACAGCTTGTCTTCTTTTCTTCGCCATTGTTGGGTTTGGGGAGTCTTCTTGAAGTTCGATAACTCCGCTACCAATTTCCAGTCATTAACAAATCAGGGGTTTTTATTCGCCGGTCATCTTGACAACCGGGTTGTCAACTTTTTTCGGCATTTTTCTTTTAAAATTTTGTAAAGTGAATAAAATGAATTAAAATTGTTGGCGAATAGGTATTTACTTTTGATTGTTCAGTAGTACAATATACTTTTTTTTAAATAAATTAGTCGGAGTTTTTTTTTATAACTGTGTGCAATATATCGGTCTTACGGAATTGAACGGTGGAACAAGAAAGCATAACATTCTTTTTAACTTTGATTATTTTGTTCTATGTTGGAAAACTGCGATTTGCATTAAGAATAAACATTTATACATTAAAAAAAAAATCCAGATGTATAAGGATGCATCGGATCACAAAAAGTCGAAACTTCACATCTGTCATGCCCAGGTGAAGATACGGTTCACGCAATGTTTTACTGCACACGTTTCACGGCTTGGAGAATTACTCTGCTAAGTCTGTCATTACTCCTCGACCATATGTTACGGTCGGAAGAAAATTGGATGGCAATATGTTCCTCCGTAACAACTCTACAAAAAGAGCTGCGGAGAATAGAAAATCTAAGAAGAGCAACTGAAGCAGTGGAAGAAGCTGACACAAGAAGCATAGCATAAACTGCTAAAAAGCCCCGCGAAGTAATACCTAACGGCAGTCCCGCGGGGAGAGTGGTTGAAGTGTGTAGGGTGTGTGTTTAGTACGTAGGCGTATTCCTGGCATCGATTACTCAGGTTTGCTAGTATCACTCGGGCTATTAGTATCTATGAAGATTACACATCCCTGGTGCAATCCAAACAAATAAAAAAAACATCTATCATCGATAACGGGAACAGTTGGTCCGTTTGTGCCGGACCTAGTGTCGAATTGCCCAAGAAAATAACAACAAAAAGATCGGCTTTGGTGTTTTGTCTAATGATCCGTCCTCTTTGACTAGAGATTGGAATGAAAGATGACTTTTTTACCCGAATGTAAGAGACCTATAGTTTACTGCCGTTTCCAAAAGTGTAATTGAGAAGCCTTTTCGTAACAGTTTTACTCTTACATATTTATCAGACATTTGCGAGAGGTGGGACCACTGGTTTAAGTACTTAAACGAAAAAGAGTGCTTCCGGAATTCAAAGTCTCTAAAATAATAACTGACATATTATAAAATCAACAAAACAATGTTATACTATATTCTACTATGGTAACACTGGTTATGATACTGTAGAAGAACTATTTTTACGAGAGCATTTCGACTTCCTACAACTGCACCTAACTGCATGACCCTCATCTAAATAGTACGTGCCTGTTATGTTTTCTAAGGTCATTATGTTTGCAGTATGTACACGACATTTGGCCGTATGACACTTTTGGAAATTGACAAAAAGCCGAATTATTTTGAAACATAATGTGGTTTTTATTTTTTCAATTACTCACAAAATTAAGAAAAAGTAGAGGAAGTATTTTTAAGAACTTTTTGACCTTTTCAAATTCTCAAAAACGAAACGCTTTCATGATTTGTATTCCATTAGTCAGCCTTAAAAATACTTCTGTATAAATAATATATATATAATATGTAAGTAATTTATAATATATTATATAATATGTGTAACGCATATAATACGTATAAAATATATAATATATATAATATTTATAATATATATGATGTATACAATATACATAATATATATAATATATATATTTCATGAGGGGTTATTCACGTCACCGAAATTTCCTAAGAACAATAAATTAACGTTCAAAGCTTTTATAGTCCTGTTTACGCCTTAAAATTTTGGAACTTTTCAGAATGATGAATGGAACTTTTCGTTAAAGGCTCCCGGAAATTATGCCATAGTAAAATAAGCCCGATTTTTTTTGAAAAAAAAATCCAAGATGTTTCTGGCAAATATTTTTGCAAAATACGCCAAATTTTTTTTTTGTAAATTACGCCAACGACTAAGGTTAGAAAAACCCTAAAATAAAATGGAAATTAGAAAGTATTATTTTCGGGCTTAATTTCTAATTTGTGTTTTGGAAAAAAGACTAGAAAAGTAGATCTCTGTACACATCTCCATACACACTTAAGTACTGCTAAGATATAGGCGTCTGCCAGAACATCACAGTTCTCTTCTGAGTGTTGTGAGGTGCACATCTCATTTGAAAGCTTATTGTAATTATTTGAAAATGAATTGTTCGGTGTGTTCTGAGAAAGTTGAAAGAAATTGCATTTTAAAAATTTCTGGCGGTGACTGCAAAGGCCTGTTTCATAGTGCCTGCGTTAATATTCTTCAACAAGATGCCGAGTATATGAAAGCAAGTGGAAATTCGAAGCGTTGTGATAAATGCAGCGTACGAGACGTCGTTCACTTCATTTACCCGAAATGACACTAACCAAAAACAAGCAACTTGAACCACCAAAACTGTAAATTAAAAAATTACAAAGGAAATTCAGCAGCCATCAGAGTCTACTAAGTCGGTTACTCTTGAAGGAGAAGGTGAATTTACACTTCAGATGATTTACCGAAAACTTTCCAATTTGGAGGAATTGAACAAAGAGTTTCTGCAATCGTTGGCTTTGTTACGTAAAGAGAATGATATCCTCAAATCTAAAGTCAATAGTCTTGAGAGCAGACTCAATTGGCATTAACAAACCGCATTGCAGAATTGAGATCGCTGGTGTACCTGAAGTTGATGACTCCAACTCTAAAACTATAGTGCAGCAAATTTTTAGTAATGCTCTGGGAGTGGAAGTATCCGACAGCCAAATCGATAATTGCTACGTTAAGAAGGTGATGTGAATGGTATCTCTTCATGCAAGTCTAACATCTGCTTACGGTTCTCAGATGCTTCTCTTAAGAAACGGATCATGAAGGAGGAGGCGAAAAAGAAAGAGAAAATTACTTCGTGCATTCTTGGCAGCACAAGGAGCAGCAACAGCGGGGGAGATAGTGGCCAGAAATCTCTTATTTATATTAACGATGCTCTAATATAATCAGGCGTTGCTTATGCTAGCAAAGGCGGCGGAGAAGGAGAGGGGTTATAAATATGTGTGGTATAGTAATAAACAAATTCTAATGAGAAAGGTTGAAGGTAGTAATGTCATAGCCTAAAGGTCTTTTGATGATCTTAAGCTTATTTTGTAAATTGTCTTTTTCGATTTACTATATTTTTTTAAAAATGACCACAGAATACGATATTGACGAAGTTGACATTGTTACCTTCAATCTTATTGATACAAATTATGAAGAAGTATTTTCATTCACACCATATTGTAAAAACAAACTTTTTATTATCCATCAGAATATCAGAAGTCTAAGAGAGAATTTTTCAGCTCTTATATCTCACTTGGACTCTTTTGCCTGCATTCCAGATTTTGTTTTTGTATCTGAGATTTGGATCTACAATTTTGAAATTAGTGATTATAGTATTCCAGGTTTTAATTTGTATGCTAATTGTAATGCAAGTTATGCAGCGGGTGGTGTTGGCTGTTTTGTAAAGCAAGATTATGATTGCGTTGTTTCTGATTTGGATTTTTTGAGTGCTGACATTATAAAATTATCTTTTAAAATTAATAATGAAGTCTTTGTCATCTTTTGTGTTTATAGATTTCATAAGTTCAACGTTTCGGTCTTTGTTGAAGAATTTTCAAATCTTTTAAATAATGAAAAATCAAAAAATTTGATTATCTTAGGCGACTTTAACATTAACATTTTAGAAAATAGTAATGTTGTATCATCCTATTTGACTTTATTGGCATCCCATGGTTTAGTCTGTTTTATTAATGAGCAAACTAGGTTATTATCGGTAAAGAGCTTAGATCACATTTATGGTCGTTTTTCTAATGCGGTACCTAGTCTTTGTGAAAAATGCATTTTTGATTTGAGGATTACTGATCATTCTACGACTGTCTTGCTGGTTAACGCCTTGAAAAATAGGTATACCGATATTAAGAGCTCTGTCCTCAAGGTAAAACAAATTGACTATGCTAATCTCAAAACAGCTCTTTGTTTCGAATTTTGGGAAGAAGTTTATGCTAATCGGGATGCATCCGAAGCTTATGATATTTTTATTGGTACTCTTATTATGCATATCAATGGAAGTTGTACCACGGTAACACCAAAAAAGTCAGTGAAAAGGCTTAAGCCCTGGATCACTGGTGGCTTAGTATATAAAAATCTTGTTCTAAAAGAAAGGTATAAAATATTGTGTGCTCAATTAAAAAAGGAAATTCCGTTATGCCGGGATCGATTCTACAGTAATCAATTTAGTTCAATGAAAAGGAATCTTAGAGGTGAATGGAAAATAGTAAATACCATCCTGAACAAAATTACCTCCCCTAAAATACCATCTATCATTCGTTTTAATGTGTCCACTACCTCGGATATACTTGAGATGGCTAGCTACTTTAATTATTATTTCGCCTCAATATCTACCTTAAATACTCATTCCAGTTTACAGATCTGTATATCTTGCTATTCGTGTTGTAACTTTGATGAGCCCTTTCTTAGGAACAGCTTCGTCTTCGAGCCTATAACCGCCCTTGAGCTCTTAAATATTATTGGCACTTTGAAGAACTCTAATTCGACTGGTAATGACGATGTTTCAAATCGGTTATTAAAAAATATAGATTGTTTTGTGGTTGATGTTCTGGCCAAGTGCGCAGACATTCTACCATTTTTTAAAAAGGGAGCTGCTGACAACATATCTAATTATAGACCCATTTCCCTTCTTCCTTCGATCAGCAAGATTTTTGAAAAAGCAATAAAAAATAGAGTTGTAAAATTTCTAAACATAACTAAATTTTTTTAGTCCCGTTCAATTCTGATTTCAGAAAGATAAATCAACTGAAGATGCCTTACTCCACTTTTGTTCCAAAATATTTTCTAACTGGGATAGGAAACTGTTTACAGCTGGCTTGTTTGTAGACATAACTAAAGCCTTTGATATGGTTAACCATGATATTTTGATAGCGAAGTTGAATAGAGCTAATTTTCGGGGCTTTATGCTTGAATGGTTTAGGTCTTATCTGGTTAATAGATCGCAGTGAGTCAAGATTAATGATATTAGGAGTGGTATTCATTTTATTAACTTAGGTGTGCCCCAAGGGTCTGTACTGGGACCCTTACTGTTTTTAATATATATTAATTCTTTGTTCGGGTTAAATTTTAAAGGTGTACCTACAGCATTTGCGGATGGTGTTGGTTTTGTGTATGGTTCAGACAGCCCTTTAAATTTGTTTTCTGATATAAACTTTGATCTTAATTTACTTAGCTTCTGGTTTGCAGGGCATAATTTGTTGATTAGTTCTGAAACTAAAAATATGTATTTCAGTTCATCAATACAAGCTAGTTTCGAGGCTGATATTTTCTTCCATGCTAAACTGCAGTGAAAAGTGTTTTCAAGTCGAGGTAGTCGATGAATTTAAATATTTGGGGCTTAATATTGACACTAAAATGTGCTTTGCTACTCACATCGATTCCTTAACTCGTTACTTTCACTCTGCGCTACGAAATTTCTTTTATTTGCGAACTGTTTGCTCGGCTAAGCTCTTAGAAACTATTTATTATGGGATTTTTCATTCCAAACTGCAATATGGTATTACCTGCTGGGGAGGGACCTACTTTAGTAAATTACAGAGTTTGCGGTTATTGCAAAAATTTGTTTTAAGGAGAATATGCAATAAAAATCGCTTGCATCCTAGTTTGCCATTGTTTCGTGATTTGAAAATTCTTCCAATCCGTCATCTGTATTGTTATAGAGTTTTAAAGGAGTTTTTTGTTAGATCGGGGAATCTTAATTTTAGAATATTTGATAGTGATGGCTTGCGTAGCAATTCATTGTACTTAGTACCTGTGCCCATTTTTCGCACTACTGCATTTCTCAATTTTTATACTGTGGTTTCATGTCTAACTACCTCTATCTCTCAGGACACTAGGACTTCATAGTTCTTTAGAAAAATATTTGAAATGTTGGCTTCTAGAGTTTGAATTTGTAAGCTTGGAATCACTTTTACATGTTATGACCTAGATTAGAAAAGTGATAATAGGCGAAGTTGTAATTTTGTGATGAATTGCAAGTTGAGAGTTAACAAGAAGAAGTAATTAGTTTGGATTTGTGAATTAAGTAAAAGAAAGGAGATAAAGTGATTTGAGAGGAAAGAGACATTGTAAGAAAAGAATTGCGAAGAATAGTATAGTGTGAACCTGAATTGTTCTATAGACTAGAAAATAAAGAAATAAATTTCACAGAATATCGTTTTATCTACTCGAGCCGTAGCTCGCATAGTACGTTGGTGTCAGAAGCGGGATAAAACTTATTCTGTGAATAACTATTTCCGTGAAATTGCACAATAAAAAAAAAAAAAAAAAAACGATTACTGTGTTGAGTTAATTAGTTGCGCAAAATGGGTCGCAAATTGGGAAAACTAACTATAACTCAACTAAAGGCAGAACTCAGTAAGCGGAACCTCGACACAACTGGGGGGAAAGATGCCCTACTGATTCGTTTGGAAGAAGCAGTAACGCAGGAAGGTGAAAATCTGCATGACGTAGAGTTTGACGTGGGAGAGGAACCAGCAAGTACAGCAGCCGACCCGGGTATAACAAGTCTGCTCCTGCAACTTAAGTTAGTCATGGACGAACAAAAGAAAGCAATAGAAGACCAAAGGAATTCTATAGATCTTAAGCTGGACGACCAAAAGAAATCAATGGACGAACAAAAGAAAGCAATGGACGAACAAAAGAAAGCAATGGACGAACAAAAGAAAGCAATGGACGAACAAAAGAATTCTCTAGAACTTAAGCTGGACGAACAAAAGAATTCTCTAGATGCTCTGGAAAGCAAACTTGATGAGCAAAACAAGAACTTGGAATCCAAATTCGAAGCGATCGAAGAGAAAATCGAGAAGGTCGAGACGCAACTCGAAAAAGTCGAAACTAGATTCGACGAAAACTTTGAGAAGCATGAAACTCAGTTCGGGAAGATAGAGACTCAGTTTCAAAAAGTAGAAAAGCAAGTCGAAAATCTTGCTAAAGAGCTCAGCAACGTGAAGAGACAGAAAACACGGGGATTTTAAACTGACGGACTGAGAAGAAAGGAGATGCAGCCTCCTATCTTCGATGGTCAAACATCATGGCCAATTTATAAGAGGCAATTCGAAGCGGCCGTAATGACCAATAGCTGGGACGATGAAGAGAAGTCTATTGCACTCACGCTTGCACTGAGGGGTCCAGCTGCGGAGCTCTTGCAGACCATCCAGGAAGATAAGCAGCAGAACTACGACTCTCTGGTTCAGGCTATCGAGATGCGGTTTGGGGATGAACACATGCAGCAGGTGTACAGGGTTCAGCTGCGTAGTCGAGTCCAGAAAAGGGGGGGAAACGCTCCAACAGTCGCAAGCGGATATAGAGCGACTAGCCCATCTTTCATATCCTAAAGCCGGTGAGGAGCTTATCAATGAAATGGCGGTGGAAGCTTTTATTCAGGCCATAGAGGACAGACAACTGCAAATGGCTGTAAGGATGGCTGAAAAGCGAACACTCCCCGAGGCATTGGCATTCGCTCTGTCAATGAAGGCTGCGGACCAAGCATACCAGGGAATACACCGCGTCACGGAAATGTCCGTCGTGGAATGCTCATGCCAGAGAACAGCCGTCATGGATGAAGACAGAGCTCGCTGAAGTCAAATCCGTTGCTGGAATTGCAACCACACCGGACACCTACAACGGCAGTGCAGAAGTGCACCTAGACGAGGAAATTGTCCACATTGCGGAAGTTGGAGAAGCAGAGAGGAAGCATCCGACGGTGATAACATCCATCCTGTCGGTCAAACTTCCCAAAAACCAGCAGTCGGGAAATGCGTAAGGACCAACTTCGCGGGGCAGAAGTTGGTTACTGCAATTGAGGCCCCCAGGACCACCATTCAAGTTTCGCAAACCAAACGGGGTAACAAGAGCCTGACAGTGGAGGCACTAATCAACAAGAAGAAGTACGTAGCCACCATCGACACAGGTGCCACCGCCTCCATTGTAAGAAGAGATATCGTCAGAAGCTCATGGCTGCACAACACCAACAGCTACTGCCTGAAGACTGCGACAGGGGAAATGGCGAAGGTGTTTGGAGAAGTTCGTCTTACGATTACTCTGGCGGGACTGACGTTCTCCCATGCGTTTCTGGTGGCAGATATATGCGACGAGTGCATCATCGGAATAGACTTCATGAAAGCAAATGAAGTAATCTTGGACATCGGAATGCAAGTACTGAGGTATCGAAATGTGGAGATTCCGATGGTGTACGGAAACGAGAATGCCGTAACTCTCAGGACAGTCATCAGCAAAGACGAAGTTTTGCCGCCGTCTTCAGAGACAATCATTTGGACGAAGCTGGAAGGTGATCTTGGGAGCCACCGATTGTACATAGTAGAACCAGACCCAGAGAAGAATTCTCAAGATTACATCGTGGGAAAGACGTTAGTCGAACCAAAGAACACCATGGTTCCAGTGAGAGTTTTGAACGCAAGACCGCACACTGTCAAACTGAGGCGAGGGGAGGTGACTGGAAAATGCACGCCGATTACCGCCGTCGCAACAATATCTGAACGTGATGCTCCAAAACCTCTCCCATCACCTTGGACAGCGGAAACGAGAGAGACGATTCTCCAGTCCAGTGAGCTGAATCAGGAGCAGCGAACTATGGCAGAGAATCTTATCAATGAGTACGCTGATGTATTTGCCTCACAGGACGGAGAATACGGCCGAACACACCTGGTACAACATCGAATAGACACTGGTGATACTAGACCAATTCGTCAGCCTGCTAGGCGCCTTCCATTGGCAAAGCAGACAGAAGTTGCAGAGATGGTGTCGGCAATGGAGAAAGAAGGTGTGATTGAAAGTTCCAAAAGTCCGTGGGCATCACCGGTTGTACTGGTTAAGAAGAAAGATGGCAGCACGCGGTTCTGCGTGGACTATCGGCAGCTCAATTACGTCACCAAGAAAGATAGCTATCCTCTGCCACGTATTGACGACACTCTAGACACACTATCAGGAGCCCGATGGTTTTCCACTCTCGACTTGAAGAGTGGCTACTGGCAGGTACAGATCCATCCAGAAGACCGGGAGAAAACCGCCTTCACCGCAGGAAATGGGCTATGGCTGTGCAATGCTCCGGCGACTTTCGAGCGATTGATGGAATGTGTCCTGCAAGGGTTAACATGGAAAACCTGTTTGGTATACTTGGATGATGTCATCGTCGTAGGAAAAACGTTTGCGCAACACCGAGACAATCTAAGGGATGTGTTTCAAAGGCTTCGAAGTGCCCACCTGAAGCTCAATCCCAAGAATTGCGCCCTGTTTAGAGTGGAAGTCAAGTACCTGGGACACATAATTTCAGCGAAAGGAGTGAGAACCGATCCAGAGAAGGTCGAAGCGATGAAAAACTGGCCAGTCCCCAAAAGCAAACACCAACTAAGGAGCTTCCTGGGCCTAGCCACCTACTACAGACGGTTCGTGAAGGATTTTGCCGGGATCGCAAAGAGCCTGCACCAGTTGACGGAAAAGGGGAAACAATTCAAATGGTCAATTGAGTGCGAGAGGAGCTTCAAGGCACTTAAACAACGGCTATGCGATGCCCCGATACTAGCTTACCCCACTCCCGGGGAAACGTTCATTGTGGATACAGATGCTAGTAATGTCGGGGTAGGAGCCGTACTCTCCCAGGTGCATGAGGGCCAAGAGAAGGTGGTTGCGTACTTCAGCAAGGTGCTCTCTAAGGCAGAAAGGAACTACTGCGTGACAAGGCGGGAACTGCTAGCTTTGATCTTGGCTACGAAGCATTTTCACAAATACCTCTATGGGAGGAAGTTCGTTCTTCGCACAGACTATGCAGCCTTAAAATGGCTATTACAGTTCAAGAGTTCTGAGGGTCAGGTCGCAAGATGGATTGAAAGGCTGCAAATCTACGACTACGAAATACAGCATCGTAAAGAAAGACTCCACTCTAATGCGGATGCACTGTCCCGGAGACCATGCAGAACGGATTGTAAACATTGTGCGCGTCAGGAAGAACGGGAGCTGGTTTCCATCCAAAGAATGAGAGCCGAACCCATCGCCGGCTGGAGCGTAGATGAGATCCGGAACGCTCAGAAGGAAGACCCGGATATCGAGCCGATTCTGGCCTGGAAGGAGAACATGGAGAAACCGGATCATCAGGACATCTCTCACAGAAGCCCGACATTAAAGGCATATTTTGCGCAGTGGGACTCCCTCCATGTCCAAGAAGGTGTTCTGAGAAGAAAATGGGAATGCTCCGACGGAAAGTCGTTTGTAATGCAGCTTGTCGTACCGCGGACGAGGGTCACGGAGGTGTTACAGGAAATGCATGGCGGGGCGTCCGGAGGACACTTGGGAGTGAGTAAGACGCTAGAAAAGGTACGAGAACGTTTTTATTGGTTAAAAGCGAAGGAAGATATCGAAGACTGGTGCAGAAAATGCGACGTGTGTGCAGCTAGCAAGGGTCCGAGAATCAAAACTCGAGGTAAGATGCACCAATACAACGTGGGAGCACCTTTCGAACGAATCGCCATTGACATCGCAGGGCCCTTTCCGGAAACCGACAATGGTAATCTATATATACTCGTAGTGATAGACTACTTCAGTAAGTGGCCGGAAGCGTTTCCGATCCCTAACCAGGAAGCCAGAACCGTGGCGGAGCAGATCGTCTACAATTGGGTTAGCAGATTCGGTGTGCCCTTGGAATTGCATTCTGACCAAGGGCGGAACTTCGATTCAAGAATCTTCCAAGAGATATGTCAACTACTCGGAATCAAAAAGACAAGGACAACCCCGCTTCATCCACAGTCGGACGGTATGGTGGAGCGTTTCAATAGGACTTTGGACGAACATCTCTCGAAGGTCGTAGGTGACTACCAACGGGATTGGGACCGGCAGATTCCCTTGTTTTTGATGGCCTATAGAAGTGCCGTGCATAGCACTACTCGACATACGCCGTTCGAAATCTTATTTGGTGGAATAGCTCGTTTACCCAGTGAGGTGAAATTTGGATCTCCTACCAATGAGCCCAGAAATGAAGAAGACTACGTGGCGGACCTTAGGGAAAGGCTTAGGGACATACACCAAAGGACCAGAAGCCAGATTAAGATAACGAGCGACCGCATGAAGACCAGGTATGATGCCAAGGCAACAACGTCAGGATTCCAGGAAGGAGATCTAGTGTGGCTGTATAATCCCCATCGGCAAAAGGGGAAATCACCTAAATTGCAGCAGAACTGGGAGGGTCCCTACAGAATAGTAACCCGCATCAACGATGTTGTCTACCGCATCCAGCGAGGACCAAGGGCCAAAATGAAAGTGGTTCATGTGGACCGACTAAGTCGATACAATGGCCGAAATGAGGATGCACTTGTTCGGGACGAACCCGTCTAAGGGGGGGGGCAGTGTAGCATAATAACAACTACGCTCCTACGACTATGCAACCCATTTCGAAGTGTCTTTTCATTCTGGCAGAATTTTGGTCCGAAGTGTCCTTTCATTCGAGGTTCGTGTCTGCGGTTTCCACAGTTCATGTCTACGAAAGAGACGGATAATATCACGGATGAGAGGGAATTATAACTGCAAGAATGATTGTCATCTTGGAATTATTACATCAGAATTTTTCTTGTCCCAGTGGTCGAAGAATTTGCTAGAAGTTTCTGGCTATCAGAAACTTCTGCTACATAAGGACAGATGGCGATCGAGAGGGGGCAGTCATTTTAAAACCGTGGCGAAGAGATTAGAAAAGTGATAATAGGCGAAGTTGTAATTTTGTGATAAATTGAAAGTTGAGAGTTAACAAGAAGAAGTAATTAGTTTGGATTTGTGAATTAAGTAAAAGAAAGGAGATAAAGTGATTTGAGAGGAAAGAGACATTGTAAGAAAAGAATTGCGAAGAATAGTATAGTGTGAACCTGAATTGTTCTATAGACTAGAAAATAAAGAAATAAATTTCACAGAATATCGTTTTATCTACTCGAGCCGTAGCTCGCATAGTACAATATATGAATTCTTTGTTCGGGTTAAATTTTAAAGGTGTACCTTCAGCATTTGCGGATGATGTTGGTTTTGTGTATGGTTCAGACAGCCCTTTAAATTTGTTTTCTGATATAAACTTTGATCTTAATTTACTTAGAATCTGGTTTGCAGGGCATAATTTGTTGATTAGTTCTGAAACTAAAATTATGTATTTCAGTTCATCAATGCAAGCTTGTTTCGAGGCTGATATTTTCTTCCATGCTAAACTGCAGTGAAAAGTGTTTTCAAGTCGAGGTAGTCGATGAATTTAAATATTTTGGCCGTAATATTGACACTAAAATGTGCTTTGCTACTCACATCGATTCCCTAACTCGTTACTTTCACTCTGCGCTACGAAATTTCTTTTATTTGCGAACTGTTTGCTCGGCTAAGCTCTTAGAAACTATTTATTATGGGATTTTTCATTCCAAACTGCAATATGGTATTACCTGCTGGGGAGGGACCTACTTTAGTAAATTGCAGAGTTTGCTGTTATTACAAAAATTTGTTTTAAGGAGAATATGCAATAAAAATCGCTTGCATTCTAGTTTGCCATTGTTTCGTGATTTGAAAATTCTTCCAGTCCGTCATCTGTATTGTTATAGAGTTTTAAAGGAGTTTTTTGTTAGATCGGGGAATCTTAATTTTAGAATATTTGATAGTGATGGCTTGCGTAGCAATTCATTGTACTTAGTATCTGTGCTCATTTTTCGCACTACTGCATTTCTCAATTTTTATACTGTGGTTTCATGTCGCTTATTTAACAAACTACCTCTATCTCTCAGGATACTAGGACTTCATAGTTCTTTAGAAAAATATCTGAAATGTTGGCTTCTAGAGTTTGAATTTGTAAGCTTGGAATCACTTTTACATGTTATGACCTAGCATTCTCTCTGATGTGATGATGAAATATTGTAATATGCGAGCTACGGCTCTAGTATTTAAAACGTTATTCTGTGAGATTATTTCTTTATTTTCTAGTCTGTAGAACAATTCAAGTTCTTACTATACTATTCTTCGCAAATACTTTCCTTACAAGGTCTCTTTCTTCTCAAATCACTTTATCTCATTTCAATTACCTAATTCACAAATCCAAACAAATTACTTCTTCTTGTTAACTCTTAACTTTCAATCTATCACAAAATTACAACTTCGCCCATTATCACTTTTCCAATCTCTTCGTGCGGTTCGAAAACCAACTGCCTTGCCTCCATCGCCACCTGTCCTTATATAGTCGCATTTCTGATAGCCAGAAACTTCTAGCAAATTCTTCTACCACTGGAACAAGAAAATTCTGATGTAATAATTCCAAGATGACAGCTGCAGCCAATAATCTCTTGCGATTATAATTCTCTTGCGGTTATAATTCTCTCCTAATTCCGCGACGTCGTCTTAGACATAATCCGTATTAATGATATTAGGAGTGGTATTCATTTTATTAACTTAGGTGTGCCCCAATGGTCTGTACTGGGACCCTTACTGTTTTTAATATATATTAATTCTTTGTTCGGGTTAAATTTTAAAGGTGTACCTACAGCATTTGCGGATGGTGTTGGTTTTGTGTATGGTTCAGACAGCCCTTTAAATTTGTTTTCTGATGTAAACTTTGATCTTAATTTAAAATTGTTGATTAGTTCTAAAACTAAAATTATGTATTTCAGTTTATCAATGCAAGCTTGTTTCGAGGCTGATATTTTCTTCCATGCTGAACTGCAGTAAAAAGTGTTTTCAAGTCGAGGTAGTCGATGAATTTAAATATTTGGGGCTTATTATTGACACTAAAATGTGCTTTGCTACTCACATCGATTTCCTAACTTGTTACTTTCACTCTGCGCTACGAAATTTATTTTATTTGCGAACTGTTTGCTCGGCTAAGCTCTTAGAAACTATTTATTATGGGATTTTTCATTCCAAACTGCAATATGGTATTACCTGCTGGGGAGGGACCTACTTTAGTAAATTGCAGAGTTTGCTGTTATTACAAAAATTTGTTTTAAGGAGAATATGCAATAAAAATCGCTTGCATTCTAGTTTGCCATTGTTTCGTGATTTGAAAATTCTTCCAGTCCGTCATCTGTATTGTTATAGAGTTTTAAAGGAGTTTTTTGTTAGATCGGGGAATCTTAATTTTAGAATATTTGATAGTGATGGCTTGCGTAGCAATTCATTGTACTTAGTATCTGTGCTCATTTTTCGCACTACTGCATTTCTCAATTTTTATACTGTGGTTTCATGTCGCTTATTTAACAAACTACCTCTATCTCTCAGGATACTAGGACTTCATAGTTCTTTAGAAAAATATCTGAAATGTTGGCTTCTAGAGTTTGAATTTGTAAGCTTGGAATCACTTTTACATGTTATGACCTAGCATTCTCTCTGATGTGATGATGAAATATTGTAATATGCGAGCTACGGCTCTAGTAGATAAAACGTTATTCTGTGAGATTATTTCTTTATTTTCTAGTCTGTAGAACAATTCAAGTTCACACTATACTATTCTTCGCAAATTCTTTCCTTACAAGGTCTCTTTCTTCTCAAATCACTTTATCTCATTTCAATTACTTAATTCACAAATCCAAACTAATTACTTCTTCTTGTTAACTCTTAACTTTCAATCTATCACAAAACTACAACTTCGCCCATTATCACTTTTCCAATCTCTTCGTGCGGTTCGAAAACCAACTGCCTTGCCTCCATCGCCACCTGTCCTTATATAGTCGCATTTCTGATAGCCAGAAACTTTTAGCAAATTCTTCGACCACTGGAACAAGAAAATTCGGATGTAGTAATTCCAAGATGACAGCTGCAGCCAATAATCTCTTGCGATTATAATTCTCTTGCGGTTATAATTCTCTCTTAATTCCGCGACCTTGTATTAGACATAATCCGTCTCTTACCGTGGACACGAACCTCGAATGAAAAGACACTTCGGAATGTGTTGCATCATTTTGGGGCGAAGTTATTATGCTACATTGTGTTACAATATGTTTAATTTTATCTCTTTTCTTTTTTCCTTCTACTATTGTTTTATTTATGATTCTTTTCTTTTTCAAATTAATCAATTTTCATTAATTTATTACTTGCCTTATGTTTTTTATTGAAGGGTCACCACACCCATTTGTTAATTTTTCTATTTTTGTTTAGTTATAGAAGTGGCATTTAATTCTATTTTCTTTTAAATATCTAATGCCATTAAAATTTCTCGTTATATTGTACCTATGTTTATTAAATATTTTTATATTGTTGAATTTTTAAAGAGAAAATAAAATCTAATCTAAAAAAATACGCAAACACATCACACAAACAAAGATCAACGATTCACAATGTTTCACCGAAGCTCATAAATCAAAAAATTGTCTTCAATTTTACAGATTCAAGGACAAATTCACCATCGTGCAGGAGCATTGTTGCCGCCAGTGAATGCTGATCAAAAATTTCTTCAGATTTATTTCCTTGGAAATTCAGATAAAGCGTGAGATTATTGCTCAACTGCAACAACTCTTATATGAACACAATCAATTGGTCAAATTGTTCCAGACTGCACTAGAAATGATGCCTTCGGGGATCACAAAATAGTGATCAGAACAGACAAAAGACCAGCAGGCGAACATGAAAGACGCTTCAATGCTCCGACGTTGATTGAAGTTGCCATTGTGGTTGTTGGCGAGAATTTGGTGTCTCGCGACATTGTGGTTCGACGGCGTGAACCACAATGAACCTTCAGCGTATTTGCGAAACCCATCGTTCGTATGATGCATTGTAATACCCGCTGATATTTTACCGAGGAGAGGATGGATATCATTTTTTGATCAAGATGGTTGATGTTGTTAATCAATTCTTAACAAAAGTTCATTATTCATTTACAGGTCAAGAAACAAACAAAAAGGTCAGCTCGATGAATTTGAATGCCTATCGTTTGATGATTCGTCGAAACGAGGACAATCACATATTGAAATGCCGCAGATTGTTCCATCAGTTCGCTGTTGATATGTATGTGTGTCAAAATCGAAACGGGACGTCTGGCATACGTATAAATATGTTTAAATCAGCAAAAATTCGGTACGGAAGAATACATTCATCTGCGTGATGCCATTAATGTATGTAGATGGAAATGCAAACAATATAGGCCGACTTACCATTTTGCTACTGACGAACGTTGAAAGCCCAAGACACATGCACGAATACGCGCAAGATGTGATGATACGTGCGCCATTATGGTCGACCAGACTTATTCATCACTTTCACTTGCAACCCAAAATGGATCTAAATTACGCAGCTGTTGCTACCTGGTCAATCATCCAGCGATCGCCACGACATTACAGTACGAGTATTGAAGCAAAACCTAAAGGCGCTCATGTAAACTGTGGAGTGGCAGAAAAGAAGACTGCCTCATGCGCATATTCTCCTGTAAATGGTCGAGAAAATAAGACCGGATGAAATTGAGGCCATACAAATTCCTGATCCCGAAACAGATCCACAGTTATATGAAGTAGTGGCAATCACAACTGGGAATCACCGTGCATGATCAAAAATAAATGCTCAAAAAGTTATCCGCGTGCTTTGTTGGCTGACACAATCACAGGCAATGACGGTTACCCTCTATATCATCTTCACTCTGCAGAGGTTAACGGCAGAACGATAACGTTGAAAATCAAAAATAAGGACGTTGTAGTCGGCGACAGCAGGATTGTATTCGCAGCTGCTTTCCAAAACATTCAAAGTGCATTGCAATGTTGAGTACTGCAATTCTGTCAAGTCCATCAAATACGTTTGCAAGTAGGTCACGAAAGGGAGCAACATGGCTGTATTTGGTATTGCAGCTCGTGATGAAAAGCAAATTTCACAATATCAAATGGGAGGATATGTCAGCAGCAATGAGGCCAAAAATTCAGCAAAAGTAACTACAAAATTGCAAAATAATCATTTGGGATGAGTGTACCCCTTTGGAGGTACGACGATTCTGCTGGCCGGCGGTTTTCGCCAAACGCTGCCAGTCATTCCAAGATCAACAGCTGCTGATGAAATAAACGCTTGCTTGAAGTCATCAAATTTGTGAAAATACTTGAGTTTTCACGTTATCTTGAGAGTTTTCTCAAGTTAACAACGAATATGCGAGTCGCGTTACAAAATGACGAACTCTGCGGAAGTGTTTTCCAAGCAATAATTAGATATTGGCAATGGAAAAATTCCGGTTGACGCTTCCACTGGCCTCATTTCGTTTCCACCTAATTTTCGTCAATTCACATGAATGCATTGAAAACACAAACGAATAATTGTCAAAAAAATGAATTCCCATTTATTTCATTTCAATAAATTCATGATCGCACTGAAATTGTTTTGTTTCAATTCACACAAATTCAAAGACAGATTCGGTTCTATGAATCCCTTCTCGACAAGCTGACTGACTGACAACGTACAGATAGAGTTATAAAATAATCGTACTTAATATCAATGTCTGTCAGTGGCAATGCCTACATATGTGTGTTGGACAGTTGTACGATAGGTGGCGCGTGAAACCAGATATAAGTTACATAATTGTCTTACCTGCTAAGGGAGGGTGAGGCTAGGTGAGTATGGGTGAGCTAGTTTTATAACAAAAATCAATTGAATACTTGATTGTTGAATGTAATAATAATAATTTCTTCACATATGCCACCATAAGGGCACATGAAGAAGAAATGGTACTATAAGCTTAACTAAAGTCAATTACTTAAAAGAGTAAAACGTCTAGCAAGCCCGCGCTGGTTCAGCTGTGACAAAAAGCCACCAGGCACTCTCCAGCGGGCGTTCTTTTTAGAGATTGTATCGAGCCTGTTGTAGTGATTTAAAGATCACGATATTTGTAATAATCCAGTTTCTAATGTTTAAGTGAAAAATATCTTAACTTAGACTTAACTAGACAAATTGGGTATCGCTGGAAAGGTCCCGACCTGAAATTGTGCCTTTTAATGGTTCCATGATACTTTCAATAACAGTAGGGTTTGGCTGTATAGCATTGAAACGCTGATTAAAAATATGTATACTGCTAGGTGGCTTAGACTTAAAGTGTGTATTTAATATTTTAAGTAATAAATTTGTCCTAAGGTTGTAAAACAATATTTTCCTAGACAAGTTTTTCCATAAGGCAACGCAAATCTATGTGTTGACTTTTTAAATAATTTTGCACATTGCCTTGAGTAGACAAACTCATAAATCTTCAATGGAAATATGTACCTTATATGAATTTAATATCAATTTGTAGTTATGCAAATGGTAGAATTTTTCAGAAATAGTCTCGTTGCTGGCTGAATCACGTATCCCCAGAGACTACCTGCATACAAGCAGGTCATGTAAGAAAAAAGATAGATTATTGTATGATACATAATGTAATATGAACATTAGCAGGTTAATAGAAGAAAGAGCAAATAGTATAATGTAATGTTGTGCAGGTTTGGCTAAATGTGGATTGCATTTACTCCTTGTTTCTGAACATCAAGCCCCCCCCTGAAAAACTAAAGCATCAAAGGTCTATCAGCAATAGGCCCTAGGACCCATTTGGATGGAGGCAGATTTAGCTCCTTCAATAGAACGACGTCATCGATTTTAAGATTGGGCTGCGGTGTCGTCCACTTGGGTCGCTGCTGCAATGACATTAGATATTCCCTATGCCTACGGCTCCAAAGTACTTGCAACATTGCCTTTAAGAGAGTCCACGGTGCTCCTATTAAAAAATGCGAGGGACTAAGAGTACTTTGATCAGAATTTGAGGTTCACCACATGGGGTGCCCATTAAGAAGAGCCCATGTATTAACCAACAGAGTGTGCAACTCTACATAAGTAAGTAATGTGTCACCCTATCACCCGCTCCAAGTGTAGCTTGACTCATCTTACACCAACCTCCCACAAGCCTCCAAAGTGAGGTGCGGAAGGTGGTATAAATTTCCGGATGATATCGGAAATGACCTTGGAGATATGGTCGATTATGATGCAATTGTGTTGCTTATCACATAACAGACTATGCATCTCATTGAGTAGACGCTTAACATCATGGAAATTTGTTCTGTTATCGCTCCATATTTCATATACCTTACAGCGACGTTCGACGAAACGATGGAGTGCATGTAAAAAGCAACAGATGATAAGTCTCCAACTAGTTCGATGTGAATAGCCGCGAAGCACACAAACAGGGCAATATACGCTTTGACGAACCTTGGGTTTCTTCCGCTATGTAATCGTAATGTAAAATGACCTGCGTAATCGCAACCAACTTTGCTAAATGGTCACGAATATCGAATACGATCCACAGGAAAATTAGCTATCAGTTGTTTTGCAGTTGTAGAGCGTTGCCTTTCGCAAAAGATTTGTGCATCGAAGTATGTAATATTGTTGTCTAATAAGCTCAAATGTAAACGACACTCCGGGGTGTAAATGTTCTGTTGGATTTGGGCCTGCATCCATATAAGATTGTGCTGACGTAAGAATTGAAGCCAGACGACCATAGACAATGCCATGAGTTCGCTAATTGGGTGCTGAAAATGTTGGCCGGAGATCCGGATTTTGGCCAAAAAATCATCCTCTCGGACGATGCCCATTTTTGGCTCAGTGGCTATATCAACAAACAAAATTGCCATTATTGGAGCGACCACAATCCACAAGTGTTCGACCAAGCATCAATGCATCCGCAAAGATTGACTATTTGGTGCGGTTTAAGGCACGGCGGCATTATCGGACCTTATTTCTTTCGAAATGAGGAAGGAGACACCGTTGGTCCTCGATATAGAGCGATGTTAACCGACTTTCTGTGGCCAGAGCTCGACAACATCGATATATCAGAGCTGTGGTTCCAACAAGACGGCGCTAAATGCCATACAAGCGACTCAACGCTCGAAGTGGTGAAGGAGAAATTTGGCGATCATCTCACGGCGAGCGTTCATCATTTGGCCGCCGCGATCGTGTGACGTCAAGTCCTTAGTCTACGCTAACAAGCCAACCACTTTGGATGAGTTCGAGGCCAACATTCGAGACGATATTGCCGGAATAACGCCGCACATATTGGACCGAGTCATCAGAAATTGGACCGACCGCTTTAAGCACTGAGAGCGAAGCCGAGGCGGTCATTTAAGTCATGTGTTACTCCATACGTAATGAATGTAGCTTCAAAATAAAGCCAGAATCAATTTGATATCTCATATCGTTGTTGTTTTATTTAAATTTTTTTTCTATCGTTCTTATCTGGTCACCCTATATACTCGTAATAACGAGAACAGGCAGATGACTGACAGTTTGAGATAAAACGTAAAATATATGCCAATACCCGTACCGATTTATGCCAAGTGATGAATTTTGCAATATTATTTCTAGCTCACCAGATGAACACACACTAGATAAGAATACACGGTTTGATGATACTTTTCTTTCCTATAATTGGTCATGATGATGATCATGATATATGTTGCTTAGAGTGAAAAGTGTTGAAACGGATTAAGAAATCAAGTTTTGCTTGATTTTACTCATTTTCTTCGATATTACATTTCAGTTTTTCAATATAATTTCCATTCAACTGAATACATTTTTCCCAGCGGTGTGCGAGCTTCTTTAACCAATCTTCAAATAATGTTTGTTAAGTGTCTTTTATCCACTGGTTTATGCTGGCTTTCACCTCATTTAAGTCCTCAAAACGAACGCCACGTAATGGTTTCTCCAATTTTGGAAACAGATGATAGACACTCGGCAGCAAATCCCACGGCAAATCGAAGTCTTGTTGCAGCAATGGTTGCGTGTGTAGCTTTCCCGGTCGGTTTTTAATCAAAGCTTGACGTAATGGACCTTTTAAAAGATTGGAATAATATTCTGCATTTATTGTTGCACCTTTTGCCAGGTTGTTATCATAACCTTACCGTTATCATAACCTTACCGACCGAAGGTACTATATGCGCCTTAATCTCCGGCTTTCGCCACTCTTTCGATTGATTTTTTATTTCCGGATTAAAGATAGGAACGCAGGTTTCATCTATTGTTATTAACCGATAACCAAACAGAATCCCCATGAACGGCCAATAACTCCTGTAGGTGACGGCAAATTTCGACTCGGTTCAGTTTTAGTTCTGGGCCAAACAGACGGGGCACCCAACGTGCTGAAACCTTATTCACTCCCAAATGATTGTGCAGAATTTTTTGAACTTGCCGCACACCAACTCCGAATTTAGCACTAATCTCTCGAATGGTTATTTGTCTGTCTTCCATCAACAGGTTTTCCATAGAAGCGATATTTGTTTCGGTGACAGAGCTGCTTGGGCGGCTGCTACGGGGATCGTCTTCAACCCAACGGTAAACTGTACTTACCGATTCTGAGGAATCACCAAATACTTCTTGCAAACGCATTACAATATCGGAGGATTTTACTCCCTCTTTTCATAAGAAAAAAGTTATAGCTCTGCAATTTTACGGCATTTTTCATTGTTCAGCTTTAGTGTGGTGAAAAAACACCCGTACGCTTTGACTACAAAAACAAAAGTGATCTCTTACTAGCTTATGTGGATAAACAAGAATGTAAGAACATGTTTAAGTACTTTACAGTTTTTTCTGGAGCGATTTGTTTAAATGAGAGAGCGATTACCAGAACTTTGGAAACGCCCCTCGTAAATATGAGTGCGTGTGATGGTTGCGGTGAAAACCTGCCCTGCGACGGTGATTTCGTGACGAGTGTACGATGTACGAGAAAATAGCACTACCCCTGTACAACACTCTCCGAAAGATCCTACCGCACTCTGTCGGCCTCGAGAAAAGCGACTTGGAAGTGCTAGTAGTGCCGCAGCGATACAGCTGACCCAGTATAACAACAAAGCCTTATGTGCACCCAAACAAGAGAACAAGAAGCGTGAGTAATCCGACACCATGAGTGCTACTAACAATAATAGCAGTATAAATACTAATACTCTGCTAACTGAAATTCGAGCGATGAGAGAGGAAATAAGAAACGTTACAGCCAGCTGTCATTTTTTCTCTCAAAAATATGAAGACGTAAACAAAAACATAAAAACAAACACCGAAATTATGGAAAAACTCCGAGATGAAATTGCTAAAACAACTAATGAAACTAAAACAAAACAACATAAAAAAGGATGAAGTTATTTCCCCCAACCACAAATGAAAATCTTCTTGAAGTTGTGCAAACAGTGGGAAAAATAATAGATTAAGAAGTTCAGAATATTGACATAAACGACATTCATCGACGAGATTGAAAAATCCCGAGCAATCAACTACTCGTATTGTCGCATCTTTCTCAACTACAATGTGTAAGAACAATTTCGTCGCTAATCTAATCGCCCGGTAGAGCAGCGGTGGTCAGGAGAAGATATTCGAGCAGAAGCAGTCATAGTGACATTATGTGCTACTACTGCAAAAAGTTTTGACATATAAAGAAGGATTGCTTGCAAGTATTGGTCACAGAATAGATAATGATAATAAGATTTGCATGATTAAAACAAGTTTTGCACAGGTTTTTGACCAAAATTTAAATAAATAAATATTTTGGCGCAACAGCTCTTTAAGTGCCAGGGCCTAGCTTCTCGCAACCACTCGTGTTGTGTGCGTTATATTTTTCACACGAATGGAAGGGACCTACAGTTTAGTGCCGTATTCGAACGGCAATTTGTTTTTGAGAAGCTTTATCGTTACAACAATACTCTTGGATGTTTGTCAGACGTTCGCGAGAGGTGGGATCGTGAAAAAACTTTTTGGTGTTTTCTGGGATTCGAACTTGGAACCTCTTGCGTAGTGATCACTAACCACTACGCCACGACGCCCACCAAAATTTAGAAAATCCAATTATTAGATTTGAGGCGAACGTCATCTTGGATGAAAGTGCAAACCCAATTGTGTTTAAGGCATATTCGGTTCCATATCGGCTGCGAGAAAAATATAATAAATACTAATAAATTATTATTCCAATTTTCTGCCAAATCTTTCATCAGAACTGCATGTTTTATATAATTTTTTACGAAAGAACGTTAGTTATAAATGGACAGAGGAGTGTAATAAGGTTATTGAGTATACGAATAAGTTACTCTCTGGCAATAGTGTACTTGCACACTTCGATTCATCTAAAGAAATTGTAATTTCATGTGATGCTAGTCCTTATGGGATAGGCAGCGTACTTTCCATTATAGGGGACAATGTTGAAAAGCCTTGTATGTATGCTAGCAGTTCTCTTAGCCCAGCTGAAAGACATTATTCTCAGCTACATAAAGAAGCCCAAAGTATAATATTTGCTGTTCGTAAATTTCAAAAATTTATTTTTGGCAGAAGGATAAAGATTTTTAGTAATCACCAACTCCTCATATAGCTATCTAGGTTACAAAGATGGGCAATAGAACTTTCCTTGTATGATTTCACCATATTGTATCGAAGGGGCAGAAGTAATGGTAACGCAGACGGACTTTCGAGACTTCCGCTGCCACACAGGACAGGTGATGAGATTATCTTAGTAAATTCGTATAATTATTCTCATCAGTTACCATTGGACTTAAAGAAAATTAAATTTGAAACCAAAAATGACAGCATTTTACAAGTGATCAAGAACTATTTACTCGATGGGTGGCCGAAGAAAATTAGCATGGACGTAGGACCATTTTATATTAGAAAGAATCTTTAAGAAGAAACTTGTGCAATTACAGGGCTTAATTCATCAAGGCACAAATTGCATGATTGGGCCATAACTAATTTCCCCTACGAAAGGATTCATCCAGATTTCATTCATTTTAAAGGTCAAACATATCTTTTGATAGTTAACAGTTTTAGTAAGTATGTTGTCATTTACTTAATGCAAAATACAAATGCAAGTTCGCTTATAGAAAAATTAAGAATAAACTATGCAACTCTTGGTTTTCCAGAAATGTGTGTCACTGACAATGGACCTCCTTTTAATTCTCATGAATATAAACGCTTTTATGAATTGCACTGCATTCAAGAACATTTCCAAAATGGGGAGGAAGTTTATTATAAAGGTATCCTGTTTATTTGATGGTATCCTGCTATAGTTGTTAAACAAATTACCTCTAACATATACTTAATAAACTTCAGAGATAATTTGAGAAAAGCTCATATTAATCAGCTAAAAAGAAAATTAAAAAAGGTTACATTTGCACCTGAACACTTTTATGTTGAAGCTAAATTGTCTAATGAAGATAATCAAATTGCTAAAAATCTAAAAAATCCAATAGATGAATCATCATCATATCACAAAAAGGTTAGATACTAAAACAACTTATCCTATTAGATCTTCTGAACGAACTAAGAATATGTTACAAAGAAAATAACTTACTCAAAAATATTGATTGTATTTAACTATCTTAATTTTTTATATTTTTAATTAATCTAACATATCTAATGCATTTGTGCAAATAAATAAGTTTATATAAGTCATAAACTAATAAATAAAATAAGTGTAACATAATATTCTATTGTAATTTCTAACTAAATAAAGCAGTCTCTCTTTCACCACTGATCGAAATAGTCGTTTCTTTCAACATACATACATATCAACCTGAAACCTTGTTAACGAAATAATTGGGAAAACCAAAATGTCTGTGGATCAGCAGATCCTTGAGAGTTTCAGTGATAAAAGCATCAATGAGGTCATCGGTGAGTTTTCGGATTACTTCTCCAAGGAAGCAACAAAAATAATCCACAGATACGGGAACACTACTTCGATCCATGTGAATAGCTGAACGAACTCAATATATATGCAGCACACTAGTGTTAATGAGTGAATATATTACGTAAGTTAAATGTGAGTATGGCACCTGGGATCGATGGAATAAGGTCAGTGGACCTAAAAGCGAATGCCAGAACCTTTGGACTAATACTGGTAAAAATAATCAATAGAAGTTTGGATCAACATGTTATTCCAAAAACGCTCAAAACAGCTATTGTACGTCCGATTTACAAAGGAGGTGCAAAAACAACATTGAAAACTACAGGCCAATATCAATCTTGCCCGTTGTAGAAAAATGTCTTGAGGAAATTGTTGTGAATAGGCTCAACGATTTTGTTGAATGGTACTCCGTGACTGGGGCTAATCAATATGCTTTTCAAAAAAATAAAAGTATGAACAAATTTTTAGGCGAATTTGCAAACGTGGTCAATGAGAGCCTCAATAAAAATCATCACATCCTGGTTATGTTCATCGACTTTAGTAAAGCTTTTGTCACACTAAATCACCATAAGCTATTGGAAGCTCTGTACAGCGGGGAATAAGGAGAACTTTGGTTAGATTACTTCAACGATCCTCAGTTCCAAGTCAAAATTTCTGGAAGCCATTTTAAACCGAAAGGAACAGAATATGGTGTACCACAGGGCTCGAAATTGGGTCCCCTACTATTTATAATCTACACGAACGAGCTGCCGCGAGTCTTCATAGAAAGCGTTCCCTTCGCGTACGCCGATGCTATTGTAGTAAACCATCGATCCCTTGATATCACGAAGCAAATAGTGCAGGCGGAATTAAACAAGGCTGTAAGATAGTGTCACGATAAAGGTCTTGTTAATAATGTTTCAAAAACAAAACTGATGCATATCCGATGACCTCATTGTCAATCTATAAATATAGGTAGAAGAACGATTGTCCAGCTGCATCAACCGCATTATGTATCGAAGAATTAAGAGTCTATAAGCATTTAAGAGTGACAATCAACTGCAACCTAAGATGGGACACTCACATAACAAATCTTCGTCGTAAACTAAAGAGCGCCTTGTTTGCTTTATTCTATCTGAAAAAGTACGCACTACAACCGGTACTGCAGCAAGTGTACTATTCGCTGATAGAATCATAGCTTTGTTACGGCATTCTTACATGGGGTAGTGCAGTAAAGACACATATACAATAGCTGGAAAAATTGTAGAGTATTACGATGACAACCGTTTCCAAACGCATTTACAAAACGATGTCAACACAAGAAGACAAACCCAACGTCTATTACATATACATCGAAAAAACTTCAACTGTGTCATATGGTTCCTAGCCCCTAAACGAGCTATCCAGAAGTCTCATCAACATTCGAGATCAAGAAAGAAGAAAGTTCTTCATAAAAAGACATCCTCTCATTGAATCAAAGTCTTAATGAAAAGTAGATCCTTTTCTTTTTTCCTTTGATGTATAAAGCTCAAGTTTTATCTTTTTCTTTTAAAAAATGTTGTCAGCAGAACAACCTCCTGCAGATAAGCCATAAGCTTTGCGGGAAAACTATGTAAAATATTGTTATGTTTTGAAATATGAATAAAACTTAAATTAAATTAAATAATTAAAATTAAAATGATGAATGTCCTCCTTGCTGATATGAGCCACAGACCTATTTCCTGGCTAAGCCACTGAGGTCCCTTCCACCACAGCTCCGTCGATGATAGTTTTGAAGGAGAAATACCACGAGTAGCGACATCTGACGGGTTCGAAGCGGAGCGTACATGGTTCCAAGATTTAAACGGAATCGTACGAGTATTCAAGATTTCAGATGTTCGGTTTGCTATGAATACTAAAGTTCCGGTAACATGATGCCAACAGGAAAAGTCAGGCCAGAGATATTGCATTTTATAGAAAACCTAAGTCATTCTCGACACAGCATAAATGAAACATGTTGATATAGCATTTATTTAAAAATGAAATTGTTTCCGTACTTACGAGTGCGATACCGTTCTAGATTATAAATTTGTCTCCAAATAATTATCCAAATCATCCATGTACTACATCCATGTGATAATCTATCCGGCTTCAGGAAGGAACAAAATATATGTATTCCTTTGTTTAATCAACCTTTGTTTAATTGCGTTTGATAATATAAGTGTAATTATAAATTTATTTTTTATTCACGCAAAAGAAAAAAAAAGTGTTTTGTGTGCTACCGATCTTAACTCGATGCACTCGCAGACAAGCAAGTAATGTCAAAAAAAGAGAGATTACTGTATGATACATAATGTAATATGAACATTAACAGATTAATAAGAAACAGATTAACATTAACAGATTAAGAGCAAATAATATAGTGTGATGTTGTGCAGGTTTGGCCAAATGTGGATTGCATTTACTCCTTGTTTCTGAACATTATTTCTAGTCAATTAAGATTGAAGAACATAGCAAAAACAACGTACATACGTACGTACTTACCTATTAGCATTTTCCCCCAAACCTACCGTACTTAAAGTAAATATTCGATGTGCATACCTATCTCTAACTACATACATCTTAACAATTATCATTATGTCAATGTCAACATTTGATCCAAGGGTAGGGAACGATCCTGCGATAGATATGGTTTCAGCCACCAACGCTCTACTGGCTGAGCTATCCCTGGATGATTTCTCCTCTAATTAATTCTCCAACATTCGCTGTCTTATGCGTCCCTTGTGGTTGTAGCTGATTAAGAATAGTAGGCATAGGCAACAAAGTGGCATCTTATTCGCACGTCCGTTTAATGTCATTTTATGATTATTTAATTATTAAATGTGCTTGAATCCCTAGTATAGATTTTGCCATTCCATGGACGATACCAGCGTAACCAAGTTGGGTAACGCTTGAGTTATTCGAACCTGCGTTGAGAATCACAAGTTCAAATCCCATCAGCACATATATTATTTGTTGGTATTTCTATTAATTTTCTTCATTTTTATTAATAATCCTATCAACAAATCGGCCTTACAAACCATTCTTCTTAATGAGTTAATGTCAGTGCAAAGAATGAAACATTGATCAAAAATTACACGAAGAAGAAAACATTTGACCAAGGGAACGATAAAAACTGAGCTATGCCTGGATGTTTTATTCTATATCCAATTCTCTATCATCACAATTCGCTGTCTTATGTGCCCCTTGCTAGATGGGTTGTAGCTGATTAAGAATAGTAAATCATAAGCAACAGATTGACGTTTGGTACGCACGCACGTCCAATGTCATTCGTGATCATTTAATTATTAAATATGCTTCAATGACTGGTATAAGTTAAGGGCAAAATCTTTAGAATGTCAGAAATATGGTATACACCACAAGTGAAACATAAAGCCATGAGACCATCACAGCAATGCAAGTACGTGACCAAATTCGCCGACGCCGATATTGCCCATGGGAAGAAATTCATTTGGGAGCGCACGCCGTCGTCGAATGGATATCGTCGTAGTATTTAAGGTAAAGACAGTTTTGTTAGTTTTTAGTTTGTAATTGATTGTAAGACGGCACTATGCTACATTGAATAACGTTTTTTTTAATAAAATTTATGTAACTGTTTCTTATTTCATCGGGGTTATTTGGGGTTTCAGACCCCGGGTCGATATGGAGATTAGGCTGCTTAGGCTTGTAAGGTTAAGAAGACTGTTGGTTGACTTTTCTCAAATTTGTGTCAAACCGCTGTCTGTTTTGATAGTTTATTTCTCGAACATGTTAATAGGCCATTGAGTTAGTGGTTCTGCTTTTATTGGAAATCTATTAAAGTTATTTGCTATATGTTGGTTGAAATTCGTCGGATTTTGTGGTGCAATATTATAAGTTGGACGATAAGCACTACCTTGATATGGTTGAGCTGTGGCACATACGAGTATGAAGATTAGGAGAAAAGCTGATGCTAATGAGTCGCAGGTTGCATGAATACCATATTGAATCTTTGAGGTGGAAACGAAGGTTGTGGAACATTGACTTTCCTGGATGCTCCTCAGCGTTTGGGCGTAATAAGTTCTAAAGTTTTGATTTTCCAAATCTACAAATCCAAAAATGTGGAACATTGACTTTCCTGGATGCTCCTCAACGTTTGGGCGTAATAAGTTCTAAAGTTTTGATTTTCCAAATCTACAAATCCAAGGCAATCCACCAGACAACTACCCCGTACATAAGGATCGGTCTGATGACCGAGAATGTGGGTTGTGTCTTTTTTTTTCTTAAATCTTTCTTATATGATAGATTTCCATCTTAGTTTCCTATCCAAAATAAGACATTGGGAAGAGGACTAGTTCGTTTTTGTGCGGACTCACTCCTAGACCACACGGAGCTGTCCACCTAGATAGCTTATTCAAAGCGTTTTGTAGGAGCTCTTTTAAGGTAATGAAGTGTTTACCAGAGACTGCTATAGCAAGGTCGTCCGCATAGATAATAACATCACAACCTTCAGCAACAAGGCTTGGCGTCTTCTCAAACGATTTCTGCAGAAGCTGCATGGACGAGGAGGATGAAGAGACTATTCTTCAGCAGGGTTCGGCTGGAATCCAGGTGCGAGTTCTCGGTCTGCTTGGGATATCCTCCCTTGCTACAACCTCGAACTTAACACCAGACCAAACTTTCCCTAGTTTACCAATCGCTAGCTTATAGAGATCGCAAGATCTTTTGTCAGGACAAGTGGGCCGGGATTTTCTTTCATAATTTCGTAAGCCGGAGCTACAACCCGATCCCGAAGAGTTCTTATTGGACTGTAAAGTTCCGATACTATGCTCCGTGCGGCTTTTTGCAGCACATGAACCATATGAATCCACAATTCTTTTGCTAGTCAATACCTTTGGAGTATTACCGGTAGACAGCTTAATCGCCGTACTATCGTTGAAAAGTTAATTGTGACCTGATGAGCTCGAAAAGTGTAAAAGCGATTCGAACATGTTTGCTTCATGAAAAAAGTTGAAAAGCACCGATTTCGAAACGTATTCAGCATGAGGGGGAAAGCATAGCAAACTTTGTTGCAGATTTAAAGGAAATGTGCAAAACCGCGAATTCAAATGCGCTTCTTGTAAAGCATCGACTGCCGATGCTCACTTCAGGCAACAGTTCATAAGCGGTCCCCGAAATATACACTGGTTGGAGAAGCTAATTCAGCCAAGTAATACCTTCGTCGCTTGTATAAATACCTGTTTACGATGGAATCCGCTCACAAAGATTCCAACGATTTACAAAACCTTCAAACGAGTTTTTCAATAAATCATCAAAATCAGCTGTCAAATGCACGTCTACGAAACCCGAACGTACGGAGCACATCGTCAAAAGATCAAGCGTTCCCCAGGCCCAGGCTCTACAAACACTGGACAACCAAATCCAGATTTTGTTTTCGATGTGTTAGTAAGGATCATTTAGCAAATGCATACAAACATGTTCGGAGGGTATGTTCAAAGTGTCAAAAAGGAGGTCATTTGGCTCGCGTTTGCATGAGTGGGTTGCGAATTTCACAACTTGTCCAAAATTCAAATAGAAGCAAGACGAACAATCAGAACCAAATGAGAAAGAAGACGAAGTGGAAATTTACTACATAAATAACCTCAGGGAATGCGTTCTTCCGGAGGAGAGGAGGAAACCGAAGAAAATTATGCTAGACTTAGTATAAGATGGGGTTACAAAACAGTTGCAATTAGACACAGGCGTGGCAGTGCTTTCGATCTCTCTGAAAGAATTTCAGTACATGGAATGCTAAGCGTATTCACAAATCAGTTGTTCCATTCCGAACGTACACGTTATTCATCCACTAGGATATAATACAATGCATGTGAAATACTCATAAGGGGATATAGAAGAAAGTGCAAATATATACATTATGCCGGGCAAAGTGGATGGAATATTCGGGAGAGAGTGGCTTAAATTATTCACAGTGAAATTACCTGAACTACATCAATTGCATGAAATGATTTTACCACAGTCAAAGCAGAAAATACTGCATGATTTAAGAAGCCAATTAAGTAATGTTTTTAGATCCGGCGTGGGAAAAATTAATAACTACGAAGCCAATTTATGTTGCCGCTCGCAAGGTTCTAAAAGGTAAAATGGAAAAGGAGATCGATTGCTTGGAAAAAGCAGGTATTATTACAAAAATGAAATGAAATGCAGTGGGGTACACTTGTCGTGCCCATCGTTAAGAAAGATAACTCATCTTAGACTATAAAATTACATTAAATAAGGTTCTTAAGAGTGATCAATTTCCAATTCCAGATCCAGAAGACATTTTTGCTATGGACAAGTTTGGGGGCAAGTTCTTTTCAACATTAGACTTGAGCGAGGCATATTTGCTTATTCCAATGGATAAGTGATGAGCGGAAATGCATATACTATAATGCAAATCGACTTATGTTCGGCACAAGGTGGCACCAACTATTTGGCCGAGATATATTTCGCAAATGTTGAGCTATTTTGCAAGAGTGTGTGCATTTTTCGACGACATTAAGATACAAGGGTCAATTTTCGAATTCCGCCTTAAGGAAGTACTCCAGAGATTAAATAATGTGGGTCTATGCATCAAGTGTAGTAAATGCAAGTTTTTCGAAAACTCAATCATTTACTTGGGTCATGTCATTTCGGGAAGAGGACTTGAGAAAACTCAGGACAAAATTATGGCTATTACAGAGGCTCTCACTCCGCGAAATGTCACGGAAGTGAGAAACTGGTTGGGGTTAGTGAACTAAATACTACGGGAAGTTTGTGTAAAATCAGTTTTCGAAACTGCACTCTCTGTATAAATTGCTGCAAAAGGACGTGGTTTTTAATTGGAACAAAGGATGTGAAAAGGCGTTCAATCTCATGAAAAAGAAATCACTTCATATGTCGTACTCTGTGCTTATGACCCAACATTTCCCATGTCATTGGCTACTGACGCGAGTCGCTATCGACTGAGAGCTGTTTTGTCTCATACATTCGCAGATGGCCAGGACCATTCCATCGCTTACGCATCACGATCTCTATCTGCTTCAGGGAGGAACTAGAGCCAGATTAACAAGGAGGCAACTGCTATCTTCTGGGCATTAAAACGTTTCTTTCCATATTGCTATCCCCTTTTTGCTATTTTCAGCCCAGATAAGAACTTGCCCAGTATGGTGGCGACTCGCATGCTGCATTATGCCCACTTCTTAAAAGTGTTTAATTACGAAGTCGTGTATCGAGCGACGGATAGCCATGCAAATGCGGATGCGTTACCCTGCTTACCCCTAGAGTCAACAACTGCGGAGAATGAAGATGACGATGTCATACACTATCAATTGCAGCAAATCAATACTGTTCCAGTTACCGAGAAACAAAACTAAGGAATGTGTACAACTGCTTGTATTTAGGGAAAAAGCTAACCGAGCCAGGACACGAAAATAAAGATGAACAATTCTCTCTCTCAAATGGTACCATCCTTAGATATAAGTGAGTGGTGATTCCCGAAAGTCTGCGGAAAGAGATACAGAATTACATGTGGCTCACGTCGGCATACTCAAAATGAAAGCACGTTTTCGTTTTTCGTTTTTAATGCATTTTTATTTTCGGAATTTATAAACTCTTAACAGCTAGACACAAAAAACGCTTAAAACTAGCTTAACTAACTTAACTATGTTATATACTAACTTAATGGCCCTATGCGGGCGCTCTAAGCTAAACCTAATGCTTAAACTATGTCTTTCGACGTAACATAACTTAAAATATTTATTAAATCTATACTTACAAATATTGAGAAACTAAGAAAAAATTTTGAAGCAAAAACTTAGTATATGAACTGAATTTTTTATCTATATACAATATAAAACTTATAAACTACCTAAAAGCTACTTATTCTAAGGTACGTGATTAAACACGCGAATTTTTTTTGATATACATATACATATATATACATATATATAGATATACTGTATACCTTCATAATACATATAGTATACATACATAAATACACATTTATAAAGTCTTTTATTTTTTTATTTTTTCGTTTTTGTATTTTTTTTGTATTTTTTTTTTTTTCTAAAAGCTACTTAAATCGACCTTAAAACTATGTAAGCCGGCCAGGCTATAAAAAGCTCTACCGACTTTGCCCATTGTGAGGCTACCCCGCATCAAAAGTAAACGACGAGGGAGTTCCCTCTCCGTCCCCGAGCCACCAGAATTTCTGGTGCTGTCTCATTACATCTGCCATATCACGGCTTGATACAGCTCTACTAAACCGGAGACGCTCCGTGGTGCTGTGTGCGACGTGACGGTCGTAGTTAAGTCGCCTGTCCGCAGCATTTCGGGCAACATGGTAGATTAGCGGCACCGCTAACCTATCCTGTATCAGACCTTCTCTATCTAAATATAGGAACGCCTCTGGGGGGATTAAGCCGTTAAGACGCACGCTCTCGTGATACAAATCATTGGGGTAGTATGCCCCAGAGATCAGGTTATTCATCGAGGACATTGCTCTTACAGTGTGCCTTCGAATCATATTGATCGGGAAATTATCCACTCTGTTTATGTTCGCCCTATTATACAGGACCTCATTAGAATAGAATTTTATGTACTGGGACTCTGGTGTTCTGTACAACTGAAGACAAGCCCTAAGGCAAGCCCTCTCAAACACCCGAATCCTTTCCATCCAGCTTGCTCCCACGTTGAATCACACGGGACATCCATATACGAGCGTGGGCCGAATAAGGGCCATGTAGCAGATTACCTTCACCCTTGCATCGAGTTGGCTGCTATAAAACAGTCTCTTTGTAAGGGCAAAAGCACCTCTGGCTCTGACCAGAGCAGCATCTACATTTTTGTTAAAATATAGATATTGATCTAGCCAGATCCCAAGGTATCTAACCACACTTCGACTCGCTAGTGGCTGCCCGTGCTGTCCCACGATTGAGAACTTTCGCCAATTCTTTCTGGTATCCCTGGAGGCCCCAGATAACGACGTTCTAAACAGAATAGTCTCTGTCTTCTGGAAGTTGATCTTCAGCTTCCAGTGGTCGCAGTATATCTTGTTCTTATTGAAATCACGCTGCAAGAGTATTGCAATAACCTCGATCTTTGGTCCTGACCTGTACGCGATCAAGTCGTCTGCATACGCAATAGCATGGGGAAGAGATCCTACGAGATCACTCGTGTAAATGTTAAAGAGGATCGGCGAATTAACCGCACCTTGTTGTAGAATGTTTTTGATTTCGAACGTCCCAGCAGAAGTCACATTGCCATTTTTCACAATGAACTGTTTACTGGTGAGCATATTACAGAGCATGTACAGCAGTGGTTTACTTATACCCAGCCTGCTCAACTTGTAGAAGAGTCCTTCTAGCCATACGGTATCGAACGCCTTCTCCAAGTCAACCAGGCAGCCACCCGTGCATTGTTTCTTACTTTTGTTCCATTGGATGTCAGATACCAGTTTAGACGCGGCATGTACAGTCTCATGACAAAATGAAAGCACTTGCAAGGAGCTATGTATCGTTTTTCTTCAACCGCCGCCGTACTCAGTCGCATTTTTCTTTTTGCTCCGCAAATTAATTCATTGTTAATTTGTCATTTTCGCCGCATAAGCAATTTCCCGTCGGCCTTAATAAAAGAAACACGGTTGTTATTAAAGAAATATCAGCCATCCTCCTTTCTTCTGTGATGAGTGTAAGAACATATCGCTGTGGCAAGTGCTCCTCGCGATAAAATGCCTCAGTGAATCTAATGAAAACCACCATAAAAGTCTCATTAAAAATATAACAGATAAATTGTCCAGCCTTGAAAATACTGTAAGATGTGTTGAAGAATTAGGTGTTGCGGTACAGTCTTGAAACGACGCAATTAAATCCAAACTTGTTAACATTGAGAAAGAAATTGCTGATCTTTTTGAGTCGGGTTTCGCAAGACCTAGTAACGAAGAAATCACCTTGTGTCACCTCAATACTGTGATAAGTGATCTCAAAACAAAATCGGATGCGCAAATTGTCGCACACCAAAATACTTGCGAGATTATTAACATAATGCGTGAAGACTTAGATTTTCATTTCCAAGCCCCCTCGATCAATCAACCATCTCTCAAGCAACCTGATCCCATGCTCGAAGTGATTTTCGATAAAATTAGTGATGTCGGCGACGAATTAATGGTCGACTTTTTCTGATATTGAGGATAGCATTGGAACAATATGCAGCAAAATTGATCAAGTATCAAACCATACTCAGCATCACCCAGTTGTTCAGTACAACACGTTAATCATGGCTGAACTATTGGATACCGAAGTGGATCCGCCCTCAATTCCACCTTCCTGTCTCCAACGGATGGTTCAAACGGATAACTCCAACGCAAGCGTTACAACTCACGAATCTGAAGTCACGGTAACGATGTCTCCTCCCGCTGTCGCCCCACGTAAACTCATCAAACAGTTTGGCACTACATGGACACCTTCTGAGTGGTAGCGCAGATTGGACAAGCTAAGGTTGGAGAATCAGATGTTCACTACCTTCCTCATCAAAGGTGCCCCTCACTACGCGGACGTCCCATGGATTATACAATTTTTCAAAAAGAGATTTGGTATTACCATCAACCAATGCATAACGCTCCTGCCATCCATCCACAAGAGTAATCGAAATTTCAAATTCGACTTACCGTCTCCTCTCAACCGCTACAACCCTCCGCGCCACCTGCTCTCACCACCAATTCTTTCCCTAATTTTAATCTCACAACTGGAGCTAAATACCCTAACTTTATAAGCTCGCATACTTTGAACCCCACATCTAATGTCTCATCTAATACACCTTTCTCTTCAATCTCTTCCTTCACCGCTCCCAGTCTTGATCCGGTTTTATCGCCTCTAGTTAAACTAACATAGCAAACCATTGACACCACAGAATGTCGTTATGCACTCTCCAGGCTAAGAGAAAAAAAGGTTTACGAGAATATACGTCTCTTTCTTGCGTATCTTCATACAAATCTGACTCAGTTTGCTATGAGGGTAAAACCAAAACAAGCGTCATGGTTTCCATTCAGCAGGAAGGAAAATCTATATCAAGTTCCACGAGATTTTTAATTTGTCTCCTCAAAAAGTAGCGGATGACCTTCCTGCTTTTGGTAACTACGTACACTCTAAAAGGACTCAACATCTCCAATGGAGCCGAAGTGACCACAACAATTTTTTTCGTCCATAAACTGCCACTATCATCAGCAATTCAACCACCTTCCCCTTCGTCTCTACACAACAATCTTCCTCTTACGTTTTACTACCAGAACGTAAGAGGCCTACGCTCGAAAACCCAAGCTGTTTTGCGCCAATCCCATGCTCTCCCTTTCGATATCTATGCTCTGACTGAAACCAATCTGATTCCCGACATAAAGAGCCAAGAATTATTCCCCCCTACTTTTAATGTTTTTCGAGACGACGACCCTACCCAACCCTTGGTTGAGTCTCTCTCTCTCGAGGCATGCTACTGGCCATCCATAATGACCTTGACTCTTCTCTCATTGCCATTTCTTCCTCTTCTAAGGTTGACTTTGTTACAATAAAAATAATTTTTCCACACTGATCCCTGTACGTTATGTGTTGTTACATTCTACCAAATCAATCTATCGAATCTTACCAATTTGCTAAAGACGCGATTGATCAAATAATTGACCTATCTGATTCCCTCGATGACATCCTTATTTTTGGCGACTTTAATCTACCTCTCCTGCAGTGGAGTCCTTCCGATGATGAATCCTTTTTCATCTCTTCAAATGCCAACTCCACTAAGGAATGTCTCTTCATAGATCGGCTAACTGATTCAAGTCTATGTCAAGTTAGTAATGTCTTAAATTACATGGGAAGGCAATTAGTCCTTATATTCACAACTGATCCCATTAACTCCTCAGTCTCGCTTTGTCCCCTAACTCTGTCGACTATTGCTAACTTACAACCTCCCCTTCTTCTTCCACTTTTCCTCAATTCTCCACTTTAATCTACACCTCCTGCATTTCGCAATTCTTACGACTTTTATAAAGCTAATTTCCGCAAAATAAATGCCTGTCTGAGTAGATGTTCCTTTGAGTTTGCTAACTTATCCTTAAACGAAGCCCTCACAATTTTCTACAGAGAAATGTTGAATTCAATCATCTTTATAACTCTCTCTTCCAGCGGCACCTAATTAACGCGCAAGCAAATCTTATAAACGACTCTAAGTTATTTTTTCAATTCGTCAACTATAAAAAAAATCTGACGGTTACCCTCCGCCGCTCTCTTTTGAAAACATATCCTCAACTAATCCGCAAACCATTGCCAACTTTTTTGCCACCTATTTTAAACAATCCTTCGCCGACAACTCTTTTGAACCAGACCTCTCTTACTTCACTCACCTTCTTAACTTCTCCGTTGGCCCCTTTCTGTCCCTGCCTTTCGATCATGCTGTAATTGAAAATAAACTACAAAATCGGCCCAGATGGTCTCCCTGCCATTTTTATTAAAAAATGCTCTTCCATTCTCTCCCTCCCCCTCTCTCATCTCTTCCGTTTTTCTCTATCACTAGGAGAATTCCCTCAGATTTGCAGATTTGGAAGGCCTCTTTCATAACCCCCATACACAAAAAGGGATCAAAGAACGAAGTAACAAACTATCGCCCTATTGCTAAACTTTCTCATCTACCTAAACTTTTCGAAAGAATTTTATACGAAGCCTTAAGCTTTCCGTGTAAGTCTCTTATCTCTTTCACCCAACACGACTTTCTGAAAGGTAGATCAACTACCACTAACTTAGTCGAATTTGTGTCCTTCGCCCTGTCTGCCTTAGAGAATGGCAAAGAAGTAGACGTTATTGCAACTGATTTTAGTAAGGCTTTTGATAAGATATCTCAGAACTTAATCCTCTTCAAATTGTCTGCCCTCGGTTTCGAACCCATATTGTTAAAATGGATATCTTCTTACCTGAAAAACCGTTCTAACAGAGTTCGCTTCAGATCCAACCTTTGGTGTTCCGCAAGGCAGCCATCTAGGTCCCCTTCTCTTCTTTCTAACCATAAACGATGTCGAGAGGGTTATTAAACACTCTTCCCTCTCTATGTACGCTGATGATACCAAATTTTTCAAAGCCATCTCTTCACCACATGACTACTGCCTCCTTCAACAAGACCTTGATAGTTTTTCGAACTGGTGCCTAGAAAATCGCTTAGAGCTCCATATCGCCAAATGTCAATCCATTACCTTATCACGTAAGCACCACGTGTCCTCTCCATGGTCAACCTATATCCATCGTTCAATCTCTCCGCGATCTTGGAATATTGTACGATAGGGAACTAAATTTCCGTTCACATATTAATGAGATAATTCGTAAAGCTAACTCATCACTTGGCTTTGTCAAACGATGGTCCAAAGAATTCTCCGACCCTTACGTGACCAGATCCCTCTACATTACCTTTGTGCGCCCTCTCCTTGAATACGCCAGTCAAGCGTGGTCACCCTTTCAGCAAGTTCATGTGACCAGAATCGAGAATGTTCAACGTCGATTTCATCGATTTGCACTTCGAGGTCTTCCTTGGAACGATCCAATTATCTTGCCTCCCTATCAAGACCGCCTCAATCTCATCAACCTGAGTACTCTAGAGAAACGCAGAGATGTTGCAGGCATTCTTTTCATTCATCGACTTCTTTCAGGCTCTGTCGATTGCACATCTCTTTATAATTCAATTTTCTTCAATACCAACCCACGAAATTTACGATGCCCTCGTCTTTTCTATCTACCGTCCCACTGCACTTCATATGGATCTAATGAACCAATTTCCCGTATGCTGCGAAAAGTGAACTCAAACCTCACCCAGTTTGATTTTAACCTCAGCACTCCCTGCCTCAAAACCAAACTCCTTCACCATTCTCCTTAGCTTTAAGTCTTAGTTTTAAGTTTTAGGTTTAAGTTTTAGCCGTAAGTTAGTTGTAGCTTGTAATAAGCCAAATAAATGGGGGCTTTCGCCACCACCAAAATTAAAAAAATTAAGTTATGGTGGCCAGACAAGTTAATTGAGGGTGCCCGTGGTGTAGTGGTAACATCATCGCTTGTCACGCTGTTGGTTCACGGTTTAAATCCTGATGTCAAGAATCATCTATTTATTTCACATGAAATAAATAAAAAAGTCGATCAATTATGAAAGCTAAGTCAACTCTACTGCGAAGGCATAACACTGGCAGTAGAGTGGTCATATGGCTGAAAATGTAACTTGATCGTAATGATGACATCAGGAGGACCGAATTCATATAGACTTCGCAGTTCCTTTCTTGAACAAATATTTTTTGATAGTTGTCGACGCTTATTCACGGCCGGAGATTATACCGATTAATGGCATGGCGGCATGGAAGTCAATTGAGACCTTAAGCGAGATATTTGGCCGCTATGGGTTGCCCTCCGCGTCGGTTAGCGATAACGGGCCTACCTTGGAGTTTAAGGAGTTCATCACAAGCAATGGAATTCAACTCAAGTTCACAGCTCCATATCATCCAGCCACGAATGGCCATGCTGAACGTTTTGAGCAAAATATGAATTCCGCACTCCGGAAGATAATGAACTATCCTGGCAGTCTAAAAATCAAACTTACTAACTACCTTATCCGATACAGGAAAACTCCAAATGCTTCAACGGGAGTGTCGCCATGCACATTGTTCCTGCAACTTAGTTCGGTCCAACATCAAAGATAACGTCCAGGAAAAGCTGAGGGCAACATACGCAAGTGGGACTCCATCCTGGCGATACAGTTCAAGTGAGAAATTACACCAACAAGGACAAGAAATAGTTCGAAGAGATGGATTCCTTGATTATTGTATCAATGTACACTGGAAACTCTGGGTAAGACATATTAATCAAATTTTGAAGTACAGTGTAAATCCGGCGGAAGTGATCAAGGATTCCGATCTAGAAACATTTCCAGAAATTCCCTGAATACAACCCACTGTCTATGTGTCGAAGTTAACGGCTACCCACCGTCAACGAAGAAGCTCCAATTACCAGAGCCGATACAAGACACCATTCCAGCTTTAGCTTCAGTTCGTGAACAAAAATACTAGTGAGAAACCAGAACAAGGAAAGTGTTTCTACCAAAACACCAGCGGGATATCAGCATTGCGGAGGAGCTCTTGCTTTAAGAAACAAGTGGAGCGCTATATTTCAAATTAGTGGGAAGGACTGTTGTACTTGCCTGAACGAAAGAATTAAAGAACCATCAGCGCACCTACTGGAGAATTCTGACTGACGTCGACGTACCAACTCTTACCAGTTTTCAATTTTGGTACTCGCACCATTCAGGTTAACTTCCCCTTTTGTACTTAGTTATAAGTCTTATTTTATATTAAATAAATTGATGGATTCTTAATTGGAGGTTTTCTTTCTTATTTCGACACTCTTGCGGATACACAACAAATGTCTTTATTTTTGGACGACGGCGTGAGCTCCCAGATGAATTTCTTTGATATTTCTATTATTTTTTTTTTTATTTTTAATTTTTATTAATAATCATATTAACAAATCAGCCATACTCATTTTCAATGAGTTAATGTCAATGCAAAGAATAAAACATCGTTTAAAAATTGCACAATGAAATAAGCATTTGATTTAAGGGCATGGAGCAATCCTGCGATAGATATGATTTAAGCCACAATCGCTGTACCATTTTTCACACTGACATTAACTCATTGCAAATATTGCTTTTATAACATCCTCGACAGGACTTACAACTAATTTCCCCATTATGACGCCAACGTACCACATAACACATGCACGAAAAGTTCCTCGGCTGTTTAATTTCGAGATTTGGCGACATCAATTGACCTGTAATCGGCAAAAGAGATGTTAAAGGATGTTGGGATTTCAATTTGGAAGAAAGCTAGGATGTGGACGGGATGTTGGGGTAGGATGGGACCGAAAAGTGGAAGACTGTCGAGTACGGAGGATGCGGCATGGTTGCGTAACACGGCTCTGCTCGCCGGAAATGGGGTGGTTCTTGCCCCCGCAACACGACTATGCCTACTACAAAACACATATCATGCCATAATATACTTACTGTTTATTTCAACCTAAAACGGACCGACGTTACCACACCGAGGGCGCTGCTGATGGTAATGCAACCTGGAAATTCATTGGCTTGTGATTTGAATTTTTCTTCTCAAATCCAAATGTTGTTGCCAGATCAGCCCATTGTCACTGAAACTCCCTGTTAGACAAAACTGCTTTATCTAACTATTTTCGCTTCTTCTTTGAAATATTTTCTTTACTTTACTGCGGCTACAATAAAAAAAACTTGGCGGCCACTTCTGGTGCAAATTTTCGTTAGTGACCGCCAAATCGTCCGCAGTTCAGCCCTTTTCCAATAAAGCACTAATCAGATACATTTAAAAAAATAAGGAAAAACTTTCCACTCACCCTTTTTGATACTCTAAAATTGTACTATAAAAATTATGTGAAACACCATTCACTGCTTTTCAAAAAAAAATTCTTGCACTCCGGATTCTTGGAGACGAGGTGTCTCTGACGAATGTCACACAACTTATGGTCTCAACCTTTGTCTAAGGTTCACTTCATCGCCTAAAGATCCCACTAGCCTACGGATTCTACAACAGTTTAGTTAAAATTTTCTGCCTGTTACAAAAAAAAAAAAAATATACTAACGTGCAGCTCTTTTTGAAATTTAAATAGTTTGTGCACCAAGTTGAGGTTTTTGTTTCATTTAGGACATTTCACAAAAAAAAAAATAAAACAATCTAGTATAATTAGGAAAAACTGGAAAGCAAAAAAAAAAAAAAAAATAATAATGACAGATCAAAATGACAACAGTGGCATTCACGTTTTGGATAATTAAAGTATTTTCATTTGGTGTTATTTTATATTAATACTATTATAAAGCAAAAAAGCAAAACACAAAAGTGGGGATTCACTTCTGGGCACTACAATCTCTGGCTAAAATCTCAGCCTCGGCCACCTCTGCACCATACAACCTTCCATCCCAATGGCCAAAGTAAGTCTTCAACATTTACAGACGTACATATGTTTGTACATGCATAACAGAGGCTAGTTTTCAGGTATGTGGGTGAAATGACATTCGCTCTAATAAATGTTAATGAAATCTTATTCTTATTTCCCAGGGTAGCTGCAACACACCTGGATGGCTGGATGTTGTAGAAATAGGGTAGACTCTGATCGGTCTCAACTAGGCGATACCCAGTTTTGTAACTGTTACTACATATCAATTGTGCATTTTTAACCTCCACGCGGTAGCCATCGGATACTGATTGTTGTCCACTCGGACTCAACTTGCTAAACTTATAAGCACAAGTGTTGATTAGAAGACAAAAGTAGCAGCACTATAAACACGACAGCGGACGAATTCTCGAGATGGAACCAACGGTGGCGTGATAAACCTCCGTATTGCTCATATGTTCTGCGTGATCAAAATCGATTGAAAATTTGAACACGTCTTACAGCTTCTAAACACAGACAAAAGAAGAAGGAAGTCTTTATTTCTTTGACGGGTGTTACAAAGTTTCTCTGATAAAAAAATGTACCAGATTTCATTTGTTAGCAGTACTAGATTTATATTATATATCATACATAACATCTTCCCGCTTCTATTTAATAGTTCATTAATAATATGACATAGATATACTACTTAAAATTACAGCTTAATATCTATATAGCAAGAGAAATAAATCTTTTTGGTTTACACCTAATTCTATTCGACTTTCTAAGATTTTTCTTTTATGAATCAATTTGATTAATTTTATTGTCTTCAAAATATCATATATTTCATTATTTTCCATTTGTCGGTTTTGATGTTTTCGGTGACACATTTTCATTATTTTTATTGTTGAAAATTTGTATCTTTATTTTCATCTGTTTTGCTAATAGAATAGTTTAGAATTTGGTTTTGGTGTACATATTTTACGCTATTGCTTAAATTTATTAAATACGTAAGTGGATGAACAACTTTTAAATCAATAGCTGGGATCCATTTAACTGTCTCTTTGAAATGATTTCTATAAAGTATCTTTCCGCCTTCTTTATATTTACTTAACACTTGCTTATCTATGATTATTTTAGTATTATTGCTTTCATCCCTGAGAAAACATTTTGCTGGATAATTACGAGTATATAAACAAAAAGATACTTTTTTATTTATGGAGTTTAAAATTGTTCGTGATTGTAAGCTTGCACGTGCTTGTTTAGTTGAAGTTGATGTTGTATTGTTGTATGACATTCAAATTGTATCGAGTTTGGTTTGAATATCTAAATTTTTTAAATTCGAATCACAAAAATACTTCTTTAAACTAGACTTTACCGGTTGTACACCTCTCTCCGCTAGACCATTACTTTGTGGATAGTAGAAAGGAGATTTTTTTTAGTTCTATACTATTTTGCAGAGCAAATACTATTTCACTGGGTAGCCCAAAGGTTTTAAAAAAATGTTTCAATCACTTACATAACTGAAACGCATCTGTCTTCGTATAAATCTGCACGTCGATATATTTACTGAATGAATCCACTAAAATAAAAAAGTTTTTTCTATCAAAATAGAAGAAATTTAAGTGAATTTTTTGAAAAGGATATTGACTCTTTGGCCATTTAGTACTAACCACTTATTTTGGAACATTCATTCGTTATTAGTTGATGAGCCTTCTTTGATTTTATAAAAAAGGTCTTAGACTATTGCTACAACACTCTGACAGCATATCTATGTCCTCTACACCTGTGCTATCTGGAAGAGGCAAACGCGACATTTCATCTGCTCGACAATTTTGAGCGGCTGGGCGATATTGTAATTTGTATTCGTATATTGAAAGCTCAACGGTCCATCTTTGCAATCTAGAGACAGATATACTAGAAGTTCCTTTTTTACGATTAAAAATCTCTTTAAGTGCTTGACTATCTGCACATAATTTAAATTTATGCCCGTATATGTATGTAAAACACACACACTTTTAATAATTAAATTCACTGCTTATTATAATGTTTAAATAAATATTTTAAAAATGAATCAGTTCAATGTTAACGAGGAAATACAAAAAAATCGCAATATGGGAAAGAATGAAAAGATTAACAATTTTGAAGAAATTAAAAAGGGAGTCTACTTCATTAGTCCCCGTCTACTTTTTATCTGTCTCTTTGATTTCTCATTAAACTCTTCGACCCAAGAACTTCGGACTAATCTTAAACCCAACCCCAAACTGCGTTCTTTCGATGGCTACCAACACCCTCAACTCTATAATGAGGAGGAGCTTTGCGCATTTTTTTGAACAACCTTTTATTTTCTGCCTGCACTTTTAATAGGTTTCTCTTCGCATTTTCCCGTCGCACCTCTCGTTCTTCTTGATATACAATCCTAAGCTCTTCTTCAATTGCCTCTTACAAATTTGCGTCTTCGTGAAGATTCGTACAGACACCTGTCAGTAGTTTCATTGGCAATGTGTTAATAGAGCGTTGATAACTAGAATTCAAGAAAATTTGAACGCTCTTAACCTCCATCTATCAGGGTCTCGAGTGATAGCTTCGTTAAGACAGGGATTACAATACGATGAATCCGTTCTATCTGTCCGTTACCTCTGGGAACTCCTACTGTGATGTTCAATAACTGGATGTTCTCTTGTTCACAGTACTCTGTAAACTTTTTGGCCACAAATGCGCCCCCCTTGTCCACAACTAGCTTCTCAGATTTCCAAATGTTTTCCAAACTACTTGCAGCTTTTTAATGACCTCTCCTGCGGACAACATTTTTACAGGAAACAGCCACACAAATTTGGTAAATCCGTCAACAATAGAAAGTAGATACCGGCACTCCTTACCAGTTCTCGTCATTGGCCCTAGATGATCCATATGGAAAGTGTCCAAAGGCCTCTCGCCTTTCGGTATTGGATGAAGAAATCCCTCCTTTTTCCCTCTCTTCTTTTCCGCTAAGATACATGAAACACAGCATTCGACAAACTTTTCGATTTTTGATGTCATATTTTTGAAGTACACCTCCTTTAACAGCAGCTCCTTAACCTTCTTTACAGCAAAATGACCTCTTTCGTGCGCTATTCTAATTATTTCTGTTTGCATATCCTCCGGCACCACAAACAGCTTCTCACCGCCCTCCACCTTGTATAATATGCCACCCACCACTATATAACCGTTCTTAGGCCTCTCGCTTAGACCTACGATCAAGGCGTTCAGATTCAAATCGCTCCTTTACGCGCTCTTTATTTTTTTCTAAAAATTACCTATCTTCATTTAGCTGGACTACTAAGGAAACAGGATACCGACGTGCGTCGACATGGCGTAACTTTAACAGTGTACTGATACTCTTCTAGTAGCATCGCCCAGCGTGCAACTCTCAGTTGGAGGTTTTTCTTCTTTTAAGTTAATTCAAAGGCTTTGCAATTTTTTTTTTTTTTTAATAATTTGCGCACACCAAAGAGAATATGCATACTCTTATACTATTACAGAACACGGGCGTTTGTGAAGGAGAGAGAAAGAAAGAAAGATTTAGTGTAATGGTTTGAAACTTAGATGGTATTACTCGTAAGTTTCTGTAAACTCCAAGGGTAGCGTCCAGATAACTGAGGAGCTTGTTTGTTTTGCTTTTGTCGTTGCTCATGATTCACAGTATTTTTTCCGTCCTTCTGATGTCATCATCACGATCAAGTTGCATTTTCAGCCATATGACCACCCTACTGCCAGTATTATGCCTTCGCACAGTCGTTCACAGACTTTCATAGAGTACGCACGTGTTTCGGTTTCTCAATTAAAATCGGTGCGATTTAAAGTGCAGTATTAGATAGTGTTTTTCCAACTGGCTAGTTAGATTAGTGGGAGTGGTAGTGAACCGTGAATCCCAGGGACTTGGGTTCAATTCACAACCAGGGAGAATTTCACATTGGACTTCTTTTTTAATTAAATACAACAGTGAATAATTAAAAACAAACAAGAATCAGCCAATGGATAGTGAGCGGTCCGCGCTCCCAATAGCGGGACTAGCTGGTGAGGTGACAGTATCAGCCGATGCAATACAGACAGGCCAGCCAGCAACAGTCTCAACTGCAAGTATGAGGAAAAGGAGAAGGAAGTTGAAACCTTCTCCCAACCTTGTAAAGCGTCCCTCCACGTCAGCTTCAGCTGAACAGCTGCCAGTTGGAGTGAGGGAAGGGGCGCCGACCACAGCAACAGCAATAGCAGCAGAGAAGAAGCGGCAGAGGTCGGATGACTCTGTCGAATTAGCTTACATCTCCGACGGTGGGGAAGGCCACTACGTTAGAGATAAGAATAAAAGTTTCGCCGTTCTGGCAGGCTCCGAATCAGATGACGAGGATGAAGAGGTCGGGAGTCTGACTATAAGCATCAGACAGCTGGGACAGAGGGTGCGTGCCATAAAGGCCAAACAAATGGCCAAAAGAGAGAGGGAGCGGCAGCTAGAGCTCCAGCGCGCTAACAAACAATAACGGAAGCAGCCAGAAGGCCAGCTGCAACAACTACAAATGCAGCCGCAAATGCAGCAGCAGCAAGAACAACAGCAGCCGAATAAGCAGCAACAACAACAGCAGCAGAATAAGCTGCAACAACAACAGCAGCAGAAAACGCTGCAACAACCACAGCAGCAGCAGAAAAGGCAGCAACAACCGCTGCAGCAGCATAAAAAGCAGCAACAGCAGCAGCAGCATAAACAACAGCAACAGAAGACGTGTACGAAGACCAGGGTGCCGCCAATTAACATGTACAAGGTAGAGTTGAAGGACACAATTGAACTATGTACGTCAGTCATAGGTAACAATTTTTCTATTAAACGTTTAAATGTAGACAGGCATTCTATCCACTGCAATACAGTGGAACAATATAAAAAAATTAAAGATTTGTCAAAGGACAAGACGACGGAGTTCTTCTCCTTCACCCCGAAGGGGGAAAAGCGGCAAACAATGCTACTGAGGGGGATAGACTCGTCTACTGATCCGGAGACGCTCCTTGCGCTGCTTAAAGAGAAAGAGTGGAACGAGCTCGAATTCGTAGGGGTCAAGCCATTCACCACAGCTAAGGCAAGAAGGGAGAAGCGGAAACTGCCGTTCTTCCTAGTTCAGCTTTCACTCAATAGCAAGCTGGATGGTCTAAGGAGTATTAAAGTTATAGACTACCAGGTTGTCGCATGGGAAAAATTAAGAAGGAGCGAAAACATTTTGCAATGTGTTCGCTGCCAAAGGTTCGGTCATGCCGCGTCGAACTGTGAAATGCAGCCTCGATGTGTCAAGTGTGGAAAGAACCACAAAGCAGAGGAATGCACTCTGGGTAAGGATGGAGTGGCAGATAAGAGCCAGCTCTCGTGTGCTTTATGCAGGTACTCGGGACACACCGCAAACTATCGGGGTTGTCCTAAGTTCCAGTATATTAAGAAAGTAAGTCTGGTGCGTCAGGAGAAGGTTGTAGTGAAACGTCCACCTGATCCAATTCAAACACCATCCGTGACTCTCCAAGTGACCTACGCCCAGATGGAGCAGCTTCAACGTCAGGTACAGGAGCAGGCGAAGCGGGTGGACCAGATCTACGCACTTCTGCCGGGTATAACGCATCTCCAGTCGTAATAGGTACGAACATGGAAGAGCAACCCTTGAAGATCCTTGCGGTGAATGTGAATTCACTGATTAGGATCGAGCGAAGAGCCGTATTGTTTAAGTTGCTTGAAGACCAAACACCTGATGTGCTTATGAAAAGCACAAATTGGGGCACAATAAATACAATATTGTCAGAAGAGACCGACCCAACTCCACACAAGGAGGAGGTGTTGCGATCTTCATACGCAAACAACTGCAATTTAAAGTTATGTACAGCGGTGAAGTGCGAAGGTTCCAGGAGCTGGAAGCGTGTATCGTGTGCATCCCTCTCCGTAGTGGAAAGAGGATGTACTTGGTCGCACTCTATGCACCTGAAGCTAATCAATCTACTTTATTTATTTCAGAGCTCGAGACACTTTTTCGATACCTAAGGCTGCAGTCGGATGAGAATTATTTCATCATGGCCGGAGATCTAAACGCCAAACATAGAGATTGGGGAAATAACACACCTAATCCTAGAGGGAATCTACTATTCAATTGGTGGGGTTGGCACAGTGTAGAGTATAAACTCGATTTGAAAGCTACAGATAGTCCGTCGTTTCCTAGAAGCGGCTCCTATCTGGATCTTATGCTGTTCGACGTACGGTTACAATTGGCCGACATGGACCGACAAACTATAAACTGCCTGCACACATTTGTGTATGACAGTGACCATTGCGGACTCAGTGCCGTAATAACGATTCCCAACGAAATTGCGGAGTTTGAGGAGTTTGTCCAAACGTACTCCTACAATTATAGTAGGACGCGTTGGACTCGCTTTTCAAGAACTTTGACAAGAGCACTCTCCTCGAATTCGCTCTACCCACCGTCCAATAGAAATCTGTCAAACGAGGAGATTGACTGGTACCTAAAACAAATGGACGAGACAATTAAACGAACTATGGACAATACGATACCTCGGTATCAACATACTGATAACGCAGACATATTCCACAATGCAACAATTGACGCACTACACCAACACAAAAGTAGACTGCTGTCGAGACTAAAAACCTTGTACAGACAGTTTACTGACAGACAAAACTCGGAGGCTAGGACGCTGAAGTCGTTGATTAAAAACCTCCAAAAATTAATTAGAGAAAATTACAGACTTTCTGTAAATTTGCATTGGAACAACAAAATTCGGGCTGTAAACTCCAACAACCCGAGTATGTTCCCGCAAATAAATAAAATATTTCGGAGGAATAATCAAAACTACCTTCCGTGTCTTAAAATCCCCCGAACGACGAACAATGGACAAATACTAATAACAACTGGCACAGATCCAGATAACGCAGTAGAGGATGGCAACTTCTTTGTGATCGAAGATCCACAGGAGAAGGTAGAGGCTATAGGAGTGACTTTCCAGGAAGTGTACAAGGTGAATGATACAATTTCCCCGAACCACGACCTGGAAAATCGCGTCCTTGTGCACAACTTCTACCTTCGAAATGATATAGAGCACTGGCGATCCGCGAACATAGGTTTTACCGAGTTCAATGACGATAACATGGCAAATAATGTCATCGCCGATGAAAGGGTACATCCCCCGTTCATATCGAAGGTGGAGCTCCAAGCGATCTTCGACTCATTGAGGAGGAAGAAATTTGCGGGAATCGATGGAGTATCGAACATTGTGCTTCGATATCTCCCTCTAGAAGTGGTGGACATTTACACCACTCTGTTTAATAATGCACTGAATAATGCACATTATCCAGCGCATTGGAAAACAGCAGTGATACAACCCATCCCCAAAAGGGGTAAGGACACCTCCAATCCGGCAAATCTCCGGTCGATAAGTCTCCTTCCGAACATCAGCAAGGTATTCGAAAAAGTGATCAATAGAGCCCTGCTTAAGTGGACTGAGAACAGTAATATAATTCCGGATAACCAATTCGGTTTTAAGGCGGGGCATGATACAATACATGCCGCGTCTAAACTGGCATCGGATATCCAATGGAACAAAAGCAAGAAACAGTGCACGGGTGCCTGCCTGATTGACTTGGAGAAGGCCTTCGATACCGTACGGCTAGAGGGACTCTTCTACAAGCTGAGCAGGCTGGGCATAAGCAAACCACTGCTGTACATAATTCATAACATGCTCACCAGTAGACAGTTCATCGTCAAAAATGGCAATGTGACTTCTGCTGGAACATTTCTAATTAAAAACGGTCTGCAACAAGGTGCGGTGAATTCACCGATCCTTTTCAACATTTACACAAGCGATCTCATAAGATCACTTCACCATGTCATAGCGTATGCAGACGACTTGATCGCGTACAGATCAGGACCAAAAATCGAGGTCATTGCAATTCTCTTGCAACGTGACTTCGATAAGATTCAGCGATATTGCAATGACTGGAAGTTGAAGATCAACTTCCAGAAATCGGAAACCATCCTTTTTAGGACGTCGTTGTCTGGTGCCTCTAGGGATACCAGAAAGAATTGGCGAAAGTTCTCAATAGTTGGACCTCACGGACAGCCACTTGCGAGTCGAAGTGTGGTCAGATACCTGGGGCTTTGGTTAGACCAATATCTATATTTTAATAAACATATAGATGCTGCTCTGGCCAGAGCCAAAGGTGCTTTTTCCCTTACAAAGAGACTTTTTTATAGCAAGCAACTCGATGCAAGGGTAAAGGTAATCTGCTACATGGCCCTCATCCGGCCCATGCTCGTATATGGATGCCCCGTGTGGTTCAACGTGGGAGCAAGCTTGTTGGAAAAGATTCGGGTGTTTGAGAGGGCTTGCCTTCGGGCTTGTCTTCGGGCTTGCCTTCATTTATACAGAACACCGGAGTCCTAGTACATAAAATTCTATCCCAATGAGGTCCTATACAACAGGGCGAATCTAATAAGAGTGGATAATTTCGTTATCAAGCTGATTCGAAGGCACATTGCAAGAGCAATGAGCTCGATGAACAACCTGATCTCTGGGGCTAATTACCCCAATTATTATTTTTTTTTTTTTTTTATAATTTGCACGTGTTAAAGGGGATATGAATAACCTTATACTAATTTTTTTTTAGAACACATGCGTTTTTTTTAGGAAAGGGGAAGAGACAGAGAGAAAGACAGAGTGGTGTAGTTTGAAACTCAGGTGGTATTAATTTTCTGTAAACTCCAAGGGTGGCTGTCCAGATAACTGGGGAGTATTTTGTTTGTTTTCGCTATTATTGTCGTTGCTTATGATTCACAGTATTTTTTTTCCGTCCTCCTGATGTCATCATCACGATCAAGTTGCATTTTAGCCATATGACCACCCTACTGCCAGTGTTATGCCTTCACAGTAGAGTTGACTTAGCTTTCGCAAGTGATCGACATTTTTATTTATTTCATGCGAAATAAATAGATGATTCTTGACATCAGGATTCGAACCGTGAACCTGTAGCTTGACAAGCGATGATGTTAACACTACACCACGGCCACCCTCATCATTATGAGTATCACGAGAGAGTGCGCCTTAACGGCTTTGTTCCCCCAGAGGTGTTCCTCTATTTTGAAGAGAAGGTCTGATCCAGGACAGATTGGCAGTGCCGCTAATCTTCCACGTTGCACGGACAGCTGTGGATAGGGGACTCAACTACGACAGAGACGTTGCACACGGCAGTGTGGAGCGTCTGCGGTTTAGTAGGGCGGTATCGGGTCGTGATGTTGAGGACGTACAACGTCAGTACGGTCATTCTGGTGGCTACCCGAAAGAGAGGAAACTCCTTCCCCCTAATCAAGGGTAGCCTGTTTGAGGTTTAATGTTGGCTGTTTTTGCCTATGGCCGACTTACATAGTTTAGGTTTAGGTATTTTAGATATATTGTGTATAGGTAAAAAAAAAAAAAAAATAAAAAAAATTTTTATCACAGCACTTGGATAAAAAAAAAAAAAAAAATTAAAAAAAAATAAAAATAAAAAAAAGCACAAAAAAACAGCACTTGATAAAAAAAAGTACGTATATACATAATTACGTAAGGTAGAGTAAGATAGATTAAGGTAGAATAAGATATTTTAAGATTTATTTTAAGGTAGTTTATAAGTTTTATACATAAGAACATTAAAAAAAAAAGTTTATATATTAAGTTTTTTCCATTGATTAAACATTTTTCTTAGTTGTAATAATTAATAGAATAATAAAATAAATAAATAAAAAATCTTAAGTTAGTTACGTCGAAAGACATGGGTTTAAGTACTAGGTTTAACTTAGAGCGCCCGCATAGGGCCAGTAAGTTGGAATAAGAATAGTCAAGTTAGTTAAGCTAGTTTTAAGCGTTTTTTGTCTAGCTATAAGTGTAATGAATTATGAAATAAAAATGCATTAAAAATGAAAAAAAAAATGTTATGCCTTCGTAGTAGAGTTGACTTAGCTTTCGCAATTGATCAACTTTTTTATTTATTTCATGCGAAATAAATAGATGACTCTAAGCTTGAATACTTTTGCTCTGCAGTCGATGTCTTTCGGCTTATGTAGTATACTGGATGCAGTACGTTGTCCTCGGGAGAAATTTGAAGAAGCACTGCCCCATACCCCCATTTTGAAGCATCCGTGTGCAATTCCGTAGTTGCTCCTGGTCTGAAAGTACCTAAAGCCGGATCAGAACAAAGTCTCTTCTTTAACTGGTTGAATGCAACGAGCTCAGGTTTTCAAGGGAAAACTTGGCACCAGCTTTTGTTAAGTTACTTAGCGGCCGAGTGATTAGAGCTAATGAATCTATAAATTTCCGAAAAAATCCCACTAGCTCTAAAAAGCTTTGCAAGCTTTATATTCCTAGGTTCAGGAAATTTAAAACCGCTTTGGTCTTCGATGGAGAAGGACTAATTTTACCTCTTTCGACTACATGCCCCAAGTATTCAATTTTGGTCTTCAAAATTTGACACTTTTTCCACTTAATGATCAACCCGTTCATTGAAGCAGCTTCCAGTACACGAATAATTCTTGCAACTGCTTCGGTCTCATTTTTTGCAGGAATGACCAGATCATCAATATAAATAATGACCACCCCTTCGGCGATCAGCTCTCGAAATAAGTAGTTTATAAATTTTTGGAAAACTGCAGGTGAGTTGCACAAGCCAAAGGGCACCTTATTAAATTCATAATGGCCATTAGGCATAACGAAGGCAGTGTACTTGCGAGAATCTTCCTCTACGTCTACGTGAAAAAACCCGTTGGCCAAATCCAGCGTAGTGAATAATACGGCGTCGACTAATTGGTCCAATTGGTCCTCTATAAGGGGCAAAGGGTACCGGAGGCGAAACGATGAATCCTTTTTCTTTGCCAGCACTTCAGGGCTGGCGTAGTCCGACACACTTGGTCTAATTATGTCAACGTTGAGCCACTCTGACACTTGCCTATTCACAAACTGCTTCTCGAGTGGAGCCAGACGGCGTTGCCACATCGGTACTTCTACTACGACTACCTTCATTGTGATAGGACTGCACAATACTCGCTTTGGACAATAACCCTCAACTATCTCTGTGACTTTTGACTTGACACTGGAGTTTACAATATGATCTAGGTCCAAGTTAAAATCTTCGTCGACAGCGATCTTCGTCGACAGCGATCTTCGACAGAAAGCAGCTGACTTCTTCTTTATCTCTTTCCCTAAGTCTAACGCCATTTCTGTCTATTAAAAGATCTACAGAGTCCAAAATATCTCTGCCGATGATCATTTGGTATATCATACAACTACACTCATACCTCGCTATAGGGCCGCCCTTTATACGGCCTTTCGCTATAACGGCCTTTTTTTTATTACTTTGTTTCCATTTTACGGCCAATATTTTTCGTTACAACGGTCAAAAAAAAAACATCATTCCCTTAAATGTTAAATTTCCTACAATGCAAGAATATACATTATGTACCTTGCCTACTGTGTTTACTTTACGCAAGCAACTCGATGCAAGGGTAAAGGTAATCTGCTACATGGCCCTCATCCGGCCCATGCTCGTATATGGATGCCCCGTGTGGTTCAACGTGGGAGCAAGCTTGTTGGAAAAGATTCGGGTGTTTGAGAGGGCTTGCCTTCGGGCTTGTCTTCGGGCTTGCCTTCATTTATACAGAACACCGGAGTCCTAGTACATAAAATTCTATCCCAATGAGGTCCTATACAACAGGGCGAATCTAATAAGAGTGGATAATTTCGTTATCAAGCTGATTCGAAGGCACATTGCAAGAGCAATGAGCTCGATGAACAACCTGATCTCTGGGGCTAATTACCCCAATTATTATTTTTTTTTTTTTTTATAATTTGCACGTGTTAAAGGGGATATGAATAACCTTATACTAATTTTTTTTTAGAACACATGCGTTTTTTTTAGGAAAGGGGAAGAGACAGAGAGAAAGACAGAGTGGTGTAGTTTGAAACTCAGGTGGTATTAATTTTCTGTAAACTCCAAGGGTGGCTGTCCAGATAACTGGGGAGTATTTTGTTTGTTTTCGCTATTATTGTCGTTGCTTATGATTCACAGTATTTTTTTTCCGTCCTCCTGATGTCATCATCACGATCAAGTTGCATTTTAGCCATATGACCACCCTACTGCCAGTGTTATGCCTTCACAGTAGAGTTGACTTAGCTTTCGCAAGTGATCGACATTTTTATTTATTTCATGCGAAATAAATAGATGATTCTTGACATCAGGATTCGAACCGTGAACCTGTAGCTTGACAAGCGATGATGTTAACACTACACCACGGCCACCCTCATCATTATGAGTATCACGAGAGAGTGCGCCTTAACGGCTTTGTTCCCCCAGAGGTGTTCCTCTATTTTGAAGAGAAGGTCTGATCCAGGACAGATTGGCAGTGCCGCTAATCTTCCACGTTGCACGGACAGCTGTGGATAGGGGACTCAACTACGACAGAGACGTTGCACACGGCAGTGTGGAGCGTCTCCGGTTTAGTAGGGCGGTATCGGGTCGTGATGTTGAGGACGTACAACGTCAGTACGGTCATTCTGGTGGCTACCCGAAAGAGAGGAAACTCCTTCCCCCTAATCAAGGGTAGCCTGTTTGAGGTTTAATGTTGGCTGTTTTTGCCTATGGCCGACTTACATAGTTTAGGTTTAGGTATTTTAGATATATTGTGTATAGGTAAAAAAAAAAAAAAAATAAAAAAAATTTTTATCACAGCACTTGGATAAAAAAAAAAAAAAAAATTAAAAAAAAATAAAAATAAAAAAAAGCACAAAAAAACAGCACTTGATAAAAAAAAAGTACGTATATACATAATTACGTAAGGTAGAGTAAGATAGATTAAGGTAGAATAAGATATTTTAAGATTTATTTTAAGGTAGTTTATAAGTTTTATACATAAGAACATTAAAAAAAAAAGTTTATATATTAAGTTTTTTCCATTGATTAAACATTTTTCTTAGTTGTAATAATTAATAGAATAATAAAATAAATAAATAAAAAATCTTAAGTTAGTTACGTCGAAAGACATGGGTTTAAGTACTAGGTTTAACTTAGAGCGCCCGCATAGGGCCAGTAAGTTGGAATAAGAATAGTCAAGTTAGTTAAGCTAGTTTTAAGCGTTTTTTGTCTAGCTATAAGTGTAATGAATTATGAAATAAAAATGCATTAAAAATGAAAAAAAAAATGTTATGCCTTCGTAGTAGAGTTGACTTAGCTTTCGCAATTGATCAACTTTTTTATTTATTTCATGCGAAATAAATAGATGACTCTAAGCTTGAATACTTTTGCTCTGCAGTCGATGTCTTTCGGCTTATGTAGTATACTGGATGCAGTACGTTGTCCTCGGGAGAAATTTGAAGAAGCACTGCCCCATACCCCCATTTTGAAGCATCCGTGTGCAATTCCGTAGTTGCTCCTGGTCTGAAAGTACCTAAAGCCGGATCAGAACAAAGTCTCTTCTTTAACTGGTTGAATGCAACGAGCTCAGGTTTTCAAGGGAAAACTTGGCACCAGCTTTTGTTAAGTTACTTAGCGGCCGAGTGATTAGAGCTAATGAATCTATAAATTTCCGAAAAAATCCCACTAGCTCTAAAAAGCTTTGCAAGCTTTATATTCCTAGGTTCAGGAAATTTAAAACCGCTTTGGTCTTCGATGGAGAAGGACTAATTTTACCTCTTTCGACTACATGCCCCAAGTATTCAATTTTGGTCTTCAAAATTTGACACTTTTTCCACTTAATGATCAACCCGTTCATTGAAGCAGCTTCCAGTACACGAATAATTCTTGCAACTGCTTCGGTCTCATTTTTTGCAGGAATGACCAGATCATCAATATAAATAATGACCACCCCTTCGGCGATCAGCTCTCGAAATAAGTAGTTTATAAATTTTTGGAAAACTGCAGGTGAGTTGCACAAGCCAAAGGGCACCTTATTAAATTCATAATGGCCATTAGGCATAACGAAGGCAGTGTACTTGCGAGAATCTTCCTCTACGTCTACGTGAAAAAACCCGTTGGCCAAATCCAGCGTAGTGAATAATACGGCGTCGACTAATTGGTCCAATTGGTCCTCTATAAGGGGCAAAGGGTACCGGAGGCGAAACGATGAATCCTTTTTCTTTGCCAGCACTTCAGGGCTGGCGTAGTCCGACACACTTGGTCTAATTATGTCAACGTTGAGCCACTCTGACACTTGCCTATCCACAAACTGCTTCTCGAGTGGAGCCAGACGGCGTTGCCACATCGGTACTTCTACTACGACTACCTTCATTGTGATAGGACTGCACAATACTCGCTTTGGACAATAACCCTCAACTATCTCTGTGACTTTTGACTTGACACTGGAGTTTACAATATGATCTAGGTCCAAGTTAAAATCTTCGTCGACAGCGATCTTCGTCGACAGCGATCTTCGACAGAAAGCAGCTGACTTCTTCTTTATCTCTTTCCCTAAGTCTAACGCCATTTCTGTCTATTAAAAGATCTACAGAGTCCAAAATATCTCTGCCGATGATCATTTGGTATATCATACAACTACACTCATACCTCGCTATAGGGCCGCCCTTTATACGGCCTTTCGCTATAACGGCCTTTTTTTTTATTACTTTGTTTCCATTTTACGGCCAATATTTTTCGTTACAACGGTCAAAAAAAAAAAACATCATTCCCTTAAATGTTAAATTTCCTACAATGCAAGAATATACATTATGTACCTTGCCTACTGTGTTTACTTTACGCTGCGAATTTTTTCTTCCTTGTTGCTTTCTTGACTTTCGATCTTTGTGCACCCCATTCCAAAAAAAGTATGTACATATGTACATATCTCCAATTTACATAACGGATAATGCACGACAAAGTCGACATCGGCATCGTCGACATCGGCATCGCTAAGTTTGAATTTCTTAGACACGGGTGTTCCCCTTTTTGGTTTGAGACATAGTTTTTAAGTCAGAAGATGTGTTGAACGTGTATGTTACAGTTTTATTCTCAGCTTTCATCTTTCAATTATTTTTGGTATGTACATTTTAAATTATGTTGCAAAATTCCTTAAATATTTTCTAAGATTAATGTTTTAATACGATTTGGCAGATAAGAACATAGGCATTTACACACAAAATGCCACCAAAACGAGTAGAGGGCGAAAAAAAGAAGCCGGAAATATATCACACTAGAGACTAAACTAGATGTTTCACGTCGGATTGAAGCAGGTGAGAAGATTTTCCAAATTTGTTCAGCATTAGGTCTTGCAAAATCCACTGTTCAAACAATATGAGATAATAAAGACAAAATCATGGCGCAGGTACATTTAGCTGCATCTTTAAGCATTTGTACAAAATTAACTCGAAAAGAAGTGATATTATGGAGAAAATGGAAAAATTGCTCATCCTATGGAACGAAGACAACAACAAAAGAAAGATGCCAATGAGTCAAATGATTATTCAAGAAAAGGTTAAGAGCATTTTTGAAAATCTTAAATTGTAGGATGTTGATGAAGCGTCGAAAAATGAAATTTTCTTAGTAAGTCGAGGTGTTTGCATAACATCAATATGAAAGGTGAAGCAGCAAGTGCCGATTCAGTTGCAGCTCTCGAGTATCCGACCATTTTTAAAAAAATCGTTGAAGAAGGTGGTTACGTTCCAGAACAAGTTTTTAATGCGGACGAAAAATCTGCATCAGGATATAAGGTGTCAAAAGAACGTTTGACTCTTCTTCTTGGTGCCAACGCTGCGGGGGATTTCAAGCTTAAGCCGCTATTAGTGTACCTGTCTGAAAATCCAAGAGCTTTCAAGGGATTGGACAAGAAAGAATTGCCAGTCACTTGGAAATCCAACAAAAAGGCTTGGATGACAAAAGTTCTTTTTGAAAATTGGTTTAAGAATTACTTCTGCCTTGAAGTCAAAACCTATCTGGAAAAGAAGAATTTAAGCAATAAAGTCTTGCTTATTTTGGATAATGCTCCAGGGCATCGGGTTAATTTAGCAGAGCTGTCTAAAAATGGAAGAGTTGAGTATCTTCCCAAAAACACAACGGCCCTCATTCAGCCTATGGAGCATGGTGCAATAGCCACTTTTAAGGAGTATTATTTGCGTAGAACTTTTGAAAAGCTTGTTGATGAAACGGATGGAAGATCTTCTATTAAACAATTCTGGAAGAACTACAATATCAAAGATAACGGCATCTAACATAAGTGAGTCTTGAAATGAATTAAAATCAACAACGATGAATCATGTTTGGAAGAAAATATGTCCGGAATGCATTACCAATGGCCAATCTGATGTTGATCCTGTTATCCCAGAAATTGAACGCAACATTTTAAATCTGGTAAAGGAAATCGGATTTGAGGATTTAGAAGAGCATGATGTCACCAGTCTTCTTAACGCTGGCAGAGCTCCTCTATCAAATGAAGAGCTGATGCAGTTGGGATCAGATCAAGAGTCAGATGAAGAGTCTAAGCCTTTCACGAGTCGCCAGTTGACATCAAGAAATTTGTGTCTAGCACTGCACCATTTCGAAGAGGGGTTGGAAATTTTAAACCAAAACGACCCCGACGAAAACGCAGTGCTAAAGTTTCAAGAGCTGTTAACGTAGCCATTAACTGCTATAAGGAAATAGAAAAAGAATTAAGGAGTAAAGCAAAACAACTAACGCTGAAACGGTTTTTTAAGCCCGCAGCCGCTCGTGTATATGACGGTGATTCTTCTTCCACTTCAGCATCTTACTTTTTCTCTATTTGTTTTCTTACCTAATTTTGTTCTTTTTCGTTAGGTATGTAGATTTTATTTTGGCTCCTGTCAATGTTAAATTGAAACGTAGCTATGCTCTGAAGTCAACACATTAAATGATTTTTTTTATAACGTTTTATCAATTTTTTGGTTATTTTTTGAAGATTTTGAACCAATCTAATGGATTTTGTATGGGTTTGTATATACAAAAAAATGACTCGTTATACGGCATTTCGCTTTACGGCCTGATTTTGTGGAACATATCTAGGCCGCTAACCGAGGTATGAGTGTATTATCTACTATAAAGCAACTTACATTTAGAAAGGTTACCTGGTCGACCACTACGTTGGCGCACAGTAGGCCCTTCGTATTTAGTTTGCTTCCTAGACCCGATATCGCAATTTGCTGAGGACTAATGATTTGGTCAATCATTATATTTGCAAGATCTTCTTTAAGAAGAGTAAGATCACTCCCAGTATTGATCAACGCTTTAACCCGCGTACCGCACCACTCAACCGCTTTACACATTTTATTGTTGCTGATTAAAAGTACATTTAGTTCTGGACTACGTTTGTCTTTATTATCCCTCACGCACTCAAAACTTCGGTGTCGTAAAACATCACATTTAAAACACCTAGGAAGCCGCGCTTTATCGGGACAATTATAGAATTCGTGCTCTTTACATCCGCAATTGAAACAACTTTTTTACTTTTTACAGCACCTTCGATCGCTTTTCGTTCGCGTGATTTGTCCACTTTTTTCCTTTTGTCTGTCCTTCATCTTTTCATAAATTTTTAATTTTTCTTTAAGATCTTTAAAATTTTTTCTTCATACAAAATTAGCTTATTCGATTCGAGATCGTGATTACCATCGATCGCGTAATCAATAATAGGGGAATCTTCGACATCTCCCTGACTTGCAATTTCGAGCAAACTGTACAAGAATTCGCGGCAACTTTCATTCGGTAGTTTTCTTCGTACCCGTAATTCTTTGTGAATATCTGCTGAACTAACGGCCTCAGCAAATTCCGAAATCAGGCCATTTTTCAAATGAACATATGACTTTGGTTTAAGTTCACAATCAACGTACAGTTTTGCAGACCCACATAATGCTTTTTTGCACCATAAGTATTTTTCTACTTCCACCCAACCAAATATCTCGGCTTGCGTCTCAAAATCAACAATCCACTTTTTCACATGCTGTCGGTCATCTCCACTAAAGGGCTTTATAGTCGATTCGAATAATGGAAAACAACAGAATATTGAGATTGTACGAGTATGCCCGATACCTGCTTCTACTGTCCACTGTTCAATTGTCCACTGTCTCACTATCCACAGTTTAATTGTTAATTAATTGACGGCAAATTCCCAGACGAGTCCCCATGTAAAAACTAGTTGTTGCAAAAGAAACCGCTAAGTAACACTTTTCAATAATTAAATTCACTGTTTATTATAATGTTTAAATAAATATTTTAAAAATGAATCAGTTCAATGTTAACGAGAAAATACAAAAAATCGCAATATGGGAACTGAAAAGATTAACAATTTTGAAGAAATTAAAAAGGGAGTCACTACATTAGTCCGCGTCTACTTTTTATCTGTCTCTTTGATTTCTCTTCGTCTTCTAATTCTTCTTGTTGTGGGTGTGCTGTTAGCTGCACAGATCTAGGGGTGCTCGCATCCCACAAGTATTTACGATACTTCTTAACACCAAACAATATGGCTAAGTCCTCACGGTGTAGTTGGTGAGGCCTTAGCAATTGGTGTTAATGTACTGTAAGCAAAAAGGATTGGTTTTTCGAAATCATTTACGAGGTGGGCTAGCACTGTTCCTACGCCATAAAGACTTGCTTCACATTACTCTGAACTCGTTACACTCTGTCAATATGCACCTGATGAAAAGGACACCAAACTATGTCACAGTATTCAAAGAGGGTTCGAGCAAGAGCAGTGAATAGAGTTATTAGCGAGTGGGGATTAGAGAATTCAACTTCTGATCAAGAACAACACCGAGATCTTTAACCTTGTGGCGACCGATCTTCCACCTGTAGTGGTTGAAGACTATGGGGCGTCCTGAAAAAGACGAGTCAGCATAGTTTAACAACTCAACAAAAATAAACTTAATCTTTATTTCTCCACAAAAAATAATTCAAGGTACAAATCTAAATACGCCGTAACTCCTTCCAGTTCCTTCGAAAAAAAACCTAAAGTAAAAGATAATATTCTTCTCTCTTTCGCTCCTGCCGGTTGGCAATTCACATTTTTATCTCTAGTGATTTTCGCGCCATCTCCAAGTAACTAGCGAATGAGGTCGCTACAATCACTCCCTGCCCAGTGACGTACAGCTGACATGAACGATATAGTTTTAACATACCATATGTTTTTTGTGATTTGTCCATCGTAGATTCCCAATGATGAGACTTCATTATTGCTGTATCTGGAGTTTCTTCCTGGATGGTGGCATCAGCATCTTCTTTCGCTTGGTAGACCGGTTTTAATCGTTCCACAGACACCGTTTTAGGTTCGCCGTTGACGTTAATGGTAAATGTTCGGTCATCTATTCTTTTGAGAACTTCGTGTGGTCCAGAGTACGGAGCTTCCAGCGGGCGTTTGACTGCATCACAACGAAGGAAAGCATGAGTGCAGGAGTACAAATTCTTCATGATGAATATTCGTGACCTTGAATGGTGTGCAGTTGGTGTGGGACGAATGCCTTTCATATGTGTGCGGAATTTTTCGACGAATGCCTGTGGATTGACCGGCGTATCTTGGTCAATGAAAAATTCGCCTGGGATTCGGAGGGTTATTCCATACACCAAGTCGGCAGGAGTGGCTTTCAAGTCTTCCTTCCAGCTGGTGCGTAGGCCGAGCAAAACAGTTGGCAATAGCTCTGGCCATTTGACTTCTGGACTACACGTTAGAGATGTCTTAAGTGTGCGATGCATTCGCTCGACCAGTCCGTTTGATGCCGGGTGATAGGGAGTGGTTCGAATTTTCTTAGCGCCTATAAGTTGTGCCAGTGTTGAGAAAAGTTCGGACTCAAACTGCGCTCCTTGGTCGGACGTGATTGTAAGCGGTGTCCCAAAACGGCAGATCCAGTTGCTGTATAATGCTGAGGCGATGGTGTCTGCTGACATATCTCGAAGAGGGATGGCCTCCGGCCAGCGAGAAAATCTGTCAACAATTGTCAAGCAGTAGCGTAAGCCATTGACCACTGGTAGTTCGATAAGATCAATGTGAATGTGGTTGAATCGCTCACTTGGAATGTTGATTTTGATAGGCTCCAGTTTGTTGTGTCGGCTTATTTTTGCTCGTTGGCAGGGCAGACAGTTTCTGGCCCATGTGAGCGCGTCCTTTCGCATGCCGGGCCATACGTACCTTTCTTTCAGCAATTGGCACGTACCTCGTCCACTGGGGTGTGAAAGTCCATGCTCGATATCGAATACTCGTTGTCGTAATTTCTTTGGAATAAACGGTCGCACGATGTTGGCTGAGATGTCACAGTAGATGCTGATGTTCTGGTCTATTGTCAGGCGTTGTAATTGCAGTGATGTGTTATTGTCCTTGAGCAGATTATGAAGTTCATCATCTTCGTTTTGTGCGGCTTGTATCTCCTGTGAACTCAGGCTTGAGGGCATATTGATCTCGTTGATCCTTGAAAGTGAGTCGGCAACGATGTTGTCTGCGCCTTCGAGATATTGTATTTCGGTGTTGAATTGGGAGATGAATGCAAGCTGACGAAGCTGTCTCGGACTGCCTTGACTGGACTTCCGTTGCAGCGCGTAGATCAGTGGTTTATGGTCTGTGAGCGTGAGAAATTGACGGTCTTCTAAGAGGTGTTGGAAGAACTTGATGGCAGCGTGGATGGCCAGTAGTTCTCTGTCATAAGTACTATAGTTGGCCTCTGTTGACGAGAGCTTCCGAGAGAAGAGACCGATTGGTGACCACCCTTTCTCTTCTTGCTGTTCAAGAGATGCTCCAATGGCGATGTCCGAAGCGTAAGTCTTGAGTACTAAAGGAGCTTTTGGATTTGGAAATTACATTACCAATGCGGCAGCTACACTCTGTTTGCATGCTTCCAGTGCCTGCTCTGTTTCCACGGTACACGGGATCTTTCGTTTATCGTTCTTCGTGGAGTTTGTCAGGAAGTAGTTCAACGGTGCTTGGAGTTGGGCAGCATGTGGGATACAGCGTCGGAAGTAGTTGATGATTCCCAAGAATCTGCGGAGTTCAACGATGGTTTCAGGCTTCAGGTATTTCAAAATGGCTTCAACACGATCCTGCGGTGGTTGGTAGCCATGCTGGTTTATAGTGTAACCAAGGTATTGTACCTCCGTTTGTCCTAGCGAACATTTATAGACATTGACTGTTAACTGGAACCTCCGCAGTCGCTCGAATGTAGCCTTTAAGTGCTCCTGCTGTTGTTCTAAGGACTCGGACATGACGATGACATCATCTATATAAACAAACACAAAGTCAAGTCCTCGAAAGACGGTGTCCACGTAACGTTGAAAAGTTTGCGATGCGTTTCGGAGTCCGAATGGCATTACAGTGAATTCTTACAGGCCAAACGGAGTAGTTACAGCTGTCTTCTGCATGTCTTTTTGCGCCATCGGGATCTGATAGTAAGCTCTCACTAGATCCAGAGTGAGGGTGGCCGTGGTGTAGTGGTAACATCATCGCTTGTCACGCTACAGGTTCACGGTTCGAATCCTGATGTCAATAATCATCTATTTATTTCGCATGAAATAAATAAAAAGTCGATCAATTGCGAAAGCTTATGTCAACTCTACTGCGAAGGCATAACACTGGCAGTAGGGCGATCATATGGCTAAAATGCAACTTGATCGTGATGATGACATCAGGAGGACGGAAAAAAATACTGTGAATCATGAGCAACGACAAAAGCAAAAACAAACAAGCTCCCCAGTTATCTGGACAGCCACCCTTGGAGTTCACTGAAACTTTATACCAGCTGAGTTTCAAACCAACTACACCAATCTGTCTTTCTCTCTGTCTCTTTCCCTTTCCTCAAAAAAACGCCCGTGTCCTAAAAATAGTATAAGGGTATTCATAACCCCTTTCACACGTGCAAATTATAAAAAAAAAAAAAAAAAAAAAAAAGAGTTGAGAAGAATTTGCAGACGTTGAAAAAGATCCTGCAGAAGAGGTGTTGGATAGCTATCAGGAATCGTTTTGGCGTTTACTTTCCTGAAGTCACCGCATGTTCGCCATCCTCCAGTTTTTTTGGGTGCCATTTGAATCTGGCTGGCCCAAGGGCTTTTCGATGGCTCAATGATGCCCCGTTCCAGCATGAACTCCAGTTCGTTGCGAAGTGCGGATAGTTTTTCTCCAGCCAGCTTCCGTGGGCGTTCGGCAGTCGGTGGACTATTGGTTTCGATGTAGTGGACCACTGATGACGCTTCGGTGCGTGGCGAGGTCGGCGGCTTGGTGATGTCAATGTATTCCTGTAGGATGTGTGCGAAGCCGCTGCTCTTGTTGACGGTGGAGATACTATGGCAGACTGTTGCAGAAAGGTTGCTCTTGGATGTGAGGGACGTCATTGGATCGATGAGACAGCGCTGTTTGAGGTCGATGACTAGCCCGTAGTGGGCAAGGAGATCAGCCCCAATGATGGCGGGTTTTATGTCTGCAACCAGAAAAGACCACTTGAATGGTCTGCGTATGCCCAGATCCAGCTGAAGTACTACCTCCCCGTAGGTGTTTATCTCACTGGCGTTCGCTGCGTATAATTTAAGATCATCGGGTGTTGCTTTTGCTTTTCCCATGGCAAGAGGTATGACAGATACAATCGAGCCTGAGTTCACAAGAAATCGAATGCCTTTGATTTTATCGAAGATGTGTAGTCGAAATTCGCGTTGTAGGCGGGGGGTGTTGTCGCTGTCGCTGTCCGCCTGAGATCGCGACAGCTTGTCTAGTTTTCCTTCGGTTTAATGGAGCACGGAAGATTGCATCGTTTGGCTTTGTCACCAAACTTCTTGTGGTAGAAGCATGTTTCCGAAGTGGAACGGCTGCGAGAACGTGGCCTGCTCTTCTTGTCCATTGGCTTATTTGTGAGCTCAGCGACAGCGGCTGTGAGGTCTTGTATTGCTCTCTCTAACCTGTTGAGACGTTCTTCCTGAGTTGTAGGGCGTTTCACCTTCTCTGTGGCCATTACTTGGAGAGTTCCACTGTTTTCTAAGATGCGGTCTGCGATTGTGGCGAGCTGTACTAAGGATACTTCACTACTTGCTGATAGTACGCAGAGTACTGAGACTGGCATTTGTCGCATCCAGAGAAAACGGAGAAGGTCCTCCGATACCCTTTCGCCAGCAAGATCTTTCATCTCGCGGAGAAGGTTTTTTTTTTTTTTTTCTTTTTTTAGAGGAAGGGGAGATCTTCAAAAGATACTGATGATCCGAGTAAACAGCATGCCGGATTTTTACCGACTAAAACCACCTCCCACATAATTGCGATCTAGTCACTTGGACTAATAAGCAATTTTTTTCTGACATCTTAGTCTTTGTATGAGTTACACCCCCTGGTGACCCTTTATTTCGAGTGTGTATGTATTTATAAGCAAGTATATACATTTTTTATTTTTCTTATATTAAGTTAAATCGAGAGGTTTTGTTCTTTTAAGCCTTCGTAATTGATTTTCATTATGCATTAGTTTTCTGGCATCTATGTTTATATGCTCTTCTAGCTTTTCTTTATGTTTTTTTGCATGTTTTAGAATTTCTGCAAATACACTTTTTACCTTCAGGTCTCGATGAAGGTCAGTATTTCTTATGTACCAAGGTGCATTTACTATATTTCTAAGCACCTTATTTTGGAAACGTTGTATTTTGTCTATGTTTGTCTTTTTGGCACAACCCCATAGTTGGATTCCATATGTCCATGTTGGTTTCAGAATTTGATTATATAAAAGCACTTTATTTCCAATTGATACGGATGAGTTTCTTCCTATCAGCCAGTGCAGTTTTCTATATTTGATTTCTAACTCTTCTTTTTTCTTTTTTACGTGCTCTTTCCATCTCAACTTTGCATCTAGAGTCATACCTAAATATTTCGCTGTATTAGCGCATGGAACTATTTTTTGGTTTATAATAATTGGTATATATTCAATTTTTTTATTAGTAAAGTCAACATGGACTGACTTAGACTCATTTAATTTGATTCTCCACTTATTAGTCCATTCACAGATTTTGTTTATGCCAATTTGTAGTTTTCTGTGGATTCTTCATTGGTTCTTTCTACTGCTAGTATTGCAGTATCATCTGCGAATGTTGCCATAGTGTGGTTTTCTAATTTAGGAATATCACTAGTATATAATAAGTATAATATTGGGCCCAGTACACTACCTTGCGGTACGCCGGCCTTTATTTCTCTTAGATTTGAATAAGTACTCTGTTGTTTTATTCTGAAATGTCTTCCATCTAGATACGATTTCAGAATAGAAGCATATTGATTTGGCAACATACATCTCAGTTTATAGATAAGTCCTTCGTGCCATACTTTATCAAAGGCCTGCGCCACATCTAAGAATACAGCCCAGCAAACTTTCCTTTTTTCTAGATTTTATTCGTAATTCTGTGTACCTGTTGTATCGTAGAGTGCTGCCTTCGAAAACCAAATTGATGGTTCGGAATCAGCTTTTTCCTTTCAATTATTTTATTTAAACGCTTTGCGAGTACTTTTTCAAACACTTTTGATATCATGGGCAATAACGAGATAGGTCTGTGAGATGACACTTCATTTGGCGGTCTACAAGGTTTGGGAGTCATTAGGACGTCAGCAACCTTCCACAAACTAGGCACATATTTAAGCTTAAATGTGACATTTATTAAATTTGTTATTTTTATTATTGCCTTCCTTGGTAAGTTCTTTAGTACGACACCAGATATAAGGTCATAACCAGGACTTTTCTTTGCATTTATTTCATGCTTAATTAAGTTCCAAATTTCATTAGGAGTTGCGAGCAGAATTTCTTCGCTTTCTTCTTCTGAAGGACCCATTAACGTAGGTTGTATATTTCCATTTTCAACTGGTGGTTTAAATATGTTTTCTAGGTAGTCTGCGAAGAGAATGGTTTTGTCCTCGTCGCTTCTTGCCCAGTTTCCATCAGTTGCTTTGATTGGAGGTATTTGCACAGTAGGCTGTTTTAATCCGTTTGTTGCTTTCCATAGAGATTAATTAGTTACGTATTCAGCTGTTAACCCTCTGAGGTACCTTTTCATTGAATCTTCCTTAAATTTTTTAATTTCTCTTCTTAGTTGTTGACAGAGGTTGTTTAGCTTGGCTTTATGTTGTGGAGCTCTTGTTTTCTGCCACGTTTTTCTTGCTCGTCTTTTATCTGCTACTAAATCTTTTATTTCTTTCGTGTAGTTTCTTTTTGTGTTCTTTCTCTTTAGGACGGGGGTGCTTTTCCAGGCCGTTCTTTGCAGTTCTTTTTCTACTTCATTTTTGGGTATAAGGGGTATCATTAAATCTATTTTACTTGTTAAGTTCAGCTTAATCTGTTCTGTTATTTGTTAAGGTTTTAATATTTGTATTTTTAATTATATGTTCACTCATTTGGAGAATTATAGGTGAATGGTCAGAGCTTAGATACTCGAACTCATCTATGTGTATATAACTGCTTGACAAATTTTTGATTACGAAAAAATCAATTAGATCTGGTATCTTATTTTTGTCTGTAGGCCAGAACGTGGGCCTTCCTGTCGAGAGAATTTCGCATTGATGTTTTTGAATAGCAACATAAAGTTCTTTTCCTCTCGTTGTTGTCAATCTGGATCCCCAGTTAAGGTTTTTGGCATTAAAATCTCCACTTATTATGTATCTATTTCCTAGTTTTTCAAAAAAATCTGAATATTCTTCCTTTTTAATTGAATGTTTTGGAGGACAGTAAATAGCAACGATATTAATTTTTTTATGCTTAGCTTTTATACACACTGCTGTAGCTTGTATTTTCTCTGTTATATACTTCAATTCCTCATATTGTTGTATATTATTTTTTACTATTACTGCACTTCCACCCTTCGCTGTGTTTTCAGGGTGAGCGGTGTGGTAGATTTTTTAGTTTTTAAATTGTGTTTGCGTGTGTTTTGTAAAATGGGTTTCTGAGATAAGACAAATGTCTATGTTATTTGTTTCAAGAATCACCTGCAATTCCTGTTGATGTTGCAGGAGACCATTTGCATTCCAATATATCACTTTAAGATTTCGATCCATGATTATACTTAGGGACTTTGTCGTTGGTATTTTCTAACTTTTTAAGTCGCATATCTAGTGCATTAAGTTTGGTTAGGATCAGTTGTAGTGTTTGATTCATGTCATTGCTTGGTTGAGTCTTTTGTTGGTTACACTCAGGTTGGTCCTTTTTCTGCATAGCATGCTGTTTTTTATGTGCAACCACTTGAGCATATGACATTATACCCGCGCTGGTTTCTTTAGCGTTCGGTTTTGTTTTTTCTTTTGCAATGGGTTTTTTGTTTTCTTTTGCAATGGGTTTTTTAATCTCTAGTTCTGATAGTTCCACATCTAATTTAATATTATCTGGTGATTCTTGTTTTTTATCAAGAATATTGTTTTTGGTGTTTAGTTTTTTATTTAAGATATTCTGCAGTTCTATGGCAACAGTGCACCTCCGATAGCTTGCGGAGAAGGTGAGAAGGCTTTTTGTCTCCCAATTCTTAAGTGTTGCAAACTTGTTATCTTCTGGTGGTTTCCGAATTATATCGGAGACTTGCTTGAGCGTTTCGGTGTCCAGCGCTGTTATGATTGTGTAGTATTTGATGTCGTCGCTCCTTATTCGTTTCGTGTGGAAAATGGCTTCCGCTTGAAAGAACCATAGTTCTGGATCCGACTTCCAAAACGGCGGGAGTTTGCAATTTTCCATCGCTGCTAGAGATGCTTCATGTTTTGGAGAATCGCTGGCGACCTCTTGGCCGCTATCTGGTTGGCCGATCCTGGTTGCCGGTATCGGGTAATTTATTTCCTGGCATATTTTCGGAGTCTGAGATTTCGTTGAAGGAGGGGTCACCAGTTGTAGTGATTGAAGACTATGGGGCGTCCTGAAAAAGACGAGTCAGTATAGTTTAACAACTCAACAAAAATAAACTTAATCTTTATTTCTCCACAAAAAATAATTCAAGGTACAAATCTAAATACGCCGTAAGTCCTTCCAGTTCCTTCGAAAAAAAACCTAAAGTAAAAGATAATATTCTTCTCTCTTTCGCTCCTGCCGGTTGGCAATTCACATTTTTGTCTCTAGTGATTTTCGCGCGACATCTATACGAGAAATTAAAAACACTTCCTAACCAACGAGTATACGAACACTACCTAACCAAGGAGCGTACGAACACTTCCTAACTTCCAGTAGTAATAAAGTAAAAGTATTGCCTACACAAAGGAATTTCGTTTTCCCAATTTCAACTCGATATAGCCACGCGTGCTATAACCTTATTTACCCGAGTATGATTTAAAGAATCGATTGAGTATCGGTGAATAATTCGGTTGGAGTATCTGCTGAATGTTGTGACGTTGCATTTCGCTATGTTAAGATGGAGGCAATTAACTTTACACCAATTTGAAAGCGCATCAATATCACATTGAAGCTTTATGCAATCGTTTATGCTTGAAATAATTAAGAACAATTTTAAATCTGCAATCCTAAATCTTAAGTCTGCATATAGAAGGCTAGGAACAGATGTTATATCATCGATAAATATGATGAAAAGTAAAGGCCTAGATGACTGCCTTGAGGTACGCCCTAGCAACAGTGAAATGAATGAACAGAATCAATCTTAAACAACTGCACTCTATTTATTAAAAACGAAGAGATCCATCTCAATATGAATGAGTGGAAACCAAAGTACTTCAACTTATGTATTAAGACATTGTGACTCACAGAATCGTATGCCTTACTAAAGTTAGTATAAGCCGTATCCACCTGACAACCCCTTTCGAACGAATTTAGTACAAATGATGTAAAATATACGAAATATGCGAGATGCTCTTTGACGAAAAATTCCAGTTTGCGTTTGACAATACTTTCAAAAAGCTTCGAAATGGCTGATAACTTATAGATTCCCCTATAGTTCTTAACGTCAGTTTTAGAGCCAGCTTTAAAAATTGGAACTAAAAACGATACCTCCCATTAATCTAAAAAATGCCATGTTTAAGCGACGTGATAAAAATTTGCAGCAGTGGGTAACAAATGCTATCCTTACATCTTCTTAAAACAAGCGCAGGAATTCCATCCACTCCTGCATTAGGTGATGGTTTTAGACTGCTAAGAGCCTGAATGACGTCCTGCAAGTCCAAATTAATGCGTTCAATATCCACTTTTGGATCGATATTGGTTATTGGTGTAAACTGGACATGGACACTTTTCACATAAACAGATTCGAAAAATTGAAATTGATTTATAAGATATAGATCCAACATTGTTCGATTCCGTGTTTTCGTATTTCATTACTTCCGGAATACCATACGTGTTACGTTTTAGTTTAATGAGATTTCAAAAAACTTTTGTTATCTTTTACTAGCTCACTCTCAATATCCATGCTATAATTTCTATGAAGAAACCTACTGAGCATGCTAAACTGTTTTCTAAAGGTACAAAAAGTAGCATAATCAAAGAATGTTTGCGAATTCTTATATCGTTTAGAAGCCTTATTCTTCAAGTTTTTCAAATGCGTTAACCGTCGGTTATACCAGGGGGCCTTTGAAAGTTTCTTTTTGCGTGTTATCGGCACATACATTTCAAACCCTGCATCAATGATAGTTTTAAAACGAGCATACATTTCATTTAGATTTAAGCAAACAAATTCATTAGTCCAATCAAATGAATTGATCCAACTATTTAAATAAACAAAATTCGATTTAAGGAAATTGAAAGTCTTAATATTACTATCAACTGGCTTTAAAATATTGTAAAATTCAAATTCAAGCTCAGTTTGCTTATGATGGAACGAAATATTAAGTAGTTCATAAAAAGCATAAGATTAATTTACTTTAAGTTCTTTTACACAAACGAAAACAAGATCTAATAATCTGTTTAATGAATTATACATCGTGTAGAAGGTTTAAAGAATATAAAAAATCAATAAAAGTATGTTCATAATCTGAATCAAAGTTAGAAGGAATTAACATTTAAGCTTCTTCAGACCAAGACCATTTCACTTCGGAAAAATTAAAATCTCCTAACACACATTGGTACTGAGTTGCCTTATAATTTTTTTTTTTTTGAAATGTGCTCATTATTTTCATGATGTTTGAAATAAGTATTTGCAACACTATTCGATGGAACATAACTAGCAATTAAATTAGTTGAGTATGTGAATTTACATTAATTACAATACATAATTGCTCAACATCAGTGACTGGTAATGGTAGTTGCTTACAAGATAGAGATGATCGGATAACAATCACAATTCCTCTTCCACGGCCCTTGGCGGTTTGACATCTATCCAAACGGAACACCGTGTAAAGTCTGCTGTCAACTATTTCCGACGAGAGTATACCCCCATAAAGCCAGGTCTCGGTTATGATGATAATATCATACATAAGCAGGGAAGAGGCAACGAAGGGATCATAAACCTTAGACCTCATTCCACTGGCGTTGTGGTAAAAACGTCTAAGAGATGACAGCTTATTCGATATCAGGTTAGTAATCGTAGCTAACAATGTGTAGGCATCACTCAATTTTTGTTGGACACCGTCAGACCTCCTTCTTTTATTTTTAAATGATTGGAATGGACGCAACCTCACTCTAACAGGCCAGGTATTTGGCTCATACATGACACCTTTAAGTGCGACTGGAACGCCGATCTTATAGTTGACGAATATTAGATTCAACTCTTCACAATCACGTTTGGTGAGCTTATAACAACGAAAGCATTGTTGGACTAACATTCATTTTGGAAGCAACGTAACTAGAAATAGCATCCGTGGTGAATACAATGAAATAGTCACCAACAAGCTTCTAGAATACCCCAGTGGGTATTAACTTTTCTGGTCAATGGTAAAACTGATAAGCAAATTCGACTATTGATCTAGCACACACGGAGCCACCAACTCTCTCTAAACTGCAGTGCCCGATGATTTCTTCCTCGTTTCGACTGAATACCAGCTATTTTTCTTAAAAACCGTGCATCGGAACTAGCATCGATCCTTTCTAGACCTTTTTCTATGTCATACATATAGAAAACGTGTGGGAGTATATTCCTTTATACTGGAAAATTGTCGGCATTCAACCTATTCACAAAAAAAGGATAAAAAATGCTTGCTCCAAATTTATCGTCCCATATCGTTGTTGTCTACGCTATCCGATGGAAACAGTCGAAATAATGAAATTTTTAGGGGGACACGAGCTAATAAGCGATCGGGAGTATGAGTACCACGATAAATGAAGAGCTGCTGCCCTGGACATCTCAAAAGCGTTCAATCAAGTGTTGTATTATTTAGACTAGACTAGTCTCTGTTTCTGGATGAGACATTTTCTTCAGGACAGATCAATTAACGGTGTAGTCGATGGGGTATCTTCCCATACCTTAATATCATAATACTCGAACAACATGCCGAATATAATTACATCACATCACTAAATAAACTAATTAAACGAAGACCTGCAGAAAATCTTGTACTGAAGAAAAGTTAACTTACGAGTAGTAGACTTCAATCCGACTAAAACCCAATTCACCGCCAATTCTAAAATGAATACAAATACTGTGCCAGAGCCTCAACTGAAAGAATAAATCATTCCACCTAAGAAAATAGTGCATCTTCTTGAACTACCACGGTTTCGCAAAATCGGCGACCATCAAGTTGCACTATTCATTTACAGCAAAGATAGCGAAAGCACAAGTTAGACCTCGGCTTGAGTACTGTTCACATGTGCGGAGCACGGATCCTAAATATTCTCTTCACCTACTTGACAATATGCAGAGACGAACAGTTCACTCGTTTGCAGTTAGGTCTTAATGAAATAGTACTTTGAAATGCGACAATTGAACGTTATACAAGGCAAGCCGCCAATGCCCATCACTTGTAATGTGCATCACCTGGCAATGGTACGAACATCTTCATTTAAAAATTCCTTCTGCTACAGCACAATTAAACTTTGGAATTAACTCTCAGAAGATATATATTCCAGAAGCTTTTAATCTCCATCTATTCAAGATGTAGAACCAACAGGCAGCTTGGGACGGTGTCCCAGAGTTATAGGCTCGTCTTTCCGGAGTTTCGAAAGTGCACCAAATCTGCTTAAAAAAAATAGAAAATGGCAGCTTTGCACTGTTTCTGATAGCCCATTTTCCAAGTGTATTCAACACACGTTTTGAAACGGAGACAGTTGACTATGCTATGCAATGGAACCCGTTATCCCAGGATGGCAGGTGTAGAATGGTGGAAGATGAGCCACGGCAACAGGCGAAGATTTGGAGGAAGGCAAATCGCTAGCAACAGTATAAGATAGCGCGAAGGCGTAGTGGAGGCCCTAAGACCCGCAAGGGGAAGCATGATGTAAGTAAGTAAATGACTTATTGGTTAAAACAGCTTGATTATCAGCATCAAGAAATTTCTTGTCGCAGGCTTTTTTCGTGGCAATCACATTTTTAGGCAGTTTTCCAAGGAAAAGTTAACAAATCTACGTAACTCAAAACGTTGATTGGACCTGAACTTGTACCCGTATCCTAGCTGATGGGTATGAGAAAACTTTCGAACCTAAGCAGAAGACAGGGCATTCTCTCAGAAAATTACTTATAACTTTCTCACCCTAACTATGTATGTATGTTACTGAAAAAAGGCAAAGTTTATGAAACTTCATTTATCGGCTTTACGGGCTTCAAAGATTAAAAAAATCCTCAATTCGGAAATAATTTCCATGAAGTTGTAAATGTTCTCAATCGTTATAGTAGAAGATTTTGAAAAATATATCAAAATCGTCCAGTTATAGCCGCGAGAAGTTGAGGTTTTTTCCAGAAATGTACGAAATAAAAATATGTCTTGCGACCAGGTTATTTCACTTCAGACAATTAAACTTTGGGAGATGATATGTATTATCAAAGGAAAAAAAAGTTGGTGCAGAGGTATCTGCCTCCCCTTCATTACATGTTACCGAGCAAAGTGTTTTTTCTAAACTAATTTTTCGAAGTACTAATGGTCTAACTGAAATTTGTGGTAAAGGCAACTAAACAATTTAAAAAAATATATTTAACGATGTTGAATACATCAACAAAATAAAAATCAAAATACACTGAACCCCAGCCAACAAGCGCTAATATCTGCAGTTTGCGCATAAACATGTTGTTTAATCACGACCTACATCAAGCGGTTGAGTAACAGAACAACAGCCGAATCACTTGCGATGAATCGAATCACCAATTCAAATTAAGTTAGCACATTAAGCAAAATTTATGTATAGGTATAAATACCCTTTAAGAAAATAAATAAATTCAGATCTATTCAAGCTACAAGTGTACGATCTCTTATTGACAGCTATCCCCCACCCGCGGTAAGGTGGCTGTTAATTAGGAATAACTAAAATCCAACAAAGATAGATTTTACATGGTCTTTCGAGCCGGATGAGCCGGAACAGTGTAAATTACGAGTGTCATATAGTGTCGTGAGTGTTGGTACGAGACCAATATCGCAGTCATAAAAAACAAAATAAAAAAAATTTTTAAAGTGAAAGGTTCAAAGTGCAAATTGGAGTTCAGGAGTACTGTGTCGTCGGCAAATGTTGCAACCGTGGTCGTTTCTCTGTCGGGAGACGGATTGTCTGCTGTAAATAGAAGATAAAGGAGGGGCCCCAGAATACTTCCTTGAGGTATTCCTGCATTAATTGGGTGAATTTGGGAGCATTTGTCATCATACCTTACATAAAAACAACGATCTTCTAGATAACTTTTTAGTAGCAAAAAGTAGTCTTTTGGAATGATTTTGCTAAGTTTGTATAAAAGTCCTTTATGCCAGACCTAGCCAAATGCTTCGCAACGTCCAGGTAAACCGCTACACAAAATTGCTATTCGTCGATGAATATTGTACAGTGAAAGGTTCAAAGTGCAAACACGAGTGGAATTGACGATAAAGCGTTAAACCAAACGCGAATATTGGAAGAAGTCCATCGATTATGGACCAACTTTAAGAAGGATGGAGAGACACGATTCTCTGTGGAGTACTTCATTACACGACTAGATAAGTTGGAGCAGCACTGGGTCGACTTCCAATTAAATAACGGGTATTTATAAGACCTAAGGAAGGCAGACCCGAACCATTATTATTTCACAAAAAAGTATTTTATTCAGTTTGAGTCAAGCTACCTTGGTATTAAGAGTACTTTGAAGGCAAAATTGGATGGGTTAAAAATAAAGAAGCATGCCGACATTCCAGAATCACGTTTAGCTCCCGTCAGTTCAAATCCAATTTTAGCTCTAGCCAATTCAAATCCAGCTGCGCCAGTTCAGCCACCTTCAGCAGCGATAGAGTCAAAGCCATCAAGGAGCACATCATCAGAAAGAAAGCAGGAGCCGTCTGAGAAGATAAAGTGCCAAGCAAGAGACAGATTCATACGCGTGATTGACAGCTTGGATTTGAGTCAAAATGCAGTTTACCTCAGGTTCAAGCTAAGTCAGTTACAGGAATGCTGGACAAGGTTACAAACAATGAATGAAGAAATTATGTTATCACTGGAAGAAGCTGATTATGACCAGGAGTATGTGTCGAGCAACGAGTTTATTGGCTTGGAGTAGATGTATCAAGACGTATACATTCAAATCAAAGAGTCAGAATAGCTACAATACCAAACGGAGGAGGTAGCTCCACAATCTGGAACACATCGGGAAATCAAACTTCCACCCATAAGAATACTAATATTCAGTGGATGGTATGAAGAGTGGACACCATTTTGGGAACTATTTGATCGATTAGTACACCAGTATATATCTTTAAGCGATGTTGAACGGATTCAATATTTGGAAGGCAATCTGAACGGAGAAGCAGCAAGGATTGTCAGCCACTTATCGTCTACGTCAAGCAATTATGCAACAGCTATAGAAATGTTAACGAAACGGTTTTAAAATCCAGCAGCGTTGGTGAACAACTACATTCAAAAATTGCTTACTTTGAAATCATTTCGAAGTGAAAATGCTCTCGACATGAAAACCATCATGGATACATGGGAAGAAATCTTGTATGCTATCAAAAACTTGGGAGTTGATGTCAGTTCATGGGATCCATTAGTGATTCAGTTGTTATATCCAAAACGCGACCATGAATCAAGAAAATTGTATTAGCAATCAAAAGGAACGTCAACAGAAATTCCAAAGTTAAGTGAATATTTTAACTTTATCGAGGGCAGATTCCAAGGATTGGACAGCAGTCGCGAAATCAACCGAGAACACCAGTAGTCGCAAATATTAAAAACAACATCCACAAAAAACCATTTGACTATAGGTACACACAGTCGAAATGCGTTGTGTGTAGCGACTCTCATCAATTGTATAATTGCAAAAGGTTTTTAAGTATGAAGCAAAAAAACCGAATGGAGGTGGTCCAGAAGTCGAAGCTGTGTTTCAATTGCTTGCGAGATGAACATGCAGCAAGGGAATGCTCATCGAAGAAGGGTTGCAGGATATGTACACAACAGCATAATTCCCTACTTCATCTCCCTCGAGGTGAGAGTGCAGCCGTTTTGGTAGCAGAAAAAACAACAAGTGAAGAAACACCATCGACAACCGGAATCGCCACAGCATGTCAAAGTAACAGAATGATACTATTAGCTACAGCCATGGTGAACATATGCGTTGGAGGCCAAGCGAAACTCATACGAGCTCTGATTCATCAAGGATCTCGGTCATGCTTCGTGACAGAGAAATTAGCTCATCAAATAAGGGTACGATTGGTCAAGTATGACTCAAAGATAAATGGAATCAACAGTCATGCTACATAAATCATCGCAGGATGCCACTTTACCATTCAAACAACTCACGATGAAGGAGTCAACGTGGAGGTAGGGGCTCTAGTAATGCCTGTTATTGCGAGTACATCAAGACTGACACTACACCAATTTTCGCCCAACCAGTGGTCACAGATTCAAGGCTTGAAGTTGGCGGATCCATGGTATGAACAACCAAAGGATGTTGAATTACTGATTGGATCAGACATTTTACACTTCCTGATTAGTCAAGGGTCCAGCTAATACTCCAATGGCACAAAATACAAGGTTTGGCTGGATACTATCTGGATCAGTCATTACCACCTCAACTCCAAAGAAGCACGCACTAACTAAGATCCTCACATCATGTATCTATCAGTGTGTGTAATGAAGATGAAGGATTGAAGAAATTTTGGGAGCTAGAAGAAGTACCAACCGCAAGGGTCAAGTCTGCAGAAGATGAAATGTGCGAGAATCACTACCAAATGACACACAAACGAGGTGAAACAGGACGATATACCATCAAATTACCACTACTTAAGAATCGCATGGTCTTGGCCGATTCAGGCAAAATGACATTAAACTGATTCTTTATGTTGGAACAGAGATTCGAAAAAATAAGGAGCTTCGGCAGGAATATTCCAAATTCATTCAGGAAAATTCCTCGGCGAAAACGACATCTGGGGAATCACTAAATAGCATTATGATGACCGGTCCCACGATTCAAAAAGGTCTATTTTTCCTGCTACTTCGACGGAAGTCATTTCCAATCGTTTTCACAGCTGATATCGAAAAAATGTATCGGCAGATTTTAGTCGATCAGGAGGATCAAAACCTACAGCTCATCTTGTGGAGAGAAAATTCCAATGGCCCAATCAAGGAATACGCTCTCAAAACAGTCACATACGGTACAGCAGCGTATTTGACAATTCAAACTTTATGCCAGCTAGCTGAGTATGAAAGACAGAGGTATCCAAAGGCCCGCAAAATAGTGCTTGAAGGTTTCTATGTAGATGACTGTCTTGCCGATGCAAATTCACGATAGTGTGAAGACCTTCAACAAGAATTGATGCGGCTACTTCAGTTGGGTGGATACATCTTACGAAAATGGACATCAAATAGTTCAGAGTTCATAAAAGCCTTACCAAGAGAAGTCGTTGAAATGGAACCAATTTTGGGAATAAAATGGTGCCCGAGGACTTACGACTTCCAATTTAAGGTAAATTCTTCGTCATTTAGCACAAAGAGTAAAAAACGAGCAATATTGAGTGACGCAGGCAAAATTTCCGATCCCTTTGGCTGGTTGTCGCCTATAACAATCAAAGCAAAGATTCTGATTCGAAGTATTTAGCCCTTGGGTATCGGATGGGATGAAAATATGCAAATGACAATTCAAAAGGAATGGGACGAATGGATTCAAGAAAAGATTATCGACGCTTGAAAATGTAAGAATTCCTCTGTGGGCAGAACAAATGGAAGATCTCAAATCGAGCTAAATGGATTTGCAGATGCAACAGAATTAACATATGCAGCGGTGGTGTATCAGAAGGTCATTAATTCTGGTTCTACTACAATATGCATCATCGCGTCAAAGACCAAAGTGGCGCTTGTGAAGTAAGTGTCACTGGTCAGACTGGAGTTATGTGTAGCTGTACTACTTAAGGAGCTAATGCACTACATCGGAGAGGGAATAAAAACTAATAAATACACCAGAATTATCGCATGGTCAGATCTACCATAGCATAGAACTGGTTAGAACAACACCCAGTGAAACGGAACACGTTTGTAGCCAACCAGGTATCTTATGTGCAACAGCATTTCAAAGGATAATGGAGGTTCGTACCTGGAACTGATCATAAGTACGAAAACTAACACCAAGATTATGCTGCCTTCAATCGCCAGTGTAAATGAGACAGAAGCGGAAGAGATCAACAGGATGGAATCTTGGTACATATTGGTTGACGAAAATAAATTAAATCTACATGTGACGAACGCCTATCTCATTGCACTGAGTTACATGTGAGAGATTGCAACAAAGTATAACAAGGTGCTAAATGCGTATCTTAAACGTAGTCACTTTTTTGAATGCTTGTCACACAAGAGCGTAGAGGAAATCAGCAATAAGTGTGCAGAGAAACTTGGCCCAGGGATGTCGGTACTACCAGACACAATGCACAAACTAGAGATGTCTACAACTTCAGCGGAGATTTAGGTCACAGGATACTTTATAATTAGTGATGCTGATGAATATGACCTGATTAAAACCAACACTGTTCCAGAGAAGGTGGACGAGCAGACATTTTGAGAGGTACACATAGAGCGGACGGTGCTGGGAGTAATCTACAGAGGTATTTCGAATTAGCACTGGAAAATATAAACAAGGCACCAATACTAAACGGAACAACATTCATCCTTCGGGCATTAATATTTCACAGCATTGAGCAAAGTGAGGATTGCATTGTCCAGCAGCTGTACAAAAAAATGTCCTTCAAGGTATGCGTAACCAGGATGCTGAAACTGACACACACCATGTGGAAAGAACTATGGAGTTATAACACGTGGATGTTCATTACACGAGAGGAAACTTCTGTGTTCGTAATTTATGAGTCAACTCGAGAGGAAGTGATTCTAAACGACACGAGCATACAATCAAAATTGGAGGTCAAATTCTTTAAGGAAACGAGAATAGTAATGTACTTTCATTAACACATCGGTATCAACTCAGGGTCCAGTTTATTTTACAAATGAAACCGTCATCCCGCTGAATAAGAATCTAATAGAGGTGTCAATATTCAACCATTGAGAGGCATCCGAATCGCTCACCCGGATGCATGAACACAACTGGAAGACCATCAAAAAACCAGTATTGGACAATTGGTGGTTGCAAAATGTTGTATACATCAACAAAATAAAAATCAAAATACACTGAACCCCAACCAACAAGCGCTAATATCTGCATCAAGAAAATAAATAAATTCAGATCTATTCAAGCTACAAGTGTACGATATCTTATTGACAGCTATCCCCCCACCCGCGATAAGGTGGCTGTTAATTAGGAATAACTAAAATCTAACAAGGTTAGATTTTTTAAACCGTATGCAATGCTGTATAAGAAAGTTTACGTCTCTATACACTAGAGGACTTTAATATTAAATTTTAACAAAAATAAAAAAAAAAATATTGTATGAATATTTTACCAAAATTATTGAAAAGTTTATATCATCTCCCAAAATTTGATGGTCTAAAGTGGTATAACGGCGTACGAAGACAAATTTTTACTTTGTTAATGTCTGGAAAGAACATCAATTTGTTTCCTCAACTCTAAAACGATCCGATTAAGACCTTTTGCAGAAAATCTGGTTAAGACGTTTTTCAGAAAATTTCATCTTGAACAGTAAATGTCTTACTATTTTTATTCGATTAATTGATTTTTAGCGAAACGGCCGCGAAAAGGTTAATTTCAGCGCCTTTTCTCCAAGATGGCCCTGAAGGGACACCCTGAAGGACGAACAATTGATAACGTATAATATAACGATTGAAATTATATCCAGTTTTATGAAAATTATTCCCATTATTCAAATCCCTGACTTCTTGCCTATATAGAAAGTATGAAAAATAAGGAAACAGAAACAAATCACTCATTTTTTTTTTTTAAAAAATAAAAACCTTTTCTCAGTAATTTACTTATTACCGAATTTTTGAAACTAATTAAAATGCACTTCTTTTAACAATTTTTATAGAGTCATATCCTAGAAATTACCAATTTGCCTGTTGGTTCTGCTCTTGAGCAGGTGGAGATTAAAAGCTTCTGGAAATATGTCTCCTAGGAGTAAATTTCAAAGTTTAATTGTGCTGTAGCGGAAGGAATTTTGATAGGAAGATGTTCGCACCGTTGTCAGGTGATGCACATACAGTTGATGGGTATTGGCGGCTTGACTTGTAGAACGTTCAATTGTTGCATTTCTAAGTATCATATCTGTATACGAGCTCCACACATTAAACAATACTCAAGCCAAAGTCTGACTTGTGCTTTCGCTGGGAAGTATGAAATTACTTATTACTGAAATTTTGAAAATTGGTTATTTCTCTATAAAAATTGTGCATTTTAACAACTTCGCTTAAATTCCAAATATGAGTGAATGACACAAGTACGTGCGACCGAGTTTTCTTTATGGATAGCTCTTATGACATGCGCACTCTCAGATACTAAATTGTTTTTTTTTTCTTGTTTGTAATAGAAATTAGTTATGCATAAACCTTAAAAATTTCAAAATATGAAATGAGTCCAACCAGAATCAATGGATTGCTTTGGCTGATGTACATAACCGTTGGGTACATGGAATAATGTGTTAATTCAACATAATGGCTGTACGTTGGGGTTACTTTGAATTATTAACAACTTGAAAATAAAACAGTTAATTGTATCTCAAAACAATCGGCGTAATAACGCAAAGTCAGAGACGCATTATCTAATCGTACACATACGATCTTTTTCGGCGTTTGTACGTGGTAAGATTACCAACGGCCAAATTATTCAAAATACCAATAATTCTGCATGTAAGACTATTGTATGCAAATATGTAACTAAGGAGAAATGTTTGCTATTTGTTTATATTGAAAATACAACACCGTGTGGCCGGCGATCAAGTCGGTCGCTGTGTGCTGGTGTGATAATTTTAAGCAGTACGAGCCAAAAAATGCACTATTACCACTTCAGCTTTAGTACTGTGCGATGGACTTACTTTTGTGTTTGAAAATTTAGTTATTATTAAAGTAACTTTTATTGATTTACCCTTCTAGTTCTAATACAACGCAGAACTGCCAACAGTTTATTAAGAGTTTTACTGCTCACATGTGATAAAAACAAGTAAAAGAAAAGTTAAAAAAGTTGCGTAAAGTTTTTAAAAGTGGCGGGAATATACGAGTATTACCTACTGTCTTCTGTGTGGAATATTTCTCCGTTACCTTAAAAAAGGGTTAAACGCGAGTATAGTTGGTTTTAGGCAGCATTTCAGTTGTAACGTGTTCTCGGTTGAGCAACGATGGTGTTAAACGTTAGTGTTTTGTTAAGTGTGGTGTTATTATTGTGGATTTACTTTCTGTGGTCACGAAGACATTTTTATAGAGTAGCATGGAAATTACCTGGACCGATAGGGCTACCTCTTCTGGGAATAGGATTAAATATGACAGATCCTGAAAGTAAGAGTACTTGTATTTACTTTATTTTATGAAGTTCATTATCTTCTCATAATGTTTGTTGTTTTTATGTGCGATATAATCTTCAACTCCAAGTTCAGCGCCATATGTTGTTACCAAGAGAAATAATCTAGCCAAAATAATGTCCGCCTTCATAATGTAAGGACTTGGCTCGTAATAAGACAGATTCAATTCATTTTGTTGGTGTAGTTTTAAATAACTTGGTTATAGACATGGTACAAGAAAACAAGGTGTGTTGATTTCGACTGACAGTTGCACCATTTTGATTTCAGCAGCAGAGTATGGTATGGCGTAAAAACTTATATTTGCATGTCTAAAGAATATCTTCTTTTTTACGCTATCAGTACTGCTTATGGCAAGCTTTTTGTGATAATACTACCTTTCACTGAAAGAGAAAATCACATTTCGTTTAGTTAGTAATATCCAAATTGCCACAGTCATTTAGCGTGGTGTTAGTTGTCAGTGTCTTTAAATTTGTAAAGTCTAATACCGCAAAAGAAAAGACTATACAAGTAAATAAATAACTAAATTTCATACTAAATACAAGAATGAACTGAAAAAAGGTTATATGCTATGCATAGGTCGAAACAGAAATTATAAAGAAAATAAACGTTAATAGCTGTCAAGTGTAATTACTAACGTGCAACAAAAGCTAGCATATCCCGTAAATGTTTTAAATATAATTTATTATAATTTAAGTCGAATTTATCACGGTTATGGTTTACTTCTCTTGCTATGCGCGAAAACAGTTCAGAGCTTAAACGGTTTCATTAAGAGCCTGTGAATCAATAAAAACCATTTGTAAGTTGGTGCAAAAACGTTACTCAGTTACTTCTCGAAGGATTTCAAGAGAATAGAGATTTTACAGAAGAGGACGGTCACCATATGGTGGGAAACATATACATCGATCATTCCAGTCCAGGTAACGTAGTGCAAAGCGAACAAACTTGCGTTGAACGGATTCAATATGATCAATATTTTTTGAGTGCATTGGGGATAATTGGCCTTATTCTCTCCTAATAACATATTGATGTAACGTTCTTGAGCGCAGATTGGTTGAGTCTGTAATTACAGATAATAAAATTACTTTTTCTTGGAAAAGTCATCTACTGACATTTAGATACGTTAAAAAATAAATTATTGTTAGAGCACCATAAGTCATTTTGCATATTAAAGATTTTAATGTCATCAGCGTGTATCAGTACGCGAAAGTCTTTAATTATTGCCATTGTATAAAAAGAAGAGGACCTAAGTGGCTTCCTTGGGATACATAGGTTGTAGCAGAAATCATTCCGGAAGTTATTCCTCTAAGTAGAACTTCATACGTACGTCCTTCGTGGTAAGAATCTATCCATCAAACGAAATGCTAAGTGAAACCCAAAGATGTATTTTTAAAAGGAATTAAAGTGTAAAAAAGCTCATCAAAATCTTTACAAAAGTGAGTATAAAGGCAGTCAACCTGATTACCTTCTTTAGCAGTTTTGACCCATGCTGCTTGGCTTTTATAAAAGGCTTACTATGCAGATATACATAAGTAGGCTCAAATAGTTTTGGCAAACATGAAAGCCTGGCTGTTGGCCTGTAGTTAGAAATTCCACCTCTATTTTTATTTTAATACAATTGGAGGAATTCCGCTGCCAAGTAAAGCTAAATGTTATCTTATATATTTGACGGTAATAAGGATCTGGCCCATTAAACTGCTGCAAAAACCATCGAGGGGAAGCAAAATCACAAGAGGGTCGTTGTATCCAAAACACGTTCGGATCGAAGAGAAGTTATACACACATTCCATCAATAGAACTCTCATGCAGATTTTTTGGAAGATTTTGAAAATATCTAGAGTCTAGTGAAAAATTGTAATCACTTGTTCTATTAGTCATTAAATACTTCTTCTTTTATTATTAAATTCTAGCTTTATTCCTTTTGTTCTATAAACTACGTAATTTATGCTTTTACCAAGGGGCAATTGTAGACAAGGACTTGCGTGTGTTTTTTACGGGCAGAAAATTCCCGACCATTTTTTCAATATTACAATAGTTTTTGAAAAGGGGCAATTGTAGACAACGAATTGCGTGTGTTTCTTACAGGCAGAAAATTCCCGACCATTTGTTCAATATTACAATTGCTTTTGAAAATGTCATCAAAGTTTATATTGGAAATTAATTCGTCCAATGAATTAGAATACGAATAAAATCAAATTCAAGAGTGGGATTTTCTACATCGTTGTTATGGGAAATAATAACATGAAACGGAGGATGATACGAGTCAAAAATATTCATCGTGATGAAAGTAGGTTCCAATTAATGTAGATCCCGAATTAGGGTAGTAAATCATCTCAAGTTGTCTGTCAATAATCAATTGACAGACAACTTAATAAAGTAGTAGAAGTAGGTGATTCCTACTGATCGCAATGTACCTAAGTATGTTGTTCTAAGTGCATCTCATCGAGAACTACTTTCTGTTTATCTATCTTTGTATAATCAAAGTATTATTCAAATATGTTTATCTTAAATATTATAATAAAATTATGTTTTGCTAACTTTTCTAATGTTTAAAAAAATGAAATTCTTTTCGATTTTGAATTTTAAAAAACATTTACATTTTGTTCACCTAATGCAATAATCCGGGATTGTGAAAACCCCGAGAAATACGAAACCCTAATCTTGAGGCAATAATTCCACAATCAACATCAAAGAGGCACAAATCGGTTGGGGATGCAAAAGGGCTGTCTTTTTTTTATTATTTGTTTTGCATTTTAATTTAGTGATGTCCACGCTAAAGTCTTAAGTTATTAATAATATCCTCTCACAGGATTTACCGGAAAGGAATCGAGACACGTATATTTTTGCAGGCTTAGGCAAAGCGGACCGACTATCTGAAGTTGAAAGAATAGGAGTTTGAGTTAAACTCAGAGCAGGAAGATCATAAAAATTACATACATTTGCAGACACATTGGTGCTGGTATAATTATCTCAGGACGGTTCAGTATACTGGGGATAGATGTAGCAGATTCGGATTTCGATGATACCTTTTTCTTAGGTGCACCTTTTTAAAAGATGGGAAGGAATTTGGTTCGAACCATGGATGGTTGTGCAGAATCGATCATCATTGTTTCCTGCCTTAGGCTCAGTACATTTATTAGCACACGAGAGCGATATTTTGAAGGAACGCATAAAATATGGATAAATGACAAGAATAGAGAGTAAATACAAACAAATTTGTAATTATTAATGAAACTTTAAGATATTCACTAATGGCCGTGGTGTAGTGGTAACATCAACGCTTGTCACGCTCTTGGTTTACGGTTCAAATCCTGATGTCAACAATCATCTATATATTTCGCCTGAAATAAATGTAAAAGTAGATCAATTGCGAAAGCTAAGTCAACTCTACTGCGAAGGCATAGCACTGGCAGTAGAGTGGTCATATGGCTGAAAATGCAACTTGATCGTGATGACGACATCAGGAGGACGAAAAAAAATACTGTGAATCATGAGCAATGACAAAAGCAAAACAAACAAACTCCCCAGTTATCTGGACGCTACCCTTGGAGTTTACAGAAACTTAATACCATCTAAGTTTCAAACCACTACTCTAAATCTTTCTCTCTCTCTCTCTCCTTCACAAACGCCCGTGTCCTGTAGTAGTATAAGAGTATTCATACCCTCTTTGGCGCCCGCAAATTATAAAAAAAAAAATCTAGATCACATTGGATCATGGTTTTGGAAAAATTATACGATTTTGTATTACACTTGTTTTTATTCAATCATGTCTGCGTTCTTTCACGATCACTTCTGTCAGAATGAACAGATTTGAAAGAATCTTTATGTAGGTTTATAAAGAGCCTCAGGCGTGAGGGGTTGAATTTGCATATACACAATTTTGGAACATTTTCCCTAAAAATTTTACACATTCATACTTGATTTTTTCATTTAATCTTTAATGTATTTTTATTAATTATTAATTCGTTATAACTTACTTGTTAGACAAAAAATGCTTGAAACTAGCCTAACCAACTTATATATGTTATTCTAACTTACTGGCCATATGCGGTCGCTCAAAGCTAAACCTAATAAGTACTTAAAACTATGTCTTTCGACATTTTTCTTTTTCGTCGGTCGTGTTTATTTTGTAAAAACTTATTAAATTGATTTAAAATATTTCGTGTCGAGAGGTTATTTAAAGAATATTCTGCTATTGAATACCGCAGAAGGTTGTGAATCAGCAATTTGGACTAAGTGAACGTAGTTGAAAATTTTCATTTATCACGTACACAAATTGAGTATGTGCTTTTGCGAATTGGAAGAGATTTGGAGTACAGGAGCAGGCGAAATAATGCATTAATTCACTTGCAGCAGCTTCTGACAACTGCTCGGAAATGGAGCAGAATATCATGGAATCGGCACAATACACAATAATCTACAAATCAAATGTATGATTTCACCGAGTAGCAATAATAATTTTAAACGAAATAATGAATAATGCAATTCTATGGCCAGGAAATAGTCAGAGCATTGCAACGGAGTTTTTCAACTAAGGTGAATTTCCTCAAGCAGCGGGTTGCTTCGATGGAACTATGATAGATATGGAGATTCCCCATCATTTAATGAAGAACATTGTCGCATATTCATAGATGCTTGATAAATTCTTATTATGTTATTGTGAAACTAATCCGGTGTTTATGTAATTCATAGACAATTTAAACCCATGTCTAAATGACAAACTCTAGTCTAACATTAATCACAAAATTATATTAAGAATTTTGCGATGTGCGAGTGATTTATGATTTGAGTTTAGTTTTACAGTAATAAAAATAGTGTACCACGTAGGTAGCGAACTAAATAAAATAAAGAAAAAAGTCGGTCAATTACAACATTGATCATAATTTTGATATCTTGGTGGATATTTGCATATTTATTTCGATGCCTTTCCCTGCTATCTTTTTTATTTGGGAAATCATCTTAACGTTGTTTGTTATATCGTCCACGACTTTAAGATGCCTTCGGTCCAATTTGCGCAATTTCTCTTTTTCCCTAACTCTTTTACGAGTATGTTTCTTGCCACTCATCTGTAATTTTATAATTTTTACTTTATTTTGAAACGTATGTATAATTACAATTCTTACCTTATTTTTGTTTACAACTGCAAAAAAAAGTTTACGTATTTCGTTTTCAGAAAGTGTTTTCGTAATAAATTGAATATAATTTGTAGTAGAGTTGTAGTACTCGTAGATTCGACGTTAGACACGTATATAATTAAACAGAGCTGCCAGATTCTGTATGAATACCAGCTGTGTCTAATCTGTGTGTTAACTTTAGACTCCAGATACACTCTGGTTTAAAATATAACTATGAATATGGACCGTTATGTTAATCATCATGGTAAACATGTAATTAAGGTCAAAATAGATTATGGTCCCGATCGAAAGTTTAACGCACTGGCCAGGAAGTATTCATGATTCTAAAGGAGTTCGAAATTCTACCTACGAGTATACTTTTTGCAAATTTTAAAACCGGATATCGACCATTTCCTAATACAGTTTATATATTATTATCGTTGATGTATTAGCTTATACCATCATTACGTAGAAACCCTAATAATCCGACGGAGTTAAGGTTAAACCGTGTGCATAAGAAAACTGGACGGAGAAAATTGTTTCGGTAAATTAAAAACAATTGAAATTAAAAAGCTGTTAAAGCTATGTGTATGTACCTATAATTTATCGTATGTATTTCAGGAATGTTTAAAGAAAAATGTGCGTGCTTGAACTACTTGCTCTTGAAACCTAGATTTGTCTGCTGCATTCTTTATAACATTGCTGTAAATATGCGAGAAAGCAGACTGAATTACAATGCTGATGCAGGCATAGAAGATGATGATAACGATGACGAAACTAAGGTGGATGGCGTATATGACCACATATTACCTGCTAACCTTCAGAAGTTGATGAATTTCTTTCAATGAAAAAATATTGTTAAAAATAACTATTTTTAATTAAATTTCTCGTATGTAAATTTGTTGTAATAAATTTATTGTAGGAACGCCACTATCTGAACTCGGAATAGAATCTAGGGTAATTTCTTTATCATTGGAATTATAATTCTGTTATATGTATATATGCTACCAATATTTTCTCCATTTTTTCCCCAAAATCAATTTGTTTCCCCATTTAGGGGATAAATCCCCCAATTTGTCAACCCTGCATGGCACTTTGTTAATAGTGTCATGTAACTCACCGTAGGGACTAACAAAAGTTCGCTTAGTTGATTGAATGATAAAACGAAAAAAATAATTTTAACTTTAAATATTTAAATTTCATATTTTTTTAATTTCTCTGCATAATTCCCATTTATTTCAATACATTTCTTCAGCCAATAGATCCATCTTTCAAAACAGCTTTCAAAATCCTCTTTTTGAAGCTTTTCGATTTCGACATTGACTACATTAATAATCTCCTCTTTAGATGTGAAGATTTTTCCCCTCAAATCTTTTTTTATTTTCGGAAACAGCCAAAAGTCACACGGCGCAAGATCCGGAGAATAAGGTGCTGGGCGAATTTCATTGATGCCCGAGAGCGCAAAAAAGTTGTTGCGACCATTTGGTGAAGTACATTGACATCATAACTTTTGTCGCTGACTTTTGTTGTTTGACCTATACTGGAGGATTTGCACCTTCTGGGCTCCATACCATGAACTGCTGGTTAGTTTCCGGGTCGTACTTATAAAACCAAGATTCATCTGTAACGAAACAGCTTGACTCTCCATGTTCAAACTTATCTAGGAAATATTGAAATTGAACACGAGCCTCTTTTTGCTCTCCATTAAAAATTGTTGGAATCCATCGAGCTGACTTCTTCGAATATTTCAGGTGATAATTTAAAATTCATGACACAGCCATGGCATTTAAGCGCAGTTCATCTGCCATGATCTCCTGTGTCATCCTGGCATCTTCGTTAATTTTAGCCTTCACCAGGGCCACATTTGTATCGTCGGTCGAGGATATGGGCCGGCGTTCACGAGATTCGTCCTCCACAGAAAAATGGCCAGTCTGGAATCTTCGAAACCACTTTGAAACAGTAACAAGAGATGGTGCATGTATTCCGTATGCATTTTGGTATTCGTGCAGAATTTTGACTGTCGTGAGTTTACGTCTAAATCCGAAAAGAATGGCAAAACTAATTTCGTCCTGTGTTGGCAGTGGAACTTCAACCGAGCTTACGTCACTAATTTTTCTCTTTCTCGTCTGCATTTTTATCTATTGTTCTGAAATTTGGAAATAAATATTGCTATATGTTTTTTTTTTTTTTTTTTTTCAAAAGCTACTAAATTGACACCAACTAAGCGAACTTTTGTTAGTCCCTATGTACGTATTTTTACGCGGTGGATAACTACTTAAAAATAAAAACTAATCGCACGTATTCTTTCAAAAGACTAGTGATGGTGGAAGAACGGAACCGAAATCAAATCCAACAAACATGATGCCTTCAAATTTGAAAGAAATCTAGCCGACAATTGGAAGAAATTCAAATAAAATTTCTCAATATACATTATTGCAACCGGTATACACAGTCTTCGACTGAGTCGGCTATTTTTAAACTTCTGATGGGGGAAAGTGGTATGGAGATCTTCAACGTCTTAAGTCTACCACCGGATGAAGAAAAATCGCTAGAAAAAGTCCTAAAAAAAATCGACGACTATTGCATTCCGGCGAAATTTTTTTTTCTTTTGTGTGTAGCAGGATGAAAATCGTCGAAACATCGCAAGTGAACTTTGCGATAGTGTGAGACTTCAATCTACTAAAAACATCCGGAAAAGGCATGATTTATGATATACGTTCAATTGTCGCACTTAGTCATCAAATTAATCAGCAATTTATTTCTATCACTTGGTATTTGTCAGATACCTTTTGTTTTGGAGTAGCTATGTAGGTATGTTTAATTACTCTTTTCATGTTTCATGTGTATTATATACAATATTTTTTTTGTTTTTGTTTTTTGTTTTGTTTTCCTGCTTAACTAGTTCGAAGGGTTTTACCCTTCCTAATCTTGTTATTATTAATTAGTTCAGCTACTCCTAAATTGGCGTGGTAGTTTCATGCCTGCTTGCGACATACCTGACCTCGTCTTAATGGTAGCATTTCAGCTTTTAGACCTTTACGTTAATGCGTCAGCGTTACGTATGACGCATTGTATACTTTGTAGAATTGTCTTACTTGTGCACGCCCAAAGCTGGAGACCATATGTCCATATTGGCTTTAGTACTTGTTTAAGGAGTAGTAGTTCATTGTATATTGAGAGACAGGAATTGAAGAGCTAATACATTTTATTATTACATGAACTGACTTCAGTTTATGAACATAATTTAATTTGCCATTTTTTGGTCCATTTCAGTTCCTTCCTTTACGTTTTACCGATAGCAAGTACAGCAGTACTCGTATCATCTGCAAATGTGGCAAATGAGTTTCATCATTTTTTGGTAGGTCGTTGATTTATAAAAGGAACTAGACGGGTCCTAATACACTACCTTACGGTACGTCAGCTTTTATGTACTTTAATGTGGAGTATTTATATTATTGCTTCATTCTAAATAATCGGTGCATTATATACATATGAATGACTCTAAAATACAAGGTCATTGTCGTAAAAAGAAGAGTAGGAGTTGTTCTGATATTAGGTACAGCAGCATGCTTAAAACAATTAATGTGTTAGGAAAATAAACAAAAACGAAGTATTGTATGTGAAAAAAACGTGCCAATTTTTTGGATAACCATAAGGAAGTGTTTAGTGGGGTAGGAAAATGTTCCGAAATATATTCTCTTAAAATTAAAAGGGGTGTAGATGTGAATGGTCTGCATGGAGGGTAGCGCAAAATTTGTTGTTACCTTTAAAAAATGAATTATATCGCTTGAAAACATGTAGATAATTAAAAAGTGGAATAGACCTCCAATATAGTGATAAAACACCATTCGCGTTTGTCTTGATTCAAAGGATTTGAGCAGTGCATGAAGAACAGTGTAATGTTTTGACTATAAAAGAACTCAGAGACACAGTTAGCCGGGATGATGGTGTTTTCTGTGTTTGATTTAAAGGATAGTTTTTACCATGTTCAGTTGGATAAGGAATCGAGTTTTATTTGTACATTTAGTACACTACATGGAATGTACAAATATTTGAGGTTATCTTTCGGATTGAAGCCAACCTCAATGATCTTTCAGAGGTAGACTTTGGTAATCTTGGCTACATATACGGTGTTTTTATACATGAAATTTGTATCTTTCCAAGGACGAAGGAAGAGTATGATGTCATTATAGATAAGGCGATTGAAAGTTCTATTTGCCATAATGTTAAATATTATATATATATTTTTTTTTACGCTGGGACGTGGTAATCTTCAAAAGACGAAACTGAGCCCGTACTCAGTAACAGTGTGATATTTTTACCCACTAACCCCTTCTCCCTTCTTCCTGTTTTGCCTACGGTACCGCCGTCTTGGCATTTCATTGCAGGGCGGGGAGGAGCCAGCCTTCCACTCATTGCACCTAGTCGTTAGATCAATCAGCAATTATAATGTTAAATTTAACAAAGAAAACTTGCAATTTAGAGCAACAAAAGTTAAGTACATGGGTTTTGTTTTGTCAAGAAGTGGTTTATCGGTTGATGAAACAAGAGTGGAATTAATTCTTAAATTGAAAGACCCAGACTTAAAGTAGGGTTGCAAAAAATACTAGGTATGAACAACTATTTGAAAGACTACTTGTCCAATCTAGCAAAAGAGACTGAGCACCTTCGTGATTTACTATGAAAGAATGTTGTGTTCAATTGGTTTCAAAAACACTGAATGCATAAGAAAAATAAAGTTAATGCCACTTCTTTGCAAAATTTCAATCCGTACCTCAAGTTCAACATAACATTTTGCTCTCACAAGGTGTTCAGATTGCAAAAAAACATGTTGAAGAAGTGTGGTGATAGTAGCACCGATATAAATTTGGCGTTATTGGAATACCTAAATAGTCATGTGAAGGGTATGAATGCGTAGCTTAAACAGCTTTTGTTATCTCGAGTATTATAACAAAAGCTAACACATATGCCTGTATCCGACAAGTTGCTTACAGTCAAGGTCAATAATATGGTACTAAATGCAATTGAAAAAAAAAAAAAAAAAATGCAAAAAACAGAAAATATTATGATAAACATGCAAAACAAAAGTATTACTTTAGTGAGGGAGAAGATGTGTTTGTTAGAGAAAAAGACAATTGGGCTGAGGGAACAATTATACAAAAATTAGGGACACCTGGATCCTATCATATTTAGTGAAACTTAAAGAAGAAAAATATTTCGTCGAACTACCAGAGACTTAAATTGTTGTCTCTTGGATTATGATATAATGACTGATTTGCCTGGTGTGTAAAATGATACTAGTGATATTGAAATCTATGAACAACAACAATTTTTAGGACGATCATCCTGTATCCTTAGACCTAGACCACGTTTCCATTTACACCACCGATTGTAAAAAAATTTAGGTTTAAGTTAATTTTAGCTTATAACATGAATTACATTAAACAAGTTGAATATAAAGGGTTTTCCAATAGGGACATAACAATTTTGTATTTTAATATAAACGCAGTCTTAAACTTTTTTATGATCTGTCAATATCAAAACGTCAGCCAAGGGCTACATTTTTATAATGGTGATGTACACGAACGATCAACGTTTCGAAATTATTAAAAATTACTACCGAAGTTCTGAGTCGGTGATGGCAACCTTAAGAGCGCTTACTCCAATTTTCGATCTTAATAATCGTCCCACTAGACAGGCAGTGGATAAATTCGAGTCAACATATTTACTATTGTGGGGCTACGCACCGGTTGAAGTACTGAAAATATCGCAGCAGTAAGTGCTTCAGTTCAAAATGAGTCAAATCAGTCGATTCCACGCCCTTCACTGGAATTGGGAATCTCTCAGTCCACATTGTAGCAACTATTGTATAAAGATCCTCCCCCATTCCAAGATCAAATTAACTCAAGAACTGAAGCCTCTTGAAGAAAATCCCGAATTTCATCGAAAAATCATCTCATCAGCGATGAAGCTCATTTTTGGCTTAATGGCTTAGTCAATAAGCAAAATATGTATTATTGGATAGCACTAAACCCACATGTTTCAAGAGAGTCCATTGCATCCACAAAAAGTACGGTAATGGCCCCGCCGAATGGCCAGTTCGCTCATGCGATTTAACGCTGACGGAGTTTTTTTCATGGGGTTATGTTAAGTCGTTAGATGAGTTCAGGAACAATATCGAACGCGAAATTGCTAACGTTCCGGCCGATATGTGTGGAGAAGTGGTGGAAAATTGGTTCCAAAGAATCGATCGCAGCAAACGTGCTCGCGGCAGTCATATCAAAGAGATCAAATTCCATACTTAAATTCAATAAGTGTCTATACTCAGAATAAATTTCAACCCGATATCTCAATTATTCTGTGTTTTATTTAAATACAAAATTGTTATGTCTTTATTGAAAAATCTTTTATTTAGGTTCATAGTTATTGAAATTCGCACTGCGTTATAGTATGTACGCACACGAAATTAAATAAGGAGTGCATTGACATTCAATAAACCAACACATTTTTTTTTTTTAAAAGAACATTCACTTTATATAAAACTCGCGCGACACTAGAGTAAATGCTTCATTATGAATTCACAACACATTCGCTGTATTATGAATGCTAAGCCAGTTGCGTATTATACCGTAGATGAGTTAGGCGATCGTTTAGAGCTCTCAAAATTCATATATACATACATGTATCCTACATAATTTTTTAAAAATATTTTAATCACACACTCGTACAAACTAAAACCCGGCGCTGCAAGATTGAAGATTTGATCGTCATTTTGGCAATTTTAGTCCTCAATATTGTAACATCACCTAAAAGGATGCTACAATAATGTAGAATAATAACTACGCTCCTCCAGCCCATTCCAAAGTGTCTTTTCATTCGGGGTTCGTGTCTGCGGTTAGTCTCCACAGTTCGGATAATATCACGGATAAGAGAGAATCATAACTGCACGAAATGATTGTCATCTTGGAATTATTACATCAGAATTTTTCTTGTTCCAGTGGTCGAAGAATTTGCTAGAAGTTTCTGGCTATCAGAAACTTCTGCTATATAAGGACAGATGGCGATCGAAAGGGGGCAGTTGGTTTAGAACCGTGGCGAAGAGATTGGAAAAGTGATAATAGGCGAAGTTGTAATTTTGTGATAAATTGAAAGTTGAGAGTTAACAATAAGAAGTAATTAGTTTGGAGTTGTGAATTAAGTAATTGAAAGGAGATAAAGTGATTTGAGAGGAAAGAGACCTTGTAAGAAAAGAATTTGCGAAGAATAGTATAGTGTGTAAAGAAATAAATTTCACAGAACATCGTTTTATCTACTCGAGCCGTAGCTCGCATATTACATTGGTGTCAGAAGTGGGATAAAACTTATTCTGTGAATAACTATTTCCGTGAAATTGCACAAGAAAAAAAAAAGAAAAAAAAAAAAACCATTTCTGTGTTGAGTTAATTAGTTGCGCAAAATGGGTCGCAAATTGGGAAAACTAACTATAATTCAACTAAAGGCAGAACTCAGTAAGCGGAACCTCGACACAACTGGGGGAAAAGATGCCCTACTGATTCGTCTGGAAGAAGCAGTAACGCAGGAAGGTGAAAATCCGCTCGAAGTAGAGTTTGACGCGGAAGAGGAACCAGCAAGTACAGCAGCCGACCCGGGTATTAACAAGTCTGCTCCTGCAACTTAAGTTAGTCATGGACGAACAAAAGAAAGCAATAGAAGACCAAAAGAAGTCTCTGGAACTTAAGCTCGATGACCAAAAGAATTCTATAGAACTAAAGCTGGACGACCAAAAGAAAGCAATGGACGAACAAAAGAAAGCAATGGACGAACAAAAGAATTCTCTAGAACTTAAGATGGACGAACAAAAGAATTCTCTAGATGCTCTGGAAAGCAAACTTGATGAGCAAAACAAGAACTTGGAATCCAAATTCGAAGCGATCGAAGAGAAAATCGAGAAGGTCGAGACGCAACTCGAAAAAGTCGAAACTAGATTCGATGAAAACTTTGAGAAGCATAAAACTCAGTTCGGGAAGATAGAGACTCAGTTTGAAAAAGTAGAAAAGCAAGTCGAAAATCTTGCTAAGGAACTCAGCAACGTGAAGAGACAGAAAGCACGGGAATATTGCACTGACGGTCTGAGAAGAAAGGAGATGCAGCCTCCTATCTTCGATGGTCAAACATCATGGCCAATTTATAAGAGGCAATTCGAAGCGGCCGCAATGACTAATAGCTGGGACGATGAAGAGAAGTCTATTGCACTCACGCTTGCACTGAGGGGTCCAGCTGCGGAGCTCTTGCAGACCATCCCGGATGATAAACAGCAGAACTACGACTCTCTGGTTCAGGCTATCGAGATGCGGTTTAGGGATGAACACATGCAGTAGGTGTACAGGGTTCAGCTGCGTAGTCGAGTCCAGAAAAGGGGGGAAACGCTCCAACAGTTGCAAGCGGATATAGAGCGACTAGCCCATCTTGCATACCCTAAAGCCGGTGAGGAGCTTATCAACGAAATGGCGGTGGAAGCTTTTATTCAGGCCATAGAGGACAGACAACTGCAAATGGCTGTAAGGATGGCTGAAAAGCGAACACTCCCCGAGACATTGGCATTCGCTTTGTCAATGAAGGCTGCGGACCAAGCATACCAGGGAATACACCGTGTCAGGGAAATGTCCGTCGTTGAATGCTCATGCCAGAGAACAGCCGTAATGGATGAAGACAGAGCTCGCGGAAGTCAAATCCGTTGCTGGAATTGCAACCAAACCGGACACCTACAACGGCAGTGCAGAAGTGCACCTAGACGAGGAAATTGTCCACATTGCAGAAGTAGGAGAAGCAGAGAGGAAGCATCCTGTCGGCCAGACTTCCCAAATCCAGAAGTCGAGAAATGCGTAAGGACCAACTTCGCGGGGCAGAAGTTGGTTACTGGAATCGAGGCCCCCAGGACCACCATTCAAGTTTCGCAAACCAAACGGGGTAAGAAGAGCCTGACAGTGGAGGCACTAATCAACAAGAAGTAGTGCGTAGCCACCATCGACACAGGTGCCACCGCCTCCATTGTAAGAAGAGATATCGTCTGAAGCTCATGGCTGCACAACACCAACAGCTACTGCCTGAAGACTGCAACAGGGGAAATGGCGAAGGTGTTTGGAGAAGTTCGTCTTACGATTACTCTGGCGGGACTGACGTTCTTCCATGCGTTTCTGGTGGCAGATATATGCGACGAGTGCATCATCGGAATAGACTTCATGAAAGTAAATGAAGTAATCTTGGACATCGGCATGCAAGTACTGAGGTATCGAAATGTGGAGATTCCGATGGTGTACGGAAACGAGAATGCCGTAACTCTCAGGACAGTCATCAGCAAAGACGAAGTTTTGCCGCCGTCTTCAGAGACAATCATTTGGACGAAGCTGGAAGGTGATCTTCGGAGCCACCGATTCTACATAGTAGAACCAGACCCAGAGAAGAATTCTCAAGACTACATCGTGGGAAAGACGTTAGTCGAACCATAGAACACCATGGTTCCAGTGAGAGTTTTGAACGCAAGACCGCACACTGTCAAACTAAGGCGAGGGGAGGTGACTGAAAAATGCACGTCGATTACCGCCGTCGCAACAATATCTGAACGTGATGCTCCAAAACCTCTCCCATTACCTTGGCCAGCGGAAATGAGAGAGACGTTTCTCCAGTCCAGTGAGCTGAATCAGGAGCAGCGAACTATGGCAGAGAATATTATCAATGAGTACGCTGATGTATTTGCCTCACAGGACGGAGAATACGGCCGAACACACCTGGTACAACATCGAATAGACACTGGTGATACTAGACCAATTCGTCAGCCTGCTAGGCGCCTTCCATTGGCAAAGCAGACAGAAGTTGCATAGATGGTGTCGGCAATGGAGAAAGAAGGTCTGATTGAAAGTTCCAAAAGTCCGTGGGCATCACCGGTTGTACTGGTTAAGAAGAAAGATGGCAACACTCGGTTCTGCGTGGACTATCGGCAGCTCAATTACGTCACCAAGAAAGACAGCTATCCTCTGCCACGGATTGACGCCACGCTGGACACACTATCAGGAGCCCAATGGTTTTCCACTCTCGACTTGAAGAGTGGCTACTGGCAGGTACAGATTCATCCAGAAGACCGGGAGAAAACCGCCTTCACCGCAGGAAATGGGCTATGGCAATTCACGGTAATGCCGTTCGGGCTGTGCAATGCTCCGGCGACTTTCGAGCGCTTGATGGAATGTGTTCTGCAAGGGTTAACATGGAAAACCTGTTTGGTGTACTTGGATGATGTCATCGTCGTAGGAAAAACGTTTGCGCAACACCGAGACAATCTAAGGGATGTGCTTCAAAGGCTTCGAAGTGCCCATCTGAAGCTCAACCCCAAGAAGTGCGCCCTATTTAGAGCGGAAGTCAAGTACTTGGGGCACATAATTTCTGCAAAAGGAGTGAGAACCGATCCAGAGAAGGTCGAAGCGGTGAAAAACTGGCCAGGCCCCAAAGATAAACACCAACTAAGGAGCTTCCTGGGCCTAGCCACCTACTACAGACGGTTCGTGAAGGATTTTGCCGGGATCGCAAAGAGCCTGCACCAGTTGACGGAAAAGGGGAAACAATTCAAATGGTCAATTAAGTGCGAGAGGAGCTTCAAGGCACTTAAACAACGGCTATGCGATGCCCCGATACTAGCTTACCCCACTCCCGGGGAAACGTTCATTGTGGATACAGATGCTAGTAATGTCGGGGTAGGAGCCGTACTCTCCCAGGTGCATGAGGGCCAAGAGAAGGTGGTTGCGTACTTCAGCAAGGTGCTCTCTAAGCCAGAAAGGAACTACTGCGTGACAAGGCGGGAACTTCTAGCTTTAATCTTGGCTACGAAGCATTTTCACAAATACCTCTATGGGAGGAAGTTCGTTCTTCGCACAGACCATGCAGCCTTAAAATGGCTATTACAGTTCAAGAGTCCTGAGGGTCAGGTCGCAAGATGGATCGAAAGGCTGCAAATCTACGACTACGAAGTACAGCATCGTAAAGGAAAACTCCACTCTAATGCGGATGCACTGCCCCGGAGACCATGCAGAACGGATTGTAAACATTATGCTCGTCAGGAAGCACGGGATCTGGTTTCCATCCAAAGAATGAGAGCCGAACCTATCGCCGGCTGGAGCGTAGATGAGATCCGGAACGCTCAGAAGGAAGACCCGGATATCGAGCCGATTCTGGCCTGGAAGGAGAACATGGAGAAACCGGATCATCAGGACATCTCTCACAGAAGCCCGACCTTAAAGGCATATTTTGCGCAGTGGGACTCCCTCCATGTCCAAGAACGTGTTCTGAGAAGAAAATTGGAATCCTCCGACGGAAAGCCGTTTGTAATGCAGCTTGTCGTGCCGCAGACGAGGGTCAACGAGGTGTTACAGGAAATGCATGGCGGGGCGTCCGGAGGCCACTTGGGAGTGAATATGACGCTAGAAAAGGTACGAGAACGTTTTTATTGGTTAAAAGCGAAGGAAGATATCGAAGACTTTTTTTTTTTTTTTTTTAGAGGCAATTTTTTTCTGACATCTTAGTCTTTGTATGAGTTACACCCCCTGGTGACCCTTTATTTCGAGTGTGTATGTATTTATAAGCAAGTATATACATTTTTTATTTTTCTTATATTAAGTTAAATCGAGAGGTTTTGTTCTTTTAAGCCTTCGTAATTGATTTTCATTATGCATTAGTTTTCTGGCATCTATGTTTATATGCTCTTCTAGCTTTTCTTTATGTTTTTTTGCATGTTTTAGAATTTCTGCAAATACACTTTTTACCTTCAGGTCTCGATGAAGGTCAGTATTTCTTATGTACCAAGGTGCATTTACTATATTTCTAAGCACCTTATTTTGGAAACGTTGTATTTTGTCTATGTTTGTCTTTTTGGCACAACCCCATAGTTGGATTCCATATGTCCATGTTGGTTTCAGAATTTGATTATATAAAAGCACTTTATTTCCAATTGATACAGATGAGTTTCTTCCTATCAGCCAGTGCAGTTTTCTATATTTGATTTCTAACTCTTCTTTTTTCTTTTTTACGTGCTCTTTCCATCTCAACTTTGCATCTAGAGTCATACCTAAATATTTCGCTGTATTAGCGCATGGAACTATTTTTTGGTTTATAATAATTGGTATATATTCAATTTTTTTATTAGTAAAGTCAACATGGACTGACTTAGACTCATTTAATTTGATTCTCCACTTATTAGTCCATTCACAGATTTTGTTTATGCCAATTTGTAGTTTTCTGTGGATTCTTCATTGGTTCTTTCTACTGCTAGTATTGCAGTATCATCTGCGAATGTTGCCATAGTGTGGTTTTCTAATTTAGGAATATCACTAGTATATAATAAGTATAATATTGGGCCCAGTACACTACCTTGCGGTACGCCGGCCTTTATTTCTCTTAGATTTGAATAAGTACTCTGTTGTTTTATTCTGAAATGTCTTCCATCTAGATACGATTTCAGAATAGAAGCATATTGATTTGGCAACATACATCTCAGTTTATAGATAAGTCCTTCGTGCCATACTTTATCAAAGGCCTGCGCCACATCTAAGAATACAGCCCAGCAAACTTTCCTTTTTTCTAGATTTTATTCGTAATTCTGTGTACCTGTTGTATCGTAGAGTGCTGCCTTCGAAAACCAAATTGATGGTTCGGAATCAGCTTTTTCCTTTCAATTATTTTATTTAAACGCTTTGCGAGTACTTTTTCAAACACTTTTGATATCATGGGCAATAACGAGATAGGTCTGTAAGATGACACTTCATTTGGCGGTCTACCAGGTTTGGGAATCATTAGGACGTCAGCAACCTTCCACAAACTAGGCACATATTTAAGCTTAAATGTGGCATTTATTAAATTTGTTATTTTTATTATTGCCTTCCTTGGTAAGTTCTTTAGTACGACACCAGATATAAGGTCATAACCAGGACTTTTCTTTGCATTTATTTCATGCTTAATTAAGTTCCAAATTTCATTAGGAGTTGTGAGCAGAATTTCTTCGCTTTCTTCTTCTGAAGGACCCATTAACGTAGGTTGTATATTTCCATTTTCAACTGGTGGTTTAAATATGTTTTCTAGGTAGTCTGCGAAGAGAATGGTTTTGTCCTCGTCGCTTCTTGCCCAGTTTCCATCAGTTGCTTTGATTGGAGGTATTTGCACAGTAGGCTGTTTTAATCCGTTTGTTGCTTTCCATAGAGATTAATTAGTTACGTATTCAGCTGTTAACCCTCTGAGGTACCTTTTCATTGAATCTTCCTTAAATTTTTTAATTTCTCTTCTTAGTTGTTGACAGAGGTTGTTTAGCTTGGCTTTATGTTGTGGAGCTCTTGTTTTCTGCCACGTTTTTCTTGCTCGTCTTTTATCTGCTACTAAATCTTTTATTTCTTTCGTGTAGTTTCTTTTTGTATTCTTTCTCTTTAGGACGGGGGTGCTTTTCCAGGCCGTTCTTTGCAGTTCTTTTTCTACTTCATTTTTGGGTATAAGGGGTATCATTAAATCTATTTTACTTGTTAATTTCAGCTTGAAGGCTTGCCAATCTGTTCTGTTATTTGTTAAGGTTTTAATATTTGTATTTTTAATTATATGTTCACTCATTTGGAGAATTATAGGTGAATGGTCAGAGCTTAGATACTCGAACTCATCTATGTGTATATAACTGCTTGACAAATTTTTGATTACGAAAAAATCAATTAGATCTGGTATCTTATTTTTGTCTGTAGGCCAGAACGTGGGCCTTCCTGTCGAGAGAATTTCGCATTGATGTTTTTGAATAGCAACATAAAGTTCTTTTCCTCTCGTTGTTGTCAATCTGGATCCCCAGTTAAGGTTTTTGGCATTAAAATCTCCACTTATTATGTATCTATTTCCTAGTTTTTCAAAAAAATCTGAATATTCTTCCTTTTTAATTGAATGTTTTGGAGGACAGTAAATAGCAACGATATTAATTTTTTTATGCTTAGCTTTTATACACACTGCTGTAGCTTGTATTTTCTCTGTTATATACTTCAATTCCTCATATTGTTGTATATTATTTTTTACTATTACTGCACTTCCACCCTTCGCTGTGTTTTCAGGGTGAGCGGTGTGGTAGATTTTGTAGTTCTTAAATTTTGTTTGCGTGTGTTTTGTAAAATGGGTTTCTGAGATAAGACAAATGTCTATGTTATTTGTTTCAAGAATCACCTGCAATTCCTGTTGATGTTGCAGGAGACCATTTGCATTCCAATATATCACTTTAAGATTTCGATCCATGATTATACTTAGGGACTTTGTCGTTGGTATTTTCTAACTTTTTAAGTCGCATATCTAGTGCATTAAGTTTGGTTAGGATCAGTTGTAGTGTTTGATTCATGTCATTGCTTGGTTGAGTCTTTTGTTGTTTACACTCAGGTTGTAACAGCTGCATAGCATGCTGTTTTTTATGTGCAACCACTTGAGCATATGACATTATACCCGCGCTGGTTTCTTTAGCGTTCGGTTTTGTGTTTTCTTTTGCAATGGGTTTTTTGTTTTCTTTTGCAATGGGTTTTTTAATCTCTAGTTTTGATAGTTCCACATCTACTTTAATATTATCTGGTGATTCTTGTTTTTTATCAAGAATTTTGTTTTTGGTATTTAGTATTTTATTTAAGATATTCTGCAGTTCTATGGCAACAGTGCACCCCCGATAGCTTGCGGGGTGGGGTTCCCCGCAGTGCACGCACTTAGGCTGCACATTTTGGGGCTTTGTGCATTCTGTTGTGTGGTGTTTTCCAGCGCATTTCACACATCTTGCCTGCCTATTGCAATATTTTTGCGTATGCCCATATGCCTGGCATTGCTTGCATTGGGGTACTAATTATGATTTTTTAAGAGGTTCGATTTCAACTCTGCATCCCAGGATGTTTTTGATTTGATAAACCTTTTCTATCTCTTCTTCTGCACTGAATGTTAACATAAACATGTTTAGAGGTTCCTTGTTTTCCCGCTTGAGCTTAATTGTAGCATCAATAATCTTGAAACCTTTAGATTTAAGATTTGTAGTTATATTTTCAGGCTTGCATGAGTGGTGCAGATTTTTAGCCATTACTCTAATGGGCCTGGTTTGCTTATTTATATCGAAGACTGGTGCAGAAAATGCGACGTGTGTGCAGCTAGCAAGGGTCCGAGAACCAAAACTCGAGGTAAGATGCACCAATACAACGTGGGAGCACCTTTCGAACGAATAGCCATTGACATCGCAGGGTCCTTTCCGGAAACCGTCAATGGTAATCGGTATATACTCGTAATGATGGACTACTTCAGTAAGTGGCCGGAAGCGTTTCCGATCCCTAACCAGAAAGCCAGAACCGTGGCGGAGCAGATCGTCTACAATTGGGTTAGCAGATTCGGTGTGCCCTTAGAATTGCATTCTGACCAAGGGCGGAACTTCGAGTCAAGAATCTTCCAAGAGATGTGTCAACTACTCGGAATCAAAAAGACAAGGACAACCCCGCTTCATCCACAGTCGGACGGTATGGTGGAGTGTTTCAATAGGACTTTGGACGAACATCTCTCGAAGGTCGTAGGTGACTACCAACGGGATTGGGACCGGCAGATTCCCTTGTTTTTGATGGCCTATAGAAGTGCCGTGCATAGCACTACTCGACATACGCCGTTCGAAATCTTGTTTGGTGGAATAGCTCGGTTACCCAGTGAGGTGAAATTTGGATCTAATACCGATGAGCCCAGAAATGAAGAAGAGTACGTGGCGGACCTTAGGGAAAGGCTTAGGGACATACACCAAAGGACCAGAAGCTAGATTAAGATAACGAGCGACCGCATGAAGACCAGGTATGTTGCCAAGGCAACAACGTCAGGATTCCAGGAAGGAGATCTAGTGTGGCTGTATAATCCCCATCGCCAAAAGGGGAAATCACCTAAGTTGCAGCAGAACTGGGAGGGTCCCTACAGAATAATAACCCGCATCAACGATGTTGTCTACCGCATCCAGCGAGGACCAAGGGCCAAAATGAAAGTGGTTCATGTGGACCGACTGATACAATGGCCGAAGTGAGGACGTACTTGTTCGGGACGAACAAGTCTAAGAGGGGGGCAGTGTAACATCACTTAAAAGGATGCTACAATAATGTAGAATAATAACTACGCTCCTCCAGCCCATTCCAAAGTGTCTTTTCATTCTTTGGTTCGTGTCTGCGGTTAAGTCTCCACAGTTCATGTCTACGAAAGAGATGGATAATATCACGGATAAGAAAGAATTATAACTGCAAGAAATGATTGTCATCTTGGAATTATTACATCAGAATTTTTCTTGTTCCAGTGGTCGAAGAATTTGCTAGAAGTTTCTGGCTATAAGGACAGATGGCGATCGAAAGGGGGCAGTTGGTTTAGAACCGTGGCGAAGAGATTGGAAAAGTGATAATGGGCGAAGTTGTAATTTTGTGATAAATTGAAAGTTGAGAGTTAACAATAAGAAGTAATTAGTTTGGAGTTGTGAATTAAGTAATTGAAAGGAGATAAAGTGATTTGAGAGGAAAGAGACCTTGTAAGAAAAGAATTTGTGAAGAGTAGTATAATGTGAACTTGAATTGTTTTATAGACTAGAAAATAAAAAAATAAATTTCACAGAATATTGTTTTATCTACTCGAGCCGTAGCTCGCATATTACAATATATAGTCAAACCGTCATGTGAACTAGAAGACTTTTGCCAGTGCTCCTCAATTAGTCTGCAGTGTGCCCTGCTTTGTGTGCTGTTATGGCGCAAGTGCCATGAGCGTAGTGTACCGCCTGGCCGCAGATTTGTGAGCGCTTCTATCAACTGTGGAATATGTATGATATATGGAACTGCTAATATTCAACAATAGTCGGCATCACCAAATTCGTCTTTCTAAAAAAAAAATACGGCCATCATTTGTTTGCGAAATGAATGAGATCTTCGAAGATCCGTACCGTGCTCTATGACTTTGTTGGAATGACGTAGTAATGGAACCAGGTCTCATCAACTGTTGCAATTGAAGTGGTGTACTGGATTTTTCCATTATTGAATTTCGAAGTAATTTGTTTGCGCCCATTTCACTCTGCAGCCGCAGCATTTGTGCGGGCGTAATACTGCAGAATATAGGTACATATGTATATAAGTTTAACAATTTCAGTTAGTCCTTATAGGGTAGTATGTTGTCCACGCCTAAAACTCACAGGGCAAAACGGAACAATCTGCGTTAAGCAAACTAAGCAAGCATTCTCAAGGAATGGTTTATCGAAGGTTATATAGTGGGATTTGGTACGTAACTGAGGTCTTACTAATTTGGTTTGATGACCTGAAAAGAAATCTGCACTAACGAGCTTCCAAGTGAAACTTTATCTATATCTATATTACATATATAAAACTCTACCTTTATGTATGTATATCTATATTACATATATAGAACTTTCCTCTACCCCCCTTAATTTTCAACCAATTTAGTTGTTTTTTTTTTAAATGTAGATAATTACGGTACAGAGATGATAGGCAAAAAAAATTGATTACGAAAACATTCAAAAACAGTGAAAAAAAAGACTTCGACATTTTTGTACCGTAATGGTATATACAGCTGAGTACAACAATAGTTTTTTTTAATGCACGGCGAAGTAGGCGGGGTTTAAGCTAGTTCACAATATAAAAGCTATCTGAAACCAAGCGTGAGATATTTTATCAAAAGCTTTTCACCAAAGCACATAATGTACTTCAAACAAATTCAACTATCATAGGTTAGCACATATTTGTAGATTTACCTTTTGGGAAATCACATTGCTTAATAGAAAAAAACTGATTTACAGAGAAAGTACACTATAGTGTTTAGTAATGGGTTTGTAGTTATAATTAAAACTTATCTTGACAATTTTCTAAGACTTGGTGTTCCATGTGCTTCATATGCCAAAAATTGACTTTATGTCGATTTTTAACAAATTCGTTTGAATCATATTCTAAATATAAACAATTTTTAAAAGATTGTTGATAAGTAAAGTGATCTAGCCCAAATATTGATTTTTTCCAAAAGAGTTCATTAGTAAAGTATCGTTAATATTAGTGTTACTACACAAATTCCAATTTCACTTCGAATTGTGACCTCATTGACCCTAGATATGAAGTTTGAAGTGAATCCGTCAAGTCATTAAGAGTTAGCAATATTACGTACAGACAGACAGACAGAATTTGCAGACAACTCTTCGAATTTATTTTTGGGTACTCGTACTAGTAATATCAGATTTGATTCAAGTCTCAAGTGCAAATGTTTTCAAGCAAAGAATACTTGCAATGAAGATTTCAACCAGCAGATTGGCAAAGTCCTGTGTTTCCAACCATATGTTTGTGTAAATTTTGTTATTGTTTTTCATAGGTAGAAACCTAAATATCCTTCATGTGGTGAATTGCGGAATTCTTCAATGATTGCTAACTCTACCATATTTAAAACTTTGTACGATATTATATTCACATATGGGTGGGCGGTGACCATGGTGTAGTGGGTAGTGTGTTCGCGTGTGACCTGAACTGTGCATGTTTTAGCCCGAACGGAGAGCAGCAACCACAGCCACTCGAGCATAAAAGAGAAATGAATACAATTTAAGTTTCTCCAACCACTACACCAAAAGGAGTTCTGCATGGTAGTACAATGAACCGAATATTGAGTCTGAGTGCTCCGGACTTTGAAAAATTCTTTTTTTACATAGTTCCAACTTGTTAAGGACAACTTAGGTGGATTTATATAAGAACCACATATTCCTAGTGCTGCTGGGTCTTAAGGTATCAACCACGCCTTCACGCTATCGTGTTCGGTTCCTAGCGATGTGTTTCATATCCAAAAAGCTTTTTCCTAGTTGCCGAGATTCCTTTTCGATTGTTCTGAGCCACGTCATACGATGTCCTACCTATAATCGTCCTTGTTCCGTTCCATAGTATGGCAATTTAATTTTCGTCCTTACGTAGGGTGTGACCAATTTGCCACTTTCGCTTTTGTATATTCACATCTATACGTTCCTGGTCCGTTCTCTCATAAAGCTGTTCGTTTAAGAAACGATTTGGCCAGAATGCTCGTAATATGTTTCTTAGACAGCGACTAACAAAAGTCTGCAGCTTTTTTTTGACATTGACGGTCACTTTCCAGGAATTGCAGCTATATAACAGCACCGATTCCGCAGCTTGGTGTTTAAGCTGATTGCACTGCTTCTCCATATTTTAGACAACATACCGAACGCAGCCTTAGCTTTAGATGTGCGGCTACTAACGTCTAATTCGGTACCGTCGTCACTTGAGACTACACTTCCACGGTAACGGAAGTTGGTGAGTTCAAAGGAAGCCTTCGAATTTTTGTTTTGGCGGAGTTAATCCTTAGTTCTTCGAAGTTTGCCTCTGCCACCAAACCAGCGGTCAATTGGTGCAGATCCATAGTTCTATGTGATAGTAGGCACACATCGTCAGCATAATTGAGGTGTTTGAGATAGATTGTTAGGCTCAATTGGATTCCGTCACTTCTTGTCGACAGAGTGCTCCACAGAACATCACTGAACACCACAAAAAAGAGTATTGGTGATAGTATGCAACTTTGTCGAACGCCGCTTTGGATCTCAATTCTTTCCACAATCTACCCCTATGCGGCAAGTGGCAGTTCGCGCTTTGCTTTTATAATAGCTACCAATTTATTTGGAATGCCTCTCCTGCATAAGACTCGCTATATAGACTCTTTCTTTACAATGTCAAAATCAATAGCGGAGATCTTTACTTGATGTATTGTTAGACGCATTTGTTAATGTGGTCAACGCAGGAGGATCCAGGACGGAAACCTGCTTGTTCACTGTCAAGAGGACTTTCTAGATGCGTTCGAGAATTATGTTGGCTATTATTTTTCCAACTACAAGAAGCACGCAAATGTCTCTCCAGTTTTCATATCCTGTTAATTGGGCTTTCTTTGGAAGCTTGACAAGCATTACTTTCCTCCATTCTTCTCCAGTAATGAAAGCAATAGGTCCACAGTTACTGCTGGCGAAGTCTTATAGAGCTCCGCGAGAAGACTGTGAAATCCTGCCGTCTTTTTTGGTTTAAGTGCTTTAAGCTTTAAGCTACGATTTCATCGTTACTGGGAGGCGAGATGCGAATTCTGGAATTTCGGGCACCATACACCTCGTTTCGATTCTGAGGCAAACTTTCGTCCACCATGTTGTTTAAAACTGCGGAGAAGTGTTCTTCTCATCTCCTCATCAAAAATTAGCAGAAATTTGGCGCAAGCTGTGACCACTTATCAGCTCTTTGGTGAATATGTACACGGTTCAGATGGTTTTTCTTTTGTCACCAACCGGTAGACACCCAGCTAATTTTATGGCAGGTCTTATGTTCATATAGGGTGCCCCCTATGACAAGGCGATTGGTGTCGTAGAAATCGTAAACCTTTCACCGTTATTGTTGCTGACACCGAAGCCATGAGTTCTGATGACATGTCGGAGGTATTGTTGCGTACCTTAGCATTGAGATCTCTTATCAAAATGACGATATCCCCATTAGGTGTTGTATTTTGGGCAACTTATAATTGACTGGAGTAGTTCACTTTGCCTTCCTCAGGCTCTAAGTTCGTGGGACCGTAACACTGAATAATTGTGAAGTTTCTTTCTCTTGTCCTGAATCTGGCCGTCAGTATTATTTCGCTGAAAGGTTTCCAGGATATGTGGCCTTTGTGCGCATGTAGAGTTAAAAGTAACCGTACTTCAAGTTCACCCGCACTTCCGGACTGTTTTCCCGAATAGAGTAATACAGTGTTACCTGTTGGAGATTGGAACTCACCTGCATCAAACTACATTATCTCACGAAGTCTCAAGATTTCGAGCTTGCACTACATAAACTCACTTTCAAATTGTAGGAATCTGGTATTGTGAGGAGCTTCTGAGGCAGAGTCCAGAAGGGTATTCGCATTCCAGAAACAAATCTTTGTACGAACTGTTTTCAGTAGTTCGTTGTTTTGAACGAAATATTCTTCGAGTGATTTCTGGTCCCGTTTGTATTGACGGGGAATGAATATAGAACGAACTATACCTGTTCTATAGCGACATTGACCTAGTCAGAAAGGTTCGATTTCATCGCCTAAGATTGCTAGGATATGTAGAGCAAATGGCCATCAACGCTTCGGTACAGAAAATCTTCGAATCCATCCGGAACGAACGACGCGGAAAAGAAAGACCTCACGTAAAATGGCACACAGGTGGAAAGGACTTCAACCAACTTCGTGTTCAAAACTGGAGGCAGCTAGCCAAGATCAATTTGACTGCCGACGATTGTTGGTTGAGTCCCACGTCCAATCCGGACTGTAGCAATATCTAAATTAAAAGTAAGTAAGATCAATTGACCTAATTAATTGGCTTTGTTTCACGCGTTTGCTATGATGAGTGCTTTGCAGTGTAATCTGTGTATTATTTTGGTTGAATGAATTTTTGCTTTTTCTTAATGGATTCTCTAAATCCCAGAACACTCAGTCCAGTCCAGGCAGAAATCTGGTTTTGATGCAGTGGTTGTAGGAAAACTTAGATTTTATTCGTTTGTCTTTTGTTATCTGGTGGTTTTTTTCCGTCACAAGCAAACGCACTACGCACTGCACCTTGGCCATCACACATTTTAGTTCTTAGGTTATTGACGTGAGCTTTTGTGAATGAATTTCGAGTGATATATGAGATAGATATTCCTTGGGATTATTCCCGTGCAATGTGTTTAGAGTGTATTGCACTATGTTAATGATTTATTGTATTCGTTAATGTATCAACTTCAGGCTCAGAAATTGTATTAAAACCGATATTTTATGATTTCCGCAGATTTCTGAGCAGGTCGAGTTGTAATATAGTGGGGTAAGTGCAGGCATCGCTTTGTATTGTTGCTGCTTAAATACATACATAAATATATTTGGCCCTGTATCGCTTTCCGAGAGTGAATTGAAGCCAAATTCTAACATTTGGCATTATTACACTTTCGTAAAGCGACGTAAGGCCAAAGAAATTTGTGACACTGTTGCTTTTTTTTCGCTTTGCCAGTAATAAAAACCTGTTTTTACCGTAAGAATATGAGGAACATACTCGTTGTAATGGGTGATTGAGTTGGGGTGGGGTGAAAGATAATAGACTACAGGAGACTGAAAAATACTTGGGGGAAAGAGGAAATGGGTATGGATAGAAGGAAAGGAAGGGAAAGGAACTGTGGGTTGCTCGGTGCGGGCGCATGCCTTGCTGGTCTCAGCTTCGCTCGTCGGAGGGTTGGTTCTTGCACATACGCATCCCCACGATCACCACTACATAAAAAAATTATGCATCCATGAATCCAAAAAAAAAGAAAAAAAAAAGGTACCTAACATCCTAACACTACCTTGGGAGGAACTGGTGTTCGTCCTCCTAGCGGGTCCACACCCACCCTGCCATGTGCCAGCAAAAAAAAAACTGCGACAACCATTGAAACCATTGTTTTCCATTCAATAAAAAACAGTAACCAAACTAATAATAGTAGTAATAATAAGGGTAAACAAAAAAAATTAGAAGTTGAGATAAACATATTCGCGTATGCTAGAGTATAAGTAATGGTTTTTTTTTCTTTGAGAGCTATATTAATTTTTTTTTAATTATTAAAAGGATTTTTCATTTAGTTAGTATAAGAGCCTATATTATCTACTTCTACAACATCCTTGCCTGGATCTAAGCATTTCTCCTCACACGGCTTGGGATTCCCAGATATCAGCTTCATCACCGCTGGAGCTTTTAAGGTAACTTGTATAGTTCGGGGTTGCAAATTGAGTCTTGGACTTTCGTCATATAGACTCACTGATGACACGATGACACACTATAATATATGCTGTTCGAACGGTAGGGGGTACATTCAAATAGTCTTCGCACTCGAATTGGATGTCGATCGGGCACGAACGAATGACCTAAAGCAATTCATTAACGGAAATTTCACGGTCAAGGTTTTTTTTTTTCCTTTTCTTGGGGTAGGCAACTATACCACACCCAGGGACACTTCTAGCACTTGTTTAGCCACCGGTGCTGAGGTTTTTAGACCATCAAGACCATTAACTAATCACGTCATAAAGCGGAACCGTGGGTTGGTCTTACGTTCGCGCAAATGAAAGATGGGGGGGGGGGGGGGGGGGGGAATCACCTGCGGCACAGACACACGAAGGCCACCGAAAGCGAGCACTGCTCCGGAACGAGTTTCTTTTTTGTTTTGTTTTTCAGGACCACCGACACTATTTCCCGATTTTTTATTTTTTTATATTTTTTATTTTTTTTTTTTTCACTGGTCTGAGTTGCGCCACCGCCCACTAGCATTGCTCCTTGTTCACTCTCACCCTTCACAAAATAAAATTCGTGTCTTTATTTGTAAATTCGAGAGATAGTTTCACAATTTGTATTTTTTTTTTTTTACTACTTTCGGGTAAAAAAAATTTTTTGATCTAACAAAACTATGAATTGAAACTTTTGCCGTCTGCGAAAGTGTGCTAGGGTGTTGATAAGTTGCGCCACCGGCCGCGAGCACTGCTCCTCGTTGACTGACTGTCGACGCTTTGGCCTTCGACTATCCTCCCAGTATAACACACTGTCCAAAAAACCAGTATTCGCACGCTCTCTCCTATTTTCCTTACTGACCAGCTAGTTATCCCAAATAGCGAGAGTGTCGCTTGCGGATTTTTCGCCTGATCAGAGGAAAGGAACGGCGGTCTGCTGGTCCCTCTCGGGCCCGTTGCGTGATTCCCCTCTCCAGAGACCACAGCATCAGGTTTGGAACACAATTGACCAAGGGTCGAATGATTTTGCGGATCTATCGCCTGATCAGCTCTATGTATTAAGCTGTATGGGCTGATCAGCTTCAATAACAAAAAAAAAACTCAAGTATGAACTTGGTCAATGTATGTATCCAAGTCCGCTGCGTGTGTACTTTGGAGAGGCGACCGTTTGGCAAAATCCGTGGGTGGGTGGGTGTAACCAGATTTCCGAACAGTGCACCACACTGACAAGTGCAGATCTCAATAAAAAAAATAGTGATCGATAATCGATTGGTTTATTGAGATCTACACCTTCCAGTTCAACTGGGTAAGACAGCCAAAAGCCATAGTTTGGAATCTGACCATTACAATTGGTAAGATTATAGCAACACCGTTTTCATTTTGTTGCGCTCCGTAATAGAATATTTTGTAAGATTTTGTTTGTTAATTCAAGTAACGAACTGTGTTTTCGGCATTCCGCCACTTTGTCTCTTTTACCCACAATACGTCAATTTTTTATTGCCGTAAAATCTGTTCTAGTTCAAAATGTTTACTTGTCATTGTTCCGAAGGTCCAGATTGCGATGGGAAGTCGTTTATATGAAATCATCTATTTCTAGCTCCCAAAAATCCTCGAGCTCTGATATAAACATTTCTGTTCGCCCGGAACCAATTCTCCGAGGTGCAAAAAAAATGACGGGCGGGGCAGCATCTTTGACATTGATTTCCATGATGAATAAATTTATTATTCCATCCGTGTTATGCACGTATTCTTAAGCTTAACAATTTGTATTTGAATTGACTTTCACCCTCAGAGTAAGTCTCCAGACTTGGGAACCCATTCAAGGCATACAGACATTGGGTAGCATTAAATATGTTATAGCGGGTCAGGTCAACGTTGGTGTTAAAATGCCTGAATTTGATTTAGCACCAATTTAGTCGCCTTCTACGATAAACAGGGAAACGCTACTAGAACAATCTTTAAGACGGCGTCTCACGGCTTAAATTAAAAATGAATAATATTTAAAGTTCGTAGAATTTCCATATTACCAATTTAAGCCGATACAACTCAAATCCATATGAAGAAATACCTGAAAAATTATTTGGAACTGATATATTCAGCCGCATAAAATAGTGCTTTAGTTTGGCCACTTTTGAAAACGACGAACTCCAACACTTTTGCCTAGAATACAAAAGATTTAATTTCAAAGTATGCCAAATTCATAGCCCTGAATTTTGTAATGGAGGGTGATTGAGTTGGGGTGGGGTGAAAGATGATAGTCTACAGGAGACTGAAAAAAACTTGGGGGAAAGAGGAAAGGGGTATGGATTGAAGGAAAGGAAGGGAAAAGGAACTGTGGGTTGCTCGGTGCGGGCGCATGCCTTGCTGGTCTCAGCTTCGCTCGTCGGACGGTGGGTTCTTGCACCTACGCATTCCCACGATCACCAATACATAAAAAAAATATGCATGCATGAATCCAAAAAAAAGAGAAAAAAAAGGTACCTAACATCCTAGCACTACCTTGGGAGGAACTAGTGTTCGTCCTCCTAGCGGGTCTACACCCACCCTGCCATGTGCCAGTGACCGCTGATTTTAATCTGGCACCCTAAAAGGAACTGATATTCGCCTTTACTTACCGCGCGGACCAACCAACTTTGCCATCGAAATGAGACACACTATTTAAGCTTTAAACTATCATTAAAAGTTTGCCTTTATTAATTCATTAATACTTGGAATTTAATACAGAACATTAAAATGTTTTTTTTTTTTTTTGTTGCAAATATAAATATTATCTTTACATTTGTCCACCTCGAAATGGAATTTAAATGGTGAATAGAAAAGATTAAAGATATATTTATGTATATATGTATATGCTACTATTACTATTATACGTTATACGGGTGCTGATAATCTATTCGAAACCATGGTTTAATAAATAAAAGATGAGAGATCTCCCACAGGTATTATTAAATTTGGTAACTGCCATTCGGTTAAAAAGATTAAGTAATATACGCATATATATATATATATATATAATATTTTTATATATTATTAGTAATTGACGTGTTTATATCGGTATTCAATAAGCACTTAATATTAGAGAAATACAAATATCTTCATTTTAATTTGTTTGAAAAAAGAAAAAAGAAAAAAAAGAAGAAACCACTTCTGTTTTTCAGAAAATCCTTTCTTGGTTTTCGTTTTATTTGCCTTTTACAATTTACTTACTTGTTCAGCTCTGGGCCGTGTAATGATTGTTACTTTTTGTTTTAATAGTTTAGATATAGTAGTTTATGTTTCATCTTTTTTTTTTTTTATATTATTATTTTTTTTTAATTTAGGGACTTAATTTGTCTGCCTCTTCAGCATCCTCGCCAAATATTAGAGCGGCTTGCTTTGTCCGCCATATGATAAGTGGGGGTGGGGGTTTTGTGTTTCTGTGTCCTCAGACTTTAGAATCACTGTTTATTTAACTATTTAGGAAACAAAATTATGTTTGATATCTGACACTGGCATTCAAAATTTATATTTCATATTTACCTCTTTCTTTTTTTTTTCTTTGAAAGAAAATAACACCAACTAATTTAATTAAAACACTTTAACAACGTTTCGTTGTTGCTTTGTAATATATATATAGGTATATATGTACATGTTAGATATATAAGTGAGGGGGATTAATATCACTTTAATTGTTGTTCGTTAAACGTGTGCTGTTGAATTGTGACTTGTAACTTGTATTTTCGTTTTGTTTTAAATTTAATAATTTATTAATTTTTATTTTATTTAATTCAAATGACCTTTCTTTTTTCTTTTGTTGTTTAGAAAATGTATGGTTGCTCACGAGCAAAATGTTTTGAGTTTATTTTTGTTTTAACAACACTTTCACTATGGAATGCTCGTTAATATTTTTTTTCTTTTTTTTTTGTAATATGAGTATTGAGATTAGGTACGATAATTTTTCTTTTGCAGCACTAAACTCCAATATATAAGAGTACGACACGAAACCGAAAAAAAGGGAAAAAAAAGATATTTCACTAGATTTTAAAGTTTTTATTAAAGTTTTATGCACTGGGCTGAGTTGCTGAGTTGTACCAGCCGCGAACACTGCTCCTCGTTAACTGACTGTCGACGCTTTGGCCTTCGACTATCCTCCCAGTATAGTACACTGTCCAATAAAACCAGTATTCGCACGCTCTGTCCTATTTTCCTTACTGACCAGCTAGTTATCCCAAATAGCGAGAGTGTCGCTTGCGGATTTCTCGCCTGATCAGAGGAAAGGAACGGCGGTCTGCTGGTCCCTCTCGGGCCCGTTGCTTCATTCCCCTCTCCAGAGACCACAGCATCAGGTTTGGAACACAATTGACCAAGGGTCGAATGATTTTGCGGATCTATCGCCTGATCAGCTCTATGTATTAAGCTGTATGGGCTAATCAGCTTCAGCAACAAAAAAAAAAAAAAAACTCGAGTATGAACTTGGTCAATGTATGTATCCAAGTCCGCTGCGTGTGTTCTCTGGAGAGGCGACCGTTTGGCAAAATCGGTGGGTGGATGTGTGGAACCAGATTTCCGAACAGTGCGCCACAATGACAAGTGCAGATCTCAATAAAAAAAAATAGTGATCGATAATCGATCGGTTTATTGAGATCTACACCTGCCAGTTCAACTTGGTAAGACAGCCAAAAGCTATAGTTTGGAATCTGGCCATTACAATTTCAAAATCTCAAAAAGTTCGTACAAATTTAAATTAATTAACAAAAGTTTCACATTGTTTACAAATTTGTTGGCTGCACCTGTATACAGACACACCTTGAACAAAGCAGCTCCGTTGTGATTCAATGGGATCGATCGCTATTCTAACTACCTAAAGGGCTAATTGAACCAGTCGGAGCTTCTTATGAAACAGATGATGCTTCTGACGTTAATATTCGCCGAGGTGGCCGAAGATCCCCCTGATGGAACAACCTTCTTTTATAGACTTGTAGGATAGTGTCCTGTGAGGACACCGATGATGGGAGTGATCTGCGATTATTTTAACACAACCCATCTATTAGAGCGATTTTGATCTATCGTAGCCCAGATCTGTCTAGAGACTTGGCACATCAGGAGAGTCTTCCATCGTAAACGCAGTTCTTCAGTTTCCACTTCTAGTAGGATGTGATAAATAAAAATAGTTAGTACGTGTTACGCATAGTTAAAATATTGGGTAAATAGGGTGGATGGAAAATAATTTTTTTTTTTTCGAAATTATAACTATATCTTAAAAAAAAAAATTATAACGACTGGGTCGCACGTACTTGCTCCATATGCGTTGTTTGTTCGAAAATTGTTCAGATTTCCAATTTCCGAAAGATGCGTTAAAAGGCTTTAAAACTTTTTTATTCGTGTGTCCAAAATTTTAATCCCATGTCCTTACGTATGTCTAAAATGTCTTAGATGTCGATTTTGAATAAAATCGTCTTAGCCGTAATCGAGTCAACATACGTACAATTTATGTAAATCCGCTAATAAGTACGTTATTTCGAGCGAAAAATTTCAAAATTCTCTCAGATATAAATTTGTGTCGAAATCGTTAAAGCCTTTTTCGATAAAATTACACTTTACATAATTTGCCTTAAGTAAAGTACTGTAGAGTGTATGAGGGAAATAGACACTACTTCTGTTTTTTATGCACTTTATTAATTGTAAAATTCAATGTACATACGTCTACTCTACTACAAAGTTTTTCTTTTTTACTTAAAAGGTCGATGCCAGAAGAACCACCGCCAAGCTCGAGTAAACTTCCTAGAATGCCATTTTGTATTCACTCCCTTATCGGGATCTCTCTTTAGTTAATCTGCGCCCTCTGTTTCCCATCTTGGTACTTCTAAGTGCCATCTATGAGTGAACCACTACAGTACCCTAATTTTTAAGGTAAGGAAGAGAATTTCTATTTTTCCTCTAACCATTAGCCAACAGACCCCAGATATAAAGTTTGAAGTAAATCCGTCTAGCCGTTTAGGCTGCAGTCCAATATACAGACGTTTATAGCAGATATGACTACGAGTAAGTGCGTCCAATAAATCCTTCAATCATGATTTTAATTCTTTCGGCTTCAATTTCCATGTGTTGTAGATGACGCAATAATGAGTCTTTGGTTTCTTTTTTCAAAATATCCAGAAGCTAATTTTTGGCTGTCCTTTTACATTTAGGCGTTGCTGTGAAGCATTGAATCGACGTGCTTAATTCCCTTGCAGGTTAAGAGAAATTTGTTCCACTTTCACAGCATTTCCTTCACAGAACAAAATTCTTGTTCACGCGTAAAATGCACTGTTATTTGTAAGTTTTCTTTCCTGCTGACTCCAGTTTCTTAATGCTCTGAAACCAATTTCTTAGTAAATTCGTCAATGTTAAATATAATATGTCTAAATATTTGCACTTTCTCTCCCATTTTCTTGTAGAAAACAATGCCTACAAGAAAAGCACTGATATAAGATACAAATTCTGTGAATGGTAGAATTTTCTTATATCCGCTATCTACTGTATGTATGTATGTATGTATGGTTTTCTACATTGTTCCTTTTTACTTGTTTCCGTGAAAATGTTCGATCTCGAGATCTTAATTAATCTAGACATTACTACAATAGAGGAACTCAGAAAAGTCGGTCTCCCAATCTGTCCGTACCTCGTACTGCAGCCTAAACAGGTGGAGGGATTTTTCTGTCCAAATTTCATATCTGCAGTCTGTGTTATTATGATCAGAGATGAACTTAGAATTTGCCTTCTAGTCTCAAAATTAACGGTACTTTACTTAGGTTCAATTAAAAAAAAGGCTCTTTCGATAGAATCTGGGGTAATATAAACGTTTTCAATTCGAATAACGGTACTTTACTTATTATGAAACCCAACTTTTGTTGTTGGCCTAAATTTGTAATCTATACAATTTTCAGACAAATACCATATAATGTAGCAAGAATGTGCGACACAGTCGTGTCCTTTATTTTAATTACATTTAATATTTTACAGGTTTTCTTCCTTACTTAAGTAAACTAACGAAACAATATAAGAGCCCATGTATTTCATGGATGGGAACTAAATGCTTTCTATATGCCGGTGATCCAGAAACTATTGAAACAGTATTCAATTCTCCACATTGCACAAATAAAGGAGATTTCTATAAATTTATGGCATCAGCAATTGGCGATGGATTATTTACATCAAGCAGTAGGTCTTTTAACTGAAATAACGACTTATTCACTTAATGAGATTACTATTTTAGGTCCACGTTGGAACAAACATCGCAAACTCATTAACCCAGCTTTCAGTAGGCAAATCATCAGCAACTTTATGCCAATTTTTAACGTAGAGAGTAATGTACTCATTCAAAAACTTCAAGAATGTTGCACCCAGAAACAAGATATATACGAGCTTCTAAAAAAATGCGTTCTGGAAGCTGCTTGCCGTAAGTTATGAGAAAATCAATATCCTACACCTTATGAAAATTTTTCTATCCACAGAGACTACCATGGGCAAAAAAATGGAAATCCAAAACGACGGTTGCTCTGAGTTATTTGAATCCTATAAGAAGTAAAAATCCTTATTTTATTCCAAGCACACTAATTCATAAAATAAAATCGATTCCAGCATTATGGAGGTTTCGGTTCAGCGAATGCTTTCCCCTTGGCTATACCCCGATTTTCTCTACAAGTTATCACCTTTGTATTCAATGGAACGTAAAACTGTCGAAATCCTCTACGATTTTATTGAAAACGTAATTCCCAATGAATGGCACACATTGTGTCACACGTATACACTTACTCCCTCTAATTTTCTATACTCCCACGCAGTTGCTACAACGAAAACCCTCACCCAGAGACGATACACTTCCCAAACCGGAAAATGGCAATTTCAGCCGGAAATCGAAAAGTATTTTTGTAGAACAAGTCAGAAACTACGTAGAACAAGGTCAACTTACCTGGGAAGATATTCGAGATGAGGCGAATGTAATCATAGCAGCGGTAAATTTGCATATACTTGTACAAATACATTGATGTAGAAATGCTTATTGAATGTTTATTCTTACCAGACCTTCGAAACAACGTCAACAGCTTTATATTTGATTTCGTTATGCCTTGCCATTTACCCTGAATATCAGGATAAACTATTCGAAGAATTATTCTCCATATTTCCAAGTAAGCAGTTTGATGTTACCAACGAAGACCTTGAGCGAATGAACTACACAGATATGGTTATCAACGAAGGAATGCGATTATTTTCCCCCGTACCCATGGTTATTAGAACTGCTTCGAATGAGTTTATGCTGAGGAATGGCGTAAAGATTCCTCCGGGTACTCAAATTGGAATTGACATATTCAACATGCAGCGCAACTCGGCATTTTGGGGACCGAAGGCCATGGAATTCTATCCGGATCACTTTCATCCTGACAACGTGGGTAGTCATCATCCGTTTGCTTATATTCCATTTACTAAGGGTCTGAGAATGTGCATCGGTAATCGATATGCGTTATTGTTACTGAAAATTTTAATCGCGAAGATTTTCCGAAACTTTAATATACGGACAGAGGTTAAAATAGAAGATCTTATTATTAAGGGGACTATTTCGCTGAAGTTAAGGAATTATCCTGAGTGCGATATTCAGGAGAGGGAAATTTAATAAATATTCTCTGGGGCTTTGGGATGTATTTCGTATTTTCGTTTTTATTTACAACAAATATCTCACATTACTCGTAAGATTACAATCTCATAATTTGTGAATGTTTAAATGAAACTCAGGACTACTTCGAAATATTAAGCTGAGAGAAATACAATTAGATTTTGAGTTTAATAAATGCAAAGGGATCAAAGTAATATACATAAAAGTAAAAAAAATTGTGATGTACAATACATTGTTTTATGATTTTATTGGTGTTATTATTTTACTAATGTATAATTGGCCAAATGTTTAAAGATATGATTTTTGAATATGTTTGTGGTTTTGATTCTCCTAAGAGAAAAAAAAATAGTGGCATGGACAAACAATTTAAGTTCGGATTACAGGCAGCTGAATCTCGGTACTTGGTACTCAGGCTGACGTGAGTGCATAATATTGCAACATAATGTAGTCTAATATGCGAGCTACGGCTCGAGTAGATAAAACGTTATTCTGTGAGATTATTTCTTTATTTTCTAGTCTATAGAACAATTCAAGTTCACACTATACTATTCTTCGCTAATTCTTTCCTTACAAGGTCTCTTTCTTCTCAAATCACTTTATCTCATTTCAATTACTTAACTCACAAATCCAAACTAACTACTTCTTCTTGTTAACTCTTAACTTTCAATCTATCACAAAACTACAACTTCGCCCATTATCACTTTTCCAATCTCTTCGTGCGGTTCGAAAACCAACTGCTTTGCCTCGATCGCCATCTGTCCTTATATAGTCGCATTTCTGATAGCCAGAAACTTCTAGCAAATTCTTCGACCACTGGAACAAGAAAATTCTGATGTAATAATTCTAAGATGACAGCTGCAGCCAATAATCTCTTGCGGTTATAATTCTCTTGCGGTTATAATTCTCTTGCGGTTATAATTCTCTCTTAATTCCGCTACGTCGTCTTAGACATAATCCGTACACGAACCACGAATGAAAAGACACTTCGGAATGTGTTGCATACTTTTGGAGCGTAGTAATTATGCTACATTATGTTACACTGCCCCCCTCTTAGACTTGTTCGTCCCGAACAAGTACGTCCTCACTTCGGCCATTGTATCAGTCGGTCCAAATGAACCACTTTCATTTTGGCCCTTGGTCCTCGCTGGATGCGGTAGACAACATCGTTGATGCGGGTTACTATTCTGTAGTAACCCAGTTCTGCTGCAATTTAGGTGATTTCCCCTTTTGGCGATGGGAATTATACAGCCACACTAGATCTCCTTCCTGGAATCCTGACGTTGTTGCCTTGGCATCATACCTGGTCTTCATGCGGTCGCTCGTTATCTTAATCTGGCTTCTGGTCCTTTGGTGTATGTCCCTAAGCCTTTCCCTAAGGTCCGCCACGTACTCTTCTTCATTTCTGGGCTCATCGGTAGGAGATCCAAATTTCACCTCACTGGGTAACCGAGCTATTCCAACAAACAAGATTTCGAACGGCATATGTCGAGTAGTGCTATGTACTGCACTTCTATAGGCCATCAAAAACAAGGGAATCTGCCGGTCCCAATCCCGTTGGTAGTCACCTACGACCTTCGAGAGATGTTTGTCCAAAGTCCTGTTGAAACGCTCCACCATACCGTCCGACTGTAGATGAAGCGGGGTTGTCCTTGTCTTTTTGATTCCGAGTAGTTGACACATCTCTTGGAAGATTCTTGACTAGAAATTCCGCCCTTGGTCAGAATGCAATTTCAAGGGCACACCGAATCTGCTCACCCAATTGTAGACGATCTGCTCCGCCACGGTTCTGGCTTCCTGGTTAGGGATCGGAAACGCTTCCGGCCACTTACTGAAGCAGTCCATTACTAAGAGTATATACCGATTACCATTGTCGGTTTCCGGAAAGGGCCCTGCGATGTCAATGGCTATTCGTTCGAAAGGTGCTCCCACGTTGTATTGGTGCATCTTACCTCGAGTTTTGATTTTTGGACCCTTGCTAGCTGCACACACGTCGCAGTTTCTGCACCAGTCTTCGACATCTTCCTTCGCTTTTAACCAATAAAAAGGTTCTCGTACCTTTTCTAGCGTCTTATTCACTCCCAAGTGGCCTCCGGACGCCCAGCCATGCATTTCCTGTAACACCTAATTGACCCTCGTCCGCGGCACGACAAGCTGCATTACAAATGACTTTCCGTCGGAGGATTCCCATTTTCTTCTCAGAACACCTTCATGGACATGGATGGAGTCCCACTGCGCAAAATATGCCTTTAAGGTCGGGCTTCTGTGAGAGATGTTCTGATGATCCGGTTTCTCAATGTTCTCCTTCCAGGCCAAAATCGGCTCGATATCCGGGTCTTAGTTCTGAGCGTTCCGGATCTCATCTACGCTCCAGCCGGCGATAGGTTCGGCTCTCAGCCTTTGGATGGAAACCAGCTCCCGTTCTTCCTGACGCGCACAATGTTTACAATCCGTTCTGCATGGTCGCCGGGACAGTGCATCTGCATTAGAGTGGAGTTTTCCTTTACGACTCTGTATTTCGTAGTCGTATATTTGCAGCCTTTCGATCCATCTTGCGACCTGACCCTCAGGACTCTTGAACTGTAATAGCCATTTTAAGGCTGCATGGTCTGTGCGAAGAACGAACTTCCTCCCATAGAGGTATTTGTGAAAATGCTTCGTAGCCAAGATCAAAGCTAGCAGTTCCCGCCTTGTTACGCAGTAGTTCCTTTCTGGCTTAGAGAGCACCTTGCTGAAGTACACAACCACCTTCTCTTGGGCATCATACACCTGGAAGAGTACGGCTCCTACCCCGACATTACTAGCATCTGTATCCACAATGAACGTTTCCCCGGGAGTGGGATAAGCTAGTATCGGGGCATCGCATAGCCGTTGTTTAAGTGCCTTGAAGCTCTTCTCGCACTCAATTGATCATTTGAATTGTTTTCCCTTTTCCGTCAACTGGAGCAGGCTCTTTGCGATCCCGGCAAAATCCTTCACGAACCGTCTGTAGTAGGTGGCTAGGCCCAGGAAGCTCCTTAGTTGGTGTTTATATTTGGGGACTGGTCAGTTTCTCACCGCTTCGACCTTCTCTGGATCGGTTCTCACTCCTTTTGCTGAAATTATGTGCCCCAAGTACTTGACTTCCGCTCTAAACAGGACGCACTTCTTGGGGTTGAGCTTCAGGTGGGCACTTCGAAGCCTTTGAAACACATCCCTCAGATTGTCTCGGTGTTGCGCAAACATTTTTCCTACGACGATGACATCATCCAAGTATACCAAACAGGTTTTCCATGTTAACCTTTGCAGGACACATTCCATCAAGTGCTCGAAAGTCGCCGGAGCATTGCACAGCCCGAATGGCATTACCGTGAATTGCCATAGCCCATTTCCTGCGGTGAAGGCGGTTTTCTCCCGGTCTTCTGGATGGATCTGTACCTGCCAGTAGCCACTTTTCAAGTCGAGAGTGGAAAACCATCGGGCTCCTGATAGTGTGTCTAGCGTGTCGTCAATCCGTGGCAGAGGATAGCTGTCTTTCTTGGTGACGTAATTGAGCTGCCGATAGTCCACGCAGAACCGAGTGTTGCCATCTTTCTTCTTAACCAGTACAACCGGTGATGCCCACTGACTTTTGGAACTTTCAATCAGACCTTCTTTCTCCATTGCCGACACTGTCTCTGCAACTTCTGTCTGCTTTGCCAATGGAAGGCAGACGAATTGGTCTAGTATCACCAGTGTCTATTCGATGTTGTACCAGGTGTGTTCGGCCGTATTCTCCGTCCTGTGAGGCAAATACATCAGCGTACTCATTGATAAGATTCTCTGCCATAGTTCGCTGCTCCTGATTCTGCTCACTGGACTGGAGAATCGTCTCTCTCGTTTCCGCTATCCAAGGTGATGGGAGAGGTTTTGGAGCATCACGTTCAGATATTGTTGCGACGGCGGTAATCGACGTGCATTTTCCAGTCACCTCCCCTCGCCTTAGTTTGACAGTGTGTGGTCTCGCGTTCAAAACTCTCACTGGACTCGACTAACGTCTTTCCCACGATGTAGTTTTGAGAATGCTTCTCTGGGTCTGGTTCTACTATATAGAATCGGTGGCTCCCAAGATCACCTTCCAGCTTCGTCCAAAGAGTTACGGCATTCTCGTTTCGGTATACCATCGGAATCTCCACATTTCGATACCTCAGTACTTGCATCCCGATGTCCAAGATTACTTCATTTGCTTTCATGAAGTCTATTTCGATGATGCACTCGTCGCATATATCTGCCACCAGAGGGTAGGTAGGTAAGTAGGTAGGTGTGGTTGTGACAGCATGCTATGCTGAAACATAATTAGCGCAGAGGCGCCGTTTAAATACCACAACTCAAGTGACCTAAATTGTTGTAGAAACTGACGTTGGACTTGTGGGAAAGGAGAGAAAAGATTATTTAAAGCCACCCCGTGGCATTGAGGAAACTGATGATGTCCCCGATGCTTGTCTCCGCTAACTCACTAATATTATCAAAAAGGTGACTGCCAAGTATACGGTGTCTGACCCTACTAAGGGTCAAAAGAAGTGAAGGATTGTTTGAGGCTCGTTGGCCACATTGCAGCTACGACAATGTGCATTAAAAGTAATGCCCAGTCTGGCTGCGTGGACCCCTATGGGCCAATGGCCAGTGCTAATTGTCAGAACTCTAGCAATATCTGCCCGGCTTCTGCTTAATAGCTCTTGTGTTCTGCGCCAGTTATACTTGGGCCACATCTTCCTGGATATGACACAGTTCTGCAACCCTCGCCATCTATTACCAGCATCTGTAACTAAATGAGCAAAGATTCTACCCTTAAGGGCCCCTAACGGAATGTTGACATCCTCCGCACGGGAGCAGTCAAGGGAAGATCCATGCCTCACCAATTCATCAGCCCTTTCGTTTCCGTCAATGTCATTATGACCAGGCACCCAGATGAGGCTGATCCTAGACCGATAACCGAATGCTGCAAGCTCCTCCTTGCATTGTTCCACAAGTTTGGAGGAGGAAGCCGCAGATACGATGGCTTTGATAGCGGCCTGGCTATCAATGAAAATGGCTATGGTGTTAAGTTGTATCGATGTATGTTTGAGGAGACGGCACGCCTCTCGTACAGCAAGATCTTCCGCCTTGAAGATACCTACCCCGCAGTCCATTTTCGACCCGTCAGTGAAAATGGTTGTATTGAACTTGTTAGTCACCGTGCCACATTTCCATTCCGCCCTGGAAGGGAATCTCACAGTGACATCATTTCGAAAGTTCACCCTGGGAGTTATGTAGTCGGTCGGATTTGCCGCCGACTCCCGAGGTAGCAGATTAATGATGCTGTTGTGGCCGTAGAGACTATCGCACCAGCTACCTGTTTCTCTTAATCTAACCGCACTACATGCTGATATGTACTTTATATGAAGGTCGAGTGGTATAAGGCGAAGGATTACGTTCAAGGCTTCAGTTGGGCATGTTCTCATCGCCCCTGTAGCACCTAGAGCCGCAGTCCTTTGTACTTTGTTGATGAGTTTGGTACTGTATGCTTTATTAACCGCCGGCCACCAAACTAGCGATCCATAGGAAAGAATAGGGCGCACCACCGCAGTATACATCCAAATGACCATCTTCGGACGGAGTCCCCATTTCTTACCGAATGTTTTGCTACAAGCATAAAGAGCCACACAGGCTTTCTTTACTCGCTGTTCAATGTTAAGCTTCCAGCTTAATTTAGAGTCAAGTACCACACCTAGGTACTTAGCACTAGATGATAACGAGAGTAATTGGTTATTAAGCCGTGGAGGCGTGAAAGCCGGTATTTTGGTTTTTGTGGTAAAGAGCATCAGTTCAGTTTTGCTCGGATTGACGCTAAGTCCACATCCAGTGGCCCATGTGCTAATCTTATCCAAGGCACCTTCCATAATCTCACTGATCACAGAAGGAAACATCCCCGATACCAACACTACCACATCATCCGTCATATCATCATAAGCCAAAGTAGAGGAGAGATAACCCCACCCTGAGGAGTTCCCCTTACAACGGATATGGTGGAAACACTATTACCGAGTGTCGATTGAATGATTCTGGTTTTTAGCATAGTCATTATCCATTTGCTAATAAACTCCCCAACACCCAGTTGGGATAGAGCTTCCTGAATCGATTCAGTACTAACGTTATTGAAAGCACTTTCAACATCTAAAAAGGTGGCAAGAGTAAATTGTTTGTAGTGTATTGTCTTTTCTATCGTACGCACAACTTCATGGAGCGCCGTCTCAGTCGATCGTCCCTTAGTGTACGCATGCTGAGATTTTGATAGAAGGGATGTATCTATTGTATTACGGATGTGCGTATCTAATATACGTTCCAACGTCTTAAGGAGGAAAGATGACAAGCTGATGGGTCTGAAATCCTTTACAGATTCATGCCCCCGCTTCCCAGCTTTCGGGATAAATACAACACGAATACGCCTCCAACTCAGGGGGACGTGGTTTAGAAGAATACAGCTTCTATAGATCGGAACTAGCCAAGGGACCAAATGATCCAGTGTTTTTTGCAGTATTACCGGGATTATGCCGTCAAGTCCAGCCGATAGGCAGAGAAGCTGGAAATGGCCCAAGAGGTATTAACCTCTGTAATTGTTGTCTTAATGTCATTCCAAGATGAGCATTGCACATCTTGAGGACAATTTGAGTGAGTAAACTCATTTTTGCACCCTGGAAAGTGAGTTTGCAAACCAGAAACGCATGGGAGAACGTCAGTCCCGCCAGAGCAATCGTACGACGAACTTCTTCAAACACCTTCGCCATTTCCCCTATTGCAGTCTTCAGGCAGTAGCTGTTGGTGTTGTGCAGCCATGAGCTTCTGACGATATCTCTTCTTACAATGGAGGCGGTGGCACCTGTGTCGATGGTGGCTACGCACTTCTTCTTGTTGATTAATTGATTAGACACAACTGGGGAAAAGATGCCCTACTGATTCGTTTGGAAGAAGCAGTAACGCAGGAAGGTGAAAATCCGCATGACGTACAGTTTGCGTGGAAGAGGAACCAGCAAGTACAGTAGCCGACCCGAGTATAACAAGTCTGTTCCTGCAACTTAAGTCAGTCACGGACGTACAAAGGAAAGCAATAGAAGACCAAAAGGAGTCTCTGGAACTTAAGCTCGATGACCAAAAGAAAGCAATAGACGACCAAAAGAATTCTCTAGAACTTAAGCTGGACGAACAAAATAAAGCAATGGACGAACAAACGAAAACAATGGATGAACAAAAAAAAGCAATGGTCGAACAAAAGAATTCTTTAGAACTTAAGCTGGACGAACAAAAGAAAGCAATGGACGAACAAAAGAATTCTCTAGATGCTCTGGAAAGCAAACTTGATGAGCAAAACAAGAACTTGGAATCCAAATTCGAAGTGATCGAAGAGAAAATCGAGAAGGTCGAGACGCAACTCGAAAAAGTCGAAACTAGATTCGTTGAAAACTTTGAGAAACATGAAACTCAGTTCGGGAAGATAGAGACTCAGTTTGAAAAAGTGGATACGCAATTCGAGAGAGTAGGAAAGCAAGTCGAAAATCTTGCTAAGGAACTCAGCAACGTGAAGAGACAGAAAGCACGGGAATATTCCACTGACGGTCTGAGAAGAAAGGAGATGCAGCCTCCTATCTTCGATGGTCAAACATCATGGCCAATTTATAAGAGGCAATTCGAAGCGGCCGCAATGACCAATAGCTGTGACAATGAAGAGAAGTCTATTGCACTCACGCTTGCACTGAGGGAAGATAAACAGCAGAACTACGACTCTCTGGTTCAGGCTATCGAGATGCGGTTTAGGGATGAACACATGCAGCAGGTGTACAGGGTTCAGCTGCGTAGTCGAGTCCAGAAAAGGGGGGAAACGCTCCAACAGTTGCAAGCGGGTATAGACCGACTAGCCCGTCTTTCATACCCTAAAGCCGGTGAGGAGCTTATCAACGAAATGGCGGTGGAAGCTTTTATTCAGGCCATAGAGGACAGACAACTGCAAATGGCCGTAAGGATGGCTGAAAAGCGAACACTCCCCGAGGCATTGGCATTCGCTTTGTCAATGAAATCTGCGGACCAAGTATACCAGGGAATACACCGTGTCAGGGAAATGTCCGTCGTGGAATGCTCATGCTAGAGAACAGCCGTCATGGATGAAGACAAAGCTCGCGGAAGTCAAATCCGTTGCTGGAATTGCAACCAAACCGGACACCTACAACGGCAGTACAGAAGTGCACCTAGACGAGGAAATTGTCCACATTGCGGAAGTAGGAGAAGCAGAGCATCCTGTCGGTCAGACTTCCCAAAACCAGCAGTCGGGAAATGCGTAAGGACCAACTTCGCGGGGCAGAAGTTGGTTACTGGAAACGAGGCCCCCAGGACCACCATTCAAGTTTCGCAAACCAAACGTGGTAACAAGAGCCTGACAGTGGAGGCACTAATCAACAAGAAGAAGTGCGTAGCCACCATCGACACAGGTGCCACCGCCTCCATTGTAAGAAGAGATATCGTCAGAAGCTCATGGCTGCACAACACCAACAGCTACTGCCTGAAGACTGCAATAGGGGAAATGGCGAAGGTGTTTGAAGAAGTTCGTCGTACGATTGCTCTGGCGGGACTGACGTTCTCCCATGCGTTTCTGGTTTGCAAACTCACTTTCCAGGGTGCAAAAATGAGTTTACTCACTCAAATTGTCCTCAAGATGTGCAATGCTCATCTTGGAATGACATTAAGACAACAATTACAGAGGTTAATACCTCTTGGGCCATTTCCAGCTTCTCTGCCTATCGGCTGGACTTGACGGCATAATCCCGGTAATACTGCAAAAAACACTGGATCATTTGGTCCCTTGGCTAGTTCCGATCTATAGAAGCTGTATTCTTCTAAACCACGTCCCCCTGAGTTGGAGGCGTATTCGTGTTGTATTTATCCCGAAAGCTGGGAAGCGGGGGCATGAATCTGTAAAGGATTTCAGACCCATCAGCTTGTCATCTTTCCTCCTTAAGACGTTGGAACGTATATTAGATACGCACATCCGTAATACAATAGATACATCCCTTCTATCAAAATCTCAGCATGCGTACACTAAGGGACGATCGACTGAGACGGCGCTCCATGAAGTTGTGCGTACGATAGAAAAGACAATACACTACAAACAATTTACTCTTGCCACCTTTTTAGATGTTGAAAGTGCTTTCAATAACGTTAGTACTGAATCGATTCAGGAAGCTCTATCCCAACTGGGTGTTGGGGAGTTTATTAGCAAATGGATAATGACTATGCTAAAAACCAGAATCATTCAATCGACACTCGGTAATAGTGTTTCCACCATATCCGTTGTAAGGGGAACTCCTCAGGGTGGGGTTATCTCTCCTCTACTTTGGCTTATGATGATATGACGGATGATGTGGTAGTGTTGGTATCGGGGATGTTTCCTTCTGTGATCAGTGAGATTATGGAAGGTGCCTTGGATAAGATTAGCACATGGGCCACTGGATGTGGACTTAGCGTCAATCCGAGCAAAACTGAACTGATGCTCTTTACCACAAAAACCAAAATACCGGCTTTCACGCCTCCACGGCTTAATAACCAATTACTCTCGTTATCATCTAGTGCTAAGTACCTAGGTGTGGTACTTGACTCTAAATTAAGCTGGAAGCTTAACATTGAACAGCGAGTAAAGAAAGCCTGTGTGGCTCTTTATGCTTGTAGCAAAACATTCGGTAAGAAGTGGGGACTCCGTCCGAAGATGGTCATTTGGATGTATACTGCGGTGGTGCGCCCTATTCTTTCCTATGGATCGCTAGTTTGGTGGCCGGCGGTTAATAAAGCATACAGTACCAAACTCATCAACAAAGTACAAAGGACTGCGGCTCTAGGTGCTACAGGGGCGATGAGAACATGCCCAACTGAAGCCTTGAACGTAATCCTTCGCCTTATACCACTCGACCTTCATATAAAGTACATATCAGCATGTAGTGCGGTTAGATTAAGAGAAACAGGTAGCTGGTGCGATAGTCTCTACGGCCACAACAGCATCATTAATCTGCTACCTCGGGAGTCGGCGGCAAATCCGACCGACTACATAACTCCCAGGGTGAACTTTCGAAATGATGTCACTGTGAGATTCCCTTCCAGGGCGGAATGGAAATGTGGCACGGTGACTAACAAGTTCAATACAACCATTTTCACTGACGGGTCGAAAATGGACTGCGGGGTAGGTATCTTCAAGGCGGAAGATCTTGCTGTACGAGAGGCGTGCCGTCTCCTCAAACATACATCGATACAACTTAACACCATAGCCATTTTCATTGATAGCCAGGCCGCTATCAAAGCCATCGTATCTGCGGCTTCCTCCTCCAAACTTGTGGAACAATGCAAGGAGGAGCTTGCAGCATTCGGTTATCGGTCTAGGATCAGCCTCATCTGGGTGCCTGGTCATAATGACATTGACGGAAACGAAAGGGCTGATGAATTGGTGAGGCATGGATCTTCCCTTGACTGCTCCCGTGCGGAGGATGTCAACATTCCGTTAGGGGCCCTTAAGGGTAGAATCTTTGCTCATTTAGTTACAGATGCTGGTAATAGATGGCGAGGGTTGCAGAACTGTGTCATATCCAGGAAGATGTGGCCCAAGTATAACTGGCGCAGAACACAAGAGCTATTAAGCAGAAGCCGGGCAGATATTGCTAGAGTTCTGACAATTAGCACTGGCCATTGGCCCATAGGGGTCCACGCAGCCAGACTGGGCATTACTTTTAATGCACATTGTCGTAGCTGCAATGTGGCCAACGAGCCTCAAACAATCCTTCACTTCTTTTGACCCTTAGTAGGGTCAGACACCGTATACTTGGCAGACACCTTTTTGATAATATTAGTGAGTTAGCGGAGACAAGCATCGGGGACATCATCAGTTTCCTCAATGCCACGGGGTGGCTTTAAATAATCTTTTCTCTCCTTTCCCACAAGTCCAACGTCAGTTTCTACAACAATTTAGGTCACTTGAGTTGTGGTATTTAAACGGCGCCTCTGCGCTAATTATGTTTCAGCATAGCATGCTGTCACAACCACACCTACCTACTTACCTACCTACCCTCTGGTGGCAGATATATGCGACGAGTGCATCATCGAAATAGACTTCATGAAAGCAAATGAAGTAATCTTGGACATCGGGATGCAAGTACTGAGGTATCGAAATGTGGAGATTCCGATGGTATACCGAAACGAGAATGCCGTAACTCTTAGGACAGTCATCAGCAAAGACGAAGTTTTGCCGCCGTCTTCAGAGACAATCATTTGGACGAAGCTGGAGGGTGATCTTGGGAGCCACCGATTCTATATAATAGAACCAGACCCAGAGAAGCATTCTCAAAACTACATCGTGGGAAAGACGTTAGTCGAGTCCAGTGAGAGTTTTGAACGCGAGACCACACACTGTCAAACTAAGGCGAGGGGAGGTGACTGGAAAATGCACGTCGATTACCGCCGTCGCAACAATATCTGAACGTGATGCTCCAAAACCTCTCCCATCACCTTGGACAGCGGAAACGAGAGAGACGATTCTCCAGTCCAGTGAGCTGAATAAGGAGCAGCGAACTATATCAGAGAATCTTATCAATGAGTACGCGATGTATTTGCCTCACAGGACGGAGAATACGGCCGAACACACCTGGTACAACATCGAATAGACACTGGTGATACTAGACCAATTCGTCAGCCTTCTAGGCGCCTTGCGTTGGCAAAGCAGACAGAAGTTACAGAGACAGTATCGGCAATGGAGAAAGAAGGTCTTATTGAAAGTTCCAAAAGTCAGTGGGCATCACCGGTTGTACTGGTTAAGAAGAAAGATGGCAACACTCGGTTCTGCGTGGACTATCGGCAGCTCAATTACGTCACCAAGAAAGACAGCTATCCTCTGCCACGGATTGTCGACACGCTAGACACACTATCAGGAGCCCGATGGTTTTCCACTCTCGACTTGAAAAGTGGCTACTGGCAGGTACAGATACATCCAGAAGACCGGGAGAAAACCGCCTTCACCGCACTAAATGGGCTATGGCAATTCACGGTAATGCCATTCGGGCTGTGCAATGCTCCGGCGACTTTCGAGCGCTTGATGGAATGTGTCCTGCAAAGGTTAACATGGAAAACCTGTTTGATATACTTGGATGATGTCATCGTCATAGGAAAAACGTTTGCGCAACACCGAGACAATCTAAGGGATGTGTTTCAAAGGCTTCGAAGTGCCCACCTGAAGCTCAACCCCAAGAAGTGCGCCCTGTTTAGAGCGGAAGTCAAGTACTTGGGGCACATAATTTCAGCAAAAGGAGTGAGAACCGATCCAGAGAAGGTCGAAGCGGTGAAAAACTGACCAGTCCCCAAAGATAAACACCAACTAAGGAGCTTCCTGGGCCTAGCCACCTACTACAGACGATTCGTGAAGGATTTTGCCGTTATCGCAAAGAGCCTGCACCAGTTGACGGAAAAGGGAAAACAATTCAAATGGTCAATTGAGTGCGAGAAGAGCTTCAAGGCACTTAAACAACGGCTATGCGATGCCCCGATACTAGCTTACCCCACTCCCGGGGAAACGTTCATTGTGGATACAGATGCTAGTAATGTCGGGGTAGGAGCCGTACTCTCCCAGGTGCATGATGCCCAAGAGAAGGTGGTTGCGTACTTCAGCAAGGTGCTCACTAAGCCAGAAAGGAACTACTGCGTGACAAGGCGGGAACTTCTAGTTTTGATCTTGGCTACGAAGCATTTTCACAAATACCTCTATTTGAGGAAGTTCGTTCTTCGCACAGACCATGCAGCCTTAAAATGGCTATTACAGTTCAAGAGTCCTGAGGGTCAGGTCGCAAGATGGATCGAAAGGCTGCAAATATACGACTACGAAATACAGCATCGTAAAGGAAAACTCCACTCTAATGCGGATGCACTGTCCCGGCGACCATGCAGAACGGATTGTAAACATTTTTTTTTTTTTTTTTTTTTTTCCCGAGGGTTGGTGAAAAAATCTTCCATAGACACTATGAGGATAGCAAGCGCATGCTCATAGTAGTGTCAGATTCTTACTGACTAAAAAAAACCACCCTGCGATTTAATTTGTTATATATTGCAACTAAGAACGACCTTATCAAGCGATTTTTCTATCATGAAAAAATAACACGTTTGGCACGTTACCTTCCTGAAAGATCCTGCATGTTCCACAATCTATGCGCGGTTGATTCCTATCTCACCAAGTCGAAAGGTTTCGTCCTTTGTAGTCGGCGCAATAAATTGCTTTAATCCAGAATTTGTAGGATTGCATTGTTGGCATGTCCGATTAGTCGGTTTCTATGCTTTCTCGCGAAGCTTCTAATTTCAGCTTCGATTGTCGGAATTCCGAGATCCCTATGGATATCATCGTTTCTAGTATACCACGGTGCGTGGACAATTTCTCTTAGCACTTTATTTTGAAAAGTTTGTAAAATATTGGCGTTTGTTTTCTTGGTACAGCCCCAAAGTTGCATACCGTAAGTCCACACCGGCTTTAGCACTTGCTTGTATAAAAGCAGTTTGTTCTCAGTACTGAGCTGGGAATGTTTTCCGAGCAACCAGTTCATTTCTCTATATTTGATTTCGGGTTCTTTACGTTTCATTTTCACGAGAGAATTCCATTTCAGTTTTGCGTCGAGTGTCATTCCAAGGTATTTAGCCTCGTTTGCAAAAGGTATTCGGGCCAAGTTTAGGAAAAGTGGCAAAACATTAGCTTTTTTATAAGTGAAATTCACGTGAACAGATTTAGATTCGTTGATGGCGATCCGCCAGTCCCTCGTCAATTCATTTAATTTATTCAGTGCGTTTTGCAGTTTTGCAGTCGTTTCTTCGATTGTTCTACCTACGGCTAGGATAGCTGTGTCATCGGCAAACGTAGCCAGGATAGTACCATCTTCTTTCGGTATATCTCGAGTATATAACAGATAGAGAAGTGGTCCAAGAACGCTTCCTTGCGGTACACCGGCCGAAATTTCTTTTAGCTCCGAGTATTCATTTCCATGTCTAACACGGAAGAGTCTATTCCCGAGATATGATTCTAGAATGTCGTATAGGCATACAGGGAGAACTTGTCGTTATTTACAATTCAAGCTATCATGCCACACCTTATCAAAGGCTTGCGAGACGTGAAGAAATACGCTTGAGCAAATCTTTTTCTCTTCAAGTGCTTTCTCGATTACATCAGTAATTCTATGCACCTGGTCAATCGTCGAATGCTTACTTCTGAACCCAAACTGGTGGTCAGGGATAAGATTATTTCCTTTTATAACCGGTTGGATGCGAGTTAGCAATATCCTCTCGAAAATTTTGGATATGACTGAAGTAGCGAAATTGGTCTATAAGATTTTACCTCATTTGGCGGCTTTCCTGGTTTTAAAATCATTATAACTTCCGCAACTTTCCATGGGTTAGGCACGTGTTTTAATCTGAGCGCAGCATTTACAATATGAAGAAGCTTAATCAGTGCTTTTCTAGGTAAAGCTTTGAGAATTTCTCCGGTGATCAAGTCATAACCAGGAGCTTTCTTAGGTTTTAGATTCCCGATCTCATGTTTGAGTTCCCTCAGCGTTGCACTTGTAAGTGCTAAATCGTCAGACGGTAAATCCGGCCTATTGATATTGCGGTACAACACTTGACCATCGTACGGTTTAAAGGTATCTTCCAGGTGGGCCGCAAAAACGTCCGCTTTTTCTTTATCTTCCCTTGCCCATTCATTGTGATTTAATTTAATAGGCGGCGCGGGGACCTTGGGCCTTTTGGTGCCTTTTACAGCTTTTCAAAGTGAATAATTGGAATCTTTTTTCGCTGTTAAACTTTCAAGATAAGAGCCTATCGCACGATTCTTAAAATCCTTTATAGTCTTCTCCAACGAATTGCACAGGTGATTCAAGTGAGTTATATGTTGCGGAGCACGACTCTGTTGCCATTTCTTACGCGCTTTTCTTTTTTCCTTGACCAATTCTTTTATTTCCGTAGGATATCGTAGATCGTATTTGTCCGGAGTTTCCTTGGATTGGGACTATTATTCCAAGAGGCGAGCTGTACGATCTCAACGAAGCGATCAACTTCAACCTCAAGTTGATAGGGTGTCGTAAATGGAACGCTCAGTTCAACATTATCTTCAATTTCGTTCCTAAAATCTTCCCAGTTAGTTGTTCTACCGGTTAATCTCGCTGGCTCTAGGGTATAGACTAGTTTTTCGCTTAATGTCAAAACAACTGAGGAATGGTCAGACGACAGATCAAAGCTCTCTTCAACATTAATGTGGTTGGTAGAAATTCCTTTCACGATGAAAAAGTCGATCAGGTCAGGTATTTTCGAAGTATCAGTTGGCCAGTAGGTCGGTTTACCCGTCGAATGGAAATCACAACTGTACTCCATACCTGCCTCATAGAGCATTCTGCCTTTTTGCGAGCTGTGTCTTGAGCCCCAGAATGTATGTTTCGCATTAAAATCGCTGCCAATAATGAAATTAGGTTTCAGCAATTTAAAAAAAGGTAGTAAAATCACTTTTTTCAACGCGGAACGCAGTGGGCAGTAGATAGATGAGATTTTAAGAGTACACTTACTATTTTTTACTCGAATCGTGCACAGTTGCAAAGTTTCAAGCTCGATCTTTAGGTCTTCGGATTGTTCGATGCAGTCTTTAATAAACAATGATGATCCGCCTCTCGCTTTTCCCGAAGGGTGACAAGCGTGGTAATCATTATAGCCTTTTATTTTTAAATGCGATTCCTTTTTTACGTGGGTTTCAGAAATCAAGCAAATATCGATATCTTTTTAACGCAAGAATAATTCCAATTCGTCAAGTTTTTGCAAGTCCATTTGCATTCCAAGTACATATTTTTAACATTCGTTTTTCATTCATAATCTAGTTGGAGTACGCGTTTTCCCTGAATTACTTTCGAGCTTAACCAGCCTATCGAGAATAATTTTATTTATTTTGCTTTGTTCTTCAAGTTTTTCTAAAATAACTGAAAAAACATGAGAAACAGGGTCCTTGGAAATTTCAATATTTTTTGGTATTTCGGATGCAGCAGCCTGAGCGTAAGTCTGTACTCCAGATGTTCGAAGATCATTACCCGGTCGCTTTTCCAATTGTAACTTTTCTGTACCGTTTCTTTTAGGAACAGAAGTCGAGGGCTTTTCTTTCGTCATTCTTTCCCTCACCTTTTTGCACTCTGAACCCGGTAGTTTTGATTTGCACTCTTTCTCCTCCGCGACCTTACGCTTTGGTTTAGTTTGCGGTTTTGATTTTGCATTTAGGGGCTTAAGGAGCGCATCTCTTCGTTTTTGTAACTCTTTAGCTACTTCATAGCCTCTATAATTTGCCGGGTGCTTTCCCTTACAATTAGCACAGGTTGCGGAGGTTTGTTTGTTTACTCCGCAAACTTGGGAGAGGTGATTTCCAGCGCATTTCACACATCGCGGTCTTTTATGCAGTACATTTGCGCATAATTGAATCCTTGGCAACGTTTGCACTGCGGAATCATTCTTATATTTCTTCGCATTGGCTCAATTTTGACTACGATATTTAGTATGGTCCCAATTCGGTAGATATCGTCGATATTGTCGGACTTATCGAAGGTAAGCATAAAGAGCGGAAGTCCACGCCTTACCAAGATGTTGCTTCTCCTTTTTGATGATATTAACGGCATCAAGAATTTTAAAGCCTTTGTCTTGAAGGTCAGTCATAATATCTTCTTTGGTGCACGAGGGGTGGAGGCCCCTTGCAACAACACGATGTGGCCTTTCTGACTTGATTTGGAAAGTATACCACTCAATTTTTTCGGTATTTAACTTTTTAGACACTGCTTGGTAGTCGTTATCGATTGTAAACATTGTGCGCGTCAGGAAGAACAGGAGCTGGTTTCCATCCAAAGACTGAGAGCCGAACCTATCGCCGGCTGGAGCGTAGATGAGATCCGGAACGCTCAGATATCGAACCGATTCTGACCTGGAAGGAGAACATGGAGAAACTCTCACAGAAGCCCGACCTTAAAGGCATATTTTGCGCAGTGGGACTTCCTCCATGTCCAAGAAGGTGTTCTGAGAAGAAAATGGGAATCCTCCGACAGAAAGTCATTTGTATTGCAGCTTGTCATGCCGCGGACGAGGGTCAAGGAGGTGTAACAGGAAATGCATGGCGGGGCGTCCGGAGGCCACTTGGGAGTGAATAAGACGCTAGAAAAGGTACGAGAACGTTTTTATTGGTTAAAAGCGAAGGAAGATGTCGAAGACTGGTGCAGAAAATGCGACGTGTGTGCAGCTAGCAAGGGTCCAAAAATCGAAACTCGAGGTAAGATGCACCAATACAACGTGGGAGCACCTTTCGAACGAATCGCCATTGACATCGCAAGGCCCTTTCCGGAAACCGACAATGGTAATCGGTATATACCCGTAGTAATGGACTACTTCAGTAAGTGGCCGGAAGCGTTTCCGATCCCTAACCAGGAAGCCAGAACCGTGGCGGAGCAGATCGTCTACAATTGGGTGAGCAGATTCGGTGTGCCCTTGAAATTGCATTCTGACCAAGGGCGGAATTTCTAGTCAAGAATCTTCCAAGAGATGTGTCAACTACTCGGAATCAAAAAGACAAGGACAACCCCGCTTCATCTACAGTCGGACGGTATGGTGGAGCGTTTCAACAGGACTTTGGACAAACATCTCTCGAAGGTCGTAGGTGACTACCAACGGGATTGGGACCGGCAGATTCCCTTGTTTTTGATGGCCTATAGAAGTGCAGTACATAGCACTACTCGACATACGCCGTTCGAAATCTTGTTTGTTGGAATAGCTCGGTTACCCAGTGAGGTGAAATTTGGATCTCCTACCGATGAGCCCAGAAATGAAGAAGAGTACGTGGCGGACCTTAGGGAAAGGCTTAGGGACATACACCAAAGGACCAGAAGCCAGATTAAGATAACGAGCGACCGCATGAAGACCAGGTATGATGCCAAGGCAACAACGTCAGGATTCCAGGAAGGAGATCTAGTGTGGCTGTATAATCCCCATCGCCAAAAGGGGAAATCACCTAAATTGCAGCAGAACTGGGTTACTACAGAATAGTAACCCGCATCAACGATGTTGTCTACCGCATCCAGCGAGGACCAAGGGCCAAAATGAAAGTGGTTCATGTGGACCGACTGAGTTGATACAATGGCCGAAGTGAGGGCGCACTTGTTCGGGACGAATAAGTCTAAGAGGAATTTTCTTGTTCCAGCGGTCGCAGAATTTGCTAGAAATTTCTGGCTATCAGAAATGCGACTATATAAGGACAGATGGCAGTTGGGTTTTGAACCGCACGAAGAGATTGGAAAAGTGATAATAGACGAAGTTTTAATTTTATGATAAATTGAAAGTTGAATTGAAATAAAGTTATTTGAAAAGAAAGAGACCTCGTAAGGAAAGAATTTGCGAAGAACAGTATAGTGTGAACTTGAGTTGTTCTATAGACTAGAAAATAAAGAAATAATCTCACAGAATAACGTTTTATCTATTTGAGCCGTAGCTCGCATATTACAATATTATGTAGCTGTATTAATGACCTAATCTGGTTCGTACTATTTCGTATACTATCTGACGGAAAGCACAAATATAATTGCACGTCGTCTGTAAACATGTGAACATAACAATAGTTGGCTAGTCGGGAAATATATTCACACATAGCGCAAATAATAACGGTCCAAGTATGGAATCCTGTGGTACCCCTGAAGGAATTGAATGAAAGGAGGACGTTCGATTTCCCACAGCCACACGTTGCTGACGCCGTGTTAAATAGGAGTGCAAGAGCTTGACTGCGAGACAAGAAAATCCTAAATGGTTCCTAAGCTTTTTACAGAGAATCAAATGATCAATCGTGTCAAACTCTTTTGAGGTGTCCAGCAACGTTAAAAAAAAGTAACACAGTTGGCATCCAAGGTCGTGTACAACAAGTAGAAGTGCAATTTTGAAACTCCTCTTAGCACGAATTCCTGCCTGGGCGGAACTTAAAAGGATGTTACTCTTGCATCTGCTTTACAATAGCCTTTCAAATACTTTCTAGAGAAATGGCAAGATAGCAATAGGTCTGTATTTAGGGCTAGCACAATTTAGCAACTTATGTATCGGGAGTACTTTATCATTTTTCCATAAAGTCGAATAATCACAGATAGTTATTATTGAGTTGAAGATATGGGTTATTGATTGAAAAACTTGAGAGAGTAGAATTTAAATAATTTGGGATTTATTTCATCCAAACCTGCTGGGTTCGATTTGATAGACAACACAGCTTCAACTATGTCTTCATCTGTAAAGCGAAGAAAAGTCATTCAGTTTCACTTTATTCACTTGTTAGTTGACGCACTGTGTGAGGAAAACCAAATAAGATGTAGATACGAACTGCGAAGGTTACAATCTATGTCCGTGCCTGCAACCGATGTTTACCATTTCCATTGTAGCTTAAGGCAGTTTCTAATGAATTAATTTGTATGTTGTAGGTCATATATATATATCAGGTCGTGTTTCGAGATGTGTTGCTACAATACACTTAGCAACTAGCGTGTGAATGAGTATAATGTGCAAATAGCTTTTCTTTAAACATAACTCCTTGAATTGTTTTTCATTGAGTTCGATAATTGCGCACATTTTGATATCGATAAAGTCAGCTTCTCTACAGAAAGTTAAACCTATAGTTTTTATTTTCAGTTACCAGATTGCAGTGGGAGGAGTTCCCTTCCACTCTGTAGAATAGATGAAGCATAGATACATAGTTGGTAAGTTGTTGGCAAACGAACGGCAAGCATGTTAGAAGTCGAAAACAAAATGTGCACTACATAAAATACTCGAACACTTTAGAAACAACGTCGTGGCGCCTGCAAAATTCGACAAAAATAAAGTGTACGACTGGGTCGCATGTTGGTACTTGCACCTATGTATAAGTTGTTTTGTTTAATTTCAAAAGCTCAGAATTGAAATTTAAAAAAAATCTTTAAAATCATTTGATATTTCTTTTTTTAAAAAAAAAAAAACTCGACAAAATTGTAAAAAAAAAATATCTTGGCAATTTGTATGATATGCAATGACCTTGAATGTGATAAATAGGTACATATTTTGTAGCTAGCAGCCTATACAGGACCAGGCCTAGCTTCTCGCTGTCATTTGCGCTGTGTGACACACGAAACGGAAATAAACACTAAATTTGCAAAATTGCAAATTAGTCACTTGAGAATTAAACATATTCGATAAATTTGTTCACTACTTTTTATATAACCCGTTAAAAATCGAGAAAAATTATTCTAGTTCCCACTCACTTCCCATCGCGTCATCGTTTTATCTACCTAAAAGGGCCGTAACTCTTTCTTTTTGCTAAAAATCACCTTATATTGGTATGCTTTATTGTGCTTCGTGATGATTTTCGGATTATTTATAGTGTGTTTCATGCTTCCACTTCATGTAAAATTCATCACAACCCTACAGAATTCCTCGCTGATATAGAAAGCTAAAACTAAAACTGTGTATTCTTTTAGCATTGACTACAGGGAATCACAAGTCTAATATAAATTTCCATTTTTGGTATACAGGGTGTTTCAAATACAGGGCGTAAAAAATATACAGGTATACAGGGTGTTAAAAATAAAATGTTTTTCTTTTAATTTATACATTATTTTCCTAATTGAACAAGGATTTCAGAACCAATGCAAAAATAAGGCTGCGTTTGACCAAAGAATCTGAGATTCTGCACACTGCACAAAACAACTTGATGATGAATTTTAAATTTTTGAGATACAAGGTACTGCAAACAACTTTTACCTTTTCTCTTCAATGTATTTTTCTACATCCATTCAAAAGCCCCGGAATGTCTTCTATGAATGCTGCAACTTTGTTCACTTGTAGAAAGTTTACAGGGCAGAACCTTTTGGAGCTGAATTTTTCTCAAAACAGAAAAATATTTTTTTTCACTCCGTCTCACTTTTACGACGTACAGAATGAATATAGTCGCGAAATTGTGATTTTCTTTTACCTCACTTGATAAGATAATAACACCTGTAAATTAAAAAACCTGCTTGTTCCAGACACTGTGACGTCATCAGGCAAAAGGGCCTCACATGGGACATACCTTGATGTCAACAACCCCCCCACAAACGTCAAGCAACCATGTACAATCATATATAAATTGTATATAAATTTAAAGAATTTTATGAAAAAATACACTCCAGTTTATAACGTTTAGAGAAGCGGTGTTTTAATTCGGTCGTACGCTAAATTCATTTTACAGCAAATTAAACACAGTAAATTACAGTTCATTATTCAAACGTTCATAGCCGAACATTTGGTCCTTCGAGCCGGATTAAAAAAAAAAAAAAAAAAATTTTTTCTTTGATCGACAGTCAACCCATAGTGTGTTTTCTGCCGCGTATAATCTATATAGACAATTTAGTCGGGTTTAAGTGATTTTAAATTTAAATTAAAACTTTTGCTAAGTGTGCATAGAATAAAAAAAAAAAAAAAAATCAATCGTGTGCTGCTGTGTGGTGTACATTTGGATCCGGATCTGGAAATTCCCGAAACCCTGAGGACGCAGCCAACTGAACTTGGAACCCCTTTCTCAACTGGAACACCGCGCTTTCACAAGTAAGTGACTTCTTATTTTTTTTCTTTGTTCCTGTTTCTGCAATAAGAGCAATAAATTTTTACCAATATAATGGCAACATATTTGGCACATACGCTTAAGCAATTGGAAAAAGATATCTCCAATTTTTCCAAAACTGGTTCTGCTAGACGAACAGCCAATTATCTTTCTGGTCGATTTTCTGCTTTAGAAAAGACAATGGAAGCAGCAACTGGACGACTCGAAACGGCTCTGGAGTCATTAGCAGAGAAGGAGTTAGGGGAAGTCGAGACTCGCTTCGAACAAATCCGAGAGCTCTACTTCGAACATCGTTGCGACTTATTGGACGCGATGGATAAGGTACAGCCAACTGAAAAGAAAGTAGAAAGGGATCATTCAGAATCCAAGGAAACTAGAAAGGTAGACATTCGGTTCCCCAAGATCAATTTACCCGTTTTCGCTGGGAGTTATGAGTCATGGCGAGCCTTTCATGACTTATTTGTCTCGTTAATTCACCATAATTCGGCACTCTCTGAGATACAAAAAATGCACTACTTGAAAACAAGTGTGTCAGGGGAAGCGGAGAAACTTTTGGCCCACCTGGGAATTGACAACGGCAACTACCACAAGGCATGGGAGATCCTAACAGACCGTTATGATCACCAACGATTCCTAGTGAACACGCAATTGAAATGTTTCTTCAATCAGCCTTCAATAGCCCAAGAGCGATCCGAGTCCATCAAGGAATTGCTCGATACATCGATGGAAGTTGTTCACAGCTTGGAAAATCTGAAGGTTCCAGTTCAGCATTGGGACGTTGTGCTCATTTTCATCCTGCTTCAGAAACTTCCGACGAAAACGCAACACCTGTGGGAAGAAAGGCTTGGAAGTAAGACTGACAACAAGGAACTTCCTACATTTGCCGAATTTACCCAGTTTTTGGAGACGAGGTTCCGTTCATTGGAGGCCGTTAACCAACAGCAGGCGCGACCATCAACGAATTCGGCAAGGAATGTGCCACAGCGGAGTAGTTTTTATACGTCGACCAATGCCCAGAGGTTTTCCTGCAAGCTTTGCAACAGAGGTCAACACCCTATTCGTAAGTGTGGACGATTTTTGAAGATGAGTACAGCGGACCGAATTCAGAGTGTGGGTACATTAGGGATTTGTCGGAACTGCTTAGCATATAGCCACAACACAGAGCAGTGTCCGAGCACTCGTAGGTGTTACTACTGTGAGCAGCCACATAATTCTTTATTGCATGTAGCACAGGCCAACACTTCTCATCCATCCACATTTCGGCAGTCAGGTATTTCCCATAGGTCAGGTATCTCTCAAAATCCTCCACAGAATTTTCTCACCACGATGAACACCGAAGCCTCAGTCTTTTCGCCTAACAACGGAGCACACCCTTCCAACAGTTCGGCCGTCAACAGCTTCCATGCTCTGCCAAGCACATCAACACAAGTTTTGTTAGCCACTGCGTTGATAAAGGTTAGGGCTTCGTCAGGTGAGACTTATTCGTTTAGAGCCTTGCTTGACTCGGGCTCTCAAGCGAGTTTTATAACAGAGTCAGATGTCCAATTACTACGTTTAAAGCCAAGATCCACTCACGTTGAGGTATCCGGGTTGGGTTTAGTCAGCAGTGGCACTTGTCAGAGGGTTGTTGACGTCGTGCTTACGTCACATCATTCAGCCTTCGAGACATCAACAAAGGCTTTCATCTTTAAGTCGCTGTCTGGCCATCTTCCGGCCCGGACACTCCCCGTTGCTCATTGGGAACACCTCGCTGATCTGGTTTTAGCAGACCCATCTTTCAACAAATCAGCAAAGGTTGATCTTCTTTTGGAAGCGATGTTCTTGCCGAGATTTTGCTACCCGAGCTGAGAAGACCAAAGCAGGAGGACCAGCCAGTAGCGCAAAAAACCAGATTAGGCTGGATTTTATTTGGAAAGGCTCCAGTTCAGGCTCAACCCATTCGTAGTTTCTTCCAAACAACAGATGTCGACGCTCAGCTTCGCAAGTTTTGGGAACAGGAAGAAGCTCCATTTGAATGGTACGAAACTTCCGAGAATGTCGCTTGTGAGGAACATTTCGTCAAACATGTGAGGCGTACTGTAGATGGGCGATACCAGGTGGCGCTACCCTTTAAGGGAGCTGCCTATCCAGTCTTGGGCAGATCACAGGAAGGTGCTTTACAACGCTTCAGGAGTTTGGAGAAACGTCTCAGCGGCAATCCCCAGCTACATGAGCAATATTCCGCGTGCCTGAAAGAATACAGAGAACATATGAGCGAGGTAAAACAAGAAGACATACCCAAATTAGATCATTACTTCCTACCCCACCACGCAGTCATTAAGGAGGCTAGTTCTACAACAAGACTCAGAGTTGTGTTCGATGCATCCTTCAGAACGTCGAATGGAGTCTCATTGAACGACCAGCTGATGATAGGACCCTCACTTCAACACAATGTGACTGACATTATCCTCCGGTGGAGACTCTACCAGCACACCTTTACGGCTGACATCGAAAAGATGTACCGTCAAATCTGGGTCAGCGATCGGGATTCCTATTTTCAACTGGTCATCTGGCGTAAGCATCCATCAGAAGAACTCAAGATCTACCGCCTTAAGACTGTGACCTTTGGAACGGCTTCGGCCCCGTATCTGGCCATTCGAACATTGAAGGAGCTAGCAGAAGAGTCCCGTCATCGATACCCGTTAGCAGCTCAAATGATAGATGGCGAAATGTATGTCGATGACCTTATCTCCGGCGCAGACACCTTGGAAGAAGCCAAAATTAAAATAAAGGAAGTTAGAGCAACTCTCCAATCAGCGGGATTTAACTTACGGAAGTGGACATCCAACAGGAAGGAACTTCTTCAAGGCATTCCAGAAAAGGATTGTGAATCTTCGTTTGCAGTACCTACAGAAGGTTCGGATCAAGTCAAAACGCTAGGTATTCATTGGTTTCCTGCCACCGACGTCTTCCGCTTTCAGTATATTCCTTCAAGCAATCCACTACCAACGAAGAGATTCGTACTTTCGGCAATTGCACGCCTCTTCGACCCGTTAGGTTGGATTTCGCCATGCATAACTAAAGCGAAATGTTTTATGCAGCTTCTTTGGATCCGAAAGATGTCTTGGGATGAGCCCGTCGAACCCGCTATTTTAGAAGAATGGGACACTTTTTATAAAGATTTACAAAATATTAATAATTTAGGTCTGCCAAGGTGGGTACACACAATTGGTAGGTCACAGTGCATAGAACTCCATGGTTTCAGCGACGCTTCGGAAAAGGCTTATGGAGCAGCCGTATATCTCAGGGTTGTGGACAAGGATCACAAGGTCTATATGCACTTGCTAATTTCCAAGTCCAAGGTGGCACCGGTAAAGCCAGTGAGTCTGCCAAGGTTAGAGCTATGTGGGTCTGTTCTTGCAGCGAAACTTCTACACTATGTCGGTCGAATCCTAAAACGAGACGACGTCAAGATGTACGCATGGACGGATTCCACCATTGCCCTCTGCTGGATATCTGCATCACCATCCAAGTGGGAAACGTTCGTCCGGAACAGAGTAGGGGAAATTCAGCGGCTCACCGATACCAAGATATGGAGGCACATACCGACTCAAGACAATCCAGCGGACTTGGTTTCTAGAGGTATGGAACCATCGGCACTTTTAAAGGCAACGTTGTGGTGGAACGGGCCCTCATTTCTGCACCAAAGGTGGGAGTTCGAGATTCCGAAACAGCCTTCTAGTCTCGTTACTAGCGAAGGAAGTAGACTGGTACATGTCCACCACGTAGACTTAGTAGAAGGCCCGATACACCAGCTTCTTCACCGAACGTCGAACTTAAAGCGACTTACGAGGATCGTTGGCTACTGCAAGCGTTTCATCAGTAACTTGCGAAGTGATCCTCAATGAATTGCTGGACCTCTAAGCCCGAAGGAGCTTGAAGCCGCTGCGAAGGTACTCGTTCGCTGCGCCCAATCTGATATGTTTCCCGGAGGGCTATCCAAGTTAAAGGGATTAGCATCCTTAAATCCATTCATAGACGGAGAAGGCATCATAAGGGTAGGCGGCAGACTAAAAAACGCAGACCTCTCGTTCGACCAACAGCACCCCATCATACTAGGACCGAGGCACCATTTCACAACCCTAGTCATCCGAAACGCCCATGAAAATACGCTACACGGAGGGATCCAGCTAATGATTGCGTATACCAGAAGTAAGTACTGGATCATACAGACCAGGAGAGCCGTCAAAAAATATTTAAACACCTGCGTCATTTGTCACCGGTACCGAAACAGGGTAGCCCACCAATTAATGGGAAACCTACCATCTCCTAGGGTGACAGTTTCTAGGCCGTTTGCCCATACAGGGGTCGACTATGCGGGACCAATCACCATTCGGTCTTGGAAAGGTCGCGGAGCTAAATGTTTTAAGGGATACCTGGCAATATTTGTCTGCCTCGCCACCAAAGCAATGCACTTGGAAGCAGTCACAGACCTTACCACCCAAGCTTTCTTAGCTGCCTTCCGGCGTTTTGCTGCTCGACGAGGTGTCTGTGGTCAGGTCTACAGTGACTGCGGAACAAACTTCATTGGAGCTGAAGCTGAACTGCATCGGCTATTAAAGGAAGCCGGACACAACTGGAAGGAAGCTGCTGAGGTTCTGGCGACACAGGGAACTAAGTGGAATTTCATTCCCCCTGCTTCTCCTCACTTCGGAGGATTGTAGGAAGCAGGAGTGAAGAGTGTCAAACACCACTTCAAACGGATCGTCGGCAACGGGACACTTACATACGAGGAGCTCGCCACGCTACTCACACAAATTGAGGCGTGCCTTAATTCGAGGCCTCTGTGTCCACTAACGGAAAATCCAGACGACTTCCAAGCACTCACCCCAGCTCACTTCTTAATAGGCGAAGCAATATTCACCGTTCCAGAACCAGATCTGACCACAGGCAAGCAAGGTTACATCGATCGGTGGAAGGCCATCCAAATGCATCTTCAGACATTCTGGAAACATTGGCACCAGGAATATCTGGCCCGCTTACAACAGCGACCGAAATGGTTGAAACATCAACCACAACTCAAAATAGGCGATTTGGTACTAATCAAGGATGATCGGCTACCTCCGGCAAGGTGGAGCTTAGGACGCATCACAGAGAGCTACCCCGGCAAGGATGACATAATACGCGTCGTCAAGGTAAGAACGCAACAAGGAGAGTACAAACGACCAATAACGAAACTATGCCCACTACCGATCAACGAAAGCGAATCAATCAACGAAGGCGACACAAACAAATAACCCAACCAATCAATTTAAAAGAAATTTAAATTTAATACTTAAAATACCTAATGAATTTAAAATCAACACACCGCGAAATGATACACGGCAACACCATTCGCTACAAAACTCAACGCACCGTACACTAAGTGAGAGCAATCACTCAATTACTCAATCATCCAATACCACACTCAAGAAAACACACAATTAATTCTTACATACACACACACACACACACACACGTTGCACAAATCAGTTGACACTCATTCTCGTGTCTCATGCTCGATTCCATTCATACACACACACACCCACAAGCCAAATAAACAAACAAATACTAAAATTCAATACAAACACTACGAATAAATACCACACAACCGAATCATTAACCGACGATCGACTGCTCCGGTGGTAAACAATGAAACACAGTCGGCGAAAGAGAAGAGAGCGCGCACTCATGGATATCGGGATCGTGCGTAGAATAGCTGCTACGTTCATTGTCCGCTGTCATTCTCGTTCGTTTTATGTTTTGTTGTTGTGTACAATGCATGTTGAAGAAATTTATCAATACGTTTTCTCTTTGCATGGTCAAATGACGAGCGGTCAGTTAGAAGAGGGTTGCCAACTTTCTTTATCGCAGATTACGATAGCAAACAACTAAACTACTGAAGAATTATGATGTCGATGAGGACCGGCGCTACTTGTGAACTTCGTTCACGGGGGGGGGAGAATGTTCCAGACACTGTGACGTCATCAGGCAAAAGGGCCTCACATGGGACATACCTTGATGTCAACAACGCCCCCACAAACGTCAAGCAACCATGTACAATCATATATAAATTGTATATAAATTTAAAGAATTTTATGAAAAAATACACTCCAGTTTATAACGTTTAGAGAAGCGGTGTTTTAATTCGGTCGTACGCTAAATTCATTTTACAGCAAATTAAACACAGTAAATTACAGTTCATTATTCAAACGTTCATAGCCGAACACTGCTATTAATTTGAAGCTTCAATTCAAAGTTAGTTCGGGATTAGTTCTCACAGGTTATTTATTTTTTTCGCAATTATGTCTATGGAATCTCATAGAAAGATATAACATATACATCATCTTGTTGCAATGTTTGATATTTTTTTTGTTTTTGTTTTTAGTTAATTGGACCCACGAGTAAGATAAGGAAGTAAGGTCAGCACCTGTAGAGCTCTCATGCAAGTGTAAGGCTGGTTAAAGTGAGAGGTCGCCCAGCATCTCATAGGGACATTGCGATTGAGATGTATATTTTACAATTCTCTGCACTATTCAGTCTTTGGCACTTTCCCATAGCACCTTAACTTGGGAAGTTTTTACTCTTTGTCCGCGGAAGGCCTCCCCTATCCATCACCTGTGTATTATAAATACGGTACGCGATTTTTCCATCTGCGCCACCGAAAAGTAATTTCCCGATTAGGATTGGTGGCAGAAAAATGGCTAGCTACATTAAATTTGAAATTTAACAAAAAAAATTAATTTCAATTTCAAATAAAAAATAAAGTGCGTCGCACGAACTTGCACCTACCTATATATACTCGTACTATTTATCTGCAAAAACTATGATTGTAGTTTTAAAGAATTTGTTAAAATGATTATGTTTTTTAAAAAAAACCCTTAAAATTCGAAAGAAATAATGTTGAAAATTTTTAAAACTTTTTACGTCATGACCTCGCTTATGTCAAATATTGTATAGGTATCGATTTTGAATAATATCGCTGAAGTAATGTTTGAAAACGAGCAAATTTTAAAAAAAACAGTCAATAAGTAGAGTACCGTTATATGCATTTCTTTGCAAAACCTAGTACGCCATCTAGTCGCATATATTCACCGTAGCTCAAATATCAAAGTTGAACAAAAACTCTTAGAGCTTTTTTAAAGAAAATCGCTTTTTTCCAAATAGTAAGTACTGTTAATTTTGGGGATAGAACGAAAATTCAGATTTCGCCTCGAATTGTGATCCTACAAATCCCAGATATGGAGTTTGAAGAAAATGCGTTCAGCCTTTTAGGCTGCAGTCGAACATACATACAGATAGACATACAGAGAGACAGAAGTGGGAGACCCAAATTTATTTGATTCTTTATTATAGTAATGTTAAGTTTAATTAAACCAATACTTGCCAATATAGTTGCAAGCAGAAATATTAATACGATATAAATATTTACATCTCATGGAGCTAATTAATGATAGTTGAAGAATGGCGCGAGATGCATAAAATAGCTCGGGAAGTCGCCAGCACATACCTCAATGTTAAGTACGGGTAGGTACACTATCGACAAATCAAGCAGATATCAAATTCCGCAACGTCTGTGTGGCTGAGAACAGCGGCTGTTTCTCCAGGTTAGAATCGACTGAAATTAAGGACAATTGAAACACTCGTATGTTCCTGATGTATCAGTCTCCAAATCTGAAAACTGATTTTTATTAAGTTTCAAATATATGTTTATATAAATGCCGATTGGCTGGTGCCAGGGCTATCGCTGTAGGACTAAAGTCGCAATTTGACCCTTTTTCACTGCATCGTCCCCATGAGACCATTTTTCTTAAAATTGGATAAATTTAATCCTTTTCTGTTTCTCTGCGACTTTTTACCCTTTTGAAATAGTTTCCTAAACTTAATTTTATGCACTGAAACTCTGTTTACACACTTTTCATAAGTCTGTAGTTTGTTAGTTTTTTTTAGTAATCGGTTTAATAACTAATGCTGGTGTTCCTTAAGGCTCTGTTTTCACTCCGATTACTCTTCTGATTTATATCATTTACATTTCTCTTATTTGAAATCTAACTCATTATTCTTTAAAACTACAGCAAGGGTCTCAAATTGTAGAATCCCAGCTGCAAAGAATTCCTATCGAACTCAGCTATAATATTGATGCAATCGAATTGAGTTCAATGCTTCAAAACCACAGCTGGTGTCTCTGAAATGAAACGGAATACTTACATAAACCAAATGGAGCGAGGAGTAAAGATTGCCATGTAAATATGATAGCTCAGATTGATGTTCTAAATGGTGGTTTCAGATACTTCAGATTCCTTATGCGTCCGAAACTTGAGTACAGCGCTGATGCTTGAGTGGAAACTCCCTGTTTGAGTTTTCTCCAGCGTGCTTAATGATAAGGTCGTAGTTTATCTGTGATCAGTTTACTAAGTCTATTGTAAAAGATGTGCCTATATAAATAAATCAAATGAAATGATAAAGTCTACGCCAATGCTCCTCCAACGATTCATGTACTAAAAAAAATATCAGAGCTTTTATTCGCGAAATACAGCTGCAATTATGCGAAAACGTGATGAAAAATTTCATATTTGTAGGCAGAGCCGAGGCGGACATTTGGCAGACATTGTACACCATTACTAACAACAGAGTTTGTACTTTAGATTAAAATAAAAATATCACTTTTCATAAAAATTTTGCGTTTTTCTATTGATTTAAAATGACACCTCTTGTTGGATGACTCTATATACATATATAAATAGTCCTTTTCTCAGTAGTAACGTAGAAGCATCTATAATAACTGTCCCCCTCCCCGACTCGCACTTGAACAATTATTTTTCTTAAACAAAATCAACAGTCCACAGATTACTGTGTCTTTCATTTAGTCGGAAGAGAGTTAGAACTCAGTTACCAGCTGATTCTTATTAAGTATTAAGGAACAGAGATCTTAAGACTTTAAACGCATAAAATGTTGTTGCTCCTTTTTTACCTTCGTTGCCCCCTTTGTTCGTCTTTTAAAAATTCTTCAAGTGTAGCTCTGGTTGGTACATTAACCTAAGTTTAGTTTACGGTTAATTCTTAAGTATAAGAGCTAAGTTTCATATAAGTTTATGAGGCAAAAACGATAGAAAACTCTGGTCTAACGCACCAATATTTTACACTATTAACTGCTATGCTATTGATTAGTTCGTTTATTGTGCCTCTTTGTGTATGATTTTCTTTGAATATTTTAAAATCAAAACATTTATTTATAACTTAAGTTGGTACTCGTACATAATCTGTTCAGTTATCTAGATATTTAAGTTTCTCATTTGCCGCTTTGATCACTTGGACTGCCAATTCTAAGGCAAAACGAGGAATATTCCAAAAAGATAATGGTTGAGGTAACGAAAAACCCAAGTGTACATAAATGAGGACAAAATGCCAGTACCTATATATAAATTGTACAATTGCGTACATATGCACCTTACGGGAAACAGACACCGCGGGAAACTCTTTATCATTGATATCAGTTTTGTTCAGCGCCGCCGAGTCAGCAGCAGTTCCCACGTATTTTAAGTTTTATGTAATAAGAGATCAGGTAATATTAGTATGCGTGTCAGCATAATTTATACTATAAAAATGTGTGAAATAAAATTTTACGTCTGATTTGAATACGACAACTCCAACAGAAGGGTGTATTAATTTTAAACTATAACCACCCCCCACCAGTGATAAGGTGGTCTTAGTTAGACATAATAATATATCAACATAAATATATATATATTTTTTCAGAGACAAAAGTTTATGAAGTACGCCTATATGCATTAGAAATAAGAGCTTAATTCTTTTATAATTATTTAATGAGGAGACAAATGAAGCAATTACGAGTACCACTTTTAAAATAAATTGGTTTTCATGCGCCACCGATTAAACTGTAATTACTGATCTAAAGTTTCAGAATGTAATTTTCTTAATTATATCCCGTTATTGCATACTAATGTAATTAATCTAGTATAAAACCAGTGAAGGGAAGTAAAGTAGGCACAGTACCGAACGGAAACTTAGTTCCTTCCAGTAACTTTCGGAGTAACCATATTGTTTTAATTCGAATCAAGAATGTTAAAGAGTTTTATTTATTCTAAAAAAGATGCAATTCGCGTACATAATTTGTTTTCCATTCAAATTTTGTTCTTAAAAGCGTCTGGACAAATGAATCCAAAATTCGAGAAGTTTCTTCCACCAGCATGGGAGATGCTTGGAGTTATAACTAGTCGAATTTTTTGTGTATTCACGGCTATCTTAACTCTACATTTGGCAATTCTTTTCGCGGTTACCTCACTCGATTTGTTGAAATATGGTGAATTAGAAGATATCACAGATGCTCTTACAATGCTCATTATTTATTCGTTTGCGGCATTTGCAAGCATTTATTGGATATTTCGTTCGCGAAACCTAGATGATTTTTTCGAAAGCGTTAACAAAGGCTATGAACATCATTCGTTGGCTGGTAAGATAGAATGAGTTCGTGTTATGTTCGCCGACAATGTTCTCCAAAAAAGGGTTTGCCACAGCAATATAGATGCAGTTGATGACACAAATCATCCATAATAGTTCATCCGATATTACGTTATTAAGCTGTGTTTAGGGCTCCGTCAAATAGAGAGCGTTCTGACGTAACGTTTTAACTTCGCGTGCCACAACGCGTTGTTCAGTCATATACATATGTATGTACCTATATAAGGCGCTCAGCACGATGCAAAATGTATCTATAACAATGTTTTCCATATCAGACTTCAAAATTATTATCATTGAAATGGATAACTTAATATAAGCAATAATTTTTCCGAACAAATTCACTTTATTCTCTCTCCACTGTTTCACTGCAAACACTACGAACATCGAGCTTAAATGCAAAATATGTTCATGCCCTTAACGTCGTTTTTGATTTAGAATTAGACGTGGCGCAGCGTATTGAAATGAACCACCAGCAAAGGTGAACCATCTTTCTTGAATCTATTTGTGCATAGGTATCAATGTACAAATACTCATACATACATACATAAATCATACTTTCCATCCCTTTCAATGAAAATGCAACGACATAAACTTGCCAAAGTTCTCTGTAACTAATGAGAACTGCTCATCCATTGTACTTTCGTACCATTGCCGGTATGTGTGAACTATCTCATACTCGTATGTATGTTTTCTAAGAAAAGTTTGTTTTTCGGATCTACTACGTAGTGAACCATTTTTAGTTCACATTTTCTGCATAAATGTTTACTCCAACTCGTTCCGACGCAGGGTTCTAATCTAGAAAACTTTATGAAGACAAAATTAGTTCGTTACGCTCGCTGAAATGCCAAACCAATGTAATGAAGTACGGCGCAGATGAGACAGCCGATGTATGATTTTTACGCAATCCCGTTGTAGAGGCAACACTTGTCTGGCGATAAAAATAGCCGGCTATCAGATTGCGTGTCGAACATACGAGTATAACGACGAACACAAGTATCACCAGATATTATATTGTTTTCCAAATGTTTACAGTTTTCTTGTTTTTGTTTTCATGCTAAAGGCTTGACATTTGTCAGTGCTCGTCGATCTTACGAAGTTGCAAGGAAAGTGACACATTATTGGCTATTTGCATGCTTTTCTGGAGTTGTTTTTTGGGCGCTTTCTCCGCTCATTCTCGACCAAAGGGTTCTGCCTGTTAAGTGCTGGTATCCCTTCGATACAAAGGTGAGGTTAATATTTTCGAGAAAATACCTAATGATGATAGTTATTTTTTTCAGCAAGAATACGTCTATGAAGTGGTTTATTTCTTTCAATTTTTGGCTCAGTGCGAAATGGGTGCAGTTTTTGGAAATGGATCTGCTGTATACGTCTCAATCATAATCATTATGTTAGGGCAGTTTGATGTTCTTTTCTGTAGTCTCAAAAATATCCAGGCACATAGTGAATTGCTTATTGGTAAAGATTTAATAAAATTGGGGTAAGTTTTAAAAATATTGAAGGCATGTATAAATGAAAACTTAAGCATCGATGCTAATTGTACACACTAATTCTGGACAAAATCAAACATTTTTTATAAGCACAGCAGGCATGAATATATTGATTCGCCTTAGCATTAATAAGTAGATATTAGCACTAATGACCACTTGATAAGTTTTTTAATTTTTATTCGTACGGGTGATTGAAACTTGTTATCTGAGTAGATACTTACTAATGTTCAATCGAATAAAATATTGATAATGGGTATAATACTGCGCAAAAGCCCTTTTTACATTTCAAACATTTTCACTAGTATGAGCAAAACATTAATTTTTCAATATCAGCATTATTGTAAAAGAGGTTAAAAATGTGTACAATTCTTCGAATTTTAAGAAATATGAATATGTAACAGAATTAATAATGACTGAATAAATAATGATAATCTCAAAAAAAAAAAAAAAAAAATTATATGTAGATAGGGCCTAATAATCATCGAATCATCATTACTAATGCTCATTTTTGAATATTTCAATTTACTTAAGCATTAGTGGATGAATATGAATCCAAACACTTGTTCACTGATGCTAAAATGCTCTAATGCAAAAGCGAATCAAAATATTTATATCTAATACGCTCAATGAAAATATTTGAATAGATTGAGCCTTAGCATAAGAATAGCGTGCTCAAATTTTTATTTGTATGACTCATTTTGAAATTTTCTTGTTTCTATTTTGTTATTAACGAAATTCACGGATTATGATAACATTCAAATAAAATCTATTCATTAACATAAATAGCCATAAAGTAGAAGTCTTTGAAGAAAGAGCTTAAGGGCTTATGAGATTGGCAAATGGCAGTTGCCGATTTACTGGTTGATAGCGGACCACTTTGTGATCGATAATGAAAGTCTTGTCTTGAAGAGGACAGATATAATAATAAAATATGTGTATAGCAGTGCTCCAATTAGCGATTAGGTCAGAATTGGTCGAATGAATTAGAAAAATTTACTTTAAATTTAAATGGGAGAATGGGAGAAATTGGTATAATATTTGTTGCTTTTTGACATTTGTCAAATGTAATCCATCTGTTGCCGTACCTTACAAGCCAACAAAAAGTAAGAACTGAACCCTTATATCAAGAGTCAGTTGCCTGTCGATCTGTCTGGTTGAAATTTAGGCCAAAGTTGAGTTTTACTAACTCGTTCTTCAATCCGTTAAAAATCTAAAAAAGTTATTTCGTTGATAATTTTTCAAAACTTTGAATGCCATGACACTGCATGTATCACATGTTATCAACATATTGATTTCAAATAAAATCAATTGAGTCATACCTGAGAAACAACCAATTCGTATTTTTGCCAAATGTTTTGGATACTCGTATATTCGAGCAAATCGATTTTTATTTTTTTTTTCAAAATGGGCCATTTGTAAATTTTGGGGTTAGAACGAAAATTCAGATTTTGCTTCGAAATGTTAGCCCACCGACCGCAGATATAAAAAGTGAAGCAAATCCGTCTAGCCTTTTAGGCAGAAGTTGGTTTTACATACAGACGGTTAGATTGACTGACAGATGGACAGAATTGAGGCACCCACTTTTTTCAGTTGTACCTAATGTCGTGTTTGATAAAAATCTGGAGGTGCATGCAAAAATAGATAGACCGTTTTGAACACTCACTTTCCATTCATTCACTTTTTGATTTGAGCAAATTGCTTCTGAGATTATTATTCTCATTTGAAATGTCGTTTCGGCATGTATGTACGTAATTATATGACAAGGAACTCTTCGACCAATTCGCATTTTTTCCAAAAATTCCAATAGTGAGAAGAAATAAAGAGCACGAAGAGGGTCGAACAGGCTTGCATTTAAGGAGAATAAATGGATTTAATCTAAAATGCGTTAAAAAGCAAGACAACTTCTTTAAGCATATAAATTGTCATGTTTTTGCATTTTTTCGAGAAATATCCAATTTTCGCAAGTCCGCTAATAAATTAAGTGCCTTTATTTGATTTTTTTGGCGAAAAACTGAGTAAGCTGTTTTAATGCAAACGCCAATATTGCTTCATATATGTATTTTTATCGAAATCGTTACAGCCGTTTTAGAGAAAATTGCAATTATTTAAAATTGGCCATAAGTAAAGTACCGTTAATTTACTACTAATAGAGCGAAAATTTCAATTTCACCACTGGGCATTAGACAATAGACAGCGGATATGAAGTTTGAAAAAAATTCTTCCAGCCGTTAGGCTCCAGAGAATCACGCAGTTCTTCTTCTTCTTAGTAATACCAGGATTGATTAGAATCTCGATATGGACAATTTTCAAGAAGACAATACTTGCCCCTGTAAAAGACGCGGGAAATGAGTACGATTTTGTTTTAATTTTTCTTTTTTTTTTTTTTTTTTTTTTTTTTGTACAAAATGTGTCTTGGCGGCGCGACGATACAACTAACAATGACTAACAATGATGCAAACTAGAAAATCGTAACCACAGTGTAAAAGAGGTAAATATATGTTGTATTGCCTTCAACAATATGATAATACAGGGTTTATCTTAAATTCCCTTACACCTCATAGGACCAAGTAAAATGCATCACTGCCCAACGTTCGGAAGAAGCTTTAAGGCATTTCGCCAAAAATAGTATTCCATACAATCAGTTGCAGAAGATCGCATACATTATATTCTTTTTTTTTCAGGTATATCGGCCGGTAACCCCCAAATGAAATAACCCAACAAAATGAAAATGAAATAACGCACCAAAATTTGTATGGAAGTGAGGATATTTTGTATATGAAATAAACCCCCAAAATTGGGGATTTATTTCATGAGTTCTTGGGGACTTATTTCATACTTAAAATTGGGTGTTAGTTCATGATGAAATAAAATTCAACTATGATTAAGTCCTCAAATTTGAGGAAGTCAATCGTTGAACGACATCCATTCCTTAATTGTCGTGTTTGTAAAAGCGAGGTATAAGAGTCCATTCTGTATACACTGAACCCCCCACATACGTGGTCCCAGCATACCCGATTTCGCTTATACGCGATTTAGTTTTTACGAACTTCCCTCCACATGCACGGTGCTCATACGCGATTCATCAAAAATTCGTGTTGTGGAAAATGAAAACATGAAAAAAAAAAACTGTCTGCCAGTAGGCTTTGCACTTATTTTCATATTTTGCTGTTCTGGTTGATTCTGTGTGTTACTATTAGTTGTTACTATTTTTCTAAGTTGGTAGGTATCACAAATGTTTTTAGATTCTCATTAATTCTAATATATTTGAGCACGTAATTTTTGAAATTAGAAGTAGCAATTGCAACACATTAAGATATCCACATCAAAGCGATCATCACAACCGTCCAAACAAGCATTCAAAAAAAAGAAAGTCGTGCTGAATTTAGAAACTAAATTGGAAATAATTAAACGATTAGAAAGGGGTGAAGGACCCTCTGCTGTTCGGCGTTTTTTCAATATAAATGAGTCCTCGGTTCGCATTATTAGAGCTAATCAAGATTTAATAAAGTCATCTATAAAAAATGCTACAGCTAAAAAAATAAAGCAAAGTAGGGATCCGATACTGGAAAAGATGGACACTTTGCTAATCTCTTGGATTGAAGATAACAACAAGAAAAAAATTAGAATCGACTCGGTTATAATTTCAAACAAAGCTAAGAATATTTTTGATCATCTTCAGCGGGAAAAAAGGAGTTGAAGCAGGAGCACAACAAATGAATTTTGCAGCAAGCAAGGGATGGTTTGATAGATTCCGGAAGCGTCACAATCTCCACAACATAAAATTCACGGGCGAAGCGGCTACTGCCGATGTAGCAGCTTCCAACAAATTCAACAAGGAGTTCAAAGGAATTATAAAAAACGGTGGATATACAGCTCAACAAATTTTTAATGCGGATGAAACTGGGCTTTATTGGCGCATGCCTAGCCGAACTTATATCAAGCTTCAAGGCAGTAAAAGATAAGTTCACCCTCTTATTTTGTGGAAATGCTAAGGGTGGTTTTAAGTGTAAACCATATCTTATCTATCAATCTGAAAACCCCCAGAGCTTTGAAAAATGTGAGAAAGGACGAACTTCCTGTGCATTGGAGGGCAAACAAAAAAGCTTGGATGAATTCATCACTATTCACTGACTGGTTTAGCAAATGCTTTTGCCCAGAAGTTGAACTTTACTGCAAGACACAGAACTTAGACTTGAAAGTGCTGCTAATTCTCGACAATGCGCCAAGACATCCCCAGCCCTTTGCAATTTCAACCCAAATATAAAAGTTGTATTTATGCCCCTAAACACTACATCAATAATTCAGCCAATGGACCAAGAAATTATTGCAACATTTAAGAAGATGTATCTAAGGCAAACTTTTCGCAAGATGTTAGAAGCAATAGAGGGACCTCATAAACCCACTCTTCGCGAGTTTTGGCGAAAATACAACATTTCTGATGCAAATATCAAGTCATCCTGGTGTGACATCAAAAATACTACGATGAATGCAGTTTGGAGACCACTATGGCCAGAGTATGTTGAAGATGATGTTGGGGATGTTTCTGACTAAAATGTGGAAAATTTGCTGTGCCTTGGATGACAGATTGGAGGGGAAAGCTTTCAAGTCCTGGAGCTAAGTGATATTAATGAGCTCTTGGAAGCGCATGATGCTGAGCTTTCAGTTAAAGAATTGATAGAGCGACATTGATCCAGAACAAGAAACTGACGAGTTGACTATTAAAAATCTGGAGAAATTGATAACCAAAATAAATGAGGCTGTTGTTATTATAGAACCCACTGATTCGAACTTGGAAAGGAGTTCAACTTGTACAGCAGGACTGCTTAGCTCGATTGCGCCATATCGACTTATTTTGGAGGAAAAAAGAAGAGCTATAAAGCAACCGAGCATCCTTAAGGTTTTTAAATCTATCGATAAGCACCAAGCTGGGACGTAAAATTCAGTGCCTTATTTTCAATTTTTTTGTTATGAAATGTTTTTGTTCTTAGTTTTTGTTTTTCATTTAATTTTATCATTGCTTTTGTTCTTCCTATGTTGAATTGTTTTTAAGTTTTTTTATTCAAAAAAAAAAAACAAACTGAATAAAATATTTATTTTAAAATTGCTTGTCTTGGAACGCATCTCTATATATACAGTTTCTAGTCTCAACATACGCAAATTCGACATACGCTGTATTTTTTTGGAACGCATCCCTCGCGTATGTGGGGGGATTGCTGTATATATAAAAAGTATACATAATTACTGGGTATGGCACAAATCGCTGTTTTTTCACGCGGTCTGTAACCAAACACCAAATTTTTCAATTTTTCCTAAACAAATTTCAGTAGCGCGAATTAACGGTTTGTCAGATAAGACGCGAGAAAAAAAACGATAGCCGCTTGATAGAAGCGCTAAACATAGAAGTGCAAAAATGAAATACGAGTTAACCTTACAGCGAGATGAATGCAAGATGAAATGACAATTTGCCACATGATTTCTGCGAAATAGAGGAAATACATTTCGGTAGTCGTGAGATAATAGTTTGCAGAATGAAAACAGCGAATAGACACCCATAATTATAATATGTATTTATATATAAACCTTTTTCTTATTCTGAAATGTAACGTTAACTTTCTGTAATGTAATAAAAACATAAAAATACTCAAAAAATCGGGGACTTATTTCATACCTATTTGGTATGAAACCTTTTTGGATAAATAAGTATCCAAAAAGGTTTCTCTATAATTATTCCCCTATTTTGGGGGGTTATTTAATTTTCCGTTTGGGGGGTTATTTCCCACAGCTTTATCAGCCAACGTTGAGAGAGTGTTTTCTCTCATTAATGACATATACAAGTAAATAGTATATCGACAAAACACGTTTGAATATGTAAATATTATGGACATTTTGTACACCAAGCACATCAAAATTATTTCAACGATTTCATTAAAAATCAGCCATAAATGTTAGAACAAATCGGTTCTGAAACCAAATACTCATTCAGACATCGCGACAATATCTAAGTAATAAAATTTAAAATATCTATAAGTGACAATACAGTGAGCTTATGTTATGTAACTTTTGTTTATGACATGTAACTTTTTTGTCCAGTCTAGTCTATTTTTTATTCTGTGTACCGACTTTTTAAATTTGTATAAAGAAATTTGTTCGAAAATATGTGGTCACCTAAACCAGACTCATGTCTTCCTTGTTAGAAAATCATTTTTCAAAATCAATATTCATCCATCCATATAATTATTACTCGATACAAAATTTTGTACAAAGCATACGTCCTTTATAAATAAATTAAAGTATGGTAAACTACATATATGTAAGAATTTACGTAGAATTTCCCAGTTCTTAAAAAAATAGTATACATATTTGGTTTCAAATTTAGTAGTAAAGTGCAATTATAAGTTTGCGTGCGTAATGAATTTCAGAGAGAACAAATTGATCTGTGCGTTCTCTTCAGATTGTAGGAATTAAGGGAACAAAATCCTTGACCTGTCTTCAGGATGGATAAGCATTCTATTGGCAGTGCATAGCATTATTTGTTGAAATTAGAATTGTAGTTGAAGACCCTTTACCACTGCTGGCGGGAAGTCTGGACTGAACTCTCAATATTTGTTTGACCACTGTGTTTTGTTTTATTCACTATCTTAAATACTAAAATATTGCTTACCTTACAAATATACTCGTATATAACACTTAAGTTACAAAAACATTATTTGTTAATTCAGCAATTATAAGTATTTCTATTTTACTGACTTAGCTGGGAACAAAATTTGAAATAGAAGACGTGAGTTGAAAATTAACAAACTAGTATAAAAATATAAACCGAAAAACTGTCTGGTCTCATACCATGACATGCTGGGGCCACCTTTCAAGCCACGCCGAAATCGCTTGCAGTAAAACGTCTATTTGCAGGTATTGGTGGCAGTTCTTGAGAGCCTGGACCTCTATCTGCATGTTTCTCTTGCTCCTCGTGTAGTATCACCATATGATGTAGGAAATCATTAGAAGAAATAGTGCAGTGATTAGGCCATAGGTAAGCCCATGACGAATCGGATGTATTGTTGGTTTGTTGTGTAAATGCTCCTCATTTTGTAAGTCCGTTATCCATTGGATTAACATTTAGATGTCTTCGTCGTCCGATTTAAGTATCACGTGTGAAATTGGCTTGGATGTATTCCTCGGGCCAGACAACACGTCTACCTATAATGTTTGTAACTGGAATGAATGCAGGGGATGGTTTGATGCTGGGTAGTTTACAAAAGGATGACAACTCCTTCGCATGCGTCAGGAGATATAATTCACATTTGCTGACACTTTACCGGTGATTAAACATTTAATGCTGTTGCTGGCACAGATATCTTTCGCTGATTCTTGTGCTCTATTTAGTAGGGAATTTTGCGTTTGTTGATAATTCAGCATTGCTAGGGTCGCATATGTACGAGTATGTTGATAAGGCTAAAAACTTCAGCTCTGCATCATTCTGGTTGTTCAATTTCATTGAAATACTCTTCAGGTTCTCTAAGTCGTTGTGGAATGCTTGCAGTTGTGCAGCAATGATATTTTTCTGTAAAATGTTACTCGTCGATTCGGCTGCAGAAGTTTGATTTTTTATCAATCGAGTAGGTGATTCTCATTTGATCGTGTTTCGTGAATTTGTTGCTCATGGGGGTCAGCATATGGCTCACCCAATACCCCGAATAGCTTGTTTGCTACGGTACCTATATATAAAGTCAAACAGGGATCGTTTTGATCTAACCTTGAGTGACTTTCCGGCTCCTTGGTTGAGTAGCAAGTCATTGTTACTTTTTATGATCGTCAGTTCGTGATAAAATTGATAAACTATTTTGAGTCAATATCTACTTCAGACTTTACTTTACAAAAGTCATTCATATCCTTCTCAAGTTCCTGGAATCTTTCACATTGTCTCCAATAGTTGGTCATATCATAATAGACAATTATTTTCCAGTCGTTGATTTACACTACCAATCTTCTCGAACTAAACTCCTGGGCGGTTTTTGAATGGAGTAATTATTATGGGATCATTTCCTTCGTCTAAAGTCAATGTGCGACCCTGTCCCAGAACTATCATAACTAAACTGGACTGGAACTGAACAATAACCACCTTAATGGGATCAGCCTACGAATCGTTTTCTTTTTCCCTTTTAAAGTGTGTGGGCTTACGATTATATGCGTCGTCGATTGAATCTCGTTCATTGGTTCTGAACTCTTCGTCATTACCCAACTTTTAGATCTGCTATGACTGTATAAGGTCATTTACTGTAGATATTGGTTTTTGTATCTCGCTTGAATGTAATCTTCCTTCTTCAAATGGTAATAGGCATAGCTTTGTGATTGGTCTTTTGATATACTTCTTATTGCAGTAAATAGTTGCAGCTCGAACATGGTTATCCCAGGGTGTGGTTCGGTGATGCGGCCCATCAACCAGCTTGTTGGCTGTAACCGATCTTCCTTAACCAAACCGATATCGCCAATGTTGATATTTGCTTCAGTACGCTTCCATTTCACTCGTTGTTGAAGATGTGATAAGTATTCTGTAGACCAAATCTTCCAGAAATCTTGAGTCATTTTTTGTAATAACCTCCAGTGGGATCTATCATTTCGTATGTCATTTAAACAGGGTTCAGGTACTGCATTGAGAGCAGATCCAATCGGGAAATGGCCAGGAGTTATTATTGGACTATCATCTATGGCATTGCTTATTTTTATCAGAGGTTGGGAGTCCAGGCATGCCTCTATCTGCGATTGAAGAGTGAATAGTTCTTTAAATGTAAGAGTGGTATCACCAATTACTCTTTAAGACGATATTTTATAGATTTAACAACTGCTTCAGAGGCCGCCGAAGTGTGGTGCTGCAGGTGGTATGAAATGCCACTGTATTCCATTCATAACTAATCTTGTTGAAGCGTCTCCTTCCGCTTGATTGATGATGAGATTTCTTAGTGTTTGAAGCTTCTATTAGCTCCGGTAAATGTAGTCCCATTGTCGCTGTATATGTGAAGTGGTAATCCTCTTCTAGATATGAAACGCCGTACAGCTGCTAGAAAAGCTTTTGATGTGAGGTCAGTCACTAGCTCAATATGAATCTATTTCGTAGCTAAACATACAAATATTGCTATATAGCCCTTTGCCATCCGATTTCCTCTTCCTTTCGATATTCTGATTTGAAACAGTCCTGCGAAGTGTAGTGCACAAATGGCCTCGATGGTGCTACTCGTGGAGATGGTAGCATTTCCTTTGCTGTTGAGGCGACGCATTAAACCAATCGTTTTGCATGAGGAATCCAATATGATTGCCTCAATGTGGCCATCATCAGATTGATACCACCATGTAGTGTGATTTGATGCACGTGTTCTGTCAGTAATTTGATAAAAAAATTATTGTATGGTAAAATGTACGGATGCTTTTCATTGGAGATCATACTAGCGTGCTCTAGACGGCCTGCAACAGCTTACATTTTGTTATGGTCCAACGAGGGTTTAACGACAATAGCTTGCTCTTTTTAGGGATATCATTTCCATTATTCAAGCATCTCATTTCCTCCGGAAAAGCATTTAACTGCTCAAGCCATCGGCATGACTTTTGTTTCAACTATTTGGGTTGTCCAAATTATCTGCTCGATTTCGGATTGTAAAGGCCAGTGTAATCTACCATTGCTAAGCCATTATGTTCCATTCCACCGCAGACAATGATGGTTAAGTTACGCTGGAGTTAAACCTCTTGATGCACAGTCTGCGGATCTAATGTATTGCCATGAATTTGGATACTTTGTTTCTCGGATTTGAGATACTCTATTGTCAATGAAAATGTTCTCGTTAGATGCATTTTTCCGTATCCATCACAATGCAATTGTTGAGCCTGTCCATGCGAATACTTTAACGATATCTGCTTCACTTCTTTGAAAAGTTTCGACAATAAATGTGCACCACATAGTTCAAGCTTGGGTGTCGTAAACTTGATTTTGATGAGTGCAACCTTTGTTTTGGACGTCTGTGTTATTCTTAGTGGTTTTTGCATAAACAACGGATGCGTAAGCGCATTTAGAGTCATCACAAAACTTTTGCTTTTTGTTGCATATGAAAGTTCGTACCTGAGTCTATTCCAATACTGTAACTCATTTGTTAATGGTCATCCCAGTCAAATCCGTTGCATTAGTAATTTGGAAGTGATTATTACTTTCGTGAGCCATCCTAAGCCGTGCTATTTCCGAAAGTGTGGCACGTTTGGTTGATCTATGATATAATTTTCTCTCGACGATGTGGTTATTTGTACCTTAAACTGGAATGTGTCAACTGAGGGATTCCAATGCATTGCCAGAATTTTGATTGTCTCCACCGTATCAAAATTAATATTAGGCTGATCACGTGCATTCAGAACTGATTTCAGAAGTGATCTATTGTTTGCTGCCCATTTCCGAAGATGAAACCCACCACTAGTTGATTTAGGTCTGAGGGATTCCAATGCATTGCCAGAATTTTGATTGTCTCCACCGTATCAAAATTAATATTAGGCTGATCACGTGCATTCAGAACTGATTTCAGAAGTGATCTATTGTTTGCTGCCCATTTCCGAAGATGAAACCCACCACTAGTTGAAGGTCTACGTAGAAATAATTTTTGACAATTTCTGAAGCTATACCTTCCTTTGTTGTTCATCGGAAGCCAGCTGTTGTAGAGTTCTTATAGCTAGATATGGTGCTGATGCTGTTTCATATGTGACCGTTGTGAGTTTATACACCTTTATTGGTTGATTGGTCTCACCTCCACCACCAAATTCCTTCCTTTTACCCAAACTACGAACTGACGACCACCCAAAGATTGTATTCCACCGAGCTCATAACCTTAAAATTTATTCAAGCCCAATTCAGCTATTACAACCACTAAAAAAATCTAAAATTACACGCATACCCCTTTCAATTCTAATTTATTTAACATCTACCAGAAACTATAATTCATCATAACCAAAAAAACAAAAAAAAAAACCAAACACGAAACCCCATAGCATTTCATTCAAACACATCCTGAGTAGTTCGGATGAATTTCCGCAGTTTTTTACTCCAAAAAATATTGTATCTGCAATCAAGTCCGAAACGGAAGTAGGAAAACCCTAAACTTTTGCATGCATTATGGATGCTCAGCACTTACTCTACAAATATATACAACACTCAAATTACAAAAATATTATTTGCAAAGTCAGCAATTATGAGTATATTTATTTTTGCTGATTTAGATGGGAACAAAATTTGAAATAGAAGACATGAGTTGAAAATTAACACACTAGCATAAAAAGATAAACCGAAAAACTGTCTGGTTTCATACCATGACATAGGTAGTTTGCAGAAAATAAACACCGATGGGACAGTTGTAATTAGATCAACTTTTTGTTGCTTTCTCTTATTTTTACATAAATATAAACATAAACAGACATTTTTCGAAAAAAGAGTATTGGCCCGTGGGCTTTGTAGAATTGTTGATTGCAAGAAGGAGTTAGAGATTGCATTGTAAACAGTTTTACCATGGATCTTTTGTGAAAACTTGAGATTTTTTAAAACAAAAAGTGTAACAAAGTGGCCCTCGCCACGATGTCAATATCTGGTAGTTTTTAGGAATTTCTCTACAATGAGGGCAAATTTGACAAATTTAAAAATAGGTTGTACATGCAGTAAACGCCCCAAAAAAATACAATTTCTTGAATACGACCTATTCAATTTTGACGAAAATCGGTGCCTGAACAATGTTACGCACATGAAAAGTGATGTTATATTTATATATACCATACAACATGGTGTCATACTCGAGAAATTATCAAAATTTATACCTATAATTATTACATGGTAGTAAATTTTGTGCAGAGCTCATTTAACTCATTTGTAAATACAATAAAGTAAGACACGTAAAGAGTGTAACGTCAAAATGGCCAATACTCATACTGACAAAAAGAGACCAAATCGATACTCACGACCTTTTCATTGATTTTCGATATGATAGAGATTGTCCAGAATTAACCGCATTTTTAAAACCACTAATTCGAGCCCCAAAGGAATCATTAAAATTAATGCATTTTTGCACAAGTTATGTAAACGCAGTCTGAATATTTCATAAATTTAACTGAGAAGGCGCTAACTTCTATACCATTGAAACCAAAATCAGTACAACTCGACTCCTTCTTCAAGTGAACATTTTTTGAAAAGAATTATTTAAATCAGTGCATTTTGCATAGGTTAAAATAAATAAACTAAATGGAGAAAATTAATTAAATTGACTGTGCTTTCAAAACCGCTGGCTGGCCCGATTTATACTAAAATCGACGAATCTATAGTCCATTCACATTAACAGTTTGCAAAAAGATTCATACAGATCGGTGCCGTTTTGCAGAAGTTACAGTAAACGGTTAAAACATGCCGAAACTGCCGAAAATTAATTGTATTTTCTAGACGATTAAGCCTATTGACAAATGTCAAACAAGAAAAAGCATGGAAATCGGTGCAATTCTCCTCAAGTTATCGGGAACGAAGAAAATTCAGCACAATTTCTTTATAAAAACTTTATTTCATGAGAAAAAAGTTCAAAATGTTGTCACCATTAAAATTTTGAAATAAGATAAAACAAGCGTTATAAAATAAACACTCTACTGTCAAAAAGACAACAGGCGAGTAATAATTAATGATTAGATGGGGTATAACCCATCGACAAATAAAAATGCATACAGGGTTCTTGACAAAGTCATATTTAAACAGTAAAAGAAAATTTTTCAAATTATTGGGTTAAACAAATTTTCTATTTCACATTTGTTGAAAGAAAAAGCCATATTCGAATATTTTCTAAAAATATTGATTCCTTTCTTTCGTATCTAAGACCCTCCGACAGAGAATTCGAAATGTATGCTTTTGTTTGATGAGTAGATGTTCTATTTTATTAAAATGGGTGTCACTCCAGCTCAAATAAATAATTGTGAAAGATGGTCTCTCAGTAGTTCACTATACAACAGGAGTGTTTCCCAAAGAACCACATACGTTTTCATACTGATACAATGTTATTCCAGCTTTTAAATTACCTCAAAGGTCTGTTCGCAGTTCTTAGCTATCATTTGCTAAGAATTGTTCCTAAGTTGTATCTTTCCGTGGACTATAGAGACCCTAGGAGCACGAGAACCTCACTAAAGTCAAACACCCCAGTAATTTGTATCTCAGCTAATAGAAAAATTGCGTAATTACTATTGGGCATTTGCTCGCCTGTCATTGACAGGATTATCCACTAGTTTATTTTAAGAATGTGGAAAATAATATACAAAAAAGGGGAAGGAAACAAAATATTTTTTTCCAAAAATGGGAGATTCCAGCAGAAAAAATATCATATCCTGAAGGGACCTACAGTTTTATGCCGTTTTCTAAGGGCAAAATATAAAATAACCCAAGTAATATTCCTTGGTTCACTATGAACAAACGCTCCTCGGTTCACTGTTTAACTAGCAGTTGAAGAAATAAAATAAAAATTCTCAAAAAACAAGAGATACTACTAAGTTAAATCGCGTAAAATTGTATTACGAGTACTGCTTCACTGTCCAACATGTCACCTAACACTAAGAATGGGTGAACGTTGCGGCGAATGCGGATAGCAATCTGTCTCTTCAATGTCTTTAGGAGAAATGATGGCCACTTTCATATTATTCATTTCATTCATTTCTTTCATTTAATTTATTTCATTAATTTTATAATCACTTCCTTTTGTTATCTTTTGCTTATTTAATTTTCCTTTTCAATTGAATTAAAATTGTTAAAAAAAATAACTTTAAGAAACGTAGAATAGATTTTGTTAATACTATACAAAGAACTTAGAAAAGCCTTAACAGCTGTGGTAAAGAAAATGTTTACAAAGGATCCCACAGAGTAGTATAAAAGGACCGCGCCGATCGCAGAAAAGTCACTTCTGAGTCAATTGGGAGTTTTGTATGTTGAGCGTACGGAGGTATACCGCCTACAGTAGAAGATACCACACTCTCTGCGCGATTTCCACTTTTTCTAGTTTTTCTTCTTCAACGAATACTGCGGTCTTTGACTGTATACTCGTGGGAGCTTAAAGCTGAACAAAGGCTGTAAGCTCAGGATTGGATTGTAAGCAATGTTTTCAGTATTGGCACAATAACATTTGTTTTTGATTAATTTAAAAGTTTGGGTTGTCAATCGCCACGTCCAGTCAAAGTAAGGCTCGTGTTCACGCTACAAAATAACTGTGGAAATGCAAAACAAATCAGTGCAATAAAAGTTACATAGTTCAATATGTACATAGAATGTAATATCTCTTCGATATTTGATTTATTTTCCATTGTGTTGGAATCGAAATAATCGGACTACTTCTTATTTTTGGTTGCTTGTCTTTGGAAAAATAATTTCCCTCTGTATTAGTTACGGTAGAATTTGTGATATCTCAATTGGGAATTATTTAAAAGCAATGTACTTATGGGTCGGCTTTAATGCCTATTGTTTTATTTCCGCACGCTTATTGCACTGCACCTCCTAAAATATCTATGAAATCGGTACTTCATCTAATGTATATTATCGGAGCTCACTTGCTGAGTATAGGCTAGTCTTAGAATATTGTGTTTTGTTCTAGTACGGTGTAAAGTAGGCCAATGATAAGCTTATACGTCTAAGATGGTGAAAGTCAAGTACTATTATTAGCCGTATATTAAACACTCAAATTTTAGGCTTTTAAAGAAGTTAAGTTTAAGGTATTGCTCAGGGAAAATTAAATAAAATAAACCATCATTAGCACGACAAATCAACTTAGGCAAGTGGTACTTGCAAAATATCATCAGGTCTTCAATAATTAATGCTTCGGAGAATTAAGCAATTACCCCCTTTCATAGCAAAATACATATTTCATGTGAATGTGCCAAAGCAGGTATGTATTTTATCTCAAAATAGGAATCATAAATTGCTGAGGTTAATTGCATTAGTTACGACCCTTTACAGAAAATACTTAGTTGGCAGTCCCACTATGTAGGAAATTCTTCCATGGCATTTGACAGCGCACTTATAAATTGGATCTTCTACCGTTCATGAATAATTAGTTTCACTTTATTACTGCAACACTTTGATTCTCTGGAATTTCGTCCATTAATTAATTAACGAAAATGCCAGACAACCATTAAATACTGTATTCTAACTAGAACGCCCGTAGAGTTTTTGACCTATACACAATTCAACTATTTTTTACCCGACTACGGCAAAGCCTTTTTATGTATATATGTAGATTTTTTTTTGATGCAAAAAGATGGTAATTTGCCGTACACTGAGTCTGCTCTTCTTGCGTATGCTATATGTATTGATTTTTAATGCCTTTGCCGTGTACCCAAGGATCGATTGCACCACTCTCAGTAAAAGTAGTTCTTCGATGTGTAGTAGATATTTTTCCTGCTGCTGCTTTCGATTCCATTCCAGCTGGTTCTCCATGAAATTCATATATGTACATAATACGATTACATGAAATTCATAGAAATTAAATTTTTTCCAATGTTACTAAAAGACTATTAAATAATTTCTTAAAAAATAAGTCGATTTATACTCGTAATGATTAGTCTTCATCTTAATTGGTGTCAATAAGACGGGACATACGGGGAAGATACAATTTGTCTAGAATGGATCGTATAGTACACTATCCCTCATCTTCTGACCCATTTTTCATTTTCATTTTTAATGCATTTTTATTAATTATTAATTCATTATAACTTAATTGTTAGACAAAAAAAAAAAAATGCTTAAAACTAGCGTAACTAACTTATCTATGTTATTCAACTTACTGGCCCTATGCGGGCGCTCTAAGCTAAACCTAATACTTAAAACAATGTCTTTTGACAGAGCCTAACTTAAATTCTTTATTTAATTAATTCTTTTTTTTAATTACTAATAACTAATGATTACTAAGAAAAATTTTAATTAACCAAAAAAAAATAAACTTAGTAGGTGAACTTTTTGTTGTGTTTGTTTCTTATATATAAAACTTATAAACTATCTTAAAATAAATCTTAATCTACCTTATTCTACCTTAATCTATCTTAATCTACCTTACTCTAACTACATACGTAATGCACACGCGTACTGTTTTTTTTTTTTTTTGAATCCAAGTGCTGTGCTTTCTACCTAAAACGTACTCAAAATACCTAAACCTAAGCTATGTAAGTCGACCATGGAAAAAAATAAGAGCCAACTTTAAACAGGCTACCCTATATTATGGGGAAATAACGAAGAAGTTCCCAGAAATGTCCATACTGACGTCCAATGCCCTTCATATCGCGAGTTGATACCGCCCTACTGAACCCGAGACGCTCCACACTGCGGTGTGCGACATCTTTGTCGTAGTTGAGTCGCCTATCCGCAGCTGTCCGAGAAATATGGAAAATTAGCAGCACCGCCAATCTGTCCTAGATCAAACCTTACTCATCGAGATAGAGTAATATCTCTGGGGGAACAAACCCGTTAAGGGGCACTCTCTCGTGGTACCTATAATTGGGGTAATAAGCCCCAGAGATCAGGTTATTCATCGTTCTTGCTTACTATTACTCTTGCAATATGCCTTCGAATCAGCTCGATCAGGAAATTATCCACCCTTATTAGGTAGCCCTGTTATACAGGACCTCGAAGGGATAGAATTTATTGTACTGGGACTCTGGTGTTCTGTATAAATGAAGACAAGCCCGAAGGCAAGTCCTTTCAAACACCCGAATCTTTTCCATCAAGCTTGCTTCCACGTTGAACCAGATGGGACATCCATAGCAAAGACATGTAGCAAATTACCTCTACCCTTGCATCGCGTTGGTTACTATAAAATAGATTCTTTGTAAGGGCAAACGCACCTTTGGCTCTGGACAGAGTAGCATCTATATGTTTTTTATTTTTAAATATAGATATTGGTATAACCAGAGCCCGAGGTATCTGACTACCCTTCGACACTCAAGTGGCTGTCCGTGCAGTCCTACGATTGAGAACTTTCGCCAATTCTTTCTGGTACCCCTAGAGGCCCCAGACAACAGAATCTTCAAAGAATGCTTTCCGATTTCTGGAAGTTGAAATTCAACTTCCAGTCATCGCAATATCGCTGAGTCTTATAGAAGTCAAATTGCAAGAGAAGTACAATGACCTCGAATTTTTGTCCTGATCTGTACGCGACCAAGTCGTCTGCGTATGCTAAGGAATGGTGAAGTGATCCTATGAGATCGCTCGTGTAAATATTGAAAAGAATCGGTAAATTCACCGCACCTTGTTGCAGACCGTTTCTAATTTGAAATGTTCCAGAAGAAGTTGCATAGCCATTTTTGACAATGAACTGTCTACTAGTGACCATATTGTTAAGCAGTGGTTTGCATACGCCCAGCCTGCTCAGCTTGTAGAAGAGTCCTTCTAACCATACATTGACGAAGGACTTCTCCCAGTCAATCAGGCAGGTACCCGTGCATTGATTCTTGCTTTTGTTCCATTGGATATCCGATACGCTGCATGTATTGTATCATGCCCCGCCTTAAAACCGAATTGGTTATCCTGAATTATTTTGTTGTTCTCAGTCCACTTATTGAGGGCTCACCTTTTCGAATACCTTGCTGGAGTTTGGAAGGAGACTTATCCGGATTGGAGGTGTCCCTACTCATTTTGGGGATGGGTTGTATCACTGCTGTTTTCCAATGCGCTGAATAATGTGCATTATTCAGTGCATTGTTAAACAGAGTGGTGTAAATGTCTACCGCTTCTTGTGTCGAAGCACAGTGTTCTATACTCCGTCGATTTCCACAGATTGAGTCGAAGATCGCTTGGAGCTCCACCTCCGATATATACGGGGCGATGTATTTTCATCGGCGATGACAGTATTTGCCATGTTAATATCATTGAACTCGGTAAAACCTATGTTCTTCGATCGCCAGTGCTCTATATATCACTTCGATGGTAGAAGTTGTACACAAGAACCCGATTTTCCAGGTCGTAGCTCTACCTTCTCCTGCGGATCTTCGATCACAAAAAAATTGTCATCCTCTACTGCGTTATCTGGATCTATACCTGCTGCTATGTATTCGTCCATTGTTCGTCGTTCGGGGGATCTTAAGACACGGAAGGTTATTTTTATTTTTGGTGGTTTTTGAACAACGACTTCAGCGTCCTAACCACCGAGTTTTGTCTTTCAGTAAACTGTCTGTACAAGATTTTTAGTCTCAACAGCAGTCGGCTTTTGTGTTGGTGTATTGCGTCAATTGTTACATTGCGGAATATGTCTGCGTTATCAGTATGTTGACACCGAGGTATCGTACTGTCCATAGTTCGTTTAATTGTGTCGTCTATTTGTTTTAGGGACCAGTCAGTCTCCTCGTTTGACTGTTTCCTATTGAACGGTTGGTAGAGCGAATTCGAGGAGAGTGCTCTTCTCAATTCTGGAGAAGCAAATCCAACTACTATAATTGTAGGAGTACGTTTGGACAAACTCCGCAATTTCGTTGGGAATCGTTATTACGGCACTGAGTCTGCAATGGTCACTGTCATACACAAATGTGTGCAGGCAGTTTAAAGTTTATCGGTCCGTGTTGGTCAGTTGTAACCGTACGTCGAACAGCATGAGATCCAGATAGGAGCCGCTTCTAGGAAACGACGGACTATCTTTAGCTTTCAAATCGAGTTTATACTCGACACTATGTTTGGCATTTAGATCTCCGGTTATGAGGAAATATGAGTTGGGTCAGTCTCTTTTGATAATATTGTATTCATTGTGCCCCAATTTGTTCTTCTGTGATAGTTTTGTTTCGCTAACTACAAGCATATCAGGGGTTTGGTCTTCAAGCAACTTAAACAATATGGCTCTTTGCTCGATCTTAATCAGTGAATTCACATTCACCGCAAGGATCTTCAAGGGTTGCTCCTTCATGTTCGTACCCATTACGACAGAAGGTGCGTTAGGCCCGGCAGAAGTGCGTAGATCTGGTCCACCCATTCGCTTGCTCCTGTACCTGGCGCTGAAGCTGGCCCATCTGCCCTTAGTAATATATACGTGGTCGAGAATTCGAAAAAAAAAAAACAAAAGAAAATGATTAGGAACAGAAAAAGTAAGTTTTTATTTCGCGTGTTTAATTCTCGGTAGCCTGACTTACAGTGGTTGTTTAATTCTAAATACATTTAACAAAACGACGCTTCCTTATTGCAAACGCAAAACCGTTCGTTCGGTTGTTTACAACATGTGGCTTGGCTTGGGTAAGAAAGCGACGCTTTCTTATCGGAAGCACAAACCGCTCTTTAATAATTGGGTTGTTTACAAATGTGGCTTGGCTTGGATTCGCTTAGCTTGGATTCGCCTTTTGTACAGTCAACGCCTGCAATGCACACACATATATACGTGACTTCTCCCGCCGTAGTCTTTACATGAAGTCCATACTTGATGATAAATACCGTGTCATGTGTGTGTGTACACTGCAATTTCTGCTTTTTATACATAGACTATGTCGTATACGTAACATTTCTTGTTTTAACATTTGCTTAAATTAAATACTTTGAATAACTATAGCTATATATAAACACAATATTAGTTGCAATAGAATATGGGAATATAAGATTTTACATTATCATCGTTTGCTTTATTAGAGTATAGTGTAGTTTATCAATTGGGTTAAGTACTAGTATAATTGAATTAAAAATATAATGAATTCGCTTAGTAACTATTATGACATGTGTTTCATGTAACAATGTATGTATAGAAAAGTGAACTAAATGATGGATATTTAAATATTTAGATATTTATCTGTGCAAACTCAATAATAATTCATATTAAAAACTAATAATAATAATAGATAATGAGAAACGATTTTCGTTCATAAGGAAAGATTTGATCAATATTGAGGGTTCATACAAATATTATGTTATGTTAATATCTCTGTTCTTGGTTTTTTTTTCCTAAGTGTGTATTTCCTTCCTGTATATTTTCTGTCGAATTCTATGTTCTTAATTGAATTTTGATATTTGTAACGTCGTTTAATTATTTGTCTATCTCGCTTAATACCATCTTTATCTTTAAAATAAGTTTTACTTTTTATTTTTACATCTTTTATAATATATATGGGTAAGAGCTTTATATTATGAAAACCTAAGTTCTTAACTAGCTCCCTCTCTTGATAATCGAAATTTCCTTTGCTATTCCTGTTCATTTTACTTATTTGTTTTTCTTTAATTTCATGTACCCTTTGTCTTAGGACGTTCCATTCTGTCCCGGTTAATGAGCTGTGTAATAGATCGTTTGGCTTGTATTTCGTTACAGAATGTATGGTGTTATTATATAATTCAACCGCTTTATATGCCAATAGTCTGTCATCAGTGTCTTTATTTTCTTTATTAAGTTTGAAAAGTCGCATATGTTCGTTAAAGGTTAAGTGAAAACGTTCTATTACCGAATTACCTGTATGTGTATTGGGGGAGGTAAAGTGGTATAATACTTTCTCTTTATTTAGATAATTTTTTATGTATGCAGTATTGAACTCGTTATCGGCTACAATCTTAAGTGGTTTTCCTAAGTTTGCGAATCTGTGTCCTAAATTCTCAACAATAGTCATCGAATTTCTGTCTGTCAAGGGATGGATGGAAACGTGCTTAGTTAACTTGTCGATACATGTCAAAAACATGCTATTTTTGTTAAAAAACCATATATCTATGTGCACTATTTCGTTCGGATTATTTGGTGTTTCAGAAATCATTAACGTAGGTTTTATTGGATTTCTATCATATTTGCACATATTGCAGAAGATACAGTTGTTGATATATTTATAAATTTCGAGTCTCAGGTTTGGAAAGTAGCATGCGTCCTTTAATTCTAAATAAGATTCTTCAATCCCCCTATGGTTATTCTCCAGATGCGTTTTTTTAATTAGTTCTAGTACTGTTTCTTTGCTTGTAACATCTTTAAGGAACTTAGTGCACCGAAGAATCTTCATGTTTGGTGTATTTGAAAAATACTTGACCACCGTTCTTTGGAACTCCACAAACATATCATCATGTGCACAAAAAATTCCAACTACTCCTTTAATCGGAAAAAGACCTTTCAAAATGTTTAAAATGAATTCTTCGTCATATTTTGGTATGCAAATGGTGGATCTTCTCTTTTTCCTAAACAAAAACGTATTAGTACATGTTTTAGAATTCCCTTTCTCTAGTATTAGTTGGTTTTTATAGATATTAATTGGATTTTCAGTAATAAAAATGTGGTCGTTGAGGTTTTCGATACCGGTATGAATCGTCGCTAAGTCCGATTTAATATCTTCTTGTTCTTTTTCCACAAAATTAGTTTCTAAACGGCTCAAAAAGTCAGCGACATTATTCTCCTTACCTTTGATGTATTCTATATCGAAATCATATTCGTTTAATTTTATTTTCCAGCGCTGCAGCTTAGAATTGGGTTCTTTCAATGAATTCAACTATACTAGAGGGCGGTGGTCCGTTTGAACTTTGAACTTGCGTCCGAACAAGTATGGTCTGAAATACTTGGTAGCCCACACAATCGAAAGAAGCTCCTTTTCCACTGTGCTGTAGTTAGTCTCGTGACGATTTAAAGTCCGAGAAGCAAAAGCTACAGGATGTTGGTTTTGGGAAAGAACCGCCCCTAAAGCCGTATTGCTTGCATCTGTTGTTAAGGTGAATATTTTTAAAAAGTCCGGGTAAACAAGGACTGGACAAGTGCATATAAGTGCTTTAAGTTTGTTAAGGACTCAATGTACTGCCTGTCTTTAACATTTATCTTAGAACCCTTCTTAAGACATTTTGTCATTGGTAGGGCTACTTTGGAGTAGTCCCTAATGAATTTTCGATAAAATCCAGTGATACCTAGGAAAGATTTTATCTGTTTGGTTGAGTAAGGTAATTGAATTTTTTTGATTACTTCCACTTTATTGGGATTGGGTTTTATACCATCGGTGGAAATAACATGTCCTAGATACTCGGTCTCTCGTTTGAAAAAATTGCATTTATTTATTTGTACCTTAAGGTTGAATTGCAAAAGCCTTGTAAATATTTTACTAAGAGAGTCGATATGCTCTTGAAGCGATGTGGAAGATATTAGTATGTCGTCTAAATATACTATGCATATTTTATTTATATAGTCGAAAAGTACTTCATTCATCATTCGCTGAAATGATGCTGGAGCATTTTTCAATCCGAATGGCATTCTTGTGAACTCGTAATGTCCGGTTGCGGTTGAAAATGCTGTTTTATATCTATCTTCCGTAGTTATATGGATTTGATGAAATCCTTTTGCAAGGTCAAGGGTTGTAAAATATTGGGCATTACCAAGTTTTGAAAATATATCCTCAATGTTGGGGATTGGAAATTTATCGTCAGTTGTTACTTCGTTCAACTTCCTATAGTCAACGACAATGCGCCAACTTTCTTGACCTGTATTATCAACCTTTTTGGGGACGACCCAAATTGGCGCATTGTAAGGGCTCGTTGATTTCACAATAATACCAGACCTCAACATTTCAGAAATTTGTTTTTCTACCTCTTCCTTGTGTGCTTCGGGATACCTATATGTTTTAGCAAATATAGGAATATCGTTCTTTGTTGGTATTTTGTGACTATATTCAAGAACACACGATAGATCTTCACCTTCCATATAAAACACCTTCTTAAATTTTCGGATAGTAGCAGTTAAATGTTCAATTTCCTCTCTGTTTAAGTTATCAATTTTAAGCTTATTTAATATAATATTTACATCTGGTTCGATGAAGTTAATATCTATTATGTTTTTAAATAATGAATGAATTTCATCATTAGTCTTAATGTTAGAATGGCTAAATATCAACGGTAAAGTTGCTTCTTGAGTAATAAGCTGTAAGCTATTAAAATCTAGTTTCGCTTGTAGCGGCTTTAATATGTTACAGCCAATTATACCATCAAAGTCACTTTTCAACTCTGTTTCCAGCATCTGTTAAACTCTTTAAACAAGGGGATTGTTATTTTTGAGTTAACGCTAATATTTGCGCTGACAGATTTCAGTGTCACCGGTTTTTTTAGTTCCGTTTTGAAGGACTTGTGGAAAAGACCGCTTTTGATTAGCGAAGTGCTGGCTCCAGAATCTATGAGTAACTTAATTGGCAAAGGATCGGTTTTAACAATTATAAAGGGAAGTGTTCTGAGGTGGCTGATGGAAAATTTTGAAAAGGTAAGTTGTCGTTATCGGTTTGAACATGATCAACTTCCATTGTGCGACTAAGGTTACTATTTCTTGTTCGGCCTGAATTTCTAGAGTTATGCTGAGGATTGTTCATTCTGTTATTTTGTTGAGATTGGTTTAGGTTATGAGAATTAGAATTTTGAAAAGCTTGGGGATTATTTTGCCAAAAATTTCCTGAATCCCTTCGCGAGTTTCCTGAATAATTTCCTGGTCTATTATCTGTAAAATTTTGTGAATTCGATTGCCGAACATTAGGATTTTGAAAATTTCTTCTTGGATATAGCATATGGTTATGATAGCTTTGCGAATTATTGTTGGGTACGAAATTTGAATTGAGGGTATGTTGGTTGTTATAATTAGGATTAGGGACAGTGTTATAAAAATAGTCTGTAACAATTAAAATATCCTTTGCTTCTCTAAGAGTGGATGGGTTTCTAGCTTGAAGTATTAGCTTTGAGTTACTAGGAAGTTTATTAATAAATAGTTTAAGGACTATTGCCTCGTTTTGGTTGCTATTAATCCAAGAAGGAGTTTCTGGGGTTAACCCCGTTTTAATATTAAGTTTCGTTAAAAGGCTTAGACATTGATCAAATAATTCCTGTACATTACCTCGAAATTCTAGCAACTTTATCTGATTCATAATATCTTCTACACTCTCGTTTATATTACAGTTAGATAACAGTACAATTTTTATTTCCGGCCAATTTGTCGGATTGTTATTATTTATTAACGCAATGTTTGCTGATTCTTTAATTTTTTGCCTTATCTTAAAATGTATAATTGTTTTCGAAATTTCATTAAGGTGACCAGTAAAGGCATATAAATAATCAACATGTTTTATAAATAACTCTAACTCCTCCGGTAAGCCCGTGAACTCAGGCACTTCCTTAAATAGCTCCAAAATATTACCATTTTCCATACTGTGTTCACTGTTTTTTTTTTTTATGTGACTAGAGATGTATTCTTTATAGATGTCGTCTTGGATGGAGTTGTATTTTATTTTTTATAAAATTGCACTGTTCCTCTTGAAATAAATTTTTTTTTTTGGCTTATCGCAAGATCTTATATTCTTCTTTTTTTTTTTTTGTTGCACTTTTATTCGCTACCTTTGTTTTTCGGATAAGTTTTTTTTGATAGTTAATAAATAAGTACGTGAGTATTTTGCTGTTTTCTTTTTAGATTTTAGATTTTTATTTAAATTTTTTTTATATTTCACTACAGCTCTCTATATTATTACAGTTTTAAGCCAACATATATGTACTTATGTATATATGTACAATATATACTATTTCACTATAAACTTTATAGACTTCTCGTCTCGAATTCAATATTTATTTATTATTATTTATTTTTTTTTATTCTTGGTTCACTTTTTTTTATCCTACCGACTGCGCCAGTAATATATACGTGGTCGAGAACTCGAAAAAATAAAAACAAAAGAAAATGATTAGGAACAGAAAAAGTAAGTTTTTATTTCGCGTGTTTAATTCTCGGTAGTCTGACTTACAGTGGTTGCTTAATTCTAAACACGCTTGATACTCGTATACTGGAACTTAGGACAACCCCGACAATTTGCGGTGTGTCCCATGTTCTTGTATAAAGCACATCAGAGCTGGCTCTTATCTGCCACTACCACATTCTTCTGTGGTTTTTTCCACACTCAACACATCGAGGCTCCATCTCGCAGTTCGACACGGCGTGCCCGAACCTTTGGCAACGAATACAGTGTAAAATGTTCTCGTTCCTTTTTAATTTTTCCCATGCGACAACCTGGTAGTCTAGGACTTTAATACTCCTTAGACCATCCAGTTTAGTGTTGGGAAAGAACTAGGAAGAACGGTAGTTTCCGCTTCTCCCTTTTGGCTCTAGCTGTAGTAAATGGCTTGACCCCTACGAAATGGAGCTCGTCGCACTCCTTCTCCTTAAGCAGTTTAAGGAGCGTCTCCGGATCAGGAGACGGCTCTATCCCCCTCAGCAGCATGGTTTGCAGCTTTTCCCCCTTCGGGGTGAAGGAGAAGAACTCTGTCATCGATTCGTTTAGTAAATCTTTGATTTCATAATACTGTTCCACTGCGTTACAAGGCATATCTTCATTTGATCGCTTAATATAAAAATTATTACCTATGGCCGACTTACATATATAGCTCAATGGTATCCTTTAACTCGATCTTGAAGGTGTTGATCGGTCGCACCTTGGCTTTTGTATTTGTAGTCTTCTTCTGCAGTTGCTGTTGTTGCTGTTCCTGCTGCTGTTGTTGTTGCTGCGGTTTCTGCTGTTGTTGTTGTTGTTGTTGCTGCTGCTGCTTCTGCTGCTGTAGTTGCAGCTGCTTTTGTTCTTACAGCTGGCTTTCTGAAGTTTGCTGTTGTTGTTGTTGCTGAGCGTGCTAGATCTCTTGCTGCTGCTCTTTTTCCCTACTGGCCATTTATTTGGCCTTAATAGCACGCACCCTTTATTGCTACCGTCTAATGCTGCTATTCAGGTTTTCTACCTCCTCGTCTTCGTCTTCGGACTCGGAAGCGGCCAGAAAAGCGAAACTATTGGTGTGGTGTCCCTCATATAATGGCCTTCCCCACCATCGGAGACGTATGGGTGTTGGTCGTCGTCATCTGATGGCATTTGGCATATTTTTTCTGCTGCTACTGCTGTAACAGGCGCCCCTTCAATAACCCCCCCTTTGTTGTGGAGGGGCGCTTTACTGGGTTGGGAATCGATTTCAGCTTCTTCCTTCTCGTTCCAGTACCATCTGTTGCTACTGTTGCTGGGTGAGCTGACTTTACTGCATCACCGGCTGATGAAGTCATTCCATCAGGCAGGTCCCGTTATTGGGAGCGCGGACCGCTCATTGTAGTCCATCGCCTGATTTCTGCTGTCGCACTTTGCTTAATTTGGTTTGCACTTTTTTTTTTAAATTAAAAAAAAAGTCTACTATTTTTCCCGCTTGGGAATTGAACTCAGGTGCCTGGGTTGACCATCACCTATCACTTGCACTATGTTAACTCGCTTCCTAGATAATTCTAATTCTCTAATTGAGTTCACTCTGAATTTAAAGGAGGAACCGAGACACGTTTATACACTATAAAAGTATGTGAACGACTGGCATCGTCTGACCCTTTCATAACAAAATGGTGGACATGGCGTTGTGAACTTTTTGATTCAAATGCAATTACATCCTTCTACTCAGATAGTATTCTCCCGATTTATAATAGATTTTATCAGATATACGAAATTTGTTGTTTAAGACTTTTCTTTAAAAGAAATACGGCGTGGCGTATTTGGGGGCGGATTTTAAAAATGTTTCAAATGTTTCATGTTAATATACAAAATGTCATCCCTCAAGCTCAAAATGTAAGGCCCGAAACTGGTGACGGAGATGGTTAGATCGACATAACTTTAGATGGTGATCACAATTATAAGTATATACTTTTGTGTGTTTATCGCTATTTTTTATCTATTTTATAAACTTTTTATCAAAATGAATATACCCTGTGAGTATAATTAAATAGATACGAATATATTGAGAACAATTGTTCTTATCTTCTAAAGCGGGATTTTGAAAGTTAGGATTCTGGAAGTCAGGTTATTGAGAACGGGATTTTTGAAAACATGATTTTAAAAGCAGGATAACGTATTCAGCCCCAATAAAACAGTAACTCCCATAATAATAAACGCGGTGTAGCGAGTTATTAACTTTACTGACTGTTATCTATTGTTAAATTATTCAATTCAATTCAATTTCAATTTCTTTATCTATCTATATACATATATAAAAATCAATTGACGTGCGTTAGTGTCGCAAAAACTGGAGAACGGCTCTACCAATCTGGATTATTATTTTCTTGTTTTGTTCGTCTCAATACTGGAGCGGTTTAGGAAAAAAGAAAATTCGGAAAAACCCAAAGGAAAAGCCGGAAAATTGAAAAATTTAATACTTAACACCACCAATGAGAATTGTATTTCGACAGTGAACATTCATTTATATAGCCACTTCGGATTACTTTCAATAGATGGCGTTGGAGGCGTACCTATAGTTTGGCAGCTGTGTCATGCATTACATATTTCTGATTAGATTATTCACACCGTGAAGTTGTCGTCAATCATTTCAGCGAGAATTTGTGAAATCTAATAGATTTAAAATTGTTTTTTCTTAAAAAAAGGTAGTGAATTTTGAGAACAGATTTGGCTAAAGCGAATTTAATTACATTTTGTGAACAATCATTTTGATCAGCTATTTTATTAAGGTAAGTTGACTTTGCAGACATAGACATAGCCACAAATTCATTTAAATGTTTTTTAGCGAGACTCGATTAGTTTTGATACACGAGGATTTTAATATTCTAAAGTTCTCAGTGAAGAATAACGAAGTAATTTCGAGAGATTTGATTCATATACAATTGATTGTGAAAACAATTCCGTGTCGTTTTACAGTGTCCATTACAATGCCAAAAAGAGGACAAGCTAACATAGGTCGTCGCAGTCAGTCAAATGTGCGGCGATGTACTTCACGTGCGAACCGCACTGATGAACAGCGCGCGACGGATAATGAAAATAGTCATATTTGTATGTCCCAATTACGTTCGAGAGTGACTGAAGATGAACGACAAGCGAATAGATACAGAATACAACAAGTTCGTGCACATCAAACACAATGCCAACGCTCCTATAAACCTGGAACGAACAACATTCCATCACGATTTGGAAATCGATTACAGTGCGGGCAGATCAGTAACGATTGGAGAAATGTCAGTCGTTTGTCCACATTGTAAGGCGTTGAAATTCAGCGGCGAAACTCCTGGATTGTATTGCGGAGGTGGGAAAGTGAAATTGCCAGAATTGGCCCCGCCATCAGAGTCATTACGCTCATTGGTTTCTGGAAGTGATTCTACCCATTTCCTGGCCAACATCCAAAAATACAACAGTTGCTTCCAAATGACGTCGTTTGGCGCAACGCAAATTGTACTGGACAATTGCATGCCCACTTTCAAGGTAATTACTACACCATCCTCTTTCGCATCAATTGCCGTTGCATTAGAAAACACATTGAAATCATTCAACACAGTTAATTTCACATCACCATTCAAGGGCAAATATATAGATTCAAAGGCAAATATATAGATTCAAGGGCAAATATATCATTTAGTAGGAGCAAAATACAATACAAATTTATTTCATGGGCAATTCGGATGCTGAAGTTAATCAGCTTTGTGCTCTCAATCCGACAACGAAGCAAGCCATTGTCGGAGAATTGCAAACGTTTTTTCATCAGAACAACGAATTGATCAAATTGTTCAAAATCGCGTTGGATAGGATGCCATCCGATAGACATAGCATCGTCATCAGGGCTGACAAAACCCCGGCGGGTGAGCACGAAGGAAGATTTAATTCGCCGACAATCGACGAAGTGGCTGTTATTATTGTCGGAGAAAATTTACAATCTAGATATATCGTACTTCATCGTCAGAACAATGACCGAAACGCACAGGACTTACGATGCGCTACAATATCCATTGATCTTTTGGCAGGGCGAGGACAGATACCATTCCAACATTAAAATGGTTAATCCATTAACAGGTAAATGTAACAATTTCAATAATTCATTCCTTGATTTTCTTAAATCGAACAATATGTCGATTGCGATTCCAGGCGGCGAAACCAATAAAAAGTCAGTGCTATGAATTTTTAATTCATACAGACTTATGATCCGTGAAAGGGAGGAAAATCACATTTTGAAGTGTCGCCGTCTTTTCCATCAGTTCGCGGTTAACATGCATGTCAAATTTGAGACTGAACGACTGACAGATATTCGTTTGAATCAAATGCAGCTCCGCTTTGTTAAGCAGATTTTTTCGCTCGCATTTTGCTGTATGCTGAAATGCCACGCTACTATACATGCAAGGGACACCAGTTGTAGGACATCCAAATGTATTTGCTTCAGACGCGCTGGGTTGCATCTACACTATGCATCCAAATAACGACGAAAGTTACTATCTTCGATTGTTGTTGGTGAATGTTCGTGGTCCGATGTCGTTTCAATACGTGAGAACAGTTAATGGGCATCTGTGTGCATCTTACCGTGAGGCGTGTCAACTCTTACAGTTGCTCGAGAACGATTCGCATTGGGACAATACGCTCAAAGACTCTGTCATATCTTCATCACCGCATCAATTTGCAATTATCATATCCACATGTTCCCCTTCGAATCCGAACGATTTGTTGGTCAAATATAAGGGCGACATGTCTGAGGATGTTTTGCATCGTGTACATTATGCATTGCAAATGACAGCAGAAATGCACAATGAGGCATTGATCATGATAGAAGAATGTGTTTATTGATGGCGAATAAAGTGTTGTCGCATTTGGGAATGATATTACCTAATCGTTCAATGCACGATGCATTCAACCACGAATTGCAAAGAGTACAACAATATGACACCGAAGCAGTTTGTACAAATGTTTCACAATTGAATCAACAATAAAAGACTGCTTACGACTCTTTGATGGAAGCTGTGAACAATGGAACTGGTGGCATTTACTTCCTGGAAAAACGTTCTCAATTTCATTGCTTTTGGCGTCGATTCGAGCATGGCATTGGCTTCATCTGGAAAGCAGCGATTTTGTTAGAAGGCGGACGAACTGCACATTCTGCACTGAAATTGCCACTGAACATGCGAATCAACGGAACACCAACTTTCAACATCGCCAGAAACAGCGCAATAGCGAACATTCTACAAAGATGCAAATTGATCGTTTGGGACGAATGCACGATGTCCCACAAAAGGTCATGGCGTTGGACAGAACCTTGAAAGATCTTCGTGACAATCAAAACATTTTTGGTGGAGCCATGATTCTGTTGTCTGGTGATTTTCGTCAGACTCTTCCTGTTATTCCACGTTCAACTGCAGCTGATGAACTAAACGCGTGCTTGAAATCATCAAAATTGTTGCGGCATGTGAAGACCCTCCGATTGACCACTAGCATGCGAGTGTTTTTGCAATAAGATCGAACTGCAGATGTGTTTTCGAAGCAATTGTTGGACATTGGTAATAGGAAAATCGCAGTTGACATCGCGACTGGATTCATCACATTGCCCACTGATTTCTGCCAGTTGACCGAATCGATGAAAGAGCTCATTCGACGTGTTTTTCCGAACATAGTGCAAAACTTCAAAACCATAATTTGCTGAGCGAACGAGCCATTTTGGAGGCGAAAAACAAAGATGATCTCAATGCTACCATTCAAAATTTCATTCCGGATTACCACCTCATAATTTGCAATTGTAAGTAAATTGCGTAAGATCAATCAACCTCGACTGGGCAATGGAATGAGACTGGCTGTGAAAAGCTTATGAACAATGTCATCGAGCCGACTATTATCAAGAGAAAGTACAAAGGAGATAATGTTTTGATTCCGTTCATCCCGATGTTTCCAACGGACTTGCCATTCGAGTTCAAACGGCTGCACTTACCCGTGTGTCTAGCCTTCACGATGACCATCAACAAATCACAAGGCCGGTCGTTAGAAGTTTGCGGGATTAACTTGGAGTTTTCGTGTTTCGCGGATGGACAACCGTATGTCGCGTGTTCGCGTGGCGGCAAGCCATCATCTTTGTTTGTTTACGCGCCGGAAAATAAAACGAAAGACGTAGTTTACCACAAAGCTTTGCATTGAATGTTAACCTCATTTCTTTTCCATGTAAATAAAAGAAATTAAATTCATTTGAATTACGAATGAGTTTCAGTTAATCACTAAACGAAACTCAAACTTTACACAGTGCGGCAAATATTGCCGATCACACTGAATTGGAGTGGAAAGTTTGATTGGGATTCATAATCGCTTATAAGAATTGCAATCAAATCAATTTAAGGTGGTACGAAGTTCACCGGGTCATCTAGTCCATATGTATAAAAATAAATTTAAAATTTTACAATAAATAAAGAATAGTTAGTGACATCTTTATTTAAGAAAATAGAGATGATGCCTCATTACGAGTATAATAATTTTAACTTTGTCTGGGGTGAACAAATGCAGATAAATAGAAGTTAAATTTTGTAAAAATTCCAGTAATTTAAGAGATAAAGTAATTTTTAACAAATGAAAAAGAATACATACAAAAAATATTATAAATGGCAGAAATGGATAGTATTTTTTTTAATGCTGAATATCACAAGAAGCTTTAGATTTCTTGATGATTGAAATCAAGAAGCTATGATTTGATTACTTTCGTAAACGCGCACAAATTTCTTATGAAACGTATTTCCAAGGGCAGAGTGTTTAATAGTTTGCATGGCTGCGTAAGTCATAAATTGGACCCGCATCTCATGAAAAAAACCTTCAGTACTTTAACAGAAAATACAAGTCGCAACGGAAGAATTTCCAAGGGCCATTGTGTATTGTGAACGGTGAGAATAGCAAACTTGTCGTATTGCAGATTTTTGAGTGATAGTTAATTGCTGCAGTTTACTAAAATAAGCATCACCGCAATTGCAAAGTCCATATTGCAATCTGGACTAAGCTATAATAAACCATTTACATAGTATTAAGACAGCAATACTTTCGAAGGCGAAAAAGACAACGAGTAGAGGAAAGTAGATATTTTTTCAAAGAAGTAATGTGTTTGGTCCAGTTCAAATTTTGATCTATGGTAACACCTAGATACTTAGAACTATCTACACTTTCGTTTTTGAAGTAATTAATATTACAGTCAGCATTTCTATTTAAATTTGATTACTTTGGTTACTGCATTGGTTGTTTAACAAGTCGTGACCTGCACAGACATGAGAATGAAATATTGTATCTGAGTCGGGGTACTCCTGTCCAGTAAGACTGAAATAGATCAACTTTGTTTTGCTGCTAACAATAAGTCTGTGATTGGCAAACCAACATCTTAGTAAAAATACATCATGATTTATGTCAGCGATTAAATCTAATGGACTGACTGAACAATATGCAATTCCAAGGTAATCGGCAAAGGCTTTAGTTTTACCCAAGAATGGAAGTGCAAATAAGAAATTTATATAATAAAAAGTACAGAGCCTTGGGGCACCCCCAAGTTATTTGCTTTACAACTGCTTATATTGCTATAAATTTTTACATATTGAATTCTATCTTTAAGATAAGACTCAAACCATTTGTATATGAATCCTCTGAAATCGTCCTTATATAATTCATGTCGAACGCCTCAGTTATATCGACAGCGAAAAATTGATTGTCATCTAAACACTCATATAAAATGAAGCACAAATCCAATAGAGCATCCACAGTGGAAAGACCAGTCCGGAAACCAAACTGCATGGGACTTAAAAAGAAACACATGATTAAGGTGGGCTAAAATTATTGTTTTAACTACTTTTGCAAATACTTTGGAAATTGAAGGCAATAAAAAAATTGGCCAATAATTTGATTTGTCTGTCCTGTTAACCTTCTTAAATAATGGAAAAACTACAGCGAATTTCAGTTCAGCAGGAAAATTTCCAGACATAATGCTAAAATTAAAAATATAAGACAAAATATCTACTATATTGGGTCCAGTTCTCTAGAACCAAATTCGAAATTTCATCATTTCCTTGCGAACTGAAATTAGGTAGAGAATTAATAGTTTTAAGCAATTCCAATCTCGTGATAGGCTCAAAAATGAAGTTGTTTCTATAATCGTTGCATTGAGTACCAGGCTTAGTGCAACAGTTACAAGAAGAATGTGAACTACCTGAAAAAGAAGATTGCCCAATAGAATCAAAGTAAATAATTGCTGAATTCGTTGGCTATTTCTAAAGGATTTGAAATGTTAATACTGCCATTTTTAGGTACGATGGGGTCTTGTTATTACAAACTTTTCGACTAGCAATACTGTTAACGACTTGTCACTCTTTTTTTAAGATTCCCATTTGCCGCTTGTATTTTGGAATGATAATCCCGAGCGTTTATATATTCCCGAGCGAGTAATATTTAAATATTTCTTTGTGAATATTGAAACTAACTTTGATGACATCCGCGCTTCTTAAATTAAAATCTTTAACATCACACTCATACAAGTTGGATACAAAAACTCCGGCAGAGTATGTATCATTAGTATTTGCAAAAAAATTGTAATTAGGAATATATATATATAAATTCGAATTTTAGATACAAATATTATTTCTGGCAGGTTTACAAGAGCTTCAAGATTTCCAATCAATAAATCTAAGTTTTGATGTAAGCTAAAAATGTTCTTACAGTGAGGCTGTCACACATAAAGTACGGTTCACGCAAAATTTGTACGCCATTTGATTATTATTGCAGTGCCTATAGTGATAAATAACGAACTATTGTGACACATATTTTTTTAGTAAAGCTTAACTGTTAATTGATGCATTTTTTGCTTTGATTGAACATGTATCAGTGGTTCTGTGCACAATGGAAGTTGAAAGTCGCAAAATAATAGTGAACAAATTTCTTGAAAATAATTTGTGGTCGTATTATAAAATATTGTGTGCAGTATTATAAAATAGTATAAAGAAACACTCAGTATCGAAAGAGCTAAAAAAAATTTGTATGAAAACGGGATGTAAGAATTCAAAAATTGTCTCAAAGGTAATTAGATCTGTGAAATGTAACTCCGGGCTATCGCAGTGATCAAGCTGTCGTTCATATTATTGCCCTTGGAGAGCTGCAAGATTATCAAATGATCTTATGCCAACAAATTCACTATTATCAAATTTTCTCAAATTTAAATGAATTAAAATTTGAGAATTCCGGAACCACAAGTATTTGAATTTGTTCTCTGTTTCAATTTTTTAGCTGCCATGAATAAAGTTTTAGGGTACCTATTTAAGATATCATTAATAAAAATATTTCTGTTACTATCAATAATAAATAGCGATGAGTTCAGCTTCTACTTTGCATTTTTTTGCTTTCCATCACTTTCTGTTTGGCGTTATGTGAAGAGAAATGCAGCCGGCAGCGGGTAGCCGGCGTGCGTTGCTGCGCCTAACAAATAAAAATACATGTGTTTTATGGGAAACTGCTACACTGATTTTGACCAATTTTCACTGTTGGGCCGATATAGGTACATTGAGTTTAATATATAGTACATATATAGATTATTATTAATAAAAGCTTTTGATCAAATTTCACGCAAACAGCTCATTTATAAGCTGCGAGCAATTGGACTGTGAACATGAAAGGAGCTGTCAAAATATGCTGAGACTCTTTATGGAGTGAAACAAAAATGCTTTTTTTCGCACTCTACACAAATGAACTACATGAGGAGGAGGTCGAGCATCGATTTCGTAATTATAAAATTTCTGCATTCATCACATAATAAATAAAGTTCAACTCACCCCAGAGATAAATTTTAAAGAGCATGTAGAGATAATAAATACGGCAGCGAAGAGCAGCATATACTCGTATGCTACAGTTTGTAGAGCTATCCAAACCTATAGCGCACAAGTCTGGGGATTTTGACTTTTCAAAGGAGTTAATAAGCTGCAACAACAATTCCTTAAACGAATCTTAAAATTACCAGCAAGTACACCAAACGATAAAAACCTATAACCCTAACCTAACCTAACCTATGTATGTCAAAAGAAAAAAAAAACAATATTCAAATACAAAGAAGAAAGGTTACCACATCAACTCACTAACATTCTTCTGGTAAAACAACTATTCCGAAATAGATTTAGTCTGAATTGGGATCAGAGAATCTGAAAAAGAATGGAACTTTAAAAATGCTAAAATTTTGGATCGGCTTAAATCAGAAGGACAACAAGAAACACATGAATTATTAGGTTTTTGGATTACTCAAGTGGACAAAAATATCTTATTGAGGTCGACATAAACCAAATCACTTGGATTTTTAAGATGTGATATAATCTCCCTGAATGATAGCTGATTTGAAGAAACGAATTGCCTTATGTAACTAGTGCCACATGAAAGAAGAAGACAACATCAAAAACTTCTTAGGCAGAAGCCGCGTACTAAGAGCATTCAAAGTACAATTTTACGAAAAAAAAATCTTGATTGAGGGCGAAATCATCGGTATACTAAATGGAGAAAACACCACCATTTGAGACAAACTGAAATAATTCTTAACTGTGGATATATGTATGCATTCAACTGCAGAATTTAACTAGTTCAAAAATATTAGTAACAACTTTTTTCTTTATTACTCTTTCTTACGAGTAAATGAATAATATATTTTATTTTCAGGTAATATATTGTAATATGCGAGCTACGGCTCGAGTAGATAAAACGTTACTCTGTGAGATTATTTCTTTATTTTCTAGTCTATAGAACAATTCAAGTTCACACTATACTATTCTTCGCAAATTCTTTCCTTACAAGGTCTCTTTCTTCTCAAATAACTTTATCTCATTTCAATTACTTAATTCACAAATCCAAACTAATTACTTCTTCTTGTTAACTCTTAATTTTCAATTTATCACAAAATTACAACTTCGCCTATTAACACTTTTCCAATCTCTTCATGCGGTTCGAAAACCAACTGCCTTGCCTCGATCGCCATCTGTCCTTATATAGTCGCATTTCTGATAGCCAGAAACTTCTAGCAAATTCTTCGACCACTGGAACAAGAAAATTCTGATGTAATAATTCCAAGATGACAGCTGCAGCCAATAATCTCTTGCGGTTATAATTCTCTTGCGGTTATAATTCTCTCTTAATTCCGCAACGTCGTCTTAGACATAATCCGTCTCTTACCGTGGACACGAACCTTGAATGAAAAGACACTTCGGAATATATTGCATCTTTTTGGGGCGTAGTTATTATGCTACATTATGTTACACTGCCCCCCTCTTAGACTTGTTCGTCCCGAACAAGTGCGTCCTCACTTCGGCCATTGTATGGACTCAGTCGGTCCACATGAACCACTTTCATTTTGGCCCTTGGTCCTCGGTGGATTCGGTAGACAACATCGTTGATGCCGGTTACTATTCTGTAGGGACCCTCCCAGTTCTGCTGCAATTTAGGTGATTTCCCCTATTGGCGGTGGGGATTATACAGCCACACTAGATCTCCTTAATAGAATCCTGACGTTGTTGCCTTGGCAACATACCTGGTCTTCATGCGGTCGCTCGTTATCTTAATCTAGCTTCTGGTCCTTTGGTGTATGTCCCTAAGCCTTTCCCTAAGGTCCGCCACGTACTCTTCTTCATTTCTGGGCTCATCGGTATTAGATCCAAATTTCACCTCACTGGGTAACCGAGCTATTCCACCAAACAAGATTTCGAACGGCGTATGTCGAGTAGTGCTATGCACGGCACTTCTATAGGCCATCAAAAACAAGGGAATCTGCCGGTCCCAATCCCGTTGGTAGTCACCTACGACCTTCGAGAGATGTTCGTCCAAAGTCCTATTGAAACGCTCCACCATACCGTCCGACTGTGGAAGAAGCGGGGTTGTCTGTGTCTTTTTGATTCTGAGTAGTTGACACATCTCTTGGAAGATTCTTGACTCGAAGTTCTGCCCTTGGTCAGAATGCAATTCCAAGGGCACACCGAATCTGCTCACCCAATTGTAGACGATCTGCTCCGCCACGGTTCTGGCTTCCTGGTTAGGGATCGGAAACGCTTCCGGCCACTTACTGAAGTAGTCCATTACTACCAGTATATACCGATTACCATTGTCGGTTTCCGGAAAGGGCCCCGCGATGTCAATGGCTATTCGTTCGAAAGGTGCTCCCACGTTGGATTGGTGCATCTTACTTCGAGTTTTGATTTTTGGACCCTTGCTAGCTGCACACACGTCGCAGTTTCTGCACCAGTCTTCGACATCTTCCTTCGCTTTTAACCAATAAAAACGTTCTCTTACCTTTTCTAGCGTCTTATTCACTCCCAAGTGGCCTCCGGACGCGCCGCCATGCATTTCCTGTAACACCTCCTTGACCCTCGTCCGTGGCACGACAAGCTGCATTACAAATGACTTTCCGTCGGAGGATTCCAATTTTCTTCTCAGAACACCTTCTTGGACATGGAGGGAGTCCCACTGCGCAAAATATGCCTTTAAGGTCGGGCTTCTGTGAGAGATGTTCTGATGATCCGGTTTCTCCATGTTCTCCTTCCAGGCCAGAATCGGCTCGATATCGGGGTCTTCCTTATGAGCGTTCCGGATCTCATCTACGCTCCAGCCGGCGATAGGTTCGGCTCTCAGTCTTTGGATGGAAACCAGCTCCCGTTCTTCCTGACGCGCACAATGTTTACAATCCGTTCTGCATGGTCGCCGGGACAGTGCATCTGCATTAGAGTGGAGTTTTCCTTTACGATGCTGTATTTCGCAGTCGTAGATTTGCAGCCTTTCGATCCATCTTGCGACCTGACCCTCAGGACTCTTGAACTGTAATAGCCATTTTAAGGCTGAGGTATTTGTGAAAATGCTTCGTAGGCAAGATCAAAGCTAGAAGTTCCCGCCTTGTCACGCAGTAGTTCCTTCCTGGCTTAGAGAGCACCTTGCTGAAGTACGCAACATCCACAATGAACGTTTCCCCGGGAGTGGGGTAAGCTAGTATCGGGGCATCGCATAGCCGTTGTTTAAGTGCCTTGAAGCTCTTCTCGCACTCAATAGACCATTTGAATTGTTTTCCCTTTTCCGTCAGCTGGTGCAGGCTCTTTGCTATCCCGCCAAAATCCTTCACGAACCTTCTCTAGAGGTGGCTAGGCCCAGGAAGCTCCTTAGTTGGTGTTTATCTTTGGGGCCTGGCCAGTTTTTCACCGCTTCGACCTTCTCTGGATCGGTTCTCACTCCTTTTGCTGAAATTATGTGCCCCAAGTACTTGACTTCCGCTCTAAATAAGGCGCACTTCTTGGGGTTGAGCTTCAGATGGGCACTTCGAAGCCTTTGAAACACATCCCTTAGATTGTCTCGATGTTGCGCAAACGTTTTTCCTACGACGATGACATCATCCAAGTACACCAAACAGGTTTTCCATGTTAACCCTTGCAGAACACATTCCATCAAGCGCTCGAAAGTCGCCGGAGCATTGCACAGCCCGAATGGCATTACCGTGAATTGCCATAGCCCATTTCCTGCGGTGAAGGCGGTTTTCTCCCGGTCTTCTGGATGGATCTGTACCTGCCAGTAGCCACTCTTCAAGTCGAGAGTGGAAAACCATTAGGCTCCTGATAGTGTGTCCAGCGTGGCGTCAATCCGTGGCAGAGGATAGCTGTCTTCCTTGGTGACGTAATTGAGCTGCCGATAGTCCACGCAGAACCGAGTGTTGCCATCTTTCTTCTTAACCAGTACAACCGGTGATGCCCACGGACTTTTGGAACTTTCAATCAGACCTTCTTTCTCCATTGCCGACACCATCTATGCAACTTCTGTCTGCTTTGCCAATGGAAGGCGCCTAGCAGTCTGACGAATTGGTCTAGTATCACCAGTGTCTATTCGATGTTGTACCAGGTGTGTTCGGCCGTATTCTCCGTCCTGTGAGGCAAATACATCAGCGTACTCATTGATAAGATTCTCTGCCATAGTTCGCTGCTCCTGATTCAGCTCACTGGAGTGGAGAATCGTCTCTCTCGTTTCCGCTGTCCAAGGTGATGGGAGAGGTTTTGGAGCATCAGTTTGACAGTGTGTGGTCTTGCGTTCAAAACTCTCACTGGAACCATGGTGTTCTTTGGTTCGACTAACGTCTTTCCCACGATGTAGTTTTGAGGATGCTTCTCTGGGTCCGGTTCTACTATGTAGAATCGGTGGCTCCCAAGATCACCTTCCAGCTTCGTCCAAATGATTGTCTCTGAAGACGGCGGCAAATCTTCGTCTTTGCTGATGACTGTCCTGAGAGTTACGGCATTATTGTTTCCGTACACCATCAGAATCTCCACATTTCGGTACCTCAGTACTTGCATCCCGATGTCCAAGATTACGTCATTTGCTTTCATGAAGTCTATTCCGATGATGCACTCGTCGCATATATCTCCCACCAGAAACGCATGGGAGAACGTCAGTCCCGCCAGAGTAATAGTAAGACGAACTTCTCCAAACACCTTCTCCATTTCCCCTGTCGCAGTCTTCAGGCAGTAGCTGTTGGTGTTGTGCAGCCATGAGCTTCTGACGATATCTCTTCTTACAATGGAGGCGGTGGCACCTGTGTCGATGGTGGCTACGCACTTCTTCTTGTTGATTAGTGCCTCCACTGTCAGGCTCTTGTTACCCCATTTGGTTTGCGAAACTTGAATGGTGGTCCTGAGGGCCTCGGTTACAGTAACCAACTTCTGCCCCGCGAAGTTGGTCCTTACGCATTTTCCGACTGCTGGTTTTGGGAAGTCTGACCGACAGGATGGATGTTATCAACGCCGAATGCTTCCTCTCTGCTTCTCCTACTTCCGCAATGTGGACAATTTCCTCGTCTAGGTGAACTTCTGCACTGCCGTTGTAGGTGTCCGGTTTGGTTGCAATTCCAGCAACGGATTTGACTTCCGCAAGCTTTGTCTGCATCCATGACGGCTGTTCTCTGGCATGAGCATTCCACGACGGACATTTCCCTGACACTTTGTATTCCCTGGTACGCTTGGTCCGCAGCCTTCATTGACAAAGGGAATGCCAATGCCTAGGGGAGCGTTCGCTTTTCAGCCATCCTTTCAGCCATTTGCAGTTGTCTGTCCTCTATGGCCTGAATAAAAGCTTCCACCGCCATTTCGTTGATAAGCTCTTCACCGGCTTTAGGGTATGAAAGATGGGCTAGTCGCTCTATATCTGCTTGCAGCTGTTGGAGCGTTTCCCCCCTTTTCTGGACTCGACTACGCAACTGAACCCTGTACACCTGCTGCATGTGTTCATCCCCAAACCGCATCTCGATAGCCTGAACCAGAGAATCGTAGTTCTGCTGTTTATCTTCCGGGATGGTCTGCAAGAGCTCCGCAGCTGGACCCCTCAGTGCAAGCGTGAGTGCAATAGACTTCTCTTCATCGTCCCAGCTATTGGTCATTGCGGCCGCTTCGAATTGCATCTTATAAATTGGCCATGATGTTTGACCATCGAAGATAGGAGGCTGCATCTCCTTTCTTCTCAGACCGTCAATGGAATATTCCCGTGCTTTCTGTCTCTTCACGTTGCTGAGTTCCTTAGCAAGATTTTTGACTTTCTTTCCTACTCTCTCGAATTGCGTATCCACTTTTTCAAACTGAGTCTCTATCTT